>CM053809.1:21982500-22607500 GCA_028671895.1 Oenanthe sinensis
CATTTTACTGCAACTTTATTGTTGCAACTATGGGAATATTGTTGCAGCTGTATTGTTAGTGAGAATGTGTTTTTCAAGGATGAGGCAGAGAGTGGTGTTAAGGGGAAGAAACAAAGTGGTGTGAAGCGGAACAATGAAAGAGCTATTGTTGTGATTGGAATGATTCGGACGATTATGTTTGAGACTTTGAGCCCTTGGCCTTCGCCAAAGATGTCTATCTGTGATAGGTTGAGGCCTTCTGGGGGAAAAGAAGCAGAAACTGGAGGATAATAATATGTTTACTGTTTAAAACCAGTATATTAGAATACTAGTTGATCCTTGTCTTTGCCATGAACAGGATGAATTGAATATTCGAATGAATGTCCTGGAATGTTGTTTGTGCTTAAACGAGTAAAGGTTGCCAACCAGATCATGGCAAAGACGAACAAGCTATATTAGGATCACCATTGAACAAGCTTGTTGGTGCTGCTGATGTGTATAACTTAGAGGTAAAATCACAACTGCTCGATCATTAATTATACATATTTAAGTGAAGGTGTGATTTGCAAATTTTGTTTCACTCTCATTATCTCTTGTTTTCTTATACTGTATAGGAGAAGGAACCCCCAAGTACTCCTATGTGTGTCTTAAGACCATACCAGATACAAGCACTCTACTGGATGACAGAGTTGGAGAAGGGTGTTGTTGATGCCGATAAAGCAACAAAAACACTTGCAAGCTGTAATGGGGCTGGGAAAAACTGTAATGGCAATAGGTCTTATACTTGCAAGACCTGAGAGGGGAATCCCTGAAGCTAAGCATTTGGCTAGATTTCTTTGGGGAGGAGGTACAAATTAATGTATGCACAAGGTATCATGGTCTGACTGTTGTTTCCCTTTGGAAGAGGGTGGACTTGGCTTTAAAGATGTTGAAGACTGGAATACAGCGTCTATCTTATACCAATTGTGGCATCTAGTTCAGCCTAACTATTCTTCCATGTGGGTCTCCTAGGTGCAACAACATGTAATCAAAGATAAGCCATTTTGGTCTATGGAAGTCCCGAGCTTTTGCTCTTGGAGCTTAAGGAAAATTTTTAATGCTCGAAGTTTGGCTCTTCCATTTATAAAATATTTTCCTAGGGTGAATTCACAGTTTCTATTATGGAACGATCCTTTGATTGTAAACTCTTCTTTAAAACAACATATTGGGCCATATTTAATTCCGATTTGCAATTCAGGGGATTTGGCTAATGGCCTGTTTGGGAAGATGGATTTAATTTGAAATTTTGAATTTGATCAAATGACCTGTTTGGATAATCAAGGAATTTGGATTTGGAATTCATTTGAAATCCAATGATTTCAAAGACTAGTACAAATTTGGAAATTTGAAATGATAACTCAAATTTTGTCATTTCAAATCTATCATTTGAAACGAAATCAATGTTGTCAAACACAATCTAAGGTTTATTCAATTATTGTTGATTATGTATGTCATATTCCCCCTTCAGATCATATTTTGATGGTTGAATTTCATCACCTTCTCTCTAGTATAAGCATTGGGCAGGTTGATAGGATTTGTTGGGATGGTTTGCCGGAGGTGGGTATAGCTCAAATTTTGAGGTCAATTACACATACTTCTCCGGTAGTGCCCTGGTGTTCAATGGTATATATGGTTCCCCTTGTTTATTGCAAAATTTTCATTTCATTGTTGGCTGATTTCTAAAAGAAGACTTTTAACTAAGGATAGAATGCTGAGGTTTAATATGAACATGTTCCCGACCTGTGTTCTTTGTATTCAGGATAATGAAACGTTAAATCATCTCTTCTTCTCTTGTGACTTCTCTCAGCGTATTCTAATTGGTAGTCCCAGACTCCCAGTCATCAGGTTCCTTCAAACTGGACTGTGGATTTTAATTTTTGGAATCGTTTTAAGTCCAATAATATGAACCAGATTACCAAACTATTTATATCTTCTGCAATTTATTTCATTTGGCAAGAACAGAACAGAGATTTCATTCTGCTGGAGATCTCTCAGCTGTGGAGTTACATTTAAACAAAGTTAGCATTCGAGAGAAAATGTTTTTCAGTAGGAGGTTTAAAGATGCTAGTAGAAATAGGTCTTTATTGTTGTCTTTGTACTGAATGTACCAATCTATGATTTTTTGTATCATTGAGCATCTAACTTGTAGCAGTCTTGTAATAACTAGATTTAAGTAAGTTGTTGATTAGTAGCAGCTTCTTTTTCTTTGTTAGGTAGGAGTTTGTTACTATCTAATTTTAATCATGAATATTCCCTGGTTCTGTATGTTTATTGTTGCGTTAATATAATTATTACTTAAAAAAATCAAAGTGTTGGTGGTGCCTGGTAGTGCAACACAGCTGCTTGAGTTCACAAATTTACTTGGAGGTTGGATCAAATGATTTGAAAAAGCATAATGAGGATAAGAGTTAATTTATTTATTTTTTGCAAAGGGACTTGGGTCTCTGCTATGTATAAAATGTAATGAAATAAGCTGATTAAATGAGTAGAGATAACGATCCCATTTATTTTTCCAATGACCTCGTTTATTTTCTCTGAAATATGAGTTGAGATAATGATCCCATTTATTTTCCGAATGACCCCTTTATGTTCCATGATAAGTATGTTCCATGATAAGTAACTTACAAAACTGCAGCTACGTTCTTGCTGATTTGTTTAGACAGTTGGGGTACTGTCACCTTAGGATTGTTGTACAAGACAGTCAGACCACACCAAATTAGTTGAATATCAATTCTCAAAGCATAAATAATCCAAAAGCAATATCCTATCAAATGAATTTGAATATATACAGAGAGAGAGTAGGGATCTACAAAAAACTTTTTAGATAGGAAACTTAGAGACCATCATCTACACCGTTCATTATATAATTAACAAAATTGTAATAGTTTCCAAATATATGTAAATAAATGTCAAACAACTGAAAAGGAAACTAATATTCTAATTTAATAGTCTAATTTAATATGAACCATCAGATCAATTAGAAATCAACGGTTGATAAAAGTACCTTAGTTTTCTACAAAATATTAGTTTTTTTTTAGCATTCCCCTATATATATATATATATATAGCAACTACTTTTACTTTTCCTACATAAATCTTAACCTCTCTATATTTCTATATCATCATAATGCACAAATAATCAATAATAAAATTTTCAAAAATTATAAATAAAAATATAAACTACCTTTATTGTTCTAATTTATTGGTAAAACTTCTCTTCTTGATCCCCTTCCATGCCCAAACGAAAAAATTGATCTTCTAAATTTGGTACTGCAGCAACCTTCACAACTCACAATTTCACTTTCATTATCATTACTCTTTTGGTTTACAATTTCTTGTATTGCTAAATAAAGTTGTCTATCTGCAGCAGAATCCATAGAAAATGATCTTCTGATGGGCTGGACTAGTAGTCTTTCATCTTTAATTCTTGTATCAATACATTCATCCCCCATACTTGTATGTCTAAGCCCAACTTTTTTAGACCTCTTTTTCACCATTTTAGGCACAAACTTCTTTTGTGATGGACTAGGTGGTTTTGTTTCTTGAAGCCTTGGCAATGATCCATCATGATTAGTTTCTTCTTCACCCAATTCTATCACAACATAATCTTCTTCACGGCCCATGAAATTATCATGATATTGGACTTGATCTTGAGGTGTTGAACTAGGACGTTGTTGATCCAACAGTGGATATTGAAGTGATAATGAAATGCTTGTTCTACAAAGTGGACAATTTGCATTGTTTTGAAGCCAAACATCAATGCAATCAATATGAAACAAATGGCCACAGTTTGGTATCATTCTTAGCTTCTCTTGTTCATGAAACTCAGTTAAACAAACTGCACATTCACAAAAACTATTCCCCATTTGAGGGTCTTCTTTCTCTACTTTCTTGAACTGAAATAGGGGGATTGAACGAATCACTGATTCGTCCAATCCCCTGTTCTCGAATGTCGAAGTGTAGCCCATTAAAGGGTTTTCACCACGACGACCTCGGGACAATGAAAAGCGTCCAAGAATGTCGATTCTTTGCCAATTCATGGAGCATTTGATGACAAAAATATAGTAGCTTAAAAGTAAGAAAGCTGTGGCTAATATACCAATAATAGCTACTGCTATAATTGGAAAGCCATTATGTGATGAGTGAAGATTTAAAGGGCTTGGGGGGCTTATTGTTTGGGACATAGTTTGAGATACATGAACGTTCATACTCATGAGATCCATTGACATTGAGCTAATGTTATCAAAAAATATATAGATAAAGAATGGTCTTGTTTTCTGAGATCTTGAAAACACATGAAGATGTCAGTCAAGGTGCACAAAATGTTAAGAAAGAGATGGGAAGAAAGTGCAAAAAACAAGAAATGCAAGTGTGGTCAGCCCTCTAGTATCAAGACAAAGAGGAGACTAATATGTCTAGCTAATATATACTCCATCCGTCCATTGTTTATAATGGGTTGAGCACGGAGGTTAATAAAATATATATAATAATGATGAAAAGTGAGAATAGTGGGTGAAGTTGTGAGACCAATCAATATTTAATGTATAAAATGAGCATAGTGGAGGAAAGTAGTGAATGTAGTTGTTTTTTATATTATAAAATTTTACTATTTTTTGTAAGTTTTGAAATTTAAATAATTGAAAGAAACATCTTAAAAAAAAGAAATAGATGAGACAGAGAGAGTGCTGTCGAATGAGAAAAATATTTAATGAGAAGTTTAGAAGGGGAAGAGTGACTAGTTGTTAGGGGGACCTTGAGGAGAATCTCTCTCCAACCAATGAGAAATATTTGCTGTCAAATGGATATATTAAGTCATATTTCTCTGATTAAACTGCATCACTGGTACAAAGAACCATGACTGTTACAACTACTACTAGTATTATACTCTATGCATCAGTGTTACCAAACCTAGAAGATGGGATGAGCTATTTATTACAATGCATCTTTTCACATTAAAGCTCAGACTTTGTCATTGGTTTTCCTATGAACATCTCTATTTTAGATCACTAGATCACTAGCAAATTCTTCTGACGTTTCCCACTTCATTCTTGCGATTTTTCAAAAATCCTCCGTAAATCACTGAGTAATCCTTATAAAATATTTGATCGATATGAAATAAAATCTGATTTATGTTTATAAAATATTTTAAAATAATATGTTCTATAGTAAATTAGATAAATGTATTAAATTTTATTATAATAATATAATAAATACGATTATTACTCCGATTAATTCTTCCGATTAATTTCCAATTAGCCGATTAATCCCAAATCGGTACCTTAATCGATACGTTCCGATTCCTGATTTTTACAACCATGCTATAAAGTATGAGCACATTTTGCGGTCGGTTGGCAGTATTGTAAAAATCGTAAATCAAAAATAATTTATTCGAATAGGAAATTGATAAAAAACCAATAACTATTAAAATAGATAAAAGATAAATTTTAATTTTCCGATCCGCGATTTCAGAACTCTAAAAGCAGAGAGTAATGTATGAATAGCCTTTTCCTCGTCTCAACTCTCAATTCGATTCTCTCTCAATTAAGATTTATTAAAAATGGATATTACTTATTAATTTATAAACTATATACTCAAAAAAACTTCATACACACTACGCAGCACAGGTTCTACTCTTTTTTCGGTTTAACCAAATTTTTTATTAACTTTATCAATACAACACCCACCAAACTTATACCGAACCATTTATTACTTGATTTGATTTCTTTATCCCTTGCTGCTCATATTTAAAACAAAAATGACATCAATCTTTATATCCAACCGACTTTTTTTATGTCAACCTATCTGGGTATACTTGTATTAAGCCAATTAAATAATTCCCTTGCATTATCACTATACAACCACGGTGCTGGCACTACCATCTGCTTCTAAATGAGAATCAAATTATATCAATGTTCTTTGAACCTGCCAAATTTTATTGAGTTCCCACCTCTAGATTCATTTCTGCTTTTTTCAAATTTTAAATATTCTTTGAGATAATAATAACTTAGGGGTCGCTTGGTTCGAGAAGTTCTAGAATAGAATGGAATCATATATGTGTTTTGTTCATTCTAATCATATACATGGTGTTTAGTTATGAAAAAAAAAATTGATACTCATTCATCAAATCCCGAAAGTATGAGTTTTTCATATCCAAGGGGGAAGTGGGTATGATGGAGAGGTATGAGGTATCAAATTTATTTTTAATATATTCATTTCCATTTAAACAATTAAATGTATATGTTTAATTAAAAAATAAATAAAAAATATATTAAAATAAATAATTAAATTAAAATTTTAAAATAATTAAAATAAATGAATAAAAATAAATAAAATAAAATATATTTATTCAAGCACTCAACCAAACACATGATATTAGAAATAATACATCAACCTCATATCATTTTAACTCGATTTCTAATTTCAACCTCGTACTCGTATTTGAACCGACCCCTCGGTAGGCTACCAGCACTGTGACAATAAAGAGGTATGAAAATGTTTAGAACATAAAGTTTGGATATATAAAAGTGAGGTCAAGTGGTGCCAACACTATTAAAACGGGAACCACATGTAATTTTTTCACATTTCACATTTTCCACCAATTCTGCACAAGAAATGGCACAATGTAAAAGAACATTCCTTCCTTGAATCAGCTTAGATATGGCTCAAATTAATTTTAAATACTGGATTGTAGTTTATATTAATGTTCAGGGAGTGCTTTCATTTTACCGATCCTATGCGACAGATAAATTTTTAGGAAAAAACCATACAGATTTTTATGAAATTTCTAACAAAGCGCTATAATCTTGTATGGCAATTAAGGGTCACCTGTGCCGAATTAAATTAACTGTTTTAATTATAGAATTGAATTAGTTATTTTGATTAACAGATATTTTAAATGAAATTATTTAAATTAATTATTTGAATTAATTATTTGTATTTTAGTTAAACAAGTAACAATCCTCTAATTAAAAAAAGTTTCATCCAAATAACTTTTTTAAAATTAATGGATTGAATCCATGCTGCTATTTTAATTCGCTAAATACTAAACACCAATATTAGAGAATTAAATTAATCAAACTTTTAATTTGTCTCACGGACCAAAAAAAAAAAAATTGTCTTAAAACTCTAACTTCTAAATAGGATTTATGTGTTTGTTCAGTTTGCATGTAGAAATTAATTTCTTATGAGAAGTATTAGTTTTTTAATATTCAAAATTAATAAGAAATGAGAGAAAATTATTATTATTCTTTTTTTGTCAAATAGTGAGAAAAATTATTTAGTTATAATTATAATGATTGTGTGTTTATATATATTATGATATACATGTCAGTGATGTCACACATAGTATTTTTTTACACAAATTTAAAGCAAAATCCCCGATGACTATGCAATTAGGTTAAAAAACAAATAAATAAGCTAAATAATTTGTTTCCGGACATACAAATATTCTTAAAATTAAAAATGAATTCAAAGGGTTTTCGAGCAATCCAGCCAATAAACAAACTCTTACTGATTAAAAGAGACGTGATATATTATGTAAAAATTATTGCACTCTTATAAAAATACCTTTTTTACTTCAATTATGGAAATATTTTGTAAATATTTGCAATTTTTAACTTCGATATAGTTATATCTCGGGTTCGGTATATGATTGATACATTATATCCTATATATAACTGGACTAAATGGTTAATGTGGTTGTACTGGTAGTCACCCTTAAAAATGGGAAACATTTTTAAGTATATATATATATATATAATATTATAAATTAAAATAATTAAAAATATAATAATATATTTAAACATAGGAAAATATCATACAAATATTATATATATAATATATATATATATAACAAAAATATTTCATTGTATTAATATATTTCTATAAATAAATAGTATATACTAAAACAATTATATTGTAGTTAATCTATATAGTTAATAATAAAATATTATTTTTCACACTTAATATTATATAAAACTAAAAATATTAAAATTTAAAATAAAAGTTATAATATATGAAATAAATTATTATAACATTATAATTAATATCCATTTTTATTTGACAAATATAATTAATATCTATTTTAAATATTTAAAAAGTGACTTGTGCTGTGCACGAGATTTAATCACACGTAAAGTCAAACCTATGAAAGGAGACAGCAACCTAAATTGAATAAATTATACAAAGAAGAGACTGACACCTTCCATACTACACGTCTCTATTTTATGACTATTTTTGAAAGAGACAAAGGGGACTGTTTATTTAAAATATACTCCCTCCGTCCCGGCCAAATGTTTACATTTGGTCCGGGCACGGAGACCAAGGATAGTGGGTGTAATAGTGATTTTATTGTTAAAATAAATGAAGTAGTGGGTGTAATAGTGTAAAGTGTTGAAAAAGTGGAGTGAAGTAGTGGATGTAATAATATATTTATTGTTAAAAGTTACTATTTTTAGTAATGTAAAGAATTGGATGGGACGTCCCAAAAAGGAAAGTGTAAAGAATTGGTTGGGACGGAGGGAGTATATTTGTGTAATATATTAAAAGGTGATTTAAAATTTAAAATGGTATAACAATAAAGATTTAGAGCATTGCCTTAAAACGTACAAATATTATATTAAAATAATATAAAATCAATTTCAATGTAATATTGAAAAGTATAAAATTATATCAAATAAATAATTTGCATGAAATTTAATGTCAAATATATATATGATATAAGTTGTTGTCAGTTTAATACATAGTTTAATTTTTGTGTTAATATAAAAATACATCATTTCAGTAATAAATTGGAAAATACCCTGATATAGATAAATATTATATAAATACTATATTCTAGATATTTATAACTATATATTATAAGAATAAATGGTATAAAATCAAGCTAAAAACAATCTAGGCTAAAAATTAAAAATACATTATATTAATACAATTATGCAAATGTAGTCCTGTATTTTGCCTTCAAAGTCTTGCAATCGGTGTTGTCTAAAAAGTCAAATCACGAGGGCTTATTAAATGAACGGGTCCTCACTATGGAATTTTCAAATTCTTTTCCACAAAAGTTTAGGATAGTGTATTGAAATTTTCGGTGCATATCAACATTGATTTCTAAAGAATGTGAAACAATAAACAAAAATGCTAGCAGAGAACATGCATTACCTATTTACCTCAGTGACTTTCATCAAAATTAGGGCATCTAGGGATGTCAATGCTAAATAACATGTGGCTTCGCATTAATTATTGGAGCAACATGAATTTTGATGTTCCAAATATCAAATATGTGATGGGGTGGACTGTCAGAATAAATAAGCGTTTATTCTTAAATATATAATTGAATTCGTAAATACAAATTTAGATTAATAAAACTTGGAATCCACCAATTTTTTTTAGAAAAAAAATTAGGATTTTATTTCAGTTATATAATATTGTTTAGGTCACTGCTCCATAAAGAATACCCTTATATAAAAAGAATAAAAAAACATTTTAGAATCTTACGTAAGAACTCATTTAAATTTTAAGTTTAACATCAATTATGTTTTTTTATGAATTAAAATAGAATCTAACATGATATTAACAAAAAATCATAACACGATTATGTGTAAATTTCATTTTTACAAAATGTATATAAGATTCTATACTGGATTCTATGTTAGATTCTGTAACATTTGATTTTTAAAATTTAGATAAGATTCGATGTTATATTTGATATGTTTGGTTTTATTGTAATTCAATTTTGTGATAATAATCTTAACAAATCATTTCTTATAAAAAAAAATAAGTGTTTTGATTGTATTCTTCCGTGTTTTTTATATAAGAGTCATGTGAAACAAATTTAAATATGTACACAAAATTCTATAGTAAAAACAAAAAAAAATGAAATATAATAATATTTTGCTGAAATAATTCAAACCTATAATTTATCTATCAAACAACATATTTGATTCAACATTCAGACTAAAATTCAAAATATTTGCCGAGCATCTTCTGCTCACATATTTTCTTTTCTTGAAGCTTTACTCATTCTCTGATTTTCAATCTCGATAAATGTAACTAACGGGAGATATTTGGGCTAACTGGGCTATCGATTATGATTAAGTGGGCTATTCTCTATAAGTCCAAGTGAAGGGAAACCCAGAGAAGCTGGGCTATTATAGGCCCGGTTTACTTTTAGTTATAAGTAATTTATAATTAAAAAAATAAATATATCCTTTTCAATTTTCATGTATTTTATTTCAGTCATTTATTTTCAACTGAGTCCTGTATTTTGCTTCAAAAAAAAACCAGTCCTGTAATTCTTTTTATTTCGTTCATATTTTGTACTTCAATTTAATTTGATATATTGTACTTCATATCTTGTACTTCAATTCAATTGGGAATCCTCTTTCTCGTAAAAAATAATGAAAAAATATATTTGATATGCCGTTCGATTCTAAATTTTAATTAAAAAAAACAATTTGACATATTGGAAAATTTGCATCATCTATCTTCTTGCACAAGAAAATTCTCTTTATGGTACTGATTCTTGGTGAAACCCGAGCCTTTGTTTCCGGGGGATACCAAAGTATCAACTAAAGTCAATACATGACAACACCTTCAAATTTTTGTTCATTTTCAGTCACTCCAGAACATATAATGTCGAAATGAAACTTCTAAAGTTCCCTCAGCCCCTCCTCCCTCTCTTAATCATAAAATTTTTCCTTGCAACTAAAAATTTCTCGTTTCTTTCGATATTTCAACGTACGAGGCTCGACTTAGGAGTCACTTTTGTTGGAAGAAGTTGCAAATTAATTAGAACATCAATTGATCAGATACTCATATCAGACCTATAAAGATGTACTCTATTACTTTACACCCCACCTCTTTGAATTGGATTGGCATCATATTATATTTTAACTGCTCATTCTGTCTTATATTTATTAAAATCAAAAATAAAAAGGTCCGATGAAAATAATTTCTGTGAATAAAATTAACACGTCTTCTGGTGGTGACAAATGATTAAGATGTGAAGACCTATACACACCTGAAAAAGGGGTACTTTTCCTTTTCTCTCGTACGAGAATCTCCGAGAGCGTTCTAATATATTTCTAAATATAATATAAAATATTAGGAGACTCATTATTTAAACAATACTCTCTATTTTTGCTCCTTATTTATATTTAAATATATGCACGTGAGTGGTGGAGCAACACCATACTAACACAACTTAATAACTACATAAATGTTCTAATATATAAAGTCATGGAAACCACTTATCCAATTCAATGTGGGATTCAAGTTATCATTTTTATTTTTCCACTTTCAAGAGACCAACTTTGAATTATCATATCTCATTCATCCCTTGATCATTTTGAATACTTAAATATGCGTTGGAAAACTCTCTCGGAGGAGAACGTATTTTAGTCATAACTTGTTGCGCGCACGCATCCAATAAGTATTCAAACTTAGTCTCAAAATGACTTGACAATGTGGGGCTTCTACCCACATTTTCCAACAACCCCCCACGTGGATGAAATTGATGTTTTAGTAGCACACACCAGACAGACAGACACATAATTTGGCTTGGTAATAGTTTCTTCGATCAGATATAGCATACAATATGTAGAGAATGCTTCTTGAACCTTCGCTTGAATAAGTATATCGATCTCACTGGTAGACAGTAGACGCAAATGTCCTTGAACTGTTCGACCGTTTGTGTAAACGATGATATACTTATCACTACATCTTTTCTGACTCGTTCAGCTCTCATGATTATGTCCGTTTTGGTCATGGACATCGTTCTGGTTCTGCGAGAGTTTCTAAAGAATTGTGTCTCGTAATTCTCCTTTGAAGCGGCTCCACTTCTCTCCAACATAGGTGATCTTTATCTTAAAGAGTAACCCATGTTTACTCAACTGAATTACATGCATTCAACCTTGAATTTCATGTATTCGTCAAAAGATCATTAAAAGCGTAAAGCTTACCCTCATATCATACGGGTTTCACTATTTCCTCATTATAGGAACAAGTCAGGGGTTACCCCCACAACGATTTGGTCATCATGATTTAGTTTGTCCATTTTAACCAAGTTCTTGGGACCTCCAGTCAGCAATGTTGGGTGTCCACCATGACGCCGTTAAGCAGTAAGCTTAAGGCCCATCCCCTTAGATGATTTATCAACAAGTTTTATTGATAACCCTTTGGTTAATGGATTCGTGATATTATCCCCTGACGGTACAAAGTCAATAGTGATAATTACGATTGATATTAATTGTCTAATGGAACTGTGTCATCGTCGTATGTGACGAGACTTACCATTATACAACATACCCTGTGCTTTGCCAATAGTTGGCTGACTATCACAATGTAGTCCTATTGCAGTCACATGTTTTGGTCATCTAGGAATATCCTCCATGAATTTGCGTAAATATTCAGCCTCTTGTGCGCATTTGTCTAATGCCACGAACTCAGCTTCCATCGTGGAATGAGTTATCACTGTTTGTTTTGAGGATTTTCGTGACATGGCTGCCCCAGCTAGTGTAAACACGTAGCCACTCGTAGACTTCAACGCCTTCTTGCTAGATATCCAATTTGCATCTGTATACCCTTCAAGTACTGCTGGATAACTTCCATAATGCAGTCCATAGTCTTGAGTTCCCCTTAAGTACCTTAGTATTCTTATGATCATTTTTCAGTGATCAACTCCCGGATTACTTGAAAATCTACTCAACTTACTAATTAAGTATGCAATGTCTAGTCTCGTACAACTCATTAGGTTCATCAGACTTCCTATTATCCTCGAGTATTTCAATTGGAAAATCCCTACACCTTTATTCTTAGATAGATGTAAAGTCAAATTCACAGGTGTTTTGGCTATCTCAGTATCATCCTTGGCAAACCTCTGAAGGATCTTGTCAACATAGTGTGACTGACTTAGCACGATACCTTCTGACGTTCTAGAGATTTTCACACCTAGAATCACATCTGCTTGTCATATATCTTTCATGTCAAATCTTGATTTTAACATGTCCTTTGTAGACTTGATCACTTTTCCACTCCTGCCAGCAATAAGTAGATCATCTACATACAATGTTATCATGACATATTCGTTCTCGTTATCTTTGTAATAGACGCAGCTATCACATTTATTTACCTTAAAGCCGTTTTACATCATGAAATGATGAAACTTTTCATTCCACTTCATGGGTTCTTGCTTCAAGCCATATAACGACTTAACTAATCTATATACCTTTCTTTCATGTCCAGGAATCACAAACCCTTCGGGTTGTTCCATGTAGATTTCCTCGTCTAAATCTTCATTTAGAAAAACAGTTTTCACATCTATTTGATGTACATCCAAGTTTTCCCATATCTTTCATGTCAACTCTTGATTTTAACATGTCCTTTGTAGACTTGATCACTTTTCCACTCCTGTTAGCAATAAGTAAATCATCTACATACAATGTTATCATGACATATTCGTTCTCGTTATCCTTGTAATAGACGCAGCTATCACATTCATTTACCTTGAAGCCGTTTTCCATCATAAAATGATGAAACTTTTCATTCCACTTCATGGGTGCTTGCTTCAAGCCATATAGCGACTTAACTAATCTACATACCTTTATTTCCTATCCAGAAACCACAAACCGTTCAGGTTGTTCCATGTAGATTTCCTCGTCTAAATCTCCATTTAGAAAAGCAGTTTTCACATTCATTTGATGTACATCCAAGTTCCGCAGTGCAGCGATAACAAGCACTATTCTTATGAATGTTATTCGTGATACAAGGGAGTATGTATCAAAGTAATCGAGGCCATATTGTTTCTTGTATCCTTTAATTACAATTCTGGCCTTATAGTTGTCAATACTGCCATCAGTTTTTAATTTCCTTTTGAAAACCCACTTGCAACCTAGTGGTTTACATCCAGATAGCATGTCCACTAGCTCCCAGGTATGATTCTGCATGATTGAATCTTTTTCTCTTTGATGGCCTCTTTCCACATATGTCCATCAAGTGATGTTACCGCTTCCATATAGGTTTTCGGATCACCCTCTTCGAGAAAATAAGTTATAAATTCTGACCCATATAATTTCTCTTTTCTTTGTCTTTTGCTCATTCTCACTACCCCCACATTTTCATCTTCACTGTCTTCATCCTCATTGTCTTCCTCTATAGACTCATGAGGTCGTTTAGACGTTGTAGGGCGTTTAGTTTCTAGATTACAAGGAAAAGATGTCTCAAAGAATGAAGCACTCCTTGACTCCATGATCGTATTCTTTTTAATGTCAGGAATCTTTGATTCATGTACGAGAAACCGATATGCAGTACTATTTGGGGGATATCCAATGAAGATACAATCTACGATCTTTGGACCAATCTTCACCTTCTTAGGAGTTATTATATTTTGAAGTATTCTCAAAATAATAAAAAAATTTAGAAATAATTTTTTAATTTAAAAAATTATTAGGCGTTGTTTTATTTAATTCTCCCAAAAATTTTGAACCTTATTATTTTGAAAAAAACCTTTTCGTTCTTTAAATTTTTCCAGAAAATATCCTTTAGAAGGTCAAAAAGAATTTATAAATTCATTAAGCGTATATTTTATTTAATTCCAATTTCGTTATAATGTCGAAAAATTTGAGCCTTATTATTTTGAAAAGATCTTTTCGCCCTCTCCAACTTCCGTTCTTTAAATTCTTCTAAAAAATATCGTTTATATGGTCAAAAATCTAAAATAAAGGTATGATTATAATTAAATATTTTTATGATTAAAGTGTGGCGACCAAAATAGTTGTGGGATGCATTGTGCAATTATCTAAAGTATGAGTACTAAAGTGTCATTAGTCCAAACAATTGGGATGCAAAATGCAATTAACTCTAATTAAAACCTATTCCGAGATTAATTTTTCTGATCCTAATGATCTGAACCGAATTTAATCTGAACAGAAATTAATCTGATATTAATAGGAAATTTAACCAATTTTAATTTAAATTAAATCCGATCTGAATCAGATCCAATCCGATCAGTACTCCAAATATATGATAGCCGAAAATTGATTTAATCCGAATGAATCCGATCTGAAACCGATCCAACTATCCCAATTGTCCAAGTACATATATGTACACCTGATCTAACTGATTTTGGCGCCAAGGCCAGCTGTGTTGCTGCTTGTGTTGCTTTCTTTTGTTGTTTTATTTAAATTTTTCAGAAAATATTGTTTATAGGGTTAAAATTTTTAAATAAAAGTCTGATTATAATTAAATATTTTTAATTTCATAAACTACCCCTAGCATTTTAACGGAAATAGTGCAAAATGTGGCAGCCAAAATAGTTGTGGGATGCATTGTGCAATTATCTAAAGTATGAGTCCTAAAGTTTCATTAGTCCAAACAATTGGGAAGCAAAATGCAATTAACTCTAATTAAAACCTATTCTGAGATTAATTTTTCTGATCTTAATGATCTGAACCGAATTTAATCCAAACAAAAATTAATCTGATATTAATAGGAAATTTAACCAATTTTAATTTAAATTAAATCCGATCCGATCAGTACTCTAAATATATGATAACCGAAAATTAATCCGATCGAAATGAATCCGATCCGAAACCGATGCAACTATCCCAATTGTCCAAGTACATATATGTACAGCTGATCTAACTGATTTTGGCGCCCAGGCCAGCTGTGTTGCTGCTTGTGTTGCTTTCTTTTGTTGTTTTATTTCTTCTGTATCTGTAACAATTATAATTTTTAAGAAAGTTAAATTTTGAAGATCAGGCCGGGCTTGGCCACCCCATAAAATATGTTTTATTTCAGTTCAGTTCAGTTTTTTTTTTTTGGCGTTCCATTGAGAAAGGACTGAGGAGTAAATGAACACGAAGAATGGCGTAATTGATGATTCAATTAACGAAGTCAAAGACAAAGTGGAAACGTCTTGGTTATCTAATAATAATGTACACCGATACAGGATAAATATAAGTCGTCTAGAAGACAGTAGGAAGCATGGCATATTTGAACAAGAATGCAATTATATAGTTTAAATTATAGGTTAAAATATTAAGAACGGTTTTAAATCTATTTTTAAATATAACATGTTATATTTTGATTAATTATAACTTAATCAATTAATTATACGAATCTCGTATTATTATGTTTGATAGTAATTAAAATATTAATATAAAAAAATATTCCTTTCTATTAGATTTAAAGATTCTAATTTATTTATTCGTATAATTAAATGGTCATTAATTTTTTTATTTACTAATCATGTTAAACCAACAAATATATCAAAATCTTATTTCGTTTATAATAATTTAATATATATTTATATTTATCTAAAAAAATTTATAGATGAGTAATGTATGATGTATATATTGTCAACATTCAACATATTTCCCAAATATTTTGTTTCGAGTTTGCAAAGTAACCAACGTGGACACCTAAGTTGTAAATTTTAATGAACTAGCTTAAAACATGTGTAATGCACGGGTCATTTTTTAAATATTTGAAATGCATTATAATTTTATAATAATTTATTTCATATTTTATCATATTTAGTTTATATTTTAACATTTTTAATTTTATATGATATTAAATGTGAAAATAATATTTTATTATTAACCATATAGATTAACTTCAATATAATTGTTTTAATATATACTACCTATTTATAGAAATATAATAATACAATAAAATATTTTTATTATATATATATATATATTATAAAAGAGAATATTTGTATAATACTTTCTTATACTTAAATATACTTAAAAAGATTTTCTATTTTTTAGGATGACAACCCCAACGGCCATATTAACTTCTTTACTCTAATTATATATAATTATATATAGGATATAAATAAGCTCTCATTTATGTTAGATATAAAGATAGATAAAATAATAAAAATAATTGGTATTTTGATACTACATTTTTTTTTAATCAAAGAGAATCTTGAACCCTTTCAAAGATACCACTGTGAGTCTGTGACCCACCGGACCAACTACTGGCAACTTCTAAAGTTATTATATACAAAATTATTATGATATAAATTGATTATGATAAAATAAACTGCAGAACATCAGGACGACCATTCTAGAACTTTATATTCAAAGAAGAATGTAATGTTAATGTTATGCACAAACAGTGGCCCAATGACAAGGACCGTGCTAAATTTATGACATGAACGGGGGTGCATTCATAAATCTATACCATCTACACTGTATTATTATTAAAACCGCAAGCACAAATATTTGGTCCGTCGTTCGCTCTAGTCTTTTTGTGTTCCACTCAACTTCAAATATACGTGTCTGTTTCCTACTCAATTTCAAACACATTATTTTAATCAATATACTACCATGTTTTAATTTCTTCGTTAGTCAACCTCTTTAATTTATTTAATATCATAATTTATTAATTAAATTTTATTATTGTGTTATATCTATATTATATATACTTTTATATTATATTACTCGCTCAAACACTTTAATTTATTTAAAATTATAATTTTATAATAAAAAGTCCGTCGTCCAGTCTAGTCTTTTGTGTCCCCCTCAACTTCAAATACACGTGTCTGTCTCTTACTCAATTTCAAACACATTCTTTTAAATAATATACTACCATATTTTAATTTTCTCATTAGTCAACCTCTTTAATTTATTTAATATCACAATTTATTAATTAAAATTTATGAGTATTAAAATAATACTATTATTTTAATTATAGTAATTAAATTTTATTATTGTTCTCTATGTATATTATATATATTTTTATATTATATTACTTTAAATGAGTATTTTTTAATTAAAATATAGAGTTGTACTCACAATATAATAGCATGTTTCAATTTCCTCATCACTCAAATACTTTAATTTATTTAAAATTGTAATTTTATAATAAAAAATTTGAATATTAAAATTATATTAATATTTTATCTATATTAAAACATACTCTTTTATTTAAATTTTAATGAAAATATTTCTAATATATTCAAAACACTTTTTATTAATAAAAAATTATTAATGCTTTGCACGGGTTATTAATCTATGTTAATTAATATAAATATATAACAATATATTACACATAATATAAATATGATTCAAAACTAATTTATTCTGTTAGAAATACAAACAGATGCTGTCAGAGAATATCACAAACATAGTTTATTGAAGAACATAGTTTATGTTGACGTCATCACAGTTTAGAAGTTGTCGACAGAGTTTACTCTATCAGAGTTTACTCAATCAGAGTTTACTCAAATCAGAGTATACTCAATCAGATTATCAACCGACATAGTTTGTGAGATCAGAGTTTGACAAGAATGGAAACAAACAAATTAGAATTTGATTTGGATAAAGATGGAAGTGTTTTTAATGCAGTCTTATTATCTTTATGGAAGTTATCTTTATCTTTATCATTATCTGTTTTTAATTGGATTTGTAACTGTGTATTATATAAACACAGAATTAGGTTAACATTGTATTAATTCAAGGTATATCATTCTCATAACCTAATAGCTCTTAAGAACATTATTTTTTTGAGAGAGTTTTGTATTCAGTTGATCAAAAGTTAATACAAAACAGTTTTGTATATACTTTTGTTCATAATCGATTGTTTTGATACTATTATATTCAACCCTTTTTATATAATAGTCTATTTATCTGGGTAACATATTCCATGCATAATATTTATTAATAAGATAAATAATCAAATTAAATATTTAATTCATTCAAAATATATAATATATTATTTATTACTCTTCTTCCATATTTTACAAGGGTTATAAGCTAGTATTATAATTATAACCAAATTAGATAACTTTTTTTTTGAAATACTAGGCTGAACCATAGAAAAGATCATAACCGTCCAATTTTAGGTGAACCATAAAAACCATCATAACCATTCAATTTTAATAAAATCTAATTTTAGTAAGGATATATATCATGCATACAACTCTATCCCCGATAATCCTCCTTTTATACAATATCTCACAGATAATATTATATTATATTTAAATTATATTCTATATTATCTATTTTAAGAATCCTACTTATCCTATAATTTTTATTTAATATAATTACTCACAATCAACTCAATTTCATCATCATTCAAACTCTTTTATTTATTTAAATTTATGACTTATCATTAATTTTATGAATATTAATATATAAATATCATTGTATAGAAAAATATAAAAAAATAACAATAAAACAAATTATCATATTAAATAAAATATTTAAATTATATAAAATAATTAATATATAATTTATTAATATTATTCATGTTTTGCCTGAGTTATAAGTTAGTATAAGTGTAAAATTCCTTCTACCCCTATGGAATGACAGTTAGTCCCTGATTGTTGGTAACAAACACTCTGGGCTTTTTTATAAAAGAAAAATAAATTTTTTTAAAAATTTCACTCAATAGCAGATAAAATGATGTAACCTTCGAATTTATATAAACAATTAAGAATTAATACTATTTATAGTTTAAAAAATGAATTAATGCTATTTATTCTAAACATTTATGAATAAATAATTTTAATAATTGATTGTCAAGAATGAGAACCCCACCCTGTCGTATCTATTATATTATTAATCTCAATAATCTCAACTTTTTAATTTTCCAATCATGCCCTCAAAGAATTTATTCAAACTTATGAAGATCATTTAAATAAATTTCCTGTAGTGCACAATCACATTAATTAACTATATGGGTCCCTCCACTATATAATGTCATTTTTAAATTAAATTCTTAAAAGTACTTCATATGTATAAATATAATATTGATATCAAACTTATTCTTTTTAAACTTTTCTTCTTAATCTCATTAAAAAATCAAAATAATGATCATTCCAATATATTTAACATTTCTTTTATAATTAAAATGATACAAATACATGTATGAAAAATGAAAAATTAATTAAGATATCTCTAAGAATATAAACACTCCATTTATAAAAAAATTCTAAATATATGTGGGAGTTTTACACATATATCGAATAAAAATTTATATATAACATGAATAAAAGAGTTAATGTTTCCTAAATGCTTATAAAAAAAACATTTTCTAAATAATTTATATGCGGGAGTTTTACACATATACGAGATACAAATTTATATATATATATATATATATATGTGTGTGTGTGTGTGTGTAGGAATTCATAACATGATTTTTTAAAATGTTACTCTTAACCTGACTATAATTTTAATAAAATTTATTAGCATATAATTTATATTTTTTAAAAATTAAAACAACACAAATACATATATTAAAATTAGTTAAAAACAATATTTAGACCTACAAATATTTAAAAAATAATAAGATATATTAAAAAGTGTGAACACTCAACTTATAATTTTTTTTAAATATATGAAGGAATCTTACACATATACGTGACAAAAACTTATATATAATATGAGTTGACATATAAAAGAAATAAATATATACATTTTTTTATAAATAAAAAATAAGATACATTTAAATTGTCAATACTTCATAAACGAAAAATTCGAAATATATACGGTGTATTATGTTTATAAAAATATTTTAGTTTAAAATTATATAAATTGAGATATAATATACACATGCACATATAATTATTTTGCTTATATTTTCTTCTAAGTCTCTTCAACAACTTTGATATTATTTTATTAATATAAATAAAGTATATATTTTCAAATTAAGAACAATAATATCAATATAAATAAAAAATATATTTTCAAATTAAGAACACTAAGAACATCTCCGATGGAAGAGACCCCTTAACAATAATATCCTAGGTGACATAATTTTAACAATTGATGCATTCAAATTAATAATTTGTTGTAGTCGTGAATAACATGTATATTTGATCTTGACGATATATTTGAGAAATTGACCACAATTGTGATTCCATACAACTCTTTAATAATAAACTTAATAATAAAACATTATGGTAAGAAATTCGCAGATCTATGAAGTCTGAACTTAAAAACACACTCAAAACTCTCACAGTAGGAGAGAATATGAGCCAAAAATTATTCAATAAATGGGTTAAAAAAACTATGAGAGAGACTTAATAACTAAAAATAAAATTAAGAGAAAATAAGGATTTATCATGAATGAAAAAAATGATAATAGCTCCAAACCAATATATGAATTTGGATTTTTTAGAGTGGGGAGGTTAGAGATTTTCCTCGGATTGATAATAAGTGAATAATTAAATATTTATAAAGTGAATAATTAAATATTTATAAATCATATATAACATTGAAGATCGACATTATCATGTTATCGAAACATGTGATATTACCCATAATAACAAAATTTTAACTTATTTTAAATAATAACATATTAATATATTTTTAATCAACATTAACTTTTTCTAAATATAGCATATTTTTTATAAATATAACATATTAATATATTTAAAATTAATATTGTTTGATATTAAATAACAAAAATACATATATTGTAATAAAGAAAAATTTTAATGTCCAGCATAGCGGGCAAAAAATCCTAGTAATATAATTAAGTTAGGGATATTCTTTATGGTATCATAATAGAATTGGATTTTACGAATGATGCCATCACATTTTTGACTTGTATTCATGATACCCTCGAACTTACGGATTGCTCTTAAATTTGCCTAACAAATTTAAGAAACACCTGTAAACTCACGATATCGGTACCAAAATAATGGTTAGCAACAGTTTTCACCATATTGAACAATGTACAATAAGATATTAATAATAGTAACTTAAATAAATATATTCGTAAAACTTAAGGAAAAAGTAAAAATTTCAAAAAATTCTCTTTGATACCATCGTAAAATTGAATTTTACCAATTATACCCTTAAGATTTGATATTTTCTTAATATTTGGCTAACATAAGTTTATCACGTGTAACAATCTATAAGTTTGAGGGTATCATAAATACAAGTAAAAAATATAATGATTTCATGGATAAAAACCAATTCTACAGTGGTATCATAGACAATATCCATTAAATTTATTTTAGGCCTATAATTAATTGATAAAAACCAATTTTACATTGGTATCATAGACAATGGTTATTCATTGATAAAAACCAATTCTGCAATGATAAAAATGTAATGGTACTATTGATAAAAATCAATTCTAAACCGTTTATTTTAGGAGGAAAAAGGGTATGTTCCATCCATTTAAACACTTATATTTTTTAGCTAATTAAATATATGTATTTTAGATACTTTCAACATATATCTACTTTAATTATACGTATGACTTTTCAAGTTTGCATCATACAGTACGAAGATAAGCATTTCTATTTCCATTTGGACCCTTCATCTTTTTCTTTAGTGAAAACCAACATTTTATATTTATCCTATTTTAATATTGTTCTAAATTCTCCTATCAGATATATTGGCCCGTTCTCATAAGAAAATAATTATAAATTAAAAAATATATATATTTGGATTTATAAATTAGTTATTATAAAGTAAATTAAATGGCCATTCATATTCAAATACATTCTTACATGAAGTATACAGCATATATCTGAATGATTGCACCGTGGTAAAAAAATCTATTGCATTTTTTAAATTTATTAATTGCAAAGTTTTAGATATTTAAAATTTATACCATAAAAGCATCTGTATTGATATTATGTTAGGATGAACTACGTTAAAACTATCAAACTTCTTAAGGAAATATCAAATACTCCGTAAAAGAAATTATAAGGGTTGAAATAGATTTGAATGCATGTTTAACATCGTCCAATTAAGCATGTCAATCGAAGATCCGATCCAATCCGAGCTCATATAAATGGATATGGATTTGTATAAAAATGATCTGATCCGAAATCCGATCCGATTAAAATAATTTGATTATTAAATGGATCGGATAGGGATTCCGATCCGATAATTATATACATACATAAATATATATTATATGTAATAATTAATAATGTATTTTTTTATTTGTGATTTCGGAATTAATCAGATCCTTTTTATATACATACATAAATATATATTATATATAATAATTAATAATGTGCTTAATATAGTTATTCAAATTTTAAATTATACATGTATATTTATTGTGCTACACATGAATATTAAAAGAAAATATTCAATAATTTAAATAAGTCCATTATTTCATATTTTTATTTTATTTTTAAACCTATTTAGGTTCGATTGTTATATTTTCTAATTTATATCAAAATTTTATGACTTAGTTTATTTGAATTATAACGATATAAATTTGCCAATTCAATAATATATGATTGGATGTTTAGTAATTTGATTTTGATATCATGTATGCGCATTTAAATATTATTATTTTATTTTTAATATTAAAAAAATTACATTATCACTAAATAAATATCCGAAATCCGATCCAATTATCTGATAATATAAATAGATCGGATATGAATCGACCTTTCAAAAATTTGAAGCCTATCCGATCTGAATCCGACAAAATTAAATGGTTTCGAATATCGATTCAAATCGATCCGATCCATTTACATGCTTACGTTCAATCGCGTAAAACATTAGATGATTGTCTAAATTTATTTTTAAGAAATAAGTATTTATGCTTTAAAAATATATATATTTAATTTTTTTTTTGAAACTAACATAATTTCATTAATACGATAAATCATTTAAGATAGTCTCTACCAAATGGGTAGGAGGAGATTTTCATTGTATTTGTTAAATACAATGAAACAATTTAACAAACAGGGAATTTTAGCTAAGCTATGAGTCACCTTGTTGGCTTGCTTCCTTGTATGACTAACACAAACTGCAGGTAAAGGTCGTAATAACATCTTGCATTGTTCAATGACATGTCTAACTTCCAATAAATTCTGCCTTCTACCATGTAAGGCTCTTACTGTCAACAGGGAGTCTGTTTCAATTATTACTTTCTAAGCTTGATACTTCATTAGCCATGACAAAGCCTCTCAAACTCCAATGCTTTCTGCTTCAAAAACAGTTGTTGGACAAGGTAGAGTCACGCTTCTTTAAAAATAAGTATTTATTTTTAAATAATAGAATAAAAATTAATTATTTACCTTTTTATAGGGTTCTAAAGACAACGTCTTTTTCGATTAATCGGTTGACGGATGGGTCTTGTCTCGATTAATCGAAAATCGGGCCAAATAACCTTTTTTTTAAAAATCGAGTTAGACGGAAAAAATCGGTCAAAATCGGTTGAAGTGGTAAAAAATTGTTAAAAAATATTGTTTAAAAAAATTAATAATTAATATATTTTTATTATAAATTTACAATAAATATGGGTTATATAGCCTTAAATCCTTCATAATTTCAAACACTCTCTCAAATTCGTAATAATTATACATATATATTATGTAATAACTATTAAGATTAATTATTAAATAATGATTATTAAGTATAAACCACTTGAATGTTAATGATAAGTGGTTTTTTCATAAATCTTAACATTAAAATATGTATGGATTAATGATATGTGATATTTTTTCATTATAAATTTATAATAATTTGAAAATGTTTAAATCTAATGATATATTTTAATTTATTGAATTTAATTATTTCCGATTAATGCTCTGAGTAATCAATTCGATTATCTGATTAATCATTGGACGATAATTTTCCCGTCTAAATGTTTAAAAAAATTTATATACATATTTTTTTTAAATAAAAAAAGATGTGTTAATACACCCACCGTTTTTTTATAGGTCGTTTTGACTTTTGGCACACATGTTTAAGTGCTTTGACCGCATAGAAAAATATTATTTTAAAATTTTATTTTCAGAATTAAAATATGTAATCAATATTTTAATTTTAAAAAAAAAATTGAAGAACAATTAATTTTATTATATGGTCAAAGCACTTAAACATTTGTGCCAAAAATCAAAACCACTTATAAAACAAAACCGAGGGAGTACATTTTTTTGGGTACATTTTCAGAATTTAAGAAAAGTAATCGGGGCTTCATCCGACACGTGCGTGCATATTTCTCGTATTTGACCATCTTGCCATTACACCCATCCATTTTTTCAATTCAATATGTTTTCCACCCATTCAAAAATCAAAGTCCATTTATACCCCGTTTATTCAAAAAACAAAATAAAAATAAAAATAAAATCAAAGTCCGTCATCTTATATTTGTCAATTTATGTATTTAATTGCATTTATACCCCTTACTGTTCTATATATATTAGAGCAGCCAAAAGAAGAAACATACGATCAACTCTAGCTTATTACATCTTCCTACAATCAAACTACCTACCAATCTGAATGGATGCATCACTCCTTCACCTCTCAAATTCTGGTTACTCACCCGAATCTTCGTTCGAATCATCGGAATATTCCAACAATTATCTCCCGTTTAATGTAAATGATTCCGAAGAAATGTTTCTGTACAAAGTCCTAGCACAAGCAGAACAAGAAAAAACATCAACAAGTAATAATGTGGTTAGCTCAATACCGGAACCAAAAATAGTACAAACAAGGGAAAAATCTTATAGAGGTGTCCGAAGAAGGCCTTGGGGAAAGTATGCAGCAGAAATAAGAGATTCGACAAGAAATGGAGTAAGGGTATGGCTAGGCACATTTGATAGTGCAGAACAAGCTGCTTTAGCTTACGATCAAGCTGCATTTTCAGTGCGCGGTTCAGCTGCTATTCTTAACTTCCCGGTTGAGAGAGTTCGTGAATCGTTGCGTGACATGAGGCAGAGTAGTGAGGACGGTTGTTCCCCGGTGGTTGCTTTGAAGAAAAAGCATTCCATGAGAAGGAGAAGTTTGAACAGGACAAGTAATAAGAGCAAAACAGGGGAAGGGAAAATGTTGGATAATGTTGTGTTAGAGGACTTAGGTGCTGATTATTTGGAAGAGCTTTTGAGTTTAACTGATGATTCAGGTACTGCAAGGTGAAGCATATATCTAGTTTTATCTCAATTTTTGCTTCCGGGTTTTATATGTTACTGGTTTAACCCGTAGTTACGAGAATCTTGTGCACCGATTACGACTTTCCATATCACAGATTTCCTTAATTTTTCAAATTTTGTGTACAGACATTTTATCTACAATGTATTGTATCTTCTCATGATTATGTGTTTGTTTGCAAGTCTTCAGGTATTCTCGTTTACAAACTTTGAGAAACAATAGCAAGTTAAATCTCATGTAGCCTACCTCGAATGGTCGGGTGAAATATTTTGTAGTAAATTTCAATTGCCTGGTGCATTTAAATATAATTTAGTTACACACTAGTGCAAAATTTATTTATAATTGTAATTCTACATTGATTGAATGAGTGCTCAAATTTCGGGGATTGTTGGAAAATGTGGGTTGAAGCCCCACATTGTCAAATCATTTTGAGCCTAAGTTTGAATGCTTCTTGGTTGGTTGAGTGCGCGCAACAAGTTATGATTGAAGTACGTTCTTCTTCGAGAGAGTTTTCTAACGCATGTTTAAGTATTCAAAATGATCAAGGAATGGATGAGATATGATTATTCAAAGTTGGTACCTTGAAAGTGGAAATCTAGAAATGAGAACTTGAATCCCACATTGAATTGGAAAAGAGTTTTCCATGACTTTATATAGTAGAACATTTATGTAGTGTTTAAGATGTGTTAGTATGGTATTGCTCCACCACCCACGCGCAAGGGGTGCAAATCATGAGATTTCGAGGGCAAATTCGTGACTTTGTAAGCCTTCAGGCTTTCCGCGTGGGCGACCTGTGGACACGATTGATGCAAAATTTGGGGCGAATAATTCCGAACCAGTTTTGCTGAAATCAAAGTAACTGCTGTCAGGAAAGTTGCTGCATTACAAACCTGCTGTCAGGAAAGTTGCTGTCGAGTTCGACAGTAAACTCAAACTTGCTGTCGAGAAAGTTACTGTCAATATTCGACAATAAACTCAGATCTTTCAAATTTCCACTGTGAGCTCAATATAATAATTCGTTATTTTGTTGATTACGAATTGATTTTGACAACCGATTTCTTTTATTAATTAACGCGTGATTAATTAAGAAAAACGCGTGGTAATTAAGAATACGACTTTCCATATTCATTTTTCAAATTTTGTGTACAGACATTTTATCTACAATGTATTGTATCTTCTTATGATTATGTGTTTGTTTGCAAGTCTTTAGGTATTCTCTCGTTTACAAACTTTGAGAAACAATAGCAAGTTAAATCTCATGTAGCCTACCTCGAATGGTCGGGTGAAATATTTTGTAGTAAATTTCAATTGCCTGGTGCATTTAAATATAATTTAGTTACACACTAGTGCAAAATTTATTTATAATTGTAATTCTACTTTGATCGAATGAGTGCTCAAATTTGACTACTTTGAAATTTATGGGAGACCAAACGTACATTGAATATTTCATATGCAGATGATGTATTAAAACCATTGTTCCGTTGATACGACTAGGGTAGATCACATTGGTGGTTTTGGACCACGCATATGCAACTATGCAAGTATGACTTGTTTGGCGTTTATTTTACTGTTTCAGTTAAGTTTGAAAACAGTTAATCAACTATTCTAGCCGCATTAGAAAGCAACATTTTCGATTGATGCGCAAGTAAAATTCAGGATGTTATAACATCCCGATAACGGTTTTTTCTTATCCTAATTTAACGTTTATAAAATATGCAATATTTTTTAAATTCTTCTATAAGATTTTCATTACTTTTTAGCGAAAAAAGAGACAACAGATTGTCAATTCGGATTATAATTAGACATATAGAGAAGTCCAAGGGTTTAAATTTAGACCTCCTATTAGTGGGTCTATTGGGTCAGTTTAATTTATCTTTTATAAATTGTTCCAAACAAACGGTCGTTATTGCTTTGTTACATCAATGTTTTAGGCATTAGGCAAGATGTCGATAGAAGGAAATTTTTTTGAAGGTTGAGTCGCATATAGGAAAGAGATGACATTTTTCTATATAATGGATGTAAGGTGGTTAATATGGTACGTCGTAAGGGTCGTTATTGGATCCCCATTCTCAAGATTAATTTTTTTTAAAAAATATATTCATATATATAAATATATATATAAAGAGAATTTTATAAATTAAATTAAAATAAATTAATTTTAATGATTTAATATAAATAAAATTAAAAAATAAAATTAATTGAAAGATAATCAAGGATAATATTATCATATTTTTATGTATATATACAAAAGAGTTTGTTAATAAAAATTTATAATAGAATTGTAGTATAAAAGAATAAATACAAACATTATTTTTATGTAACATAGAAAACTATATAACTAAAAAATATTTTATCATATTAATATTTTTATATATCTATAAATATAAAATATATAAAAGAAATTAAATAAATAATTAATAAATGTTATTAATAACAAAATAATATTTTAGCACTTGAAATTAAAATAAAACTCAAAATATGAAAGTATAAAATATCATATACATTAATATATAATTATAATTAATATATAAATAAGGGGTTTTTTGAAAAATACTAAACTTTTTAATTTTTTTGCAAAAATATGTTTTTTATTTAATATTTTGCAAAAATATTATCTTAAAATTTTTCTTTACAAAAATATGGTTTTGCAACCAATTCAACCTGATACAACTAAAATAAATCTCAAATGCAATTACGAGTAATTTCAATTTTTTCCAAAAAAGAAATTACATTTCATTGCATTTGGTTACAAATTGTTGATAAAAATGTTGCATTTGATTATTTTTTGTTGCAGACCGTATTTAAAAAAAAATTTAAAGATAGTAAAATCACAAGAAAAATTTAAAAAATAATATTTTTGATAAACATCATATAAAAAATCCGTGCATGTCACAAAATTTAAATTAATAATAATAAAGGCTGAAAAATAAATAAAATAGAATACCTTGTGCCTATACGGTGCCTTGCATATTCATAAAAATCATTCACCATTTTAACTTTACAATTATATTATTATTACGCTTGTTTTTTGGGCCGATTTAGGATCTCTCGTCCTCGTCCGACGGGAGAAAAAAAACCCAACTAATAGTGTTAATTATTAGTGGTCCTTTATTTTTTCAGAATTTGCGACGAATTTCATAACAATATTTCATACAGTAAGATTTACAATAAATTCCGTCATAATTCATATGATTATTATGATAACAACCGTCACAATAATGCATATAATTAATATTCAGAGTGTACCATAAATTTAAAATTTCGGCACATTATTGCCTATGATTTCTAGAACGTGCGATAGAAAATTAAATGCTAAATTCTATCGCATGAATGCTTATGATTCCAGAACTTATGGCAGGTTTTATCACAAGAAATCATCTGATTCTGGATACGTATGACAGAATCAGTCATAATTTATAAACAAACAAAAGTCATTTGACATATTATTACCCAACACATTATACATATCGTACTGTGACTAATGTCAAATCCCAGTTTTTTTCCTCCGAAAATCGAGTTAAATCTCGACTTCCGAATCCGAAATAAGTTAAAATAAATTGGCTCAAGTACAACGATTTGGGTAATTCACAAACCTACTGCATGCCCTCAAAATATCACTAATTTATTGGTGCACTTAGTAGTAGTATTCTCGTTTATATACCGAATAAATTATCCCAATCTATTCGATGTGGGGTTGGGGTGTTACACGTACATGTGAAAATTTAGAATACACAACAAGAAACAAATAATAAAAAGACAAATTTGGAATAAATATTTGCCAAAAAATAGATAAACATCATACAAATCCAGATTCGTCGCAAAGTTACAATCAAAATTTGTTACAAGCTTACAATATTAAAAAATATAGAATCCAGCCTATAGACTATTATCATAATTCCGGTACGAAAACAATAATCAAAATCCAGCTCATATTTAGGTAAATACTACATAATCAGCTAATACCCAAAAAAAGCCAAAATTCAACCTATAGGCTAACATAATTACTACCATTTTTGAGCTTTTAATCTCGGCTAATTTGGAGGACCCAACTTCGACGTTTACTAGCAAGAGAAAGAGGTTGATGGAGGCCCTAAACATTATCATAAAAAATGTCATCTGTATAAGGATCATCGTCGCGAGAAACACTCTTACCCTGCAATGTTATCAATGATACTGATCATATTATCAATTATTTATGCTTTTACTTTACAATTGCTAGGATAATTTGCAATACTTGGCTCATCAATTTATTCTTGTACGTGGAATCAGAATAATACTTGGCTCAACGAACTAATTTGTTAGAAGCATGAAAAATATTTTGTAATAGTTCCTAAAAATAGTAAAAGAAGATGTTTATACCATATAACAACTACATTTATAGATTCTTTATATATATATATATATATATATATATATATATATATATATATATATATATATATATAAAATGTTCACCAGCCACAGTTGGATATCTTTTGATATCCAATTAACTCATCTCATACCGTTAAAAAACCAAATCAACGGTTGAGATTTAAAAAAATACAATACGTTTTATAATAGAGCATACGTACACTCTATAATAGGGCGTATGATATTTTTTTTAATTCCCATTTTACCCTTTTAATGTTACACTCTATTATATGTTTTCCTAGAATACACATCCATATCTCCCAGAAAAACACTTGTTTTTTTATCATACTAAATTTTTGGAGATTTCTATGAGCTCTCTAAAACCCATTTCAACTTTGCCCATTTCATAACCCATTTCATACCCATTTCATAACCCAATATACTTTGAGCTATCTAATATCCATTTTTAAACTTTGAGCTTAGGAGAAAATTCAATTTCTTCAAAATTTCAAAATTTGAGCTTTTGAAGATTCAAGATTCGATTTTTTTTAAGATTTCAAAGTTAAAGATTGAGGTTGGGAGAAGATTTCAAAGTTGAAGTTTGAGATTGGTTAAAGCTTTATTAAGATTATCTCTCTTCATTTCATTTCATGGCTTCTTTCATTTTTTCAAAATTAAAGTCTCCTAATAAGTTTAAAATTGAGATTGAAGATGATGATAATGATAATGATAAAAAACCTAGTCCTAAAATAGTAGAGATTATTGATGATTGTGATGATGATAATGATAATGATGATTATGATGTTAATGATGATTATGATGATAATTATGATAATGGTGAGGATGATGGTGATGGTGATGATTTTTATGTTGTTGTTAATGATGATGATATACCACACACATAAATTGTAAAAAATCTAAAAATTCACCCACAAACACATAAAATGTGGAAGATAATGAAGATGTTCCTTTGGATGATTTGAATGATGCTTGCCTCTGTGATGGTTAATTGTTTGATAGTTTAGATGAGGCGGAGATGTTCTATAGAGATTATGGTAGATGTATTGTTTTTGAGATAATAATTAGAACTACACATAAACGCTTAAAAAGTAAAATGATTTGTTCACGTTTGTATATATGTAGAAAGGGTGGTAGATTAGGCTTAAAAAGACTTTGGATGAGTTTGATGTCCGAAAAAGGAAGAGAAATAGAGAACTCTTGGTAGAATGAGTTGTAAAGCACGGATGTATGTTGTTCATAGAGTGAATTTAAAGAAATGGGAAGTGACATTGGTTAATTTGAAACACAATCATAAAATTCTAGAACCTAGTGAAGTGTATTTCATGCAAAGGCCAAGAAACATAACCCCCATTATTCGACAATTAATTGTTACTTTGAATAAATAGGGTATTGGACCTTCAAAAACTTTGAATGTTTTGGGTGAGTTAACGGAAGGTTTAAAGAATATTGGATTTACTAGTCAAGACATTCAGAATGTTTTGCGTGATATTAAACATTATGTGTTTGATTCAAGTGATGTCCGAGAAGGTTTGACATTACTTCGAGAATTGAAATGTAATAGTTTAGGGGAATTTTACTACCGAGTAGATGTTGATGAAGAAAATAAGGTGCGTGCTATGTTATGGGTTGATTCGAGATCATTAGATGCATATAAATTTTTTGGAGATGTGGTAGTGTTTGACTCCATGTACCGTATAAATAGATATTGTATGCCATTTGTACCTATAACGGGGGTTAATCACCACTACCAATTCATATTATTTGGATTTGCATTAATAAGGGATTAGAAATAAAGTTATATATATGGTTTTTAAGAATTGTTTGGAATGTTGGTGTAGGTGCCCTAGAGGCAATACAATGTTTATTTTGATAAACCTTTATGTCAATTGATTATTCAATAAACGTATTTATTATGACTTTAATTACTGCGATATATTTGTTAGTATAATAAATATCCTTAGAATCATGATACACATTGTATAGTTTAGTACATGACTTGAACTTGAGATTATATAATATATCATATTCTTAAAAGTCCCTAGTCGAGTATTATTATTATAGGACAATAATAATACATAAATAGACTAGTATGTTGTTTGACTGATAACCACATCTCATTGGTTATAAGTATGGGGATACTAAAGTCAATACATAGGTACATGTAGGAGTACATGATACTGGACAGACCCACAGTGAGATTCTTCATGTTTAATAAAGTCATAAGAAAGACTCACAGTGATAATGGTGTAATGATCATTTGACTTGAGATCATTATATTTCTATACGAGGATTAATATACTTTGACTACATTAAAAGTTACCTTTGACCGGGTGATGATAAAAGTGGACATCAGGTATATCATGAGTCGTATCAGAAATATGAATGATAGATAAAGGATTTAACCCTCCTATAATTAGGAGAGATATTATTGGCCTCTTGATTGAGTGAGACTATAAAATGCATGGCCGTGCTCAAATAATGATTTGTTTTCATAGTCTACTCATGGATCAAGTAAACCCGGATTAAATGTTGAAGAGGATGACTAAATACATGCCTCGAGTTTAATCTATAATATATATGGTTAAAGGGATTATATTACACTGAAACATTAATCACGAAAGGTTTTATCGAATCACGATTTAATTATTATTTAATTGGGTAGCAATGATGTATTACTAGATACCGCTCATTCTTTATAATTTTATTGGAGAATAAAATTATTGCTAATTAAATAATAGCCTATAGGGTCACACACATAGAGTACTTTAAGGAATAATTAATTTAAATTATAGATTTAAATTAATTGATGATTATTTGAATTTTATTATATTAATTAAGTGAGACTTAATTAATTGAAATAATATAAATTCGAATTTGAATTCTGCCATTAATAATTAAGTGTGACTTAGTTATTAATTAAATAATAAAATTCGGTTTTATTATTTAATCCTAAACCTACATGGGTTAGGCTTTGCTGTTATGGGTTGCTATTATGGGCCTATTAACCAACCATTATAAATAGATAATGTAGGGTTAATAAGGGTTAACGTTTTTTTTAAGAAAAACTCTATAGAGGCAGCAGCAGCAGCAAGCACATCAAAGGCAGTTTCGAAATCATCTAGAGGAGGCTAGTACACCCGTTCCATAATCGAGATCGTGATACGTTCTTGAAGGTGCTCGTGTGGATACCATAGAGGTGTTTTTAAGAGGAAGACACAAGTCGTGAAAGCTAGGATCTCCGTTGAGTTCGTGTAAGTCAAGACCAGACATAGGTATGATTCCGTTTCACAATAATCAGTCCATGATTATACATGATCCTGCGTTAGGGTTCCGAAATTTTTCGTTATATTTACGTTTAATCCGCTGCGTTTTATGCCTCGAAACCCAACAATGGCATCAGAGCTACGTGTATAAGGGACTGATTTGGTTACGTGTTTTATGTATTTGATGCATACATGCCTGTTTTGGTGACTGCCATGCCATGCTTCTGCTATGCTACTGCCATGCTACTGCCATGTATATTCGAATTGTTATTCATATGATGAGTATATAGATTCTGATACTAGCATGTTAATGATTTGTCATGACTGATTTATATGCCTTATTGCGATTTGTATATTATGCATGAGGGTCAGTTTGTATATGATACAAACTGGTGGACAGATTATGTTGGACATGATCTGTTAACTGGGATATGATAAGTATGTATATGATACATGCTTCTGAAACTGTATAAGTTGCAGTGGGGAAAAAGGCCAACATATATGATTTGTAGTTCAGAAATTGATGATTTCTGAATAGGACTGGTCTTCGAAAATAAAAAATTTTCTGATTTCGAATCAGTATGTAACTGTCAGAGAATGTATATTCTGTGTCTGATCAGAGTTTGTAAAATTAGAGCTGGGTCAGAGTTTAACAAACTCTGATGGACTCGCTCAGAGTTTAATAAACTCTGATGGTCAGGTCAGAGTATAGAGCATGGTCAGAGTTTAACAAACTCTGATGGACTCGCTCAGAGTTTAATAAACTCTGATGGTCAGGTCAGAGTATAGACCATGGTCAGAGTTTAACAAACTCTGATGGTCTCTGGTCAGAGTTTAGTAGTAAACTCTGATGGACTGTGCTGATCAGAGTTTAGCAGTAAACTCTGATGGACTGGCAGAGTTTATAAACTCTTGAAAGGCAGAGTGTCTAAACCCAGCTCGACCCCACCCAGGGGCTGCCGCCCCGGAACCCCGCATTATTTTGTTGTGTACTTGAGCATGGTGCTGGTTATGGCCCTTAGACCCCTAGATTAATGGTTTTGGTTTTGGTTTTATAAATACGACTTGCATGTCGTTTTCTTCATTCTTGTAATTGTTTAACCTCAAATGTAACTCGAGTTTTCTTATGTAAGTACATTAGTATAGGTTGTATTCAATTATTCCATGTAATGTACTTGAAGATTGAAGGATGATCCAAGAAGAGGAGCAAGCACCCATGGATACAAGAAGAATGAAGACATGTAATTGTATTTATATTTTACCACCATAGACTGACTTTGATCCTTTCATTAGCTCGAAAGGATCACATAGGAAAGGGGCCATAACCAAGCACGTTTACATACTGCACTTTACATAATGATGTATGAATGTATGTGTAGAGTAGAAGATGCATGCTTTAATTAGATTAATGATGTATGTATGTATTAGATACGTCACCCATGCCATGCTTGCCATGCTAAACAAGATAAAATCTTTAACGATTTAAGATTTTAAAATTAACAAACGAAAGATCATGAGATTCTTGTGTTTATGAAATATGGATTTTAAAACACGGAATTAAATATGAATTTTTGATATCTAAAACTGGGATTTTCTGTCAAAAGCGGATATGCGTATTCGTAAGGCTGATGGGTTTTAAGTGTGACCACTGGTATCCTCCATCTACCTGGGAAATGAACAATTTAAGATGTCAATTTGAAATATTTAGTTCAAGGAAAAATTGAGGATCTCTTCATGATGTGATCATGATCGTCGTAAATTTTCTAAACCCCTTAACAAAATATTAAGTTTTAATCGGATGCTTTCCAATGAATGAACACTCATCGAATCCTAGATCGATTAGGGGAAAGACTGTCAGTGGTAGGGGACTCCTATCTATCGTGGTGAGATGCGACGAATATAAACGGTTATATTCAGCCGTTGTATCATTGGGTCAAACTTAACTGAGTCGTCATAATAAGGTGAAAGTAAACGGTTATATTCAACCATTATGAACTTAGAAGCATAGAGTTTGGTTAAAAATCTATTAGATAGATAAGATCAATCGTTGCTCACCAAACTATCCAAGAATTATATATGATATAATTGACAAATGTTGTCTACCTAAATAATCATTCTTAAGGACTTCCAGTGGTTGACTTGAGACATGACGAAATATGGATCTTGGCTCACTAGAAAGGATTATGGGATATACTTTCCAAATTAATAGTAAGGGCTATTGATTTGATAAAAATAGTGGGAGATATATTATGAATGTATCATAATCATTTGAATATAATAAATAACTCAGACAATCTAATGTTTATTTTGCGCTTTTATCATTGTAGATACCAAATAATGACAAACAACACAAACACACTATCCGTACGATCTGTCCTTGAGAAGGATAAGCTGACAGGAGGAAATAACTTCCTAGACTGGCAGAGGAATTTGAGGATTGTCCTCAGGCAGGAGCGCAAACTTCATGTCATTGATATTCCTCCGGCAGGTCCCCTTCCTGAGGGCGCTACTGTTGAGGAACGAGCGGCCCACACAAAGGATGAGAATGATGCAACTGATGTTGCATGTCTTATGTTGGCAACTATGAGTGCTGAGCTTCAAAGACAGCATGTGCATATGGATGCATATACTATCTATGAGCACTTGCAAAGCATGTTTGCAAGCCAAACTCGTCAAGAAAGGTTCAACACGAGCAAGTCACTTTTTAATTGCAAACAAGGGGCAAGTGAACCAGTTGGCCCACATGTTCTGAAGATGATTGGTTACATTGAGTATCTTGATATTTTGGGTTTCCCGATTATTCAGGAAATTGGTATTGACCTAATCATGAATTCTTTGAACAACAAATTCACCCAGTTTATCATAAACTACAACATGAATAAATTTGACAAAACACCTACTGAATTGTTGGCTATGTTGAGAACATATGAGACCAACATGAAGACGGCTGAACCTGCTCCCATACTAATGGTGGGCAATAAAGGTAAGGCCAAAGGGAAAGGCAAGTGGAAGGGTAAGACGAAGACATGTTCTGATTCTACACCCAAGCCAAAGTCAGGTCCTAAATAGGCTTTAAAGCCTAAAGGTGGGGTCGCTAAGGGTGAATGTCACTACTGTAAGAAAACTGGTCACTGGAAGAGAAACTGTTCAGTTTACTTGGAGGATCTGAAGAAGAAGGGGGTTATGCTCTAGAAACAGCGGCTTTCACACTTAACCGTGTTCCTACTAAGAAGGTTCAAAAGACTCCATATGAGATATGAGAGAAGAAATGGTCAGGCATGAGCTTTATGAAAGTTTGGGGATGCAAGGCGTTTGTGAAGCGTCAAGTATCTGACAAGCTTGGACCTAAATCTGAAGAGTGCAATTTTGTGGGATACCCTAAGGAAACAAAGGCGTACTATTTCTATAGTCCTACTGAGCAGAAAGTGTTCATTGCTCGAGATGCTGTTTTCATGGAAAGAGATTTTGTTTCCAAAAGAAACAGTGGGAGAACTATAGACCTCGATGAAGATCGAGAACCACAAAATAGTATTGAACCTGAAGTGGAACAAGAGCAGGATAATGATAATGCTCAACAAACATAGGTTGTTCGTAGAACTGGAAGAATTTGCCATGAGCCAGAGAGATATGGATTTCTCTTGACTCAATGTGGTGATTTGATGCTCATAGATGAAGATGAGCCTATCACATACCAAGATGCTATGAACAGTCCAGACTCTAAGAGATGGCTAGAAGCCATGAAATCCGAGATGGATTTCATGTACGAAAACCGAGTATGGACTTTGGTTGATCCACCTGAAGGGGTAAAACCCATAGGGTGCAAATGGGTTTTCAAGAAGAAAACTGACATGGATGGAAATGTTCAGACCTATAAGGCAAGGCTGGTTGCAAAAGGTTTCAGACAAATTCATGGTATTGACTATGATGAGACTTTCTCACCAGTGGCTATGGTCAAGTCCATAAGGATTTTGCTTGCTATTGCAGCATTCCATGATTATGAAATCTGGCAAATGAATGTCAAAACAGCCTTCCTTAAAAGAATCCTTAAAGAGGATGTGGATGTGTACATGACACAACCTGAAAGTTTTGTCGATCCAAGGAATGTTAGCAAGGTATGTAAATTACGTCGATCCATTTATGGATTGAAGCAAGCCTCTAGGAGATGGAATATCCGTTTTGATGAAACAGTCAAAGAGTATGGCTTTGTTCAAAACGAAGATGAACCTTGTGTTTACAAGAAGGTTAGTGGGAGCCATGTGGCATTCATAGTACTATATGTTGATGACATACTACTAATGGGGAATGACATACCTTCTCTCAAGGCTGTTAAGATTTGGTTAGGGAGCAACTTCTCTATGAAAGACTTAGGAGAAGCATCCTACATTCTAGGAATGAGGATCTATAGGGATAGATCTAGAAGGATGATCGGTCTAAGTCAGAGTACATACATCGATAAGGTTTTGCATCGTTTTGGTATGCAAAATGCAAAAAAGGGATATGTCCCCGTGTCTCAAGGGATAACGATCTCTAAAGATCAGTGTCCGAAATCATTGGATGACAAGGACCGCATGAGTAAGGTTCCATATGCCTCAGCAATTGGATCCATCATGTATGCGATGGTATGTACTCGCCCAGATGTTTCGTATGCTTTAAGCATGACGAGCAGATACCAATCTAATCCAGGTGAAGGTCACTGGACGGCTGTCAAGAATATTCTAAAGTACTTGAAAAGGAATAAAGATTCATTCTTGGTGTATGGAGGAGAGGAAAAACTGGTTGTAAAAGGTTACACCGATGCAAGTTTTCAAACAGACAGGGATTATACTGTATCACAGTCTGGTTTTGTGTTTTGTCTAAACGGAGGTGCTGTAAGTTGGAAGAGTTCAAAACAAGAAACAGTAGCTGATTCTACAATGGAAGCTGAGTACATTGCAGCTTGTGAAGCGGCTAAGGAAGCTGTTTGGATTCGAAAATTCATTACTGATTTGGGAATGGTTCCATCGATCGCAGATCCCGTTGATCTATACTGCGATAATAATGGAGCCATTGCACAGGCTAAAGAACCTAGAGCTCACTCCCGAAACAAATACATACTCAGGAGATATCACCTCATTCGAGAGATTAATGAAAGGGGTGACATACACATATGTAAAGTGCACACAAATGATAACATTGCAGACCCACTGACCAAAGGCTTGTCGCAGAAGAAGCACGACGGTCACACTAGTTCCATGGGTATTAGATACATGGGTGATTGGCTCTAGTGCAAGTGGGAGATTGTTGGTGTAGGTGCCCTAGAGGCAATACAATGTTTATTTTGATAAATCTTTATGTCAATTGATTATTCAATAAACGTATTTATTATGACTTTAATTACTGCGATATATTTGTTAGCATAATAAATGTCCTTAGAATCATGATACACATTGTATAGTTTAGTACATGACTTGAACTTGAGATTATATAATATATCATATTCTTAAAAGTCCATAGTCGAGTATTATTATTATTGGACAATAATAATACATAAATAGACTAGTATGTTGTTTGACTGATAACCACATCTCATTGGTTATAAGTATGGGGATACTAAAGTCAATACATAGGTACATGTAGGAGTACATGATACTGGACAGACCCACAGTGAGATTCTTCATGTTTAATAAAGTCATAAGAAAGACTCAAAGTGATAATGGTGTAATGATCCTTTGACTTGAGATCATTATATTTCTATACGAGGATTAATATACTTTGACTACATTAAAAGTTACCTTTGACCGGGTGATGATAAAAGTGGACATCAGGTATATCATGAGTCGTATGAGAAATATGAATGATAGATAAATGATTTAACCCTCCTATAATTAGGAGAGATATGATTGGCCTCTTGATTGAGTGAGACTATAAAATGCATGGCCGTACTCAAATAATGATTTGTTTTCATAGTCTACTCATGGATCAAGTAAACCCGGATTAAATGTTGAAGAGGATGACTAAATACATGCCTCGAGTTTAATCTATAATATATATGGTTAAAGAGATTATATTACACTGAAACATTAATCACGAAAGGTTTTATCGAATCACGATTTAATTATTATTTAATTGGGTAGCAATGATGTATTACTAGATACCGCTCATTGTTTATAATTTTATTGGAGAATAAAATTATTACTAATTAAATAATAGCCTATAGGGTCACACACATAGAGTACTTTAAGGAATAATTAATTTAAATTATAGATTTAAATTAATTGATGATTATTTGAATTTTATTATATTAATTAAGTGAGACTTAATTAATTGAAATAATATAAATTCGAATTTGAATTCTGCCATTAATAATTAAGTGTGACTTAGTTATTAATTAAATAATAAAACTCGGTTTTATTATTTAATCCTAAACCTACATGGGTTAGGCTTTGCTGTTATGAGTTGCTATTATGGGCCTATTAACCAACCATTATAAATAGATAATGTAGGGTTAATAAGGGTTAACGTTTTTTTTTAAGAAAAACTCTATAGAGGCAGCAGCAGCAGCAAGCACATCAAAGGCAGTTTCGAAATCATCTAGAGGAGGCTAGTACATCCGTTCCATAATCGAGATCGTGATACGTTCTTGAAGGTGCTCGTGTGGATACCATAGAGGTGTTTTCAAGAGGAAGACACAAGTCGTGAAAGCTAGGATCTCCGTTGAGTTCGTGTAAGTCAAGACCAGACATAGGTATGATTCCGTTTCACAATAATCAGTCCATGATTATACATGATCCTGCGTTAGGGTTCCGAAATTTTTCGTTATATTTACGTTTAATCCGCTGCGTTTTATGCCTCGGAACCCAACAATGGAAGCCATGGGAAACAAGCCTCCAATCTCAATCATCACGGATCAAGATATTGCGATTGGCCAACCGGATGAATCGCCTATGCTAAAGCCCTAAGCCATATATGTTCCACATTATTTGCAATCATAGGTTGTCCCAAACGCAACCTATCACGAACCCAAAGTATCAAAATAGTACAACACCCGGTAATCGATACACAATCCTTGTAACTAGCTTCATACAAATTCCTATTAAAGTATGCTAGAACTCCCGCCCCCAAGCATATCCATAAATATTGCTAGTATCGATTAACAACGGGATTAATCTAGGGTGAACAACATTATTAGACTTTGTAGGGAATAAAATAGCACTGCATGAATAGAAGACATACCCCCGTGTATATATGTCCAAAATCCGAGCATCATTCTTATCCAGACACTTGCAATATCGCTCCCTTAAAAAACTCAATTTGACGCCACCCCTACCAAAAGCTTCTTCTCTTTCTTCAACGGAAAGATCCGGATCCGGCCAAGTGTGTAACCAAGTATTCTTGACACCAATTTCTTCAAGATTTGTTACCGGTTCTCCTACAGCCGGAAGACCCATCAACATATACACATCTTCAAGAGTCACTATCATCTCACCAAAAGTGAAATGAAATGTTTTAGTTTCTGGCCTCCAACGCTCCACTAACGCCGAAATCATAGGTAAGTCATTTTGAATAATGGCCTTAGGATTATCAAACATTCTGAAACCCTATTGCTATAGAAGATGAACTTGAAATGTCCATTGCGAAAGCAAATAAGTACTTTGACTAATTTTGAGAAGATTTCGGTGAATCCCATTCCATATAAGGGTGTTAATGTGATTTTTTGATCGTGAAGAACTGAAGGATCGACATGGCCACATAAATCATCCGACATATCTGAAATTAAACAAACAATTTGTTAGGAATTAGGAGTTCCAGAAGTTTATAGGGGGGGGGTGAATATATACTTCAAAACTTTTAACATCCGACATCCGACAATGTTTTAGTTGCAATCATAGGTTGTTTTGACAGTCTACTACGTTCAGCCTTGTATCTTCTGTCTTTTGTCTTGTGTGTCCTCCCAGCTTCATTGTAGACTTGTCTCTATCTTCACAGGCTTGACTTGTCCTGCAAAGACAGAGCTGTAAATTATATGTCTTGTTCTTCTACAATTCTCCTTGAATTTAGCTCTTTAGAACAGTCGAGTACTCTGTTGAAATTGCTTTGAGAAGTCATAGAGATTTTCTTCTCGATTGGGTACTTGCTGTGACTTCTCGATTAGTCTTTGAATGACTTACTTCTTGAATGACTAGACTTCTCGATTGTATACTTCATTTGATGACTTCTCGATTAGTCTAGACTTCTCGAATGAATATTTGATACTTAGACTTCTCGATTGGTTCAACTCTGTCACTTCTCGAATGCTCCTTTAACTAACTTCTCGAATTGATTTACTGGACTTCTCGAATGGGCACTTCTTGATCAAATACTGAATCAATGAGCATATTGAGACTTCTCGACCAGTTGCATGTTCCTGACTTCTCGATTGGGTGACTTCTCGAATGGGCATTTGTCTTAGTCAAATTCTCAAACCGCATTCCTTATTTCTTCAAAAAGCCTTCTTTGTCTTGTTGCATGATTCAACTTGAATATTCTAACAGAGTTTATTCTTTGACTTTAAATTACAATTTGGAATTACAATTTGATCATACTTCTAACTGTAATAATACATTGAAATGTCTGAGTCACTACCCTATCACAGAAGTTCTAAACATGTTATAGCGAAACAGATAACAACATAGAGTATGCTTGATTTGATCCAACACAATTATATAAGACTAACAATATTTGGAATCTCAACCAAATCTCAACCAAATTACGTAAGACTAACAATATTCACAACCAAAAAATCCAATAATAATATTCAGAATCTCAACCAAATTTCTAAATTCAAACAAAAATCCAATAATATCCATAACCAAAACGCCCAAAATATATAATTAGTTTTCAACCAAAAAAATTAAACTTTATACTCATAACAAAAAATATTCGAACTAAAACCACATACATACAAAAAAAATGAAATTTAATACAAACATACCCAAATAATTCGAACTATAATCCAACAAATCCAAATATCGAATATAAACACATACACAATCGAACATACACAAACAATATGCATACAAATCATACACACACAATATGCATACAAGCAAATCATATATACACACAATATGCATACAAATCGAATACTCATAAAAAAGAGCAAAAATCATATGTAAAAGAAGGCAATATCGAGTAGAATGCATACTTGATTTCGTGTAGAAGGCAAAATCGCACCAACTGTGAATGGGTAGAAGGCAATATCGAGTAGAAGTGATTTAGGGTTAGATTTTTGTGGATGGTTGTGGTTGGATTCGATTATAACTGAAGGAAATATGTTAAGAAGTGTTGATTTTGTTTAAAAACGGAACCGGTTCTGTAGAAATAAACCGGGTTTATTGAAAAAAAACACGTACGCTCTATTATTGAGTGGACATACACTCTATAATAGAGTGTAAGGGTATATATATATTTTTGAATAAATACCACGTGTCAAAGTAAGGGCATAAATGGAAAAAAATTAAAGATATACGCTCTATTATAGAGCATATACGCTCTATAATAGAGCGTAAGCTTTTTTTTTTAAATCCTGACCGTTTATTACTTTTTTTTAATGGTAGCAGATGAGTTGGCTTGATTATATATTTTATCCAACTGTGGCTATAGAAGAGGTCCCTATATATATATATATCAAAAAATAGTTATACAATTTTTGAAATCATATAGAAATAACTAACAAAGAAACTATAAAAGCTTAAAAAGACTTAGTTTATGATTTGAATCCATTAAAAACATGATCACAAGAACACTAATTGATAACATTACAAAATATTTAAAATATACAGTACAACTGATTTCTGGCTAAACCATATGCCAACTTAAAAACATGATTTTATTTGAACTAAATTTAAAAACTTATATGGGATTTGAACCTGGCTTAAGAATTAATTCGTCATATCGAAAATGACAATAACAATTTTAAAGTGTTTCCCATCAACTGATTCAACATGATGAATGATTTCCTAATCACAAGTTCTTATAAATCTGAACGAGCATTGATATGGTATTTTGAATTATGAGAAATATTTAACAACGTGCTAATTATGCTATCACAAACGTTCTTCTCAATATGCATAACATTTTGTGTCGGATCAAATTGTGACTCCAATACGGTAACTCAAAAATATTGATTTTTTCTAAAAGGGGAATCAATCTTATGTTTTTTCTTGGTACCTTCCCAAACTTATTTATATAATCAAACAATAACTCCTCAATGCATGTTTATGATAAAATTTTAGGACTCCCACCCATTTCGATTTTACCTTCAAATTTTTTCTTGTCGAACTTCAACTTGTGCTCAGGATCTAGAAATTTCATATGGTTCATATAACATATTTTTTATATACTATATTTCATGTATAATGAAGATGTTTTATAGTTACAAACGGGACAAGCTAATTTACCCTTTGTGCTCCAAGCGGATAACATTGCATATCCCGGGAAATCACTTATAGTCGACATGATACTTGCAGGTAGCATGAAATTTTGATCAGTAAGGACATCATAAGTTTCAAAACCTACATCACATAACTCTTAAAACTCATAAATTAGAGGTTGCATGAAGACATCGATGTTATTCTTTGGGGATTCTAGTCTATAAATGAGTGTTGAAAGAAAGAGATTTTCTTGCTTCATACACAACCGATGAGGCAAGTTGTAGTTTACCAAAATAATTGACCAAGTACTATGAATCGTATTCATTGTACGAAAAATATTGAACCATCAGCCATGATACGCAACCTGATATTTCTATTTTCTTATGAGAAATGAGTATATATAACATCTATTTTCTTTCAAGCCTCACTATCAGCTAGATATCTAAATTTCCCATCTATTTTTTCATCCAACTGCATGCCATATCATAAGTTTTGAGAACTTTGTGCACATAAACATCTGTTACAGTCTTGGTTTTAAAGGAAAATATTGCATCACATTCGTCAGGAATTTGTGAATTAAATTCTTCGGATCATTGTCACCACAGTCTTTTTTTACTATGGCCCACCACAAAACACCGCAAGTTTTGAAAGTATCTACATATTCATTTTCAACCCAGTACAACATGCAATTGTTTGGACATGTGTGTATTTTTTAATAATCGAGACCTGAATTTTTAATGATATTCTTTGCGTCATTTAAAGATAGAAGTATGTGTGCTTGTGAAAAGACTTCTTTTATCAACCCTATTATATCCCCAAATTCCGATTATGAAATTCCACCAACACACTTTAAAGAATAAAGCCTAACAATAAAACTTAATCGTGAAAATTTTGTATAGCTTTGATATAAATGTTGCTTCCTTTCTTTAACATTTCGATAAAAAAATTTAGCATCACGATTTGGTCCATTGATACGATGCAACATCTCATCTATGTTATCTCCAAAATTAACATTGGTTTCACAATCCATATCACCCTCATTACTTCCGTAACGTGAAACCTCACAAATCTAGTTAAAGACCATTGCAAATGAGATGATCGTAGACCCGATCTTCACGATACCAGTTACGGTTATTACATTTCTTGCACGTAATTTCATCACCAACAACAAATTTGGGGAATGTAATTTATAGAAATGCTTTTATCTCACTAATATAACTATCACCATACTAGCTAACATCCAAATGGATGTTAAACTTCTAGTCCACTTTCATTTCGATTCTATATTTAATTTGAGCAACCTTTTAAAGTGACAAGTAAATATATTAAAATGTGTAAATAATAGACAAAGTTAGTTATGTATCTTTTACAGTTTGGTAGTAGGGCAGTTGCTTGCATAAACGCCGCCTAATACCGACACCATCACATGTATAATCTCTTTCATATTCACCATGACAAAAGGGTGGTCTGATGGCACATCACTAACTTTACCAGGCATAGACTGTACCAATATACATACATCGGTACACCAACACTCGATCCACAACTATTTCAGCTCGTCAATAAGAGGTCTCAAGTAGACATTAATATCTCTCAAGTTACTTTTCTCCCTAGGTTTAAGTAGTGTCATGAACTATGTATGAATCCTTCATTCACATGAAAGGTAGGAGATTATACACAACGTTATAATAACATGTCATATTGTGTAAATCCATGAGGTTTTGTTTCTACTCTTCCATGTCCGCTAGATGTGTCGTAAAATACTCTCAGTTTCCTCCATAGTCTTGTACAATCTCATACACTCAGTAGTGCGTGATGACATATACAATCACTATGGTTGTGATGTTATTGAAAAATATCTCAAGATCTTTCTAAAAATGCTATATGTACCACCCTCTTTAGCCAATTTATATTGACTCGTACCACAAACAGAACATTCTTGTTTACCACTATCATAACCATAAGTCCTTAAGCATCTTCTCGATCTCTTGATAACTCGTAGATAATTTATGCTCTTCAGGCAATACATTGATAAGAAGATCTAATAACTCATTAAATCTCTTCTCACTGCATCCTTGAGCACTCTTAAAATGTAATAATTTACTCAAAAAAGACAATAATGAACTTGTTTCTTTTGGAATATAGTGGGACCCCCTACATCAATATTCAAACCATAAAATTTAGAAAATTCGTGGTTTAGGTCCAAATAATCGATCCATTTGGTCATCCTTATTCCACTCTGCATATTTCCCATATCCCTCAACATCCCATAGGGATCAAATACATAATTGTCATTATCCATTACATTTTGTGAGCCTCTAACATAAACCTTTTCATCAACTTAATTTCCCGTGACAATCCCAGTATGTATAAATTTAATGAAATTTATTTGAAATAATATCAAATATAATTTCATCAATACTTTTAAAAGTAAAATTATAGCTTGAACAACATGAACATCTGATCCTTTTATCTGATTCCTTATAACAATGCTCGATAAAACTTATAAATTCATCAATATCATTAAAAAATTATCGTATAAAGGTTATTTCTCCAACTAGAATACGACAATTAATTCAACTACGAATATATATCATGTTCATAACAATCACGTACATATGTATCTAAACACACTAAATAATAAATAAAATCGAAATGAAAGTTGTAATTCACATAAAATTTAATTTAACAAATAAATAATTAAAGTAATGATCACATTGTTGGAAGGAGTGAAGTAAAATGAGGATACTTCATGTATTTTTTGAGGTTTAAAATGTGAAAAACAGAAATGAAAATGGGTGGAGAGTGTTGAGATTTGAAAATAGATTTTATTGCCTTTTTTGTGCAGCTTAACTTGCAATGTATTTTTAAGATTCTATCACAAGTTACATTAAAATAATATTTTTTTAATTAAACTATTAATTGTTGGGCATTATATATTTAATTGGGACAAATAATTAAATTTATGATAGAATGAATGAACATATGTCCTACGTAATGACTAGAACAATAATTATCTATCTTAGAATGCATGAACATCTGTCGTAAGTAATGACTAGAACAATAATTATCTATCACAAAATATTTTATGATACTTAAATCAGTCTTCATAAGTTTTAACTGATGATGGAATCGTTCTTTTATGTCGAAAGTCTTCTATACTATATTATTATAACTGAAAAATTAAAAGTTTTGCCCGGTCAGTACAGTACTAGATCAGATAAGGTGAACCATAAAAAAGATCATAACGGTCCAATTTTAGGTCAACTATAGAAATAATTTTAACCATTCAATTTAAATAAACTCTAATTTTAGAAAGAATTTATACTATATTATTATAGCTATTAGAAAGAATTTATACTATATTATTATAGCTGAAAGATTAAAAAATTTGGTTGGTCGGTAAACTACTAGGTCAAACAAGGTGAACCATAAAAAAATCCTAATCGTCCAATTTTAGGTGAACCATAGAAAATATCTTAACTATTCAATTTTAATAAAATCTAATTTTAGAAACAATATATATCATACATACAACTCTAACCCCCGACAATCTTCCTTTTATACAACTCCTCACGGATAATATTATATTATATTTAAATTATATTCTATATTTTCTATTTTAAGAATTCTACTTATACTATAATTTTTATTTAATATATCATTAAAGTTTATGAATATTAATATATAAATACCATTATATAATAAACAGAATAAATTATATATTTATTATATATTATAGAATAAATAGAATAAATATCACTGTATATAATTTTTAGGCCCAATTATATATTTATTATAACACGAGTCCAAATTATAACATATTTATATTAAATAGAATAAATTTATATAAAAGAAAAGAACATATAATATTAACATAAAATTTTAATATTATAAAGTTTTATATTAAATATTAATAAAAATATCAATAAAAAATTAATTTACTTAAATATTAGTTATCCCGTGTTTCGCACGAGTTATGCGCTTCTATATTATTATAAGCAAACTAGAGAACTTTTTTTCTTAAAACATTTAGGTGAACCACAGAAAAGATTATAACCGTCCAATTTTAGGTGAACAATAGAAACGATCATAACCATCAAATTTTAATAAAATTTAATTTTAGAAAAGATATATCATACATACAACTCTATTCCCGATGATCCTCCTTTTATACATCTGCTCACGGATAATATTATATTATATTTAAATTATATTCTATATTTTCTATTTTAAGAATCCTATTTATCCTATAATTTTTATTTAATATAGTTTACTTACATTCAACTAAATTTCATTATCATTCAAACTCTTTTATTTATTTAAAATTATCACTTATCATTAAATTTTATGAATTTTAATATATAAACATCGTTGTATAGAAAAATGTAAAAAAAAATTAGTAATAAAATAAATTATCATATTAAATGAAATATTTAAATTATATAAAATAATTAATATATAATTTATTAATAGCATCCGTGCTTTGCACGGGTTATAAGCTAATATATATTTGTAATAATAATAATAATAATTTATCAACAACAAATTTAAAGGAAAAATAATTTTTTTTTTATTTTGCGTCATATTTTTGTCGCTTAGTACTTTTTCAAGAGTTGTGTCCTAACATAAATTAGCGAGAAATTAAGTTAATGAAAAATAATTATTATTAGTAAATTTCAGTATGTCCTTTCTCCTTTTAGCGTTAATTAATAATAGCATATATTGTTAAAATTAAAGTTTAAAAATTAAAATACCCTCTAATTTTTTTCGTCCATCTACCACTCATTTTTTTTATTTAATGGCCTGCACATATCGGTCCTATCTCCAACTTTGCGAGTTCCTTTTTTAATTTATTGTAACAAATACTAGTTTTTTTTTAAAATGAAAAATATGTTTTTTGTAATATAATGAAAATATTATGATATAAGACAGCTGAATCATTTTAATAATTAGAAGTAAATTTGAAAATTAAATTATATCGAGCTCTATACACACAACTCAAGTTTTAAATATAAAAAGAACTTTATTAAATATTTTAATAATATTTTTTGAATAAAAGATTTTTTTAATTTTTTATTTAAAAAGAAAATTATTTAAAAATATTAAATATTTTTTTAATTATTTAAGCCTTAAATTGCGTGTCATATATAAACTTATGTATAGCAATCGATGCCTTGCAGTTTGGAGCGTGTGGAGTTCGAACACCCAATTTCGTCACTTCGAGAAAAGTTTTATTAAAAACTTGATAAAAACACACAAGAGTGTCATTAGATTTCATTTAAAAATATTATTAAGCGTCTGCATAAGCATACAAATGTAATACTAGGATCTCCTTACATATTGAAACTTAGGACATCTTAAATTCTTAATAAATTATATATATCTTTAAAAAATTCTCATGTCTTCATAATTATATAAATTATATATATCTTAATAATATTTATTTAATATTAAAGCTTATTGATGGCTTCAATTTGTTTAATAAACTTCTTAGCCTATACAGTAGGATAATTAATTTATATATAGTCGAACAAAACCCACGCATGCATGTATCATGAAGATATTACAGAAAGTTACACAAACTACACACTCATAATGTAAAACATGTAAAAGAAAATGCATTGAGCTATCATCGATCTTACAAGCATTCTCAATGCAGACGATGATACTGGTTATAAGAAGCAAAAATTCATTAAGCAGCAACTCTTATTTTAGACGATATGATCTTACTGGTAACTCATTAAGCATACATTCTGCAACTTGATATTGGAAACTCCTGGCCTGGTACTCTCTAGGGGTGTAGTGGAGGGTCTGGCCTGTGGTAATACGGTGGCTTGACGCGTGCATTTTCTGCTTCATAAACTGAGGGTGGTTTGTGCACCGGTGGCTTGTGAAATGATGGTTTGTGATGTTCTTGTAATTCCGGAACATGTGGTGGCTTGTGAAATGGTGGCTTGTGGTGTTCTTCTGGTTTCAATCCTTCGGGATCAACTGTGTCTACTGTCTGCTGCCTAGGTGGATTTTTACGCGCATTTTCTGCTATAAAAACTTGAGGCGGTGTGTGTACTGGTGGCTTGTAAAAAGGTGGTTTGTGATGTTCTTGTAATTCAGGAAGAAGTGGTGGCTTGTGAAATGGAGGTTTGTGAAGCGCTTCTGTGTCATAAGCTTTTGATGGTTTGTGTACTGGTGGCTTGTGATGAAATGGTGGTTTGTGTAGTTCCTCTGTATCATAAACGGATGGGGGCTTGTGTACTGGTGGCTTGTGAAATGGTGGCTTGTGAAGTTCTTCCGTATCATGATTTATTGACGGTGGTTTGTGTGATGGTGGCTTGTGAAATGGTGGTTTATGTAGTTCCTCTGTATCATAAACAGATGGGGGTTTGTGCACTGGTGGCTTGTGAAACGGGGGTTTGTGAAGTGCTTCTGTTTCATAATTAAGTGACGGGGGTTTGTGGACTGGTGGCTTGTGAAATGGTGGTTTGTGTATTTCCTCTGTATCATAAGAAGGTGGTTTGTGCACGGGAGGCTTGTGAAACGGTGGTTTGTGAAGATCCTCTGTATCATAAACTGGGGGTTTATGAACTGGTGGCTTATGAAACGGTGGTTTATGATGTTCTTCTAATTCGTAAACTGGTGGCTTGTGATAGGGTGGTTGTTTGTGAATTGGTTCTGGTTTGTCATGAATGGGAAGTTTGTGTAGTGGTGGAAGTTCTTGAATGGGCAGATTTTGCTCAGCAAGGCAGGAAGTGGCAAGAACCACCACTCCAATGAAGAGTAGTAGTTTGAGGGCCATGCTATTGTGTTTCTGCTTGATGTTGTAAGTTTTGAGCGACACTGAATGGGTTTTTATAGGGTTTGGGATCAGTACTACCTGACAAATTGCAGGGCTTCTACTGATTTTTCAACAAGAGTTAGAGTATATTTTAAGGTTATTAGACATGTATTAAACGACATTATGGACCTTAAGTAATGCTTTTACTAAAATTTTCAGTAAAGTAGATGAAATCAAATGTGAATACTTGTTGAAAAATAGAAAAAATATTGATGAAGAGTGAAGTTAGATTAGTGGAGCACTAAACATAATTAAAGTTTTAATTGATTATTGATTGAGATCACGCTTTGTGATGGCATATACTCCACCAACCCACCATCACTAGTTTTTTCTTCTTCTTAAGAGCATGTACCGATAGATGTTTCTTTTCATTTTTTTAATGAAAATTAATTCATTAATAAAAAACCATACGGCATATAATCGAATCGAACAAACTTTAAACATAAAAAATTGTTGATTAATCCATTATACTTGGAGATAATATAATCAAACAATTTGTTGAAGTTGATATATGTACAATTACCCGCATCACCAGTTTCACCACATCTCGTTTGAGCTATCGACCATAAATGCAAACCCATAAAAACTTTAATCGCCGAATTAAAACTTTGAAAATCCTGTAGATTTAACATTCCGGACATTAAATCAAACCAAAACAAACAGTAAGCTCTCACATGGAGAATATAAACAAAACCCAAATAAATTGGGAACACAAATCTTGCCCATGAAGGAAGATTTTTTAGGAGAAAATAAAGTTTAGATATGAAAATCAAACCCATAAACAAGAGATAATTGGACTTCGAAAGACCCGCTTGAAACAGAGAAAAAGAAACCGGAATCTCCGAGATTTATGATCTAAGGCTTACAAGAAGAAAAGATAAATTAAAGCATCAAACAAGAAAAACAAAAGAAAATTAAGGGGTTGGGCCTTTTCACCGGAAAAACCGATGGAAGCCCCGCGGGCTATGGTGAGAAAAGAAGAAAGGGATGCGGCGGAGAGAGAGAGTTAATTTGTTGAGAGAGAAAATAAATTGATCATGTTATATAATATAGGCCTCGTTTGAGATTTTTTAAAAATAAGTAATAAGTTGTTTATTTTTTTTTAAAATACGTATTTTTACATTTTTTTTAAATATATTAACATTTAGTTTAAAATTTTAAGACCACATCTTATTTTTAAAATAAAAAAATAAGTTTTTTATTTCTAGAAAAAATACATATATATACATACTTTTTCAAAAAATAAGTAACTTATTTAGACATATATGAGATTCCAAACACGTCCATAATTTAATCAACAATAAATATGTTCCGATAAACACCAAATTAATACATTTGGAGGTCATTTCACTTGATACATATACTCACCCATTTGTTGTTCCAAATTCTAACACAGTGACATGGGTAACTACTTGTGATCAACAAATGAGCTTAACGTTTGTTTAGTAACATTTGATTTCATTTCAAATTCAAGATTGAATTAAATAACATATTTAGATAATTATAAAATTTAGATTTGAAATTTATTTGAAATCTAAGAATTTCAAATACTAATACAAATTTGAGAATTTAAAGTAATATCTCAAATTTTATCATTTCAAATCTATCATTTGAAATGAAATATATGTTTTCAAACGCTATCTTAAATTAATTTGTATCATAACTAAAGAACATTTATTAGAGGTTTTTCTACTATATAAGCAAAAAAGAGTTTGATTAGCTGTGTATTTGGATAAATTTTGTGTAGTGTATTTCGATATAGGTTGAATAAAATAGAATTGTACTCTTTAATTGATAATTATTTATAAATTTTATTCATCCTTCTCTTAAATTCGTGAGTCGTGACAATAATTAGGTGAGACATGATAGATTATACTGATTACTTGAATGAATCCTTTATTTTTCTTCACTCTTCCGTTTTATTTTCTTAATTTCTCACTAGATTTAACTTGTAATTTTTTTTAAATTTTTACCAACCAGCCGTGAATTACTTTTTTTTGTAAATGTAACTAAAGATTAATATTTAAGATGCATAAAAAAGTAATTCAGGAAAGAATATAAGCAATAATTTTAGTACATGAAGCATGTTTAGTAAACTAAGCAGAGTAAATTAAATTTTGGCGGCCAAAATTTGCACGAAATTTCAAAATAATGATTGTATTTTCAAATTTGTAAATCGGTGACCAACTTTTGAATTGAGTTTTTAAAAAGTGGCTCTATTTTAGGAGTTATATAACGGTGCTCATAGTTATCACCGAATTTCAAAAGGATATTTGTGTTTTTAATAAAATAAGTCAAATAACAAATGTAAAAATTAAAGTTATTTTTAATGATTTTAAAAATAATTTTGATAACATATAACTATTGTGTCAACCATAAAAGTACAATCACATTTTTATAATTCAGTGAAAATAATGGCCACCAACATATAAATCTGAAACAAATAATGGTCACCTATATATAAATCTGAAATTAGAGACACTATTTTGAAAATTTAATAAAAATTTTGGCCACCCATTTACAATCTTCAAAATAAAGCTATCATTTTGAAATTTGGTACAAATTTTGGTCATCAAAATTTAATTTACTATAGACGGGCATATATGTTTTGAAATTAATATAACTAACTTTTAAAATAATAATAATAGAAACTTTGATCCGTCCATAAGTATTTGAGACCGACTTCATTGTTGAAGTCACAAATGATTGCTCGATCCGTCTTGTGCATGGAGTGTAAAAAGGTGTTTAATGTATTTTATATACCAACTGAGCCACTATTAGTACAGTTGCTCAAACTGCCTAGCAAAGTTCCACCGAATCTATGCATAATCTTCATTATACTAATATTTAATTAAGGCGGCTGGGTGATTTTTAGTAACTATGTGTCCCTATATATATTTTTTCTTCCGGTGAATATGAAAAAAATTTAGATTTTTTTAGAAATGTTAGTATAATAATGTAATATTATATTCATATTAAAAGTTTAGTACGTATTAATTTTCTTTGCAAAAGGAAAAAAACAAATAAATAAAATATCAATTTTCAGGAATGATGACTCTTTATATAATACTGATGATATTTTTTGTACATGAGTGTTTAAATAGAATTAGTGAGCAGGGACGACATGTTTTGAGGGGTCAGGCTCCGAGATAATGCGACGAAGAGTCACATGTTCTTATCTATTAAGATGAAGTTTGCTGGGTTTTAATATTAGCTAAAGAAAAAGAGTACACGGAGAATTCCCGAAACGGTACAGAGAGTTGGGATGCATCACTGTACTAGCAATATTAAAGCATATATGAGCCTTTTTGGCAAACTGATTTATAGTTTATTTTGACGGAAAAATGTGTTTGTGTAATAAGTTAAAAACTGATTTAAAATCAGAAATAAACCAGAAATTGATTTAAAGTCAGTAGTACGTATTATGTGTTTTTTCAATGACTTATTTTTTTTATTTCTCTATTTTGATAAAAATTATCTATATGTTATAAATTACTTATGAGTCATTTATAAGTTAAAATTACTCAAACATAAGCTCCCGACTTATCACTCCACTTTAAATCATAAGTCACAATTTTAAGTCTAGCCAAACGGACTCTATATTTGGTTATATTTAAGTTAGACTGTTGAATTAAAATTCGAATAAAACAGCGTTTCTGAATGTTGATCACTTGATCAGGAATGAATCCTGTTGCTGCTCGTTGATGAAACATCGATTCATATTCTCGTGATTTATGGTTGTATTTAATTGGTTGCTTGTGATTTGGATAGCGAAGAGCAAGTGAGGAGCAACCGAGCAAGTGAGGGAGCAGTGAAAAGACAGAGACTAGTCATATGTTCAAACAACTAAGAGACATTTAATTTGAGAAATATTGATTTTAATTGTGTTTTATCAAATAGAAATGATGGGGTTTTAATTGTGAATATTTTTATTTGTTTTGGGATATTATTGCTTTCTGTTATGAACATTTGTTTCTTATATATCACGGGTTTGGACCATAATCAGTGTTGGTAAAAATACTGTAAAGTTCCCGGTGATTAATTGTTGCAATTGCAAGTTCTTTCCTATGAAATTTTCAAACCCTTATAAATAAATATGGAGATTAGACAAATAATTTTAAGAGAGATTTGTTTAAATATGAAAGACCTGGTTATTCAAATCATCAATTAATTACAATTAATATCTAACTTGTCCTAAAAATTAATTTTCTTTCTTCAAAATTAAATATTAATTAATGAAACAAATATATACTATAAAACTTATTATCTAATAATAACCTATCAAAATTTCAAAAAGTAAAACATGCATAAACTATAAAAAAATAATTTCGATAATAGTAATGTATCAAAATCACTTTGTTAATTAAATAAATAAGTGCCAAAAATAATTATGTGTGTTAGGTCCAAATGATTGTAGAAGGGGGGTTGAATACAATCTCTAATAAATATTAAATTCTGTTTCAGATAATTTTTGATTAAACAATCTTAACATTTATCACGAAATAATAATCAAAGAAACACAGTTCAAGTAAAATATTTATATTAAACTTGACGTTGATTACAAGATTAAATCAGAAAATATTCACTAATTAGCTCTGAAAATTCTAGAGTGATTTTGACATGAAATGCTCTTAGAATTTGTTTTTAGCCAAAATAGAAAGTGATTAGAATTGTTTGAAACTTCTGATCTACTCTTGTATTTATAAGCAAATCAGACTTGGGAGACTTTTTCCACTCGGGGAGACTATTTCTGCTCGGGGAGACTTTTTCTGCTCAGGGATATTTTCTCTCTGAGAGACTATCCTTGCTCGGGAAGACTTTCCTTTCTTTGGAAGACTTTTGAATAAATCTCGGGGAGACTTTTTAATCTATGAGAGACATTTAAAAAATTCTCGGGGAGACTTTTGAAATGTCTTCCCGAGAACTTAATCTGCCGACCTGAGTTCATTTCTGAAGTGTATATCATTTGAATTTAATTTACATTCTATTTCGTTTATTATATATCTTATAAACTAAATTAATTCTTTTTGAATTAATCTAAGTAAATAGGATACATAATAAATTATTTTTTTGATAATATAATTAAATTAATGACTTCTTCATTCTAAAATAATTCTAAATTAATTAATTTCTTAATTAATTTAAGGAATAAATTAATTCTGATTGAATTAATTTATTAATTAAATTAACTAAATAATTTAATCAATTAATCGAGAATTAAATTAAAGTCTTGACTGCACAACCATTATTGATATATTTCCAAGTCTTCCGTCTTCACACCAATGTATGTAGCTGACCACTTCTTCTGTAATAAAGAACTTTCTCTGTATTTTGTCAACATTCCGTGTACTGTCTGGTTCATGAGTGATTCACAACAAATAGAATTCTTCACTTGACTTTTATAATGTGGTTCACTTCTGCTCCTTCTGACTTGACTATTTCTGATGTCACACAAATTGAAATCTTCTGACATTGTAGCTTCTTCAAACTTAAATACTCCACTGAAGCATGATCAAATAAATTGAGCTTCTTTCAATATAGTATTACTTCAAGTCTGTAGATTGACTTTGATCTTCTTTTTCTTGTCAAATAATACCCACTAAAGATTCCTGTGACAGATAATATATTTATTTACAAATTATCTATGTTTGAGTTGAGTTGTCATCTCGCTAAACAAATAGGCTTCTAAACATATGCCTTTCAATCTCCCTCTATTTGTTTGTTAAACAATAACAAACAAATCACTAAAGGATAACTCAACTAACAAACAAGAAAAAGATATAACAATAAAACTTGTAAATAAACAAACTTAGTTCTGGTTTATATTAAACATTGCCAGTTTTAAACATTAATGATAAATACATGATAGTTGTTCCTCTAGACTGAACAAATAGTACAAAGTTCTATCTTGATCTATCCTAGTTCTAGCAATCAAAAGATATTAACATTTCTTCAATTCTGATCATCTTGAGTCTGTATTTCACCTTCTTCTTCTTCTTCATCACCAATAATAAGTGTGTGTAGTTCTGGTTCAGTACAATCTGAGAGCTTCCAGAAACCCCATACGCCTTGTTTTGTTCTGATATAGAAAGTCTATACATAACTTCATTATCAAGAGGATCATATGGAATTGGAGCTAGTTGCTTGAATTCTTCCCATCCTTTTCATTGCTTGTAAAAATCAATATCTCTAGACATACAGTAGTCTTGGATATAATCAGCAACAACTGATTTAACTTGACTTTGAAATCCTTCAGAACATAACGTTTTCTCTACGTCTATTAAGTAGTTCAAAGGATATCCAGGCATAGTCTCTGAATTAAAACGAATTGTTTGATATCGACTGTTTTTAACAAACCTTACTTTATAAGGTTGAGGTATGATTTCAGGATTCTTTAGAGTAACAAAGTCTCGAATGTGATCTCGGAGTATTTCATTCATCTCTGAACTTCTTTTTACTTTACACAGCATAACCCATAACTCAGAGGGTGCTCTAGTTCTGAAGAAGTCCAACGAAACTTTGAAGAACCCATAATTATCAAGTTGAATTATGATATACCAGCCATCTGCATTCACTTCAACTGTGATATACCTGATATCTAGCTTTAGTGCAGCCATGTAAAGATCCAGAGTTCTATTATCAGTGAATAGTTCACCTATCATGCCGGATACCTCTCTGTCTTGATATGTGCTAATTTGAGGTTGATCCATGATCATTCTAGTTTGATCTCATTTAGGTCCAAATTTCTTTTTTATGTCTTCCCTCTTGGCAGTAATTGCAGCATCCCATAGCTTTTGCTTTTATGCAGCTGCTTCCTTTTCCTCCTTGGATTTAGCTTGTAGGAGAGCCTTTATTTTATCAAGATTGTCATTCCTTGCTTGAGCTTCCTTTTGCATTTCAAGAATTCTAGCATTTAACTCAAAATTCTTCTTCTTGGACTCTTCTTGAAATTTTCTAAGCTCTTCATCTAGCTCAGCATTTGTTTCTGTTCCTTCAGAGAAAAGAAATTCTCTGTCAAACTCACCTGCTTCAGCATCACCAAATTTTGATTTTACAGGAGTTTGTTGTTCTGATTCAAAGAGAGAAAAATCTTGTTGTTCTACTGCATAGTAAGATTGATCTGACTGACCTATAGCAGCTTCTTGTTCTGTTTCATGCATTTTTCTTTTCCCTTTGTCTTTGTCTGGAGCTGGAGCTTCTTGTACCTTCTCCCCCTTAGTTGAGGGATCCCTACTGAAGTCCCTTCAAAGAATTGTTGTTGTTCTGGGTTAGGTTTATTTCTAGACTTAACCATGTTGTAAACGTGCATCAAACCTTCATTCAGTTGATCTATGCCTCTTTCAATCATTGCAAATTTAGAGGAATTAAGAACATTGTACTGATGATAATCATTTTCTAGAACATTAATACGATTTGAGATCTTATTTATCTCTGTTAGATTATCAGCAATTTGAATTTAGCTCTGCCTTAAGTCCTTGATATCAGCTGCTATAACACCTTGTGTTTGATTCATATCAGTTGTCTTGAGAAACACAGTTGACTTTACTTCTTCAATATCCTTTCTAATTAGAGCAAACTGATTTGAAACTGGATCTGAAGAATTATGAGCATTGACTTGAGCTCGAAGTTAGGCATTCTCAGCTTTCAATGCATCCATCTGTTGTTGAAAGGACAGTAACATATTTTGCATCTCACTTTCTGTGCCTGTGTGTGCACTCATATATCCTATTCTCAACAGTGTTTCACTCACTTCACGTGTAGGTGTATCACAAAGTGTTTGCCTTTCTTCGCTCGTGTTTAACTCAAAATCCGAGCTTCCAGATGTACCTGCAGTATAGATCACCAAAGCCCCTGCATAAGAGGTCACTGAGGTGCAATAGAACTTTACAAGTTCCAATCCTCAATAAAGTCTTGTGTTTCTTTTGGAATAGAAAACTGAGTTGCCTCAGGGTAAGACTCGAAGAGTTGCTGATCATCTTCAAACGATGAGTAGATCTTTTCAGATTCCAGATGTGATCCATCCGGGGAGGGACAAGGATCGAATAATTAGCGAAAGATACAAGTTTCTTCCTAAAGCCTGTGAAGGCACTTGATACTGTGAAACATCATGTTCTACCATAACTAGGGTAGATGAAGTACCAAGCAGTTGCTTCTTCTGAGGAGCAGGAATCAAATCTTCTTCACTCCCTAACTCTGTATGTTTTCTCTTTTGTGTTTGGGAGAGTGATTGTGATGACGAAGTAGCAGTGTATGGATCTAAGACCTGTATTATAGAATGTTGGATTTCAGACTCATGATCTATCCTAATAGCCACTGGGGGCTTAACACTGATATAATTTAAGTCAAAATTCATAATAGAAGAATTCCTTACCTGAGTACTTACTGTAGCAGATGCAATTGGTTCTGCTTGAGCATGTTGTTCTTCAACAACAGGTTGTTCAACGTGTTCTGGTTGAACTTGTTCAGCTTCAGCTTAAGGAACATGAATCATTTGTAGAGGTACTCTATCAAACACTAGTGCTGGTGCTTGATTTTGTTGTTGTTGAATGAATTGAGTCATGAATGTTGTATAAATTATAGGGACACCAGGTAGTTTGCTTGCCTTCGTCAACCTTGTAAAGAGATTTCTTTATGTGGAAAGAGATCTTGCTATAGGTGAGTTGGTAAATAAAACTTTGTGTTCATTAGATAGCTTTTCATTCAAAAATAAAGTCAGAAATCTTGGATAATAACAATGAACTGTATGATTCTCTGTAAGACTTCTGCATGCTAAAGTACCCATTTTCTTGATTATCTCTTTCAAAATTAATTTTCTAAAATTTATTCTCCGGTTATGTGCCACAGCAAATCCTATGTTTTGTAAAAGTAGAGGAATGTTGTGAAAACTATTCTCCAGACACGGAGAAAATACCTTAGCTAGTGTATCAAAGATGAAGTCCCACTCACTTACCAGATGAGTATTGGACAATTTAACCATGTTAAGTTCACCTTGATACCTGATAGTTTGAAAAAATTCTATCAGCTCCTTTAGTGTTGGTAGTGGATCAAAGTTGTCTGTTGGGAAGCCCAGAATCCTGTTTACATCATTTTTGTCTCCCAGTAATCTTTTCCTCTAACTTTGAATGCAAAGCGAGATGACGTGTTGGTTGAGAAATTAACAACTGTAGAGTATAGAGCGTTCAATGGGTCAATCTTCAAAACAGGGTCCATGAATATTGATGTTCCGATCAAAGGATGGTCGTTGAGAAATCGAATCGAGGGAATGAATCTGGGTTCAGGACATCTTGTAGGATCAAAGTACACTACATAGTTAGTCTTGCAGATTTCAAAGATAGCGGCCATTTTTAATTTTTCTGCGAAACAAACAATATAACTTATTAGAAAATAAATAGAACCATTGAAATTAAATAAGTGATCAAAAAATTAAGTGATTTATAATTTAGAATAAAAATATATAAAATTTAGAATTTTATATATTAAAACTTTAAATTAAAAAAATACCATTAATGAAGACTTATCGAATTTTAATGATTAAACCTTGATTAAACTTGGTTCTAGTTTATAAACTTATAACCTCTTAGTACTAGGGATTTTATGATCCAATAATTTTTTTTTTAACAATTGTTCCTAAGCCCATTAATCAGTTCATTTGAGACACAACACCCATGGAATCATCAAACAATATAAGCAATAATATATACAATACATATGATTTATGTGTATGTATATACTACTTGGGTTGAGTCCAGAATTAGAGATAAAACTGATTGATATTTTGTTAATATTATGATACCAATTGTTAATAGCTTATGAACACTTCGATTATTACTTACATGAACAACTGATGAATCCAGAAAAGAAAAAAAATTTCAAGAATTTGTTTGTGTGTTTCAATAATGAGCAGTAATAAAACAGGTTAGATGATTAAACAGGAGTGAAAACTGAGATTATATACATAATAAAGTCTCAAGGAGATTTTTAAGTCTCTGGGAGACTTTTGAGTCTCGGGGAGACTTTTATTAAAACGTCTCGGGGAGAATTTTCAAGTTCTGGGAGACCTTTGATAAGTCTTTGGGAGACATTTTAAAAAGTCTCTCCGGGAAGAAAAAGTCTTCCCGAGTTATATAAAATAAAAAGTCTGCCCGTTTTAAATTTATAAAAAGTCTTCTCGATTTCTATAAAATATAATAAAAAATAGTTCTATTAACCTATTAATTAAACTTTATATATATATATATATATATATATATATATATATATATATATATATATATATATAATAACTATATTTCAATATTACATTATTTTCAAATAAAACTATCTTTTATCAAAATTCTAACTTGTAAAATTTTGATTAAATTATTTTCAAATATAATAATCTAAAATTAAAATATAGTAGAATACAATCAAAATATATAAAATAAAATATTATAATAATTTATACTAAACACACATTCAAGAACTATAATTTAGTAAAATAAATTCACAAGTGTTATGACAAATATTCACATAACAAACACTTGAAATTTTATTTAAGAACATAATGCATATGTTAACTGGGATTTAAGATGAAGAACTATTCAACGTCCCAAGTTCACTAACCAACCTGGTGAATGTGGATTCATCAAGTGGCTTAGTAAAAATATCTACAGTCTATTCTTCTGTGGGTACAAAGTGTAACTCCACAGTACCATTCATAACGTGTTCTTGAATAAAATGATACCTGATATATATGTGCTTTGTCCTCGTGTGTTGTACAGGGTTGTTGGAGATCGCAATGACACTTGTGTTATCACATAAAATAGGAATTTTATTTAACACAAAGCCATAATCTTGGAGTTGATTCCTTATCCATAAGATCTGAGTGCAATAGCTTCCCGCAACAATGTATTCAGCCTCTGCTATAGAATTGGAAGCCGTTTGCTGTTTCTTGCTATACCAGGAAATCAATCTTCTCTCTAGGAATTGACAGCTCCCTGAGGTGCTCTTCCTATCAATAACACTACTTACATAATCAGAATATGTATATCCTATTAGATTAAAACCAGATTTTTAGGGTACCAGATACCAAGATTAGGTGTACCCTTAAGATATCTTAAGATTCTTTTCACAGCAACAAGATGAATATCTCTAGGATCCGCTTGGAACCTTGCACATATACAAGTGGCATACATAATATCTGGTCGGCCTGTAGTTAGGTAAAGTAGAGAGCCAATCATACCTCTGTAGCTTGTGATGTCTACCTTTATTGAGTTTTCACATACTCCAAACATGACAGCTTTAGATGAGGGAGTTCTTGCAGATGTTGAATCTTCCATGTGATACTTTTTCAGAAGTTCTTTAAGGTACTTGGACTGACAAATGAATATTCCACCTATTCTTTGACTCACTTGAAGTCCTAGGAAGAATTTCAGCTCTCCCATTAAGCTTATCTCATACCTACTCTACATTAACTTAGCAAACCTCTTGCACAAGTTATCATTAGTAGACCCAAATATTATGTCATCAACATATACTTGTACCATTATCATATCATTATTGTGTTTCTTATAAAATAAAGTTTTATCTATGACTCCTCTAACAAAACCATTTTCAAGAAGGAATTCTGAAAGAGTGTCATACCATGTTCTGGGTGCTTATTTGAGACCATAGATAGCCTTGAAAAGAAAATATACAAAGTTCATGTGATCTGGATCTTCAAAGCTTGGGGGCTGTTGTACATATACCTCTTCAGTTAACTTTCCATTCAGGAATGCACTCTTCACGTCCATTTGATAAACTTTATAATTGAAGTGAGCTGCGAATGCCAGAAACATCCTGATAGCCTCAAGTCTTGCAACTGGAGCGTAGGTTTCATCATAATTAATTCCTTCAGCTTGAGAATAAACTTTGGCAACCAGTCTTGTCTTGTTTCTTATCACAATGCCAACTTCATTCAACTTATTTCTGGATACCCATCATGTGCCAATTACAGTCTTGTCCTTTGGTCTGGGTACCAGTTTCCAAACTTCTTGAGATTCAAATTGATTGAGTTCATCTTGCATAGCAATCACCCAATCAGGATCAGACAATGCTTCTTCTACATTCTTAGGTTCCATTTCAGATAGAAACCCAGAATAATTGCATTGATTTTGTGTAGCACCTTTTGTTCTAACACCAACATCTGGATCACCAACGATCAGCTCAAAATGATGAGCTCTACTCTAAATTCTCTGACTTGGCAAATTAGATCTTGATGATTCACCTTGATTTTCATTATGATGTTGTGTTTGATTTGTCGATCCTTCATCTGCTCCCCCTGAGCTGCTGCTAGGATCCCTTGATGAATCTCCCTCTGTGTTAGTGGTATCTCCAAAGTTTCCACTTTTTCTACCACTACCACTTTGATCATCAACATTATTATCATTGTTGTTTCCTTTTATAGCCTCAGGTTCGTTTTCATCATCTGAGTGTGAGTCTGGCATATTGATAAACTTAAGAGTTTCAGATGGATCATCATTTTGGATGTCAGGGAATTTTATGTCATCAAAAGTTACATTAACACTTTCTTTGACATGATGTTGATCAATAATATACACCCGATAAGATCTTCTAGAATAATCAACAAAAATATCTTCTTGAGCTTTAGCCTCAAACTTCCCAATACGTTCTTCTTCATCTTTAAGTACAAAGCATTTAGCACTAAATACATGAAAGTACTTGAGCGTTGGTTTCTTGTTAGCCATTATTTCGTAGGGTGTCTTCATTAAGTCCTTGTTGATAAGAGTCCGATTCTGGGTATAACATGCAGTATTTACAGCTTCAGCCCAAAAGTACATTGGAAGCCTTGATTCATTAACATAGTCCTTGCAGCTTCAATTAATGTACGATTCTTCTTTTCTACCACTCCATTATGTTACGGAGTTCTAGGTGCTGAAAATTGCCTTGTTATTCCCTTTTCAACACAAAAATCATTCATAACTGCATTCTTGAACTCAGTTCCATTGTCTGACCTTATAGCTCTAACTGGAAGCTTCGAATCCAACTCAATCATCTTGATATGATCAATCACCATTTGAGGAGTTTCATCCTTTGAGTGCAGGAATAAAACCCATGTATACTTTGAGTAGTCATCAACAATTACCAACACATATCTTTTATGTGATGTTGACATAACATTGACTGGACCAAATAAGTCCATATGAATTAATTACAGTGGTTCAATAATACTAGATGTGTCAATGCTCGGATGTGATGCTTTCTTTGCTTTCCCTTTCTGACATGCCTCACAAAGTCCTTCTTGAGTGAATTCCAATTGAGGCAGTCATCTCACTAATTCTCTTTTGACTAGAGAATTCATAGATTTGTAATTAAGGTGTGAGAGCTTCTTGTGTCATAGCTAACTTTCATTTGACGAAGCTTTAGCATAAAAATAATTGACTTCATCTCTGAACCCTGAGTTCAGATCGGCTACGAACAAGTTTCCTTTTCTTACTACCTGAAGAGCAGGCTTTTTATCCTTCTTGTGAGAAATCAAACACCCCTCCTTCACAAAGTTCACTGTGTATCCCTTGTCACAAAACTGAATGATACTCAGAAGATTATGTTTGAAACCTTCCATGAAAGATACATTATCAATGACGAAATTGCCAGCTTCTAAACAGCCATATCCCTTAGCCATATCCCTTAGCCATACCCTTGCTGTCATCTCCAAAGGTAACTACTGAGCCAGCTCTCTCAACAACATTTGATAGCAGGGCTCTATCTCCGGTCATGTGTCGTGATGATCCACTGTCGAGAATCCAAATGACATGGTTCACTTGTTTCATACCCTGCAATCATCAAATAAGTTAGGCCTTCTTCGGAACCCAACATTGATTGGGTCCGACATATTTGAAAAATTATCCTTTGTCAGGTTTAACAACAAAACTCAACTTGATAAACTCATCTACTACTTTGACTGAACACTTCTCCTTGTAAACAACCTTAACACCTTTATATACGGGCTTAGGAGGGAATGTCTCTTTCTGTGAAACAGGAGAACTGACAGTCTTTGATCTAGCATATCTGTGATTTATGTGCTGTCTAGGTGTAGTATTGACATTCATAGCATGCATGCTTTTAAAATATGCAGACATAACATTGAAAGCAGATAGCATACAGTTATCTACACCACAAGGTTTATGGAATGGGTCAATAGTCGATATTTTATTTATAATAACAGGAGTCTTAACAGTTTCTACCTCAACTTTATTAACATTTTTAAAGTTCTCAGTAGCATGGAATTTGTTATTGCTATTCCTACTATTAACAAACTTATTAGGTCTGTTATGATTTTTATTAAGCTCATTATCACCTAAACCAGGAGTGGATGAACTAGCAGTGTTCACATTTTCTTTTGGTCTTTTAGGTACATATTTAGCTTTCTGGACATTTATTCATTTTATATCCCTAACAGGTTTTTCCTGTACTTTCTCTTTCTCTTTAAGGTCTTTAAGTTTAATTTCATAATCCACTATTACACAACTATCAAGAACTGGTTCTGCAATAGGATTTATGAAAAGAGGTTTCTTAGTGTCCTTAATAACATGTGGAATACCCCTCTCTATCGCAGTCTTTTTAAAATGGGTGATGTTGCTAGCCTTTCCTATGAATTCATTATATTCAAAACCTATCCCAATTTTTTGTTTAATCTCATTTTGGTCAACTAGGTCTTTCATAACAAATGAAGCAGTTCTATAGGCTTGACACCTGACTTTCTCTTTTTCAAATTTATCCTTAAAAAAAGCTTCAATTTCAACATAGCAGTTGACTCTATTAACTTGAACTACAACATCTTCAGTTAATTTAACATTTATAAGTTTCAGCTTTTTCAATTCAAAATTCTCATCTGATAAAACTTTATTTTTGAGAATTAAGACTTTTATTTGATATCTAGCATCAGTTAAATTCTCACCTAGTAACTTAAACATTTTAGGACAGCTAGGGTTTACCTCAATTCCTTGTCGATATGGAGATTTTGATCCTTCAGAAGAAGAGGCCATTAAAGCAAGATTTCCCATATCTTCTTCTTCATCATTGTCAGAATCATTCAAGCTTTTTCCTTCTGCTAAGTATGATCTTCCCTGATGCTTCTTTAATAGAGCTTCATATTTTTGTTTAATCTTGTCAATGAATCCTTCTTTCTTTCTTGCTTAGGCTTTCTACAATCCGTAGCAAAGTGTCCCATTTCATTGTAGTTGAAGCAACGAATCTTGCTTCTATCTACCATCCATGTCTTGTATCCACCTCTTGTATTGGATGAGCTAGAAGAACCACCTCTCTGAAATCTGCTTGTCATAGGCTTGAATTTGAAACTAGGGTTCCTCCTGAATCTTGTATTTCCAAATTTTCTAGCAATCAGTGCCAGAGATTCATCCTCAAGTTGATCAAGTTCTTCCATTGAGTAGAATTTACTTTCAGATGAATTTATTTGAGTTGCACCAACTTCTGCAACAATACCCAGATCAATGACTTTGACTGAAGAAGATTCAGTCATAGCTTCTCTATATTCTGGTAATTCTGATACAAGAGCTATAGACTTGTTGACCACCTTGCATGTACCATATATTTTCTTCTGTTGAATCTGCTCTAGCTCATAGGTCTTCAGTATGCCATAAAGTCTTTCAATGAAATTTCATTCATGTCCCTTGACTCCCTTATGGCAGTAATCCTATGCTCTAAGTGAACTGACATTGTCAACAAAAACTTCCTACTGATCTCCTTCTTCGTATAGTGTTTGTCATTGAAATTTAGATCATTTATCAGTTTGTTATATCTCTCAAAAACTTCAGAGATACATTCTCCAGGATTTGATCTAAAATGCTCATATTGAGACGTTAAGATTTCTAATCCGTTCTCTCCCACTTCTTCTGTTCCTTCATTCAGTATCTCTATCATTTCCCATACGTGTTTAGCATTTTTACAATTAACAACATGATTGTACATTCCGGGATCAAGAGATTCCACCAAAATTAACTACAGGCTGGTGTCCAAAGAATCCAGTTCCTTTTTTGTTTCAGTGTACTCAGAAATATCTATTTCAAATTGTCTGTGCGGAATAAGTACACCATCTTTCATATGCTCAGGAATGATTGTTATTGGAACAACAACACCAGTCTTCAAAATATCCTTGCACTTAGTTTTTGCAGTTCGAAGAAACATGGTTATTTTCCTCTATCAAAGATTATAATTATCTTTATCAAATGGAGAATTTTAATGATATTCACTCTTTGAGTACTCATTTTGAAATAATAGAAGATTAAAAAGATTTGAGATTTTTAGGAATTAAAGAGATTTCGAATTTCTAAGAAATTAAAAAAATTCAATTTTTAATGAATTAAAATTTTTGAATTTTTAATGAATTAAAATTTTTGAATTTTTAATGAATTAAAAGTTTTGAAATAAGTAAAAATAAGTAAAAGTTTTGAATTTCCAATGTATATAGCTGACCACTTCTTCTGTAATAAAGAACTTTCTCTTTATTTTTCCAACACTCCGTGTATTGACTGGTTCACGAGTGATTCAAAACAATTAGAATTCTTCACTTGACTTTTATAATGTGGTTCACTTCTGCTCCTTCTGACTTGACTATTTCTGATGCCACACAAATTGAAATCTTCTGACACTGTAATTTCTTCAAACTTAAATACTCCACTATGACATGATCAAATAAATTGAGCTTTTTTCAATGTAGTACTACTTCAAGTCTGTAGATTGACTTTGATCTTCTTTTTCTTGTCAAATAATATCTACTGAAGATTCCTGTGACAGATACTATATTTACTTACAAATTATCTATGTTTGAGTTGAAGTTATCTCGCTAATGAAATAAGCTTCTAAACATATGTCTTTCAATGTGAAAAATAATCGGAACAAAAGATATTAAAAATAAGACAAGAGATCGAATTAACTAAACATAATTATAAAATTAACTAAACAAATTATTTAAGAAATTTTATCAATAAACATGGTGGCACGAGGTGATCTCACACTAAAACGGTTAATATAATTATACTAGTTCACTTTGACTTTTATACCTAATTTAAAGTGAATTGGTCGGTTATTTTTATTAAATATTTTTTTAACTATTTAAATAAATTTAAGTTAAATTTTATATAAAAAAATTAAAAAAATATTTAATAGAAAAATCAGATCAATTAATTCACCTTCAATTACGTGCAAATATATTTAATAAAAATATCCGGTAAATTTTAATTACAAACATTTGGGCAATTCTTTCCGTAGCATTGTAAACCTTGAAATCCCTTTCATTGAATTAAATCTAATATCTGTGGGCAGTGGGCATGTCCCATAATAATTGGGGTTACCTTGTAAGTGGACATCGCCCCAGTTCGTGAACCGCCGGTTCTCGATTCGTAAAAATCTTGAACCGGAACCTGAATCTTAATAAGATATAAACCGTCGATTTCCGTTCAAACGGTTCAGGTTCAGGGTTTGACCCGGTTCAAGATCCGGTTCAGGTTCGAACCTTATAAATGAAAAAATAATTTATATAAGAAATATCGTTAAATTAATTCATATTTTTTTTTATTAAAAACAAGTAAATATATTACAATAAATTTTATATATTTTACAACTTACAAGAATACAACAAACCATATAATTTATTACAATAATATTTATAACATATACTAACTAGATCCACCCGATTCGGAGGTGGTGAGAATTGTTATAGGATCTCCACAATATTCGTCGGATGAGGATGGTGAAGCGATATTGGACTGTGTTCTTAATTCTGCTCTTTTCCAATCATTCACAAAAACTTGTGTTTCTAAATATTCGGGAGCCAATCTTGATCTCCTTGGATCCAAAATATTTCCTCCTATGCTAAATGTTTATTCCACCGTCAAACAGTTGACGCTAGACATGGCCACGGTTCGTGAACCGCGATTCCCGGTTCATGAACTGCCGGTTCCGGTTCGTGAAAATCTTGAACCGGAACACCGCCAGTTCCGATTCAAACGGTTCAGGATTTGACTGGTTTCCGGGCCGGTTAGCCGGTTCTGGTCCGGTTTGACCATGTCTACTTGTAAGGCAAGGTGCACTCTGTGCCTTGATGTAGTTCAATGTACGTAGGTGGGCCTGTCACATTATGTATAGCTACCCTTTGGAGCTAGGTGCATTATACAGTTCAACGTAATCATTCGATTCAAAGATCTATATATGTTATATATGTTAATACTGTGGGGCTGTTTGGCAAACCATAACTTATGGAAATAAGGGCTTATTTCCGGAAAAAAGTAGGGATGTATGTACTTTCCAGAAATAAGCTACTTATTTTAAGTTTAAGGAATCCCAAACACCCCCTGTGTCTTGCGCCACAGGCATATTTATGTATGGAAAACCCTTGAAAAACCACATGGCTAGCTAACTTGAATATATATATTGGACATCGAAAAACTGGGGCTATATATATAATTCATTTGGTAATCTTCAATGGATAAAGCCAAAACCTACAATGGTCCAGTGTAGATCCGCCACCGAGCATAATCTTCTTATTTGTGGGTGGGGGGGACTATGCGAGGGTAACAAAGTAAAGATGAAAGAATGCGCGCGGTAAAAGTAATAGGGGTATAAAATGCAAAAAAATATTTTTGAATTTGTATAAGCAGTATAATTCTGTTAAGCTGCAATCAATTAGTAAATTTAGTTAGATAATCATATATTTTAGGTCCCGTTTGATATTGTTGTTACAGATAGTTACAACAGCTTTTTATTCAAAAAATGTGTGTTTGGTAAATTCTAAAACTGCTGTCTGGGAAAACGTTTTTGGTCTAAAAGCTACGGTTAGCAAAAACATATCCCCATGCTTTTGAAAAAAACTGCTTTTAACTTTTGCTGGAAATAACTATCACTTTCATATTCAAACCTTCCCAAAAACATTATTTATATATATTATATCTCAAAATATGCATAAATCAAAAAAAATTATCAAACAGTCATATGATGATTTTCCTAACAATATTTTTTTCCACAGCACTCCCAAATGGAGTTTTAGTCACTTGGTATATAGTTGTAATCTAGGGGTAAATTTAGGTTTTAAATGGGTACGTACATATAGGTAAATTTAGGTTTAAATATTTTCTTTTCATGAATTGGGTGAAGAATGTCCTCGACACAATGTCTACTTCGTATTGCGTATTGCGGGTGAAGAATCTCTGGACCATCTCTTTCTGCACTCCCACTACTAAACTAGCATCCTTCAGAGATTTCTTTCCACATTTGCAGCTATCCAAACCAAGTGACACGAGTTCTGCTTTTGCTCCACATACCATATCCGGAAGCAACGTAACGTGTGCTTATCTGACAGAGGGTTTGCCAATCCTAACGTTTTATATGATATAGTAATTAGGGACATTATTTGCCATGTTACCTCCTCTATTATTTGCTTTGTAAAAAAAGCTAGGGTCTTACCATGCCATGTAAGAATAATCTTGGGATTGTAATCTGAATGACGTCCTTTGTAAATTTCTTTCTCTTAATATAATACTCAACTTAGCTAAAAATAAATAAATTGGGTGATGAACTTTTATCTATCCAATGTGTTCTCGCATCAAATTGGAACGATAATGTCATCCAATCCAACTTAGTTCGTGAAACACCTGCACTGCACACATTATATATATTCTCGGACTGCTCGTGATGAATGATAGTATTCGGTCAATTTATATATATATGCTTATAGAAAAATTATTAATTTCATTAAATTACAACAGCACACTAGCTCCGATTCCGATTTATTACAGGCAGAATTGAAAACAAGTTTTAGTGATACATGCAGAATCAAACTAGATAATTAATATCGTAGCACAAATGCATCATCCATACATCTTATTCGTTGACTACTGTGTCCTGTAGTGTCTGCTGCCGGAGAGTGTCCTGGATGGAGGTAGTGCCTTGGTGGTGGTGGTGTTCGTGGTGGTGGCTTTGGTATTTTTAGTGGTGGCTGTTGTATATGAAATATTGGTGCCTTTGGTAGGGTGAATGGCCGCTAGTTTTCGGGGATCATGAACCGGGGGCTTGTATTCTGGTGATCTAAGCTTGTATCTAGTTTGGGGCTTCCGCTGCAGATGGGGAAAAGCGAGGGAAGGAGCAACGTGAAGCTCTACTGCTCCAAAAATGAATACTAATAACAAGATTAAGTAATTGAGAGACATTTTAAGATACGTATGTATATTATCATGCAGAGTGAATGACCTTTTTATAGGAGTTGGTGATCAATGCCTATCTAGTAAATGCACGGGAACACGTGTGTTTTCGATAAAATTTTTGAAATTTCTTTTAGTTTTAAAATTTTTATAAAAACACTCTCACCAAAATTAAATTTTATAAAAATGTAATTTTAAAAATAATTTGATATCGTCTACAAAAATTCAAACCTTTCTTATAACCTCCATTACAAAAACTAGAGTGAAAACCGACCTTTAAAATGGTCGGTTATGATCCAAAAATATTCACTTTTATAAAATTAGACTGTCGGGTTAATCTTATTCGATTTAGGTTGAAATTGGTCGATTTTAACCTTGATCCGGTTTGGCTCTATATGAGCCCATTATATTGAGTCATAGTGTGTGGGCTCGGTATATAGGTTATTGTCACATAAAAAACGTAAAAAAATATAAAACAATTAAAATCGATCGCTTAAAACCGATTAAAATTTAGTCAATTTTAATGAAATTCGACTACAAGTTCAATAATGGTCCGGATAATTGCAATACAATTTTTGATTAATTAAATCATACCGATCTAAACCGACATCATTATTTTGAAAATAAAGTCTACACATGTTTCGACACATTGAGATCTTGTGGCAGTGAGATATTATAATGTAATATATTAATAATAAAAAAAATGATTAAAATTGGTTAGATATTAGAAATTAGAATTAGATTAACGAGATCTCGAATATGGATCGGATTTGAATCGTAGTAGATTTTATTGTAGGACCTCTGTATATTGATTGTGATCTCCTTGTTCTTTTATATTCTCTCCGAGACACCAAGGCTAAACAGTTGTAAATCTCTCTCCATACACACATCTTTATTTTTTTTGTATTCTTTTCGAGCCACCAAGACTAAACAGTTGTAAATCTCCCTCTACAGTTCTTTATTCTTTTTTTTCAGTCTTTTTTTATTGAAATTCATAGGATTTTCTATACACAATTAAACTATCTTGTAAAATTCGTAGTAAATTGATCGTACGTCGAAATTCGTTGATTCTAGAATTTTCGGAAAGATCTTTTCGTTCTCTATGACTTTAGTGGTTTAAGTTTTTTGAGAAGATATGGTTTCGAGGGTCAAAAAGGTGAAATACAGATATGGACAGAATTGAAGTTACGAAGAAATTCGACGTTTGAGATGTGATGTTTTCGAGTGGGTGCTAAGGATTGAATATATGTTATAAGATGATGTTAATTCTTGATTTTCGGGTTGAGGCAAGTTTTCGATCGATTTTTCTGGTATTTTCAAAATTATGGGTATATTTGATTATATATATAAATTTGTGATAAGTGATTATATTTTGAACCGACGTATATTATCCTATACGTGTTGTGTGTCAACAGTAATTTTGGAACTCTGATTTATGTCATGGATTGTGAAATTTTATGATCGAGGTCATCAGTTTGTAGTGACAGTTTTTTGAAAATTTAGGATTGTTGTGACCGGGGTGTAGTGACAGTGGTATAAATTATGGGTAACAAGTTATTATTTTATGTACAGTCGTCGTGTCGTATCGAATAAAAATTTGAAAGTGTATCGAAATTATGTGTATAGTTATCATATCGAAAAATATTTTGTTATACGTATACTTGTCACTTGGCCCGACTAGTTGGATCGATTAGTTACTTCTTGGGCTGCGTAACTCATTCATTACAATTTTCAGGTATGATGTAAGAAGAATATAAAGTACATTGGATTTCGAAGATCATAGATTTGGAGTTGATTACTTATGATTGGACGGACTTTTATGTTAGTTTAATTTTTTATAAAGTTTAAGGAGTTTGAGTAGTAAAAAAATTGAGATATTTAAGTTAATTATATTTATTACTCTTCGGAAGATATTGATAATTTTTTGGAAGATGTGGACGACCCAAATTATCAAACACAAATTATCCCCTATTTCGCTATAATAGTTCATTATACATAACAGTTTTAATATAGTCATAATAATTAATTTTATACAAAAATAATTAGACATCTAATTTTTGTAGAAGAGCTTCCTATTTAATTTGGATTAGGCTTCTACATATATATGTGTGCACTGTGTAGAGCCGGTAAGTTTTTAATTCCATTAAAATATTAATATAAATTCAAGTGACATGTTTAATTTTATGAATAAATTGATTAAAATTTAACCGAATATTACATATATTGTATAATTGTATAAGATTAAATAAGTTATATTATTATTATTATTTATTTATTTGAAGTAAAAATAAGTTATATTATTAAAAAATATATTTAATCTATTTTAAAATATAATAGAGTGAGTAACAAATTATAAAGCAGGTAACAACAAGAGCACACGTACATTTAAAATATTACACGCAGATCGAATTAAAAAGTACAGTATATATAGTGATACAAGTGATTAAAGGAGTGGGGAATTGAACAAGCAGGAGAGAATATTTAGCAGATAATAAAGTACGTAGCACAAATGCATTATGCATTCGGTTCATTTATTGTGAAGTACGCCCCATGGTAAGTGTAAGCTGCCGGAGCGTATCCAGGACGGCGTTTATACTGGCGATGGTGGTGGCGGGGTGCTCGTGGCTTTGGTGTTCTTTTTTTTTTTTGCTTTGGTAGGTTCTGTTCTGGTACATTTGGTTTGCTTTTGGGTATGAATATCTGATTTTGGTGTGCCAAATACTTTACGTACCCCAGGAAGAAACGTCCATAGTAATTTTCTGTGATACTGTATTCTGTTTGGGGAATGGGGTTTGGATAGCTAAGACCAGGGGAGGGAGCAGTGAGAAGAAATGCCCTTTTTAAATTCATCTAAGCAGCTTCATGTAGTTGAGACACATTTTGAGATATGTAGATTTGTGTTTAGGTTTTGGATGGGGTGTATTATCACGTAGAGTGAATGCCCTTTTATATATATGCCCATTGCCCGGAATTTATTTAGCTCACCATTTGCGAATCGTAATATTTTTGCTTTGAGTGTGGAAATTTTAATTTGCATCCTTGGTCAAGGGGGTTTAGCTTTTTATTCTTAGAACATGAATCTAACCAGCTACTTTACAAAATATTTTTATGTAATTATTTGTATTATAAGAAATTACTGAGCAAGCTAGAAAGTCTATTGACCTGTAATAAATTATAAAGTATATATCACGAGCTTCGAGGTTATGGCTGCTACAAAGCGAAACGGCTAACTGAAAAAAATTATTTATAAATTATAATAGTATAATTATTTATTTAAATTAAAACTAATAAATTTTAATTTAATAAATGTATTTGTTTGACTAATTTTTTAATAATTTTTTGACTAAACGAATAAAATTTATATTATTGTAATCTATACTATATTATTATAACCAAATAAGATAATTTTTTTCATTTCGTTTACTCAGGTGAACCATAAAAATATCATAACTATCAAATTTGAGGTGAATTATAGAAAATATTCTAACTATCCAATTTTAATAAAATATAATTTTAAAAAAGAAATATCATACAAAAAATTATATCACAAATAGTCCTCTGGATAATATTAAATTATATATACATTATATTTTCTATTTTCTATTTAAAAAATTCTACGTACCCTATAATTTTTATTTAATAAAGTTATACTCGCATTCAACTCAATTTCATCACCACTCAACCTTTTTTATTTATTTAAAATTATTAATTATAATTAAATTTTATTAATATTAATATATAAACAACATTATACAGAAAAATAAATAATAATAATAATAAAAATATTATCATATTTAAATTATATAAAATAATTAATATATAATTTATTAATATCATCCATACTCTACACATGTTATAATTAATATAAGCTAGTATAAAATAAATATATAAAGTATAAATGTATATAACAAAAAAAATTAAAAAATCTCAAATATATGCTTATAATAAAATTTTGTATTGAAAAAAAGATACCTAACTCATCTATACTATATTATTAAAGCCTCAAGCGCGGTCCGTCATCTGATCCTTTTGTGTTCCACTCAACATCAAATACATGTGTCTCCTACTTAATTTCAAACACATTCTTTTAAACAATAAACAATCATGTTTTAATTTTTTCATTAGTCAACATCTTTAATTTATTTAATATCATAATTTATTAATTAAAATTTATGAATATTAAAATAATAATATTATTTTATTTATATTAATTAAATTTTATTATTGTGCTCTAATTTTATATTATATTACTCTAAACGAACTTCTTTTTTAATTAGAATATAGAGTTGTACTCACATCTAATAGCATGTTTCAATTTTCTCATCGCTCAAATACTTTAATTTATTTAAAATTACCATTTTATAATAAAATTTTTTGAATATTAAATTATATATATATATATATTAAAACATACTCTTTTATTTAAATTTTAATTAAAATATTTTTTAATATATTTGAAACTCTTTTTATTAATAAAAATTTATTAATGCTTTGCACATTTATTAATGTATGTTAACTAATAAATATATATATAACAATATATTAATGAGAATTTAAACAAATAATATAAATATGATTCAAAAATAATTTATCCCATGTTTAACGTTACATAAAAAATATTAATAACATAAATAATCAAATTAAATATTTCATTTATTTAAAAATGAATTTGAATAAATATATATTGTTTGTGAATGAATTTGACCAACACCCCCGGAACAAAACAAAACTGTATACCTTGATTGTTTGATTTATTTACATAAAAATCGTAATATACTATATTAATAATTATCTAAATACTATATATAATAAATTGTGAAGATTAGGGGTGTGTAGGGTCTCTTGATATAGGGTCTCCCTACAACCTTACCCTATATATATATATATATGTTTAAGTTGAATGAGGAACTCCCGTATTTGAGTTACTGAGTAATCAACTGTTGAATATGTAATCTCAAATATATGTTTAAACATGCTAACGTCTAGTTTGATTTGGTCAGCAAGTTAATAGTCGGGTTTGTAGGATAAAAGAATAAGCAAGTGGTGCAAGTAGTGGAAGTCAGTTCGTGTCCTAGTTTGTAGAATCGTGTCCTGTTTTGTAGGATCTCAGTTATTGTTTCTTTCCTATATGTATTTGCTTATTGCCAGGAATAAAATCAAGTCTTTTGCAGACTAAGTAACAGTTGTTTTCTCCGTTTACATCTACACAAGTTGTTCGAGATACATATAATTATATATATATATACCTTTAAACACTTGGTATCAGAGCGGGTAAAGCACCTGGTGAACGAAGAAGACAAACGAGTATGGAGGCTAACAAGGTGAAGAATGGGTCGATAGGTTTGAGTTATCCGATGCTTGATAGAAGTAACTATACAGCATGGGCTATCAAGATGAAGGTGTTTATAAAGGCACAAGGGGCGTGGAACGCCATAGAACAAAAAGACCTGAAGGTTGCAGTCGACGATAAGACTGATTAGGTAGCGTTAACGATTATCTATCAGGGAATCCCAGAAGGACTGTTGCTATCACTCGCAGACACGGAAACAGCAAAAGGTGCCTGGGATGCAATTAAGATACTTTGCGAAGGAGCTGACAAAGTAAAGAATGCACGAATTCAGACACTGAAATCTGAATTTGAAGCCATGACCATGAAAGAAGACGAGACAATTGATGATTTTTACATGAAGATGAATGGAATTGTGACTAACATCAGAGCTCTTGGAGAGAAAATGGATGAGTCCTACACAGTGAAGAAATTGTTGCGTGCTGTCCCATCAAAATTCTTGCAAATTAAATCTACTATTGAGCAGTTTGGAGATCTCAACACAATGACAATGGAAGAGGCTGTGGGTTCTTTAAAGGCTCATGAGGAACGTGTGAAGGGAAAGACAGAGTCGAAAGAAAGTCATTTGTTATTGACTGAGGAGGAATGGGCGAAGCGAGAGAAGACTGAAGGAAAACTGCTCTTGACTCGCGAATAGTGGCTCAAACGGAATAACAAAGAAAGATCTTCAACCTATAGAAACAAGGCGGGACGTGTCGACAAAAGCAATGTAAAGTGCTACAACTGTAATATTTATGGCCACTTTGCTGCAGAGTGTCGTAAGCCTAAGAAGAACAGAGAAACTAGGCAGGAGGCACACATGGCTCAAGTAGATGACGACGAACCAACATTATTGCTGGCAAAATGTGTGAAGGAAGAAGGGATGGTGATGCTCACAGACGAGAACAAGGCCATACACTCAACAGTGACAAAGAACAACAAAAAGGTTGCAGGTACTAACATGTGGTACCTCGACAATGGGGTGAGTAACCATATGACGGGCTTCAGAGAAAAATTCACTGACTTGGACGAGATAGTCACAGGCGTGGTTCATTTTGGAGATGGTTCAACCGTTAAGATCGAGGGGAAAGGGACTGTCACGATGCTGTGCAAGAATGGAGAAAAAGATGCTTGTTTGATGTGTATTATATCCCTTGCTTATGTAACAATATTATAAGCTTGGGACAAATGTTCGAAGATGGAAACAAGGTAGTGCTGAAAGGGGATTTACTGTGGATCTATGATGAAAAGGAACGACCATTGATGAAGGTAAAATGATCATCAAATCTCTTGTACAAGTTAATCATTAAAACTGTCAAAAAAATGTGTTTGTTGGCTAAAGTTAATGAGACATCAAAACTCTGGCATGTGCGCCTTGGACACGTAAATTATCAAGCAATGCATATGATGATAAGGGAACATATGGTGATTGGTATGCCCAAAATAAGCCAACCAGGAAATATATGTGATGGCTGTTTGATGTCTAAACAGGCGAGAAAGAAGTTTCCAACTAAATCTAACTATGAGGCTGGAGGGATTCTCGAATTGATTTATGGTGATCTGTGTGGTCCGATTACTCCGGAAACAGTTTCAGGCTACATGTACTTTTTCCTTCTGGTTGATGACTACAGTCGATTCATGTGGGTCTATTTCCTTAAAACCAAAGATGAAGCATTCAAGGCCTTCAAATGCTTTCGTGCTCAAGTTGAGAAGGGTACTGAAAAACGGATTAAGGTGTTTAGAACGGACATGGGGGGTGAGTTCACCTCGAATGAATTCAAAGAGTACTGTGAGGGTACTGGAATCGAACGACATTATACAACCCCTTATACGCCACAATAAAATGGCGTAGTGGAGCGTCGTAATAGAACAATAGGGGAGATGGCCAGAAGTTGCATGAAAGAGACAAAATTGCCAATGAAGATGTGGGGAGAAGCTGTTCGACATTCAGTGTATATTCTCAATAGAGTCCCTACAAGAGCACTCCCGAAACTGACACCATATGAAGCAAGGTATGAACGAAAACCAAATATCAGTTATATTCGTGTTTTCGGTTGTTTAGCATACATGAAAACACCTGGCAATGGTGTGAGAAAACTGGATGATCGTAGTAAACGAGTCATCAATCTCGGAAAGGAACCAGGTACCAAAGGATATCGACTCTTTGACCCTGAAAATGATCAAGTGTATGTGAGTCGAGATGTCACCTTCGAGGAATTGGAGTCCTGGCCTTGGAATGAAAGAGACAACGAAAGAAAAATGCCAGAGCATTTTACTGTGCAGTTTGCAAATGAAAGTGACGGTGACAGTCAGTCTCAACCTATAGAGGACAATGAAGAGAACTTCTCACAAGGGGACATCCTGCTCACTCCCAATCATCAAACAACTGTGGCTCATCTAAACCCTGAGGATTACGATGACAGCACTGAGCCAAAGAGAAACAGATTGCTCAGAGATATTTATGAAGAAACAGAAGAAATAAGAGATGAATTAAATATAATGGGAGTTGACGAGCCGAGGAACTTCAAACAAGCTGTCAAGGACGACAACTGGAAACAGGCTATGGAATGAGAGATAGAATCCATCGAAGAAAATGAGACCTGGAAATTAACAAGACTACCACATGGACAAAAAATCATTGGGCTGAAATGGGTCTATAAACTGAAAAGGGATGTTGACGGAAGTATCATTAGATACAAAGCATGACTTGTAGCAAAGGGCTACACACAAGAACAAGGTGTGGACTACGACGAGGTGTATGCTCTAGTCACTCGACTCGAAACAGTAAGGCTTCTACTGGCTTTGTCTGTAAAAAAAAATTGGGAGGTTCATCACCTCGATGTGAAAACAGCGTTTCTCAACAGAGACATCAAGGAAGATGTTTATATAGCGCAGCCCGAAGGTTTTGAAAAAGCTGGAAAAGAAGGATTCGTGTATAAGTTGAAGAAAGCTCTCTATGGCTTACGTCAAGCACCTCGTGCTTGGTACGCGAAGTTAAATTCCTGTCTTGAAAATTTCAGTTTCATACGATGTCCTTACGAACCAGCAGTATATGTCAGAAAAGAGCATGATGAAATGTTAATTATAGCAGTGTATGTTGATGATTTGTTAATCACAGGCTCAAGAACTACTATGATTGACAAATTCAAGACAAAGATGAGTCAAAAATTTCAGATGAATGACTTGGGGAAGCTGAGTTATTATTTGGGTATTAAAGTGAAACAAAGTGATGGCCATATTGTGTTAAAATAGTCTGGTTATGCTCGGAAAATCCTCGAGAAAGCAGGTAAGCTGGAATGCAACCCTACAACTTATCCTATGGACCCAAAAGTGTTGATTACAAGTGATGAAAAAGGCGAAGCAGTAGATGCAACAATGTTCAAAAGTATGGTGGGAGGCCTTCGGTATTTGCTGCATACACGGCCAGATATTTCATTCAGTGTGGGAGTTGGTAGTCGTTACATGGAGAGGCCAACAAAGATGCATCTGGAAGCTGTAAAACGAATTATGAAATATGTGAAGGGGACAATTCACTTTGGTCTGGTTTATTCTGAAGATAGCAAAAACAATGTCTTGAATGGGTTTTGTGATAGTGACTTGGCTGGTCATTTGGACGACAGAAGGAGTACTAGCGGGATGGTTTTCTACTTAAATGAAAGCGTTATAATTTGGGTTTCACAAAAGCAACATTGTGTAGCACTGTCCTCGTGTGAGGCAGAATTTATGGCTGCCACTACAGCAGCGTTCAAGCCATATGGCTTCAAAATATCTTTAGTAAAATTACATCAGAGTTTGTTGGTACAGTGGTAATATGCATCGACAACAGGTCAATTATAGATTTGGCGAAAAACCCAGTATTTCATGGGCGAAGCAAGCACATAGATGTGCGCTATCACTTCATTAGGGAATGTGTAGAACGGGGAGAAGTCATTTTGAAGCACGTAAGCAGCAATGAACAGCGAGCGAACATAATGACAAAGGCATTGATCAAGAACAAGTTCGAAGACATGAGGAAGCTTTTGGGAGTTAAAAATCTGATTGAGCATGTTTGAGATTAAAGGGAGGAATGTTGAATATATAATCTCAAATATATGTTTAAACATGCTAACGTCTAGTTTGATTTGGTCAGCAAGTTAGTAGTCGGGTTTTTAGGATAAAATTATAAGCAAGTGGTGCAAGTAGTGGAAGTCAGTTCGTGTCCTAGTTTGTAGAATCGTGCCATGTTTTGTAGGATCTCAGTTATTGTTTCTTTCCTATATGTATTTGCTTATTGCCAGGAATAAAATCAAGTCTTTTGCAGACTAAGTAACAGTTGTTTTCTCCGTTTACATCTACACAAGTTGTTCGAGATACATATAGTTATATATATATATATATATATATATATATATATACCTTTAAACATCAACAACAAATATAATTATAGAACACATGCAAAAATTGTTGAACATAGAAAAAACTACAGAATATAAAAAACAATCACAAAACAAATAAAAAAATTATATAAGAATACATAAAAATATAGAACACAAAATTATTGAACACTATTCAATATTAGTGTTCTGTAATTTATGTTCTATATTTTTTGTATATTATGTAATTTTTTATTTGTTTTGCAATTATTTTTGATGTTCTATGATTTTTTGTATATTATGTATATAGTTATTTGTTAATCAAATTCTTAGGAATTGGTTTCTCAATTATGAGTTTCTCGTATATATATATATATATATATATGTGGTATTAAGTGATCAAAGAAGCGCTGGTTCAAGGAGAAGAATATTGAGCAGGTAAGCTAGTGCTTAATTCGTTTCCTGTAGTGTGTGCAGCCGGAGGACGTCCAGGACCGCCCCTATAATGGGGGGTTTGCCAATGAACTGCAGGTGATCCAGGTCTGTACTGTATAGGTGGCTTCTTGATGGTCGGATGGGTAAGAGCAAATGAAGGTGCAGTGAGAAGCATTACTGCTCCCATAATGACTAGTAGTAGGTTCAAATAATTTAGACACATTTTGAGAAACATATGTGGATATTATCATGCAGAGTGAATGGCCTTAATTTATACGAGTTCTTGATAGTATATATAATTGACTCCCAAAATTTGAGAATATAATAGTGTTAGGTCCAAATGTGTTGTAGAGGGGGGGTGAATACAACATTTCAAATTAATGAAGCAATAAATACTATGTAATAAATGAACACAATGATTCAAGGAATATATATCTTATATATAACTTGAAAGGGTTGCTACAACATTCATTACAATAGTACAACAGAAGTAAAGAGAGTAGTAAATGATACTAAGCTCTGTGAATATACTTTCTCTCTATTACAAGTGTTTCTCTCGAATATTGCTCACTTGATAAGTTACACAAGTACTTCTATTTATACTACTTTGTAATCTATGACTTGTAGTCTTCAAAAGATAAGATATGAGTGGCCCAATGTTGTCCACGTGAATCTTATCTTGTCTTGAAAGCTTGGAAATCTGCCACCAGGATGATGCCATGTGTCATGTTGAAACTTTCCTCTATGTAGAATTTCTACATAGGAAATTCTACTTGGCTCTATCTCGAATTCTAAGTAGAATTTCTACATAGGAATTTCTACATAGAAAATTCGAGATAGCCTTCTTCCTGAGTACTTAGAAAATATTTTCACCTCCAGAATTTCTACATAGGAAATTCGACTTAAGAATTTCTACATAGGAAATTCGAGATAGCTTCCTGAGTTGAGTACTTAGAAAATATTTCCATCTCCAGAATTTCTACTTGGCTCTAAGTAGAAACTTATCCAGAATTTCTAGATAGGAATTTCTACATAGGTTCCCTTGTAAGTACTTAGAGAAATTCTGGGCTTCAACTTGAAACTTCAATGCAACATCTTGAACTTGTGATTTCTTCATGTCTTCTATTTTCTTCAACAAGCTCTTGAACTTGGATCTCTACTACTGACAAAAACTTGCTATCAATGTCCTGACACTTGATGCAATGGTCTGGTTCATAAGTGACTAGTCTTGATAGGGTTCTTGCTTCTGAATAGATTACCATGTTCAATTAGAGATGTGTCTTTCCAACAATTGCTTTCCTTCTTCTTCACTTGAAATCAATTAGTCTTATTGATACTGATAGTTATGATCTTGATTCATTGAGTTACAAATCACTGGGGCATGAACAACTTTGACTTGAACTTCTTCCAATGATTTCTTCTTTGTTAGATCATATTTAACATGTTGAAGTGTATCAATTACTTTGTCTTCATTTGTATTGATTTCTTCATGACTTCTCGTTCTTGATTGTCTTCGGGTTAAGTATCTTTTCTTTAGTTGAGTTACATAAGTTATAGTGTTACAAGTTTAGACACTCTGCCTTTCAATCTCCCCCTATTTGATTGTCTAACAATGACATTCAAATTAAAGAAGGATAACTCAACTAAATAATGAGACGAGAAAAGATAAGTAACATTAATGTCTTGTACATTTTACAATTGAATGAAAATCTTGAAAACAATTACAAAGAACTTTTTAAAGTAAACATAAGCTAGAAAGAGAATTCGAACCTCGAATTAAAGACCATTGACATGATCTCTATCACCTGGATTATTTCATACCTTTCAGTCCAACTCATATCACCTTATTGGATCCACTCTGATTCACGGTTACAGTATGGTGAATTAGCCTATCTCGCATACCGTGGTCAGGTAAATTTTCCTCAAGTGAGTTAGAGCAACCAAAAGATATGAAGTTTTTCCAACTTCAAGTTCACATCCCTTTGAACTTTAACTCTAATTCCGTTTCCCCTTCCTAACTTCCTTAACAGCACTGCGCTTATCTTCTCCTTGTTTTCTGCGCCTTTCTTTCCTTTGCTGTTCTCTTTTGTATACTGGATCGTGTAGTTGTGCCCATCTCGCATTCAGCAAACTCACTGCTTCCATTTCCAGAGGATTCTTGGGTTCTGGATATGGATGTCTGAAAAGCCTTCTTAGTTTATCAACTTCCTGGGTAGTTCTGATCTTTGGAATGTCCTCAAAGTTTTCATGATGAGCTGAGGCTTCCAATGAGCTTTATCAGCTTTGAACTGACAGTAGATCATTTTAGGGTAGCCCTTGACACGGTTGGTATTGAACCTACTAGCCGCATCTGACTCCATTCTCCTTTTCTCTTTTACTACCTCAGATAAGTACTTTAATAGTCTCTGCTTTTCATCTGCAAACATATCCTCTACATCTCCCAATTTGAATTCATCTCTGACTTTGTCTAGAAATGCAGCATCTTGAGTCTGCAGCAGCCATTTCCTACTCATATGCAAGAAGGTTTGATTCTGGTTTGCATCAATGAACACCAAGGCATCAGCTGTATCATCTGTGTAAGAATGAATCCAGTATACACTTTCTCTTCCTGGAACACCAACTGCCTCCCTTATCTCTCCTTGTTCCAGGGGTCCTGAAGGAAGAGTCAAAGCTTCATCTACGCTTTTCACAGCTTGTAGAATATCCCATTTTCTTTGCATTAGCTCTGGCTCAATCTTCACGTTATCCAGAGGATTTGGAGCAACGACATCGCACTTCCATATTTCACTGCTCTTCTGAAAGATTATCTTCTCAATGAACTCCACTGATTTTTCTTTAATATCCGAGGTGAATCCCTTACCCATCATTTGTCTGCAAACAGCTTTAAGGGATTCCACCGATAGAGCCATCAAGTCATTTTCTTCCAAACTAACCCTCTTCATCTTTCCATCAACAACCATTCTGACAACGTCTGGATTGGCTGAGAATTCTGGTCCCTTGTCCTCTGCTAACTGCATTAACTGATCTCTATACAGAATGCTTAGCTCCTCAGCTTGAGAATATTGAATTTTAGTTGCTAGCAAGAACAACTCTGACGCAGATCTTCTCGACATAAACTGATCATCGACATACATAAAAGACATCGGGGCTCCATCAATTAAAGACAAGATGACTTGCCATTCATTATCCACCGATTTGTATCCAACACGGACTTTAGAAATCATTCTCTTCAAAGCATTTATATAGTCCATCGTCATCGGATTCTTCATGTTCAAGTTGAAGAACAAGTCATCTGCCTCCTTATTATGAACTCCATGTGCACACGACCCCATCAGTATCTTTCGTGCATCGTCCCATTTCTGTCCAATCCTCCTTTTGTCCAGATCAACTTGAGGATCAGCTAGTCTGGCAAGCTCATGATCATACTGCTTTTCCTTGAGCTCCACTTGCTTCTCAAGAAAAACAGCTTTATCCTGCATCATCTTCATTTTGAAAAATTGAGCTTGTTCCAGAGCTAACTGCTGAGCTTTCAGGGTCTCCTCATCAACAGGAATCTCTTCAGCAGACGCCCCAGCACCTCCACCTTGTTCCTCCAAAGATCTCTTAATTGCATGTGCTAGAGGTACGTCTTCCATATCAGAATCTGAATCAACTTGCACGTGTTCCTGTCGATCACCAAAGTCAGTGAATGGCTCTTCTTGTTCAACCATCACTGCTTTACCCTTTCGCTTCCTCTGAGCCTCCTCATCAGTCACCATTGGATCAATCTCTTCTTCAGCACGGGGTGACTGTTGTGTCGTCTCATTACCTCCTTTCTCCCCCTTAGGTGAGTTATCCTGAACATCACCTGGTACACCAGAGCCACCAGCATGTGAACCAAAACCAGAAGGTCCACCAGCACCACCTGCACCACCTGTACCATCATCATCAGCCGGGGGAGGTTGTGTGAATTGCTCTTCAAAGCACTCCGGGGGAACCAAATGCCGAACTGCATACATCATTCGACTGACCTCCGTTGCCAGTGTATGCAGAACTCTTTCAACACTCCCCATTCTGTCATACAGAGTGCTGCCCAAGAGACCACCAGCATGGCCCAGGTCATTGACTTTGTTTGTCATATCTTTTAAAGCTTCGGCTTGACCTGCCATTCGTGCTGCGTAGTCATCAAGAGCTCTCTTGTGATCGCCGACATTAACCCCTAACTGCCCCATAGATTGCCCAAACTGCTCCATCTGATTTTCTACGTTTGACATACGTGTTGCAAGAGTTTCAAGAACCAGGGACGGTGTTTGGCTTAGGTTTTCTCGCTCTAAGAATCGTTCTGTTTGTGTTTGACGCTCAGTTTCGGGCCTTAAAAATGAAGGTCCCTCACTCCCTAAACGCTCACACTCACTCCCTGTCTCACGCTCGTGTATGTCTTCAATAATAGCACTCAGATTCAAAGCAGTACCTGCAGAAACTGGATAAGAAAAATGAGGAACAGTTATGGGATCAATGTTTCCTGTTTTGTCCTGAGGTGGAATCTCAGGCTGAGAGGCTGCAGAGTGTTCAAGTACAACAGTAGAACCGATCCTCTCTGCAGCATCAGGATGTACCGGTGAAGGTACTTTCGAAGCTCGTAAAACTTCCGGCCTAACTGAAGGAACAGGCTCTTCAGAAGACACTGAATCCTCAGCAACCATCCTAGGTGTTGACTGTGCAAGGGGAGAACCACTCTCGTGAGGTGGAGTGGTTGTGATAGACACGCTAGGGATGGACTGGGCTTTGGAAGTAGCAGCTTGTGAAAATTTGGCTCGCTTCCTTAAAACTGGCTGCACTTCAGGGTCACTCTCATCAGGACTCTCACCTAATTCTAAAGGTGCCGGCCTTTTAACTCCCGTTAACAGGGGTGATAGTGAAGAAGTTAGAGAAGCAGACGCAGAAATATGGCTATCACCCTGGGATAGATCCTGCGGGTTAGCAGAATCTTGGGCCACGGAATCAGAATTAGAGGAGGAAGGAGTGTTAGGTTCGAAGAATGTACCTCCTTCATTACCTTGGCCAACAGAGGAATCAGAATCAGCATGTGGTGTCCTAGGAGACGGTTGCTGTTCCTTTTGCCTGGCTGTGAAGTGACTGAGAGATTGGCCCTCATCTTGTTCGTCATCAATATGCTCATCAGGAATCCCTTGAAATGCTTCATTGTGGGCAGATGGATTCTGAGCATGTGATGAGATTTGTGAAGTCCCCGCGAGAGTAGTTACACCTGCATCATAAGAGAGCCACACTTGAATGTTCTCAGGAATAGACATAGGTTTACCCTGATGTTTATCCTGGTTAGCAATAGTTGTGAGTGACTTAGTGCCCATGCCTAGAGGTGCAGAGGTGGGACTTCGAACAAATGCCTGCCGAATTGATAAAGCATTAGAAGGCACGAGATGATTGATTAGCATTTGCAAGAAACGAGGATACCAGCAGACAATATCATTTTGTGAAATATCTCTGGTTTCAGGTGATCCCATTGTAGCCACTAATTCTGAAAGAACAAGCCTGCCATAATTAATGTTTAGTTCCTGGGCTAGGGAAACACCAAAAATTTGCATGGGAATGGAAATTTGATGAAAATCTCTTTCTCGTGCCCGAAAACATCTAGTAATGGCCTCGAAAAAGTAATTCCATTCCACATGAAAAAATTGTTTTTGAATATTTGAAGTGGATAGTCGTCCAGGGGGAGGATAACATCCAATTGCTTCAAAAAATTCTGGCGCTCAGCCGCTGTAGGTTCAGGGTCATAAGAATCCTTGACTGGAAAACCAAGAACTGTATTAAAAATAGCCTCTGTAACCTCAAAATTTTGACCCTCCAAGGTAAAAGTAAAACCGTAGGGGGTCGATTTACTCCCAAAAGGTACTGCACTAGTCCATAACTGCTGCAAAGCATCATGGACCAGTGTAGGTTTTGCAGTAAAAGCAGTACTAGCTTTGGAGTACAAATTAAGATATCGTACCCAAAACTTGAAACGCGGGAGTTGATCACCAATTTCAGTCGGAATATTATAATAATTATGTTTTGCAAGAGAAAATTGGTGAGTCATTTTGTTTTTGTTTATATTAAAAAAAATCGTGTTAATCCCTTTTAATTTAGAAAACAACTAAGATGTTGTACTGAAAATTAAACTACGGAATTAAACAAGAATCAGTAACAAGCTACTGTGAAAACAAAATCTGCAGTAAAAAATATGTATGTGAGAGATGTGTGCAGTTCGTGTGTATGTATGTATCGGAGAAGAGGAACAGGCACGATGTAAAACGCACAACCACGCACAATATAAACGTATATAACTGATGCAGACAGTAAAATCAAGGAAAAACTGGGCAGTAGTTCGTTATGTGTAAGAGATTTAACAACGAATATGAACAGTCGTGGGTGGAGGGAGGGCTGCTGTAAAAATTAGGTTTTAAAACAATTGGGTAAAAGTGAAAGTAAAAACGGGTTAGAGATGTATATATAGGCAGTAGAGTGAAATGACAAAAATATCCCTGTGAAAATAAACAAAAACTTAAGTACACACACTGGGAAATCTAAGTCGAACTCTATGTCGAACTCTAAGTCGAACTTCTATGTCGAACTCTATCTCGAACATCAAGTCGAAATTCGAGATAAGTTTCGACATAAAGGCTAATTCGAATTAAATTCACTTGAACAATTTTAAACAGCATGAAACCTCTGAAGGAAAATCCATCTCGAACTTCAAGTCGAAATTCGAGATAAGTTTGGAGATAGACCCTAAGTCGAACTTCAAGTCGAATTTCGAGATGAATTTCGAGATAGATCCTAAGTCGAACTTCAAGTCGAATTTCGAGATGAATTTCGAGATAGATCCTAAGTCGAACTTCAAGTCGAATTTCGAGATGAATTTCGAGATAGATCCTAAGTCGAACTTCAAGTCGAATTTCGAGATGAATTTCGAGATAGATCCTAAGTCGAACTTCATGTCGAATTTCGAGATGAATTTCGAGATAGATCCTAAGTCGAACTTCAAGTCGAATTTCGAGATGAATTTCGAGATAGATCCTAAGTCGAAATTTTGAAGATACTTGGTAAAATTTGGCAATTTTTTCAAGGAATACAAAAATTAAATTTTGCCAGATTAAAATAAATACCAATTCAAGGATTTTTATTTAAAATCATTAAGAGAACCATTCCTTGACAATTCTAAACCTTCTCATGACATTAAAAATACATGATAAACATAGAAAAATTCATCTAAAATCAAGGCAAATTTAGAGATTCATGAATTTAACTCCCCCTATGTTCATGCAATTAAATGAGCATAAATTCAAAGTTTTTATCAAAAATTACAATCAAAGCACAGTGAATTTATGGAAAATACCACAACATACAACATATAATAATCATTAATAAGGCATTTTAAAGTCTAAGTACATAATGATTAAATAGCATGCAGAAGTGATATTTTGAGCAATTTTAAAGATTATTTACACATGTTTTCAACTAGGCAATTAACAAGAAAAACAAACATATGTAAATGATCAAAAACTTGGATTTTACAGATAGAAGGATTTACTAACTTGTGTTAAGCATCCCTAATTCACCAACCAACCTATTGAATGTTAATTCATCAAGAGGTTTGGTGAATATATCTGCAATTTGTTGCATTGTGGGTACAAAATGTAACTCCACAGTCCCCTCCTCGACATGTTCTCTGATGAAGTGATACCGGATATCTATGTGCTTGGTTCTTGAGTGATCTACAGGATTGTTGGTCATGGCAATGGCACTAGTATTGTCACACATGATTGGAATCTTTGTATGTTTCATGCCATAATCTTTCAATTGGTTCCTCATCCACAGTATTTGAGCTACACAGCTTCCAGCAGCAATGTACTCAGCTTCAACAGTAGAAGTAGATACTGTATGTTGCTTTTTACTTTGCCAGGACACCAATCTTCTGCCTAGGAATTGACAAGCACCAGATGTGCTTTTCCTATCGATCCTGCAACCTGCATAGTCTGAATCCGAATAGCCTATTAGATTAAAACCTGTATCTCTTGGGTACCAAATCCCTAGATTTGGTGTTCCCTTGAGATACTTAAAGATTCGTTTGACGGCTATGAGATGTGACTCTCTAGGATCCACTTGGAACCTTGCACACAAACAAGTTGCGAACATGATATCGGGTCTACTTGCAGTTAAATAGAGAAGTGAGCCAATCATACCTCGATAGCTTGTGATGTCAACTGGTTTACCTGATTTGTCTTCATCAAGCTTCGTGGCTGTTGGCATGGGAGTTTTAGCTGCTGATGCATCTTCAAGATTGTACTTCTTGAGTAAATCTTTGATGTACTTGGATTGACAGATAAAGATTCCTTCTTTTCTTTGACTGATCTGTAATCCAAGGAAGAAAGACAGCTCCCCCATCATGCTCATCTCATACTTATCCTGCATTAACTTGGCAAATTTCTCGCACAAGCGCTCATTAGATGACCCAAAAATAATATCGTCCACATACACTTGAACAAGTATCAAATCACCCTTTACATTTTTGTAGAACAATGTTTTATCAATTACTCCCCTAATAAAACCATTTTCAATTAAGAACAAGGATAGGGTTTCATACCATCGTCTTGGGGATTGCTTGAGGCCATAGACAGCTTTGAAGAGAAGAAACACAAAATCTTCAAGTTCTGGATCAATGAAGCCAGGTGGCTGTTCCAGATACACTTCTTCTTCTAGCTCTCCATTCAGGAAGGCACTTTTCACATCCATCTGAAAAACCTTGAAGTTCTTGTGTGCTGAAAAGGCCAAGAACATCCTGACTGCCTCAAGTCTTGCAACTGGAGCGTAGGTTTCATCATAATCAATTCCCTCTCGTTGAGAGTAACCTTTTGCTACCAAACGAGCCTTGTTTCGTGTTACAAGTCCGTTTTCGTCCAGTTTATTTCTGTATACCCACTTAGTTCCAATTACCGATCTGTTCTTTGGTCGGGGTACCAGCTTCCAAACTTTCTGTCTTTCAAACTGGTTGAGCTCATCTTGCATTGCAATCACCCAATCAGCATCACCAAGAGCTTCTTCTATTTCTTTAGGTTCCAGTTTGGACAAGAACCCAGAGTACAAGCAGATATTAGCCATGTCAGCTCTTGTAGATCTTCTAGTAGTCACACCAGCATCTGGATCACCAATGATTAATTCAAATGGATGATCTCTACTCCATACCCGTTCTCTTGGTAATTGACTTGATGATTCAGCTTGATTTCCTGAATTGTTGTGCTGACTACTTATGTTATTTCCACTAACTCCCCCTGAGTTAGTGCCAGCTCCTATAGAACTAGTGTCATTACTCCTCGACTCTTGAACACTTGTCCTTGAGCTGTTATTTACTCCCCCTGAGTTATTGCCGGAATGTGCGGAAGAAGTATCTTCTGATCTTGTAGAATTCGATTGTCTACTAGATTCAGGTATTTCTTCACGAACACTTGGTATATTTGATGTAACAACTAACTCAGGTTCATCCTCAATTTCATCCAAGTCCAGATTTTAAAATTTTAGGGACTCAGGTTCACTATTATCTTTAGAAATTGATGGGAGTTTGGTATCGTCGAATCTGACATTGTAGCTTTCAATAACTTTCCGTTCATTCACTAAGAATACCCGATAAGCTGCCACCGTATTTGTAGAATAACCAATAAATATTCCTTCACGTGCCTTTGCTTCAAACTTGCCTAGATTTTCATCATCTATAAGTACATAGCATTTAGCTCCAAAGACATGAAAGTATTTGATTGTTGGTCTTCTGTTATTCATTAGTTCACATGGTGTCTTTTCTTTATCTTTTATGATCAATGTTCTATTCTGAGTGTAACACACTGTACTCACTGCCTCGGCCCAAAAGTATAGAGGAAGTTTCGATTCATACAACAAAGTTCTTGCTGCTTCAACCAATGTTCTGTTCTTCCTTTCAACTACTCCATTCTGTTGTGGAGTTCTCGGGGCTGAGTACTGATGACGTATTCCTTTAGAAACACAGAAGTCATTCAATATTGCATTTTTAAATTCTGTGCCGTTGTCTGATCTTATCGTCTTCACAGTGAGTGTTGATACATTCTCAATCTCAGTGATGTGATCAATGATTTGAAAAGGCACTTCATCTTTTGTCATTACGAACAATACCCATGTATACTTGGAGAAGTCATCCACGATTACCAAAGCATATCTTTTCCTAGACAATGATAGGACATTCACTGGGCCAAATAAATCCATATGAAGGAGTTGCAGAGGCTCAGTGACACTAGAAATTTCTTTACTCTTATGCAATGCTCGCTTTGACTTTCCCATTTCACAGGCTTCACAGAGTCCTTTAGGAGCAAACTCCATTTGAGGTAGATCTTTCACCAGTTCTCGCCTTGCGAGAGCATTCATCGTTTTGAAGTTCAAGTGAGACAGCTTCTTATGCCATAGCCAGCTTTCATCATCTGACGCTTTGCTATAGAAACAGGTCACTTCATTCTGGTTTGCCGAATCCATATCAGCAACAAAAAGATCTGCCTTTCGAACTCCTCTCAAAGCCAACGAACCTTCCTTAATGTGAGTGATTGATACACCTTTCTTGTTGAAGACAATTTCATATCCTTTGTCACAAAATTGACTAATACTCAACAAATTGTGTTTTAGTCCCTCAACATAGGAAACATCTTCAATGATGACATTACCAGATTTCAGTTTGCCATATCCCTTTGTCACACCAATGCTGTCATCTCCAAAGGTAACATAAGGGCCAGCCTTCATAACCAACTCTGTAAGCAGGGACTTGTTTCCTGTCATATGCCTCGATGCTCCACTGTCTAGCACCCATATAACTTTATTCCTTTTTCGCTTAATGCCCTGCAATGACAGATTGATTAAGCGTTCTTCGGAACCCATGTTTGATTGGGCCCGGCTTTTCTATAAGATCGAGAATTATCAGTTTTAACAACAGTAGATGCACCTATTTTAACATTACTCGAGCTTTCGACTTTGTCTTTTCCTCTTTCAGACTTGACAATTTTGTTAGTCTTAGGAGAAGGTTTGTCACTCCTAACTTTAGGAGGACTGGCAGTCTTAGCTCTAACATGCTTCTTTTTGACATTAGAACTAGCATTAGAATTTTGACATGATTGGCTAGTTGCATTCATCAAGTTTACAAATGTTTGCATGACGTTAAAAGTGCATGGCATACAATTAGGTTGACCACATTGTGCATGGTTCATATGCATGTTATTCATTGTGTGTGGTACAGGCATGGCATGAGTAACAGGAATATTCATGTTAGATTTGCATGCGTAAGAAAGATGTTCAGTAGATTTACAATGATAGCACTCTTTCTTAACACGTTCAGCCTTAACCTCTTTTATGCCTTTTTCCTTTTTCTGTTGTTTAACAGCCTTAGCTCCTAATCCTTGTCTAGATTCTTCTCTAGTGGATTTGATTTTAACTGATTTAATAGGAGTTACAGGTTGTTCTTCCTTTCGATCTTCCATCTCTATCTCATATCTAACTAATAATTCAGTCTCTTCTTCTACTTGAGGAACGAAGTGTTTAAAGATGGGTTTGACAGCTGATTTAAGAAAAGTAGGTATTTCAGTCTTGGTCTTACTGGAACTAATGTCTACAGGTCTTTTCCCTTCTTTCTTAGATAAGTTAGAATAATCAAGACCTACACCAACTCCAGTTATCTTCTTAAATGTATCACTGTCAACATTCACCTTATTCCTAACTCAGCTAGTTTATTTCTAAGACATGCTTCTATTTCATCTTTAAGGCTAAGCTTGTGTTCCAAAGATTTAATAGAGTCTCTTAGGGAAGTATCTACAGTGCAAACAGCCTCTAACTCTTCCACTTTTGCCTCAAGCATTCTGCATTTGGCAACAAGTGTTTTCTGTTCCTTTTGAGAAGTGTTTAGGCTTTTGCACAACATATAGATCTCTTCGCTAAGAGCCCCGTTCTGCACCCTATAATCATCAATAGACATTTCTTCCTTAAGGGTTAGAACTGGTACCTCTGGTTCTTCTGATGTCTCAGCCATGAGGGCAAAGTTTGCATGAATAACTTCTTCCTCATCTGAATCATCCCAAGCTCTTCCTTCTGTAACAACTAAAGCTCTCTTTCCATGTCTTTCCTTTACCAGGGCTTCATACTTGCTTTTGAGGGCTTCATAAGTTTCTTTTGGATAAGTCTGTTTTGGCTTCTTGCAGTCGGTAGCAAAGTGTCCAGCTTCACCACAGTTATAGCATTTGAACTTCATTTTGAAATCCAAAGGAGATTTGTAGCTGATACTCTTGCCTTTCCCTTTGTAACCTGAAAAACTACTACCACCCTTAGTAACCCGATAGGAGGATGAAGATTTTCTCTGCGGTCGGTTACTCTTCCTGAATCTTATATTGCTGAACTTCCTTGCCATGTATGCCACGACACTATCATCCATGTTGTCCAACTCTTCTTGGGTGAAGTAGTCATCATCACTATTGGAGGTGCACTCATCATCATTCTCAACTTGATGTGGTGCCGGTGATGATCTAGGTTTTTCTGCAACCACTGCCTTTTTAGCCTCTTCCTCATTAGCAACTAATCCTGATGCCACTTCTTTTCCTCTTGAATCATTGTCCCATGCTTGATCTTGAAGGGTCTCCAGCTCATAGGTCTTTAGTATTCCATAATACTCTTCCAGAGAAGTTGTATGCAAATCTCTGGTTTCTCTTACTGCGTAGACTCTATGTTCAATGCTCTTTGGCTGGTTCCTTAGATATCTCGTATTGACTTCAACAATGGGGAGAGTTATACCTCTCAGATTCAAATCCAAAACCAACTGACTGAATCTCAGATAGACATCTGTAATGCTTTCTCCTTTTCTTATCCTGAAAGTGTCATACTCCATCTTGAGTATGAGTGTCTTATTGCTTCTAACCTCAGCTGTACCTTCCATGACGACCTCTATCTTATCCCAGATCTTCTTGGCTGTAGTTAGTCCTTTAACTACATTAAACATTTCGTGATCGAGGGATTCCACCAATGTTTGTCGAACGGATGTATCAAAGGCTATCTGCTCCTTATCAGCATCTGAAAAGTCCGCTGCCTTTTTAGGCTCAGACCGCTGTGGTACAACCACATCTCCTTCCATATGCTCAGGAACAACCACCATTGGAACAAATTTACCTTTGTCAAGGACTTCCAAGTATTCAGGGTTAACTGACTCAAGGTATAATTTCATTCTCAACACCCATTCTTCATAGTGATCTCGGTCGAACATTGGAATTTTGAATTGATTTTTAGGTGCCATCTTAATATAGATTTAAAGTAGAGATAATAAACTTTTCTTATTACTTGAGTAGTAATTAAAAGAAAATTGAATTATCTCAAAATAAATCAAAGTTCAAAAACTGGTCACAAAAAAAATTCTAAGTACACAAGACTAGGCTAAGTCGAAATTTCTATGTGGAACTTTTTGCCAAGTCGAAATTTCACCAAGTAGAAATTTGCTCAAGTCGAAATTTCTAAGTAGAAATTGTCAAGTAGATATTCTATGTAGAACTTTTGCCTTGGAGAAAATTTGCTGCAGGTTACTTTCACACTTTTTGACTTTTATGACTAATCTCACCTAACTTCACCTAACACCCACGTGAAAGGTACAGAGTCTTCTGACAATTCCCTTTTTCTGTGAGTATATTGTCCAATCAAAAGCCAATAACACCTTTTACACTTTTTGTCTTTTTGAAAAGAAGATCAAAAGTTACTGGGTTTGTCTTCTTTGTCAAGAACAATGAAGAACACTACAAACCAAAGTACCCAGATTAATTCACAAAAATTATCTAAAATCCACCCAAGCTAAATAATCACACCTGGAGTATTTAAATAATTTTTGGGATGAGTTTTCACCAAAAAAAAAATTAAGGCACACTTTTCAAGAAAAACTCGAAAATTAGATCTGGAAGAGAAAACTCATTAATCTTCTACCAAACACAAGGATCTATGTTTTGTTTGTCAAACATTAGGCTCTGATACCAATTGTTAGGTCCAAATGTGTTGTAGAGGGGGGGTGAATACAACATTTCAAATTAATGAAGCAATAAATACTATGTAATAAATGAACACAATGATTCAAGGAATATATATCTTATATATAACTTGAAAGGGTTGCTACAACATTCATTACAATAGTACAACAGAAGTAAAGAGAGTAGTAAATGATACTAAGCTCTGTGAATATACTTTCTCTCTATTACAAGTGTTTCTCTCGAATATTGCTCACTTGATAAGTTACACAAGTACTTCTATTTATACTACTTTGTAATCTATGACTTGTAGTCTTCAAAAGATAAGATATGAGTGGCCCAATGTTGTCCACGTGAATCTTATCTTGTCTTGAAAGCTTGGAAATCTGCCACCAGGATGATGCCATGTGTCATGTTGAAACTTTCCTCTATGTAGAATTTCTACATAGGAAATTCTACTTGGCTCTATCTCGAATTCTAAGTAGAATTTCTACATAGGAATTTCTACATAGAAAATTCGAGATAGCCTTCTTCCTGAGTACTTAGAAAATATTTTCACCTCCAGAATTTCTACATAGGAAATTCGACTTAAGAATTTCTACATAGGAAATTCGAGATAGCTTCCTGAGTTGAGTACTTAGAAAATATTTCCATCTCCAGAATTTCTACTTGGCTCTAAGTAGAAACTTATCCAGAATTTCTAGATAGGAATTTCTACATAGGTTCCCTTGTAAGTACTTAGAGAAATTCTGGGCTTCAACTTGAAACTTCAATGCAACATCTTGAACTTGTGATTTCTTCATGTCTTCTATTTTCTTCAACAAGCTCTTGAACTTGGATCTCTACTACTGACAAAAACTTGCTATCAATGTCCTGACACTTGATGCAATGGTCTGGTTCATAAGTGACTAGTCTTGATAGGGTTCTTGCTTCTGAATAGATTACCATGTTCAATTAGAGATGTGTCTTTCCAACAATTGCTTTCCTTCTTCTTCACTTGAAATCAATTAGTCTTATTGATACTGATAGTTATGATCTTGATTCATTGAGTTACAAATCACTGGGGCATGAACAACTTTGACTTGAACTTCTTCCAATGATTTCTTCTTTGTTAGATCATATTTAACATGTTGAAGTGTATCAATTACTTTGTCTTCATTTGTATTGATTTCTTCATGACTTCTCGTTCTTGATTGTCTTCGGGTTAAGTATCTTTTCTTTAGTTGAGTTACATAAGTTATAGTGTTACAAGTTTAGACACTCTGCCTTTCAAATAGTTTCGCTTTCGGTGGGGGAATATTGTATAATGTGCATGTGACCGTGTCACGTGTTTATTTTTCTATTCTATGGACATGGTCGCGTCTTTAACTAGTCGGCAAAACCCAACTTGTGATTATTCGTTGTATGTGTTATAAGAAACAAACTCGGCGGAGACACTTGCGTAAATAATTGGTAAATTTAAAATTGAGCATTCTAATTAACGAAAAAATAATGTTTAAATTCAATTTGATAATAAACGGGTTGAATACAAGTTTATTAATGAATAAATTGAATCGAGAATCGAAGTGAATCTATATTATATTATTATAGAATTTTTTTTAATTTTACTTGGGTGAACCATAAAATTAAAAGATCTTAAACATCCAATTTTAGGTGAATCATAGAAACTATCGATCCCCTAGTTAAAAATTAGAGAAATGCTAGGTACCTTAAGATTTTTTTACAAATGTTGAGTTGTCAATATATAAATTGTAATTATTTTAATAATAATAATAATATGGTATTCCGCGTATATACTGAAGATATACATAAGGCATGTGCTACGGTTAATGCCACATGGGAGCACAAGTCTAATGTACAGAAGAAGCTTCTAGTAGCATACCAAGTAAATAAGGTCAAGTAACAGAGTCAAGTTAGTTAGTTAGTAACAAACTTGTATGGCTTTGTGTGTATATATGGATTATAGTATAAATACACATAGAGTAGCTTGTAATCAAAGTTAATCAGAAATATATTTATTTTATCTCTCTATCTCTCTCTCTCTCTGAGATAATCTCTATACTCTACTAAGATGTCAACATACTTATATGAATATACGTGATCTCCCACTAAATATGGTATCAGAGCTGTGAAGGTATGAATTCAAGCCTTCCGATCGTTATATAAGCACAACTTCATCACTTTCGATCGATCATTACACTATGATACAGGTTTATTCTTGATTTATACTGTTCTCTGTTAATCTTCTTGGTTGATATGTTTGAGATATTTTTGAAAGTTGTGATTGAAAGATTGAAGATAACAATTGTAGTGAATAATCGTCTTGATTCTTGCTATTGCACATCTCATAGATTGTTTACGTGATTGTTTAGTAAGATCTGAGAGATATTCCAGAGATTAGGTCAAATTTGGGGAAAATGCATCGAATGTCTTACGCTAATGTTATGATGAATAATTCAACTTGTAACAATGTTGATAACATAGAAACTAGTGGTAATTCTGATTCACACCTTGCTACGGATGAGATTTCAGTTGAATTGAACTTACATCCATTGTATCTTCAGAATATAGATCATCCAGGTCTTGTTCTTATCTCTAAAAAGTTAACTGGTACTGAGAATTTTGGTCCCTGGAAATGATCGATCTCTATTGCCTTGTTAGCTAAGAATAAAATTGGAATTGTGGATGGTTCTTATCCTAGACCTGATGAAAACTCTCCCTTAAGGGCACATTGGGACAGGGTTAATGACATGGTCATAAGTTGGATAATGAATACAATTTCTGAAGAAATTAGCAATGGCATGGATTTTGTTACCTGAGCTCAAGAAGTCTGGGATGGTTTACATGATCAGTTTTCTAATGTGAATGGCCATAGAGTCTACCAGGTGCTAAAGGAACTTCATACCTTGGAATAAGGTGATAAATCAGTGGAAATTTACTACCACAAATTGAAGAACCTCTGGGATGAATATGTTGCATTAGAATCAGTTGCAGCTTGTAAATGTGGTTGTAAATGTGGTTCTTTCAAACTTCAAGATGACAGAAATCAGAGGAAGAAATTACTTCAGTTTTTCATGGGTTTGAATGACACTTTTTCTGCAGCAAGAGGACAGATTCTCATGATGACTCCTCTACCAACCATATCACAAGCATTCTCTCTTATCAAACAGGATGAAAGACAAAAACAAGGTTACAATCTTGTTTCATTTCTGGGAAATGTTGCTGAAACAACCTCTAAACCTGGTGGTTATGGTGGTTATAACAGTCAGAAATCTAAAACCACCAACAAGTCTCACTTGAAGTGTACTTACTGCAACATGTATGGGCATACCAGGGAGCATTGCTTCAAACTTGTTGGTTATCCAGATAAAAAAGGAAAAGGCAAACAACAATCACAAACCAACAGTACATCTGGTTTCAGGACTTTACCACAAAATGCTGCTGCTAATCATGTTGATGTTTTGCCCCCTTCCTCTGGTTCTTCAATCCCACTCAGAAGCAACAAAACCAGGAAATCTCACCATCTTTGGAACAACTTCAAAATCAGATGGCTCACATGAACCAGATGATGATACTCATGATGCAGAAGAAAGGTCCTAATCTTCTTTCATCTCCTGAAGACCAGTCTCAGTGTATGGCAGGTATGGCATACTGTTTTCACACTTCTATGTCTGACATCATGAGTCAAATCTGGATTATAGACACTGGAGCTACTAATCATATGTGTAGTAACAAAAGTCTCATGACTAATGTTTTCACTCTGCATATTCCTTTCAAGGTTGCCCTGTCAAATAAACACATTATCTCAGTTACTCAGATGGGCACTATTCACATTAATTCACACATTACCATTACTAATGTGTTGCTTGTTCCAGAGTTTCACTGCAATTTATTGTCAGTGTCAAAATTAACATAAGAAAATTCTTGTATTGTCAATTTTTCTTCACAACATTGTGTCTTTCAGGACCTGACACAACAGAAAGTTCTAGCTACTGGTGAACTTCATGATGGATTGTTCTATCTCACACAGTCAGCTTCTCAATTTTTGCCTTCAACAATCTCCTTTGCTTCTGCCTCTATACATACTTCTTGGAATGTAGTCACTTGTTTGTCGGATAGTAAGATGTGGCATCTTAGATTAGGACATCCTTCAAATGCTGTAATTCAACATATTGATTCTCTTAAGATCAGTAGTGCTACTTGTACTAATGATTGTCCTGTATGTCCTTTGTCTAAGCAATGCAAACGTTCATTTCCTAAACATAGTCAGTCTCATGCTTCTAATGCTTTTGATCTCATTCACATGGATGTATGGGGCCCTTATGGCACTTCTACTAGTAATGGTGCCAAATATTTTTTAACAATAGTAGATGATTGCACAAGGGCCACATGGGTTTTTCTCATGACCACCAAACAACAAGTTTATTCAATTTTCAAAGGTTTCATTGCTTATACTACCAATCAGTTTCACACCACTATTAAAATGATCAGAGCTGATAATGGAAGTGAGTTTTTTAATTCATCTTTTAATGATCTGTTGAGTTTTCTTGGTATCATTCATCAATCTTCATGTCCCTACACTCCTCAACAAAACTCCAGGGTTGAGAGGAAGCATAGACACTTATTAGAGATGGCCAGAGTTTTAAGGTTTCAGTCTGGGTTACCTCTTAAGTATTGGGGAGACTGTCTTCTCACTGCCACTTATCTCATAAATAGATTACCCTCTTCAATTCTTCACTATAAAACCCCTTTTGAACTCTTACATAATATACCTCCTGATTATTCCTTATTAAGAGTTTTTGGCTGCCTATGTTATGCATCCATTCATTCTATGGATAAATTTGATTCCAGGGCTATAAAGTCAGTTTTTCATTGGATATCCTACTAATTAAAAGGGATATAAACTTCTTAATCTTGAAACTCATTCTACATTTGTTAGCAGGCATGTCATATTTCATGAGCAGACCTTTCCTTATCATAACAAACAGTCTTCGCTTAAGACTTCATCTACACTCTTAGATTGTCTTTCATCTAACTCTTCTTCCCCATATATAAACCCCACATCTGCACAAAATGATATCCATGTGCCTCCTACTATTTCTCCTTCTTTACCATCTGTCTCTCCTAGTTTTGATCAGTTAATACCTACACCTCCTAATTCTCAACCTGCTGATCATGTGCCAATTGCTCCTAGTGCAGTTATTCCACCTGTCAGACAGTCTCATAGATCTATTACTAGACCAAAATGGTGGGGAGATTATCAGGTTAGTAAGAAAGGCATCATTTCACATCCCTATGTTAACCTTGCTTCAACACACCCCACTTCTCCACCTAATCTTACCATTGAACCAAAACATTTTTTCCAAGTAGTTCATAACTCCAAATGGGTTGAAGCAATGCAAAAGGAGCTTTATGCTCTTGAGCAAAACAATACTTGGCATTTGGAATCTTTACCATCTGGAAAGAAAACTGTAGGCTGCAAATGGGTCTACAAAATCAAATATCATCCTAATGGAGAGGTTGAAAGGTATAAAGCCAGATTGGTGGCCAAAGGTTACACCCAATTAGAGGGTGTTGACTACCATGACACTTTTGCACCTGTGGCCAAAATGGTCACCATTAGGACCTTGTTTGTTGTTGCTGCAGTTAAAGGTTGGGTTATTGAGCAATTGGATGTAAATAATGCATTCTTGCATGGAGATTTAGATGAAGAAGTGTACATGGATCTTCCTCTAGGCTACATCAAAAATCCTGTTGTCCCTCATCTAGTGTGCAGATTGCTTAAATCAATTTATGGTCTACAGCAAGCTTCTAGGTGTTGGTTTTCAAAATTGGTTGCATGCTTATTAGAGGCTGGATATAAACAATCTATGATAGATAACTCTATGTTTACTTATAACCAAAATGGAGTGTTTATTGTTTTTGTCATCTATGTAGATGATATCTTACTTTCTGGAAATAATCAAAGTGCTATCAATGATCTGAAACATCTTTTGGATGTCAAATTTAGTATCAAAGATCTGGGCAACCTTAAGTACTATTTAGGACTTGAAGTTTCAAGGAGTCCAGCTGGCATTTTTGTTACACAACCAAAATTCATTCATGATCTATTGTCTTCAGCAGATATGCTTGATTGCAAACCCCTCTCTGTTCCAATTGATCCCTATCCGAAGTTATTTGACAATCTCAAGTCTGGACCTGTCATCAGTAATTCTTCTTTATACAGAGCATGGGTTAGCAAATTACTATATTTGAATTCATGTCGACCAGACATTTCTTATTCAGTTCAATTACTTAGTCAGTATTTACATGCTCCTAGGGTCAAACACATGGTTGCTTTAATCAGGGTACTCAGATATCTCAAATGGACTGCTTCTCATGGTTTGTTCTTCCCTACAAACAATTCTTTGGTTCTACAAATGTATAGTGACAGTGATTGGGCTGGGAATGCCAATGATAGAAAGTCTGTTGGAGCTTATAGTCTTTTACTAGGTGATGTGGCAATTTCATGGAGATCTAAAAAACAACATGTAACTTCAAGAAGCTCTGCTGAAGCTGAATATCGGGCTCTTGCAGATGCCTCTTGTGAAATCATTTGGTTCCTTAATTTGCTCCGAGAACTCAATGTTCATGTCACCAGTCCTATACGAATATTTTGTGATAACAAGGCTGTTGTAGACCTTACTGCTAATCCTGTGTATCATGATAGAACCATGCACATTGAGCTTGATTGTCACTTCATTCGAGAAAAGATTCATGCTGGTTTGATTACTGTTCATCAGATTCCTACCCAAAAAAATATAGCTGATATTCTCACTAAAGGCCTGAGCAAAGTCTTGCATTGGTCCCGTGCTTCTAAATTGGGTCTGACATTTACTGCTCAACCTCCAATTTATGGGGGGAGTAAGCTGGTATCTGTTCATAGGGGGCTGAACATATACATAAGGCATGTGCTACGGTTAATGCCACATGGGAGCATAAGTCTAATGTACAGAAGAAGCTTCTAGTAGCATACCAAGCAAATAAAGTCAAGTAGCAGAGTCAAGTTAGTTAGTAACAAACTTGTATGGCTTTGTGTGTATATATGGATTATAGTATAAATACACATAGAGTAGCTTGTAATCAAAGTTAATCAGAAATATATTCATTTTATCTCTCTATCTCTCTCTAAGATTATCTCTATACTCTACTAAGATGTCAACATACTTGTTATATGAATATACGTGATCTTCCCCTCAATGTATACATATGCGTTCACACAAATCATAATTTGGGATGTGGAGTGTCACGTCATTTGTGAAAAATTTTGGGACTACTCTAAAATTAATATGATGTCCTCTTAAAAAATCTTATAAATTATTTATTTTTACATTAATTATTTATTTTAATTCAAAAAATCTGATAAATTGGAAAATAAGAACAAGTCATTTGAGGGGTGCCATGCATCTTATCCCCTCGTAATTCTACTTTTAATATACAGATATTGATTGATTGATGATAATTATATATTTTAATTTTTTGAGTGAAATATTATAGGTATTGTTTGAAAAATACCTAAGCATAAAAAATATTTTACAAAAATACTGAATTGTTTATAAAATATTTTACACAAATAAGATTGTTTTAATTTTTTTACAAAAATATGATTTTATTTTTAAATTTATTTTGCGAAAATACGGTTTGTAACTTTACAACCATATTTAAAACTAGAATCAACCGGAATCCAGAGACTCGTAGCTGGTGGAAACCATTCTACTATTTGTAGACTGCAGTACGTACCTTATTATTACTACCAATATCATCTAAAACACACTGCACACAATTATACAAGTGATTAATGGAGCGGCGGTTGAAGCAGGAGAATATTCAGCAGATAATACATAACGTAGCACAAATGTGTTATGCATTCAGTTTATTTATTTTAAAGTGTAGGCTCATCCATCAGCTAGTTTCCTGTATTTTTTTCTACCGGAGGGGGTACTTTACTAAGGTCGTAGCTTTGCGGTGATTTTAACTTTGGTAAGGTTGGTGGCGGCTTCGGATGAATCCCGACTGGTCGGCCTGCTAGTTTTCTATGATGAATGAGCAGAGATTCGTGTTCCGATAGTATTGGGTTGTATTTTGTTTGGGGATTGTGGTTTGGATAGCTATGAACGAGGGAGGGAGCAGTGAGAAGTGTTGCTCCTATAATTACTAGTAGTAGTTTCATGTAGTTGAGAGACATTTTGATATATGTAGATTTGGGTTTTGGTTGGTGTGTACTATCATGCAGAGTGAATGGCCTTTTATACGAGTTTTTGATCATTACTGCAGGCCCTAGGATATAGTACTAGCCAATCAAAATTTAAGAAAATAAGTTGGCAATATTGTATCCTGTGTCACGTGTTTAGTTTTTTATTCTTATAACACGAGTCTTCAACTAGTGTGCAAGACAACTTGTAATTATTCATTGTATGTATTATAAAAAGCAAATTCATTTTTTTCTCAATTTAAATTTTAGAAGATACTTCTTTGTCCTATTTATTTTTCTTACAGAAAAGGATACATGTATGTTTACCAATTACATATAGTTATTTAAGGAACAATTTTTTGTTTTCACTTCAATGACTCTCCTAAATCTATTCCCTATCTATATACATGTATATTATTATAAAGTGGAGAAAAAATGATATATTACCCGTAAAGAATCAAGTAAGGAGAGTAGAGAGATCGAGTTTTTGAGCAACTCCAACACTACCATTATCTAAGCTCTCTTTAGTCAAATTTTGAAGAAATGGAAACAAAAAACATCTCTAACAAGGTCCTCGTTAGAGCATCTCCAACAATATCTTTAAACATATTCCTTAAAAATAATATATAATATTAACTCCTAGCTATTTAAGACATCATTATGTTTGTCATCTCCAACAACCTCTTTAAATTTGTTGTTAAATATCAATTCTTAGATACATATTAATATAATATGAAGAAGAGGAGAGGAGAGAGAGTTCTAAAATTGAGGAGAATGAATTGCCTCTTCAGTATTTGAGGAAAATTTAGGAGATTGTTGGAACTTCATTTCTAAAAAAATTCATCAAATTTTGACTTAAGAGCTTTAAATGAGGAGTTGTTGTTGGAGATGCTCTCCAATAGTTACTTAGTATTCTCCTTATAAATAATATTATTAAATAGACTCTTAACTATTTAAGATACAAATTTATATTTTCACTCCAATAATTCTCCTCAAACTCTATCCCTATCAATTTTTTTTATAACATGTATGTATATAATTAAAAAGATAACCTAAAGCTAGACAACTTGCCTGCATTTAATATGAATGAATATAAAAATGAGTGAAGAGGGAAGATACACTCTTCATTAGTGAGGAGAGATGTAAAGCTCCTAAACTTTTAAAGAAGAGTTAGGAGTATGTTGGAGACCGTTTTTGTTTCAATCTCCTCAAAGTTTAACCAAGGAGAATAAAGAGGATGTTGTAGTTGTTCTTACTCTTTAAAATTTTAGAAAGTTTCAAATGCTTCATCACTAATGAGGAGTGAATACTCCATCGTAAGTTAATTTTATATTATTTTCTCTCTTTTCCATGTATTACATGAATGATTTTGTGTACGTGTATATATAGTAAATTAATAAAATATGAATGAAGTGTGAGATTAAGGAGGATTGTTGGAGAAGATGGACAATTTTATCTCCTAAATACTTAAGAGCTACTTTAATTATATTATTTTTAGAGAATATGTAAGGTGATTGTTGGAGTTGTTCTAAGTATGAGGAGGAAATAAGAGCTCTTAACAATTTGAGGATGACTTAAGAGATTGTTGGAGTTAAATTTCATCATATTATCCTCAAAATTTAACTTAAGAGTGTATTAAATAGCTTGTTGGAGATGCTCTAACAAAATTCCACTTAATCAATATATAATCTTCACTATAACATTTAATTAATGGGTCCTCGTCTCGATTGTCAGAGACCAGTTAAACAACATCGTTGTTGTTGGATGGAGTTTCCCACGGTTAAGATTGAAACAAAATTTTTAATCACTCCGCTATAAATTTCTGCGGATACTAGCCTATCCTCTATAATTTTCCGTGGAGAAGGGAAATTACCAAACTACCCTTATATTTTTAATAGAAAAATAGAACACATAAGTGTGCAAGACACAACTTGTAATTATTCATTGTATGTATTATAAAAAAATAAAATCATTTTTTCTCAATTTAAATTTTTAGAAGATACTTCTTTGTCCTATTTATTTTAGCTTATAGAAAAGGATACATGTGTGTTTACCAATTACATATAATTATTTAAGGGGTAATTTTTTGCTTTCACTTCAATAGCTCTCCTAAATCCATTACATATCTATTTTCATGCATATATAATACATGTATATTATTACAAATTGGAGAAAAAAATGATATATTACCCATAAAGAATGAAGTAAGGAGAAGAGGGAGAGTTATTTAACAACTCCAATACTACCATTATATAGGCTCTTTAGTCAAATTTTGAAGAAATGAAAACAAAAAACATTTCCAACAAGCTCCTAATTAATTACTCTTTAAAATTCTAAGAGTTTCAAATGCTTCCTTAATGATGAGTGAATACTCCCTCTTAAGTTAATTTTATATATTTTATCTCATTCTCATGTATTAAATGAATATATATATTAAATTGATAAAATATGAATATGATTAAGGAGGATTGTAGGAGAAGATGTATAATTTTATCTCCTAAATACTTAAAAGCTAGTATAATTATATTATTTTTAGAAAAGATGCAAGGTGATTGTTGGAGTTGCTCTAAGTACGAGAAGGAAACAAGAGCTCTTAACAATTTGAGGATGACTTAAGAGATTATTGGAGTTAAATTTCATCATATTCTCCTCAAAATTTAACTTAAGAGTGTATTAAAGAGCTTGTCACTACTAGAAAAAATAGAATAGACATCACCCTTTTAAAAAATGTTACATGCCAGTTTACCCTTAATTGACCACCTACTAAGCATGCCAAGTGCAAGTAAGTCGCTGATTGTCCACATTAATTAGTGTTGCCTTCATCATAAAATTTGAACGTGAGAACCTATCATATGTTTCTACTCTTGTGTACCATAGTAGCTTCAATTCATCAATCAGTGGTCGGAGATAAAAACATGAAGATCTTTTGTCAAATCATTACGTCAAAAAATGAGAAGAGGCATAAACATATATGGACCATTTGTGCACATGGACGGGGAAAGGTTATAAACTACAACCACCACATGCCACACCGTATATTCCCTAATGTGTGTGCGTCATGAAATGGATCAAATCCATATGTGGAGAGCCCAAATCTGACATTTTAAATATCATTTTGCAAAATTTGGAAAACTAAGATCAAACTGCTTTCACTCATCTTCATCGGCTGGGTGACATAACTCACCTTCAACTACAACTTTGTTGTGATGCCACCACATACATTATGCGGTCTTCTCGACCATGAATAAACGTTGCACCTTTGAGTAAGTGGAAAGTAGCGTAAGATCTTTCGTGGGACCTTTTTTTTGGGATCTTTTTGCTCCTTGTATCGGCTTGTATGGCGTATGTCACAGTATGTTTCATTACTTTTTTTTCTTGTAAAATAACATATAATTGTTCTCACAAGCGTCAAATTTTTCATATCCCATATTCAACCCTCTTATCATCTTTCACACATCATAGTAGCTCCTGGGAAGTTTGTGACCATCAGGCAATACATATCCAATAAAGAGAAGCAACTCATCAACTCCAACTCGAGGCATGTCCAATAACGAGAATTACTAGAACTTGTTCCAACTCCAACTCGAGGCATATCCTTTTCCCCGTACAAATCCCATTAGTATACCATTGCATAATACCATATCGATACAAATCAATTTTTACGGCATTAGCATTTTTGAAGTACTTATTTCCACAATTTTTACATGGACATATCATAAACCCTCCATCTTCTTCCTTAAGACGATCACAAGCAACTCTAATAAAACTATCCATACCATTTTTGTACTCTTCCGTCAAGTATTTGAACTCATTGAATCGGTTTTGACCAACCCAACTATGATCCGAAGTCATCTACAAAATGTACAAACATTTATATAAGTTCAACCAAATTTTATACTAATTTCATCAATAAATTTTTATTTTACTATATATTGAGGTTGATAAATGACAATCAAACTAATTTCATGAACAAATTTAGAATACTCAAATTTTATTCAATATGAATACAAAAAATATATTATCATGTATTATACAAAATAAGTAAAAATAATTAAAAGTATAAGTTAAGAAATGAAACTTACTTGATCATTAACTAAATCTCTTGAAAAAGATGAAATGAAAGGAATGAAGATGATGAAATAAGGGGAACAAAGATGGTGGATGGGGTGAAAAATGAAAGAGATAAGGAAAGTTTGCTGGATGAGAAAAGGGAAAGTGCACTGACAGCCAGAAGGTTCACTACAAGAATACTGCAATAGACATCACACATTTAACATCGGTCTTTGTTGCCACCGATGTAAAAAGAAGTAATGACATTGGTTGTTAAAAAACTGATGTATTTAGTTGTTTTAACATCGCTTTATACTACAACCGATGTCTTATGTATGTTTTAAAAAACAAACAAATTGCGTGGCTCCAATTTTTCCCTTAGTATATTTTCCCTCCTTTAAGTTTTCCCCCTTAAAATTTTAGATCTAGCAAGGGTAAATTTGACTGACGGCGGTGGTGACCAAATCCCGTCAAACTTATAAATATGATCGCCACTGATCACATTATATATTCGACCAACTTCGGTCACATTTGTTATTTCACCGCTACTGGTCAAATTTGTATTTAAATTTTTTTAATTAGTTTGGCGGGATTTTTATCTCCAAAAGCTAAATTTGACCGATGTAAATTTGACTGACAGCAAATATGACCGTGTTTGGTCGAATTTAGTTTGGCTAATTGGCACGAAGTTTCCCTCCTTTTTTTCGTGGCTATAGAATATTAAATTTGACCGTCTCCGATCAAATTTAGCCGCGTCAAATTTAATTTGATCAAATTTAATGTTGACCAGTTATTATCCACGATTGACCTTAAATGTGACCGACTCCGGTCAAATTTACCATTGTTTTGTTGTAGTGATCATTTTTTCTAAAAATCGATGCTCTAACATAAAGTTCCACTAAATTGATCTACATATAATCTTCACTATAACATTTACTCACTGTGTCTCATTCTACATGTCACTTTTGAAAAAATTATGCATCTTAAGTTAAGAAAAAGTTAGGTAGATAATTTGTTTCTTTGTCTATCCCTAATAATTACATTAAATGTTTAGATGAGTTGTTTGTATATTTAAATTAGTCAAATATTGAAAATAGTAATATAAGGGTAATTTGTGAAAAAGTCTTTTAAAAATTGATTTGAAAAATGAGAGTGACAAGTATTTTGGAACAAATATTTTTTTTATAAAAATGACATGTATTATGGGATGGAAAGAGTAATTAATACAAATATTTTTTCTGCATGAGTGTTTAAATAGGACTAGTTAGTGTTACGACATGTCTAAGGGGTCAGGCTCCGAGATAGTGCGGGGAAGAGTCACATGTTCTTATCTATTAAGATTGAGTTTCAAACATATATATTTGGTCATATTTAATTCGAATCGTTGAATTAAAATTCGAATAAAGGTCGGATATGATGTATGCTGCTTCGGTATTCAAGAAAATGTAATTTTGCCCATAAAACCAAAATTACACTTGCTTGGCTTTTTCAGATTTGACCCCCTCAACGTGTCTTGTCTTTTCTAGTCTGTTGGATAAAAATCTTGAGCATTAATTACCTGTCTGTCCCGGCTACGTGAAAACCCTGAAATAATCTTGATAACAACATCATTATTTTTATTAAGAACTAAGATGTCAAATTTTAATTAATTTTCAAATCATTAATAATGGAAAAATTTCCCTATAAAAATCAACCAACTTAATAAAAATGTCAAACGCACATTATTTTTATTTTGAAATTAAAACAGTTAAGTTACCGGTTCGAGTTTACCGTAAACTCGAAGTTATTAGGATCCGGAGTTTATATTATTTAACAAAAAACATTAGTTCATGCGATATCACAACTCACAAGTACAATAACAACATCATGCATTAATTTATTATTTGGAGAATAAAAAACTAGCTATAGTAAGACTAATCGACAGAATTAAAAACACACACATAATAAATAGAGTATAATTAGATGATTGACTACAAATAAAATGCATTACGCATTTAGCTTATTGATCATCTAGTGTCCTGTACTGTCTTTGTCTGCTGCGGGAGGCTGTCCAGCACGATGGCGGCGCCATGGCGGTGGAGGGCTGTTACCATAATTTGGTCTCTTTTTAAACGGTTTATATGGGTGGTTCTTAATCCAGGTTGTGATAGGCGTCCAGGATATTTTGCTTGACGATTCTGGATGTTGATCAGGAATGAGTCCTGTTGCTGCTCGTTGATGAACCAGGGATTCGTATGCTGGTGATATTCGGTTGTACTTAGTTTGGGGCTTGTGATTTGGATAGCGAAGAGCAATTGAGGGCGCAGTGAAAGTCACTGCTATGACAATGAGTAGTAATATGTTGAAACAACTAAGAGACATTTAATTTGAGAAATATTGATTTGAATTGTGTATTATCAAATAGAAATGATCATGGGGTTTTATAGGGGAAGTTCTTGATTTATTATCGGCCCATAAAATATATCATACGCTCATCGTTTGTGAATATTTTTGTTTGGTTTACAGATGCCGAGAATGTGATGATATTATCCTTTCTGTATGGAACATTTGTTTCTTCTGTCACGGGTTTAGGCTTTTTAGAGGAGAAACAACTTGAGTAATTTTTTACGAAACAAATTGAATTTTTGGATTATTGTTATTATTATTATTTTCAAATATCTATATTATCTATCAGAATTAGGCCAGTAAAAAATAGAAGGTGACATTTTTATGTAGGACCGCAGTTTATCAAAATATGTCTAATTTCGACGGCCTCTAACCGAATTTAACTAAATTTGATCGATATTTTCTAATCAAATTAATAAGCACTTTTTATTCACTATTAACTCTCGATAGTAATATCAAACACCGCGTATGTTTTTTAATTTGTTTGTGTAAAATTTATAAACGCACATGTTAATACACTACTATAATATTGAAATTTGATTTGATGGTCGAATTGGATAGTCAAGTATCAATGTTGATTATTATAATTACAATAATTTAATTTCTTCTTGAACATTTTCATCTATTTAAAATACATATAAACTATATTTATAATTAAGAGCATTTAGGTTTTTAGAATACTAATATAATTTTTACAAATTAACCAAGGGCCCTCCCCCCTGTCCTTATTCTGAGAGAGTAAAGCCGCCCCTAACAAGTTGCCCAACGCGTTTGATGGTTGATGACTTGTTGTAGGGAAATCAAAATTTCAGAATCGCTTTGCATGAAATTTAAAAGTAAAATAAAATTCAGAATTGACAATTTTACGTTTAGCATTAAACCAAACTAAAGATTTGATGGGTGACTACTAATTAATCTTGTAGCTAATTTAAAATTAAAAATCACTCTAGGCCCTGGAATTTCATTGTTTGGCTTTCAGTGTGGAAAATCAGCTGTTTCTTCGCTCACGGGTTATACTTGTTTTAATTTTCATTTTTTTATAGAAATTAAATGGCTTTGATATATCATTTAAAAATTATACTAATTTCATCAACAAATTTTTATTTTACTATGTATTGAGGTTGATAAATGACAATCAAACTAATCTCATGAACAAATTTAGAATAATCAAATTTTATTCGATATGAATACAATAAATATATTATCATGTATTATACAAAATAAGTAAAAATAATTAAAAGTATAAGTTAAGAAATGAAACTTACTTGATCATTAACTAAATCTCTTGAAAAAGATGAAATGAAAGGAATGAAGATGATGAAATAAGGGGAACATAGATGGTGGATGGGGTGAAAAATGAAAGAGATAAGGAAAGTGTGCTGGATGAGAAAAGGGAAAGTGCACTGACAGCCATAAGGTTCACTACAAGAATACTGCAATAGACATCACACATTTAACATCAGTCTTTGTTGCCACCGATGTAAAAAGAAGTAATGACATCGGTTGTTAAAAAACTGATGTATTTAGTTGTTTTAACATCGCTTTATACTACAACCGATGTCTTATGTACATTTTAAAAAATAAAAAGTTGCGTGGCTCCAATTTTTCCCTTAGTATATTTTCCCTCCTTTAAATTTTTTCCCTTAATATTTTAGATCTAGCAAGGGTAAATTTGACTGATGGCGGTGGTGACCAAATCCAGTCAAACTTATAAATATGACCGCCACTGGTCACATTATATATTCGACCAACTTCAGTCACATTTGTTATCTCACCGCTACTGGTCAAATTTGTATTTAAATTTTTTTAATTAGTTTGACGGGATTTTTATCGCCAAAATATAAATTTAACCGACGTAAATTTGACCGATAGCAAATATGACCGTGTTTAGTCGAATTTAGTTTGGCTAATTAGCGCGAAGTTTCCCTCCTTTTTTTCGCGACTATGGAGTAATAAATTTGACCGTCTCCGATCAAATTTACCCGCGTCAAATTTAATTTGATCAAATTTAATATTGACCAGTTATTATCCACGACTGACCTTAAATGTGACCGACTCCGGTCAAATTTAATTAAGTCAAAATTAATTCAGTCAAAATTACCATTGTTTTGTTGTAGTGATCATTTTTCTAAAAACTGATGCTCTAACATAAAGTTCCACTGAATTGATCAATATATAATCTTCACTATAACATTTACTCACTGTGTCCCATTTTACATGTCATTTTTAAAAAAATTATGCATCTTAAGTTAATAAAAAGTTAGGTAGATAATTTATTTCTTTGTCTATCCCTAATAATTACATTAAATGTTTAGATGAGTTGTTTGTATATTTAAATTAGTCTAATATTGGAAATAGTAATGTAAGAGTAATTAGTCAAATTCTTGAAACATAAATGTGACCAAATTCGGTCGAATTTATAAAAGTGACCTACAACGGTCGAATTTAATTCTAGATAGAAAAGGTGGGAAAATTCCCGCTCATTTCATCAAATTGTTGAAACATAAATGTGACCGAATCCGGTCGAATTTATAATAGCGACCGAAAACAGTCACATTTATAAATGTGACCAACAACAGTCACATTTATAAATGTGACCGAATCTAGTCAAATTTAGCTACATACGACCGAACACGGTCGAATTTAGTGCCAGGTCAGTTATCCGTGTGAAAGGTATCCAATGGTCCAGATTTGACGAACTAAACACAAATTCAACGGTCCGAAAATTATGACCCCAAATTCCACTTATATACATACATATACACACATTTTAAATCACTACTCTTCTACTTCTTCTTCTTCTTCTTCTTACTCATCCTCTTTTCTCTCTTTCCCCTAAAACACAAGTATTTGTATATCATATATTTATATAAACATACACAAATTATATATATAATCTCTTTATTACAAAATAATGGTACACACAAGAATAACACCAAGAAAATCAACTCGGGGAATAGTCATTCCGGTTATAAAGCCAAATCGGATAACGAAAACAAATCCGGCATCAAAAGCAATTCCGGCGCATGAAGAAATTTTGGCGACCCAAAAAATTCCGGCAATCGAGAAAAGTTTGACAAATGTTTGCCTCCAAGTAGATGAGAAAATGATAGTAGTATTATGAAATCCGACTAAAATATTTGAGTTGAATTCTTATGACTCTAAGTATTTGTAACAAAAATATTATTGATTAATATGAAATTATTTATGTTCTTCAGTTGATTATATTACATAAATTATATGATATTAATGTTGATAATAACATAAACCAAATGAATTTATTAATAAATGCAGTAAAATAATATATATGAGGCATATATTACTGCAAATAAAAGTAGCAGAAAGCTACTGTTGGGTTTTAAACATGGCACATTAAATTCGACCGGATTCGGTCACATTTATATATTCGACCGGAGTCGGTCACATTTATATATTCGACCGGAGTCGGTCACATTTATAAATTCGACCGAATTTAGGCGCCAAATTTTAAAAAAATTAAAATTTGAAATTTCAAAATTTTGATCGAATTTAATCGGTCGAATTTAACCGGTCGAATCTACCCGGTCGAATTTAGCTAAATTCGACCGATTTTACTAAAAGTGACTAGACAATTTCGGTCGAATTTAGTTAAATTCGACTGAAACTAGTCAAATTTAGCTAAATACGACCGCATTATTCTAGTCGAATTTAGCCGTTTTTCTTGTAGTGCACCACATGCCACACCGTATATTCCCTAACGTGTGTGCGTCATGAAATGGATAAAATCCATATGTGGAGAGCCCAACTCTGACATTTCAAATCTCATTTTGCAAAATTTAGAAATCTAAGATCAAACTGCTTCCACTCATCTTCATCGGCTGGGTGACATAACTCACCTTCAACTACAACTCTGTTGTGGTGCCACCACATACATTCTGCGGTCTTCTCGGCCATGAATAAACGTTGCACCTTTGAGTAAGTGGAAAGTAGCGCAAGATCTTTCGTGAGACCTTTTTTTGGATCTTTTTGCTCCGTGTATCAGCTTTTATAGCGTATGTCACAATATGTTTTATTTCTACTTTCCTTGTAAAATAACATATAATCGTTCTCACAAGCATCAATTTTTTCATATCCCATATTCAACCCTCTTATAATCTTTCGCACATTATAGTAGCTCCTGGGAAGTTTGTGACCATCAGGCAATACATATCCAATAAGAAAAAGTCTCTCATCAACTCCAACTCGAGGCATATCCAATAACAAGAATTACTAGAACTTGTCCCAACTCCAACTCGAGGCATATCCTTTTCCCCGTACAAATCCCATTAGTATACCATTACATAATACTATATCGATACAAATCAACTTTTACCGCATTAGCATATTTGAAGTACTTATTTCCACAATTTTTACATAGACATCTCATAAAACCTCCATCTTCTTTCTTTCTTAAGACGATCACAAGCAAATCTAATAAAACTATCCACACCATTTTTGTACTCTTCCGTCAAGTATTTGAACTCATTGAATCGATTTCGACCAACCCAACTATGATCCGAAGTCATCTACAAAATGTACAAACATTTATATAAGTTCAAAGCAATTTTATACTAATTTCATCAACAAATTTTTATTTTACTATATATTGAGGTTGATAAATGACAATCAAACTAATTTCATGAACAAATTTAGAATACTCAAAATTTATTCAATATAAATACAATAAATATATTATCATGTATTATACAAAATAAGTAAAAATAATTAAAAGTATAAGTTAAGAAATGATACATACTTGATCATTAACTAAATCTCTTGAAATGAAAGGAATGAAGATGATGAAATAAGGGGAACAACGATGGTGGATGGGGTGAAAAATGAAAGAGATAAGGAAAGTATGCTGGATGAGAAAAGGGAAAGTGCACTGATACCCAGAAGGTTCACTACAAGAATACTGCAATAGACATCACACATTTAACATCGGTCTTTGTTGCCACCGATGTAAAAAGAAGTAATGACATCGGTTGTTAAAAAACTGATGTATTTAGTTGTTTTAACATCGCTTTATACTACAACTGATGTCTTATGTACGTTTTAAAAAACAAAAAAATTGTGTGGCTCCAACTTTTCCCTTAGTCTATTTTCCCTCCTTTAAGTTTTCCCCCTTAATATTTTAGATCTAGCAAGGGTAAATTTGACTGACGGCGGTGGTGACCAAATCCAGTCAAATTTATAAATATGACCGCCACTGGTCACATTATATATTCGACCAACTTCGGTCACATTTGTTATTTCACCGCTACTGGTCAAATTTGTATTTAATTTTTTTTAATTAGTTTGGCGGGATTTTTACCGCTGAAAGCTAAATTTGACCGACGTAAATTTGATCGACAACAAATATGATCGTGTTTGGTCGAATTTAGTTTGGCTAATTGCCGCGAAGTTTCCCTCCTTTTTTTCACGGCTATGGAGTAATAAATTTGACCGTCTCCGATCAAATTTAGCCGCGTCAAATTTAATTTGATCAAATTTAATGTTGACCAGTTATTATCCACGATTGACCTTAAATGTGACCGACTCCGGTCAAATTTAATTCAGTCAAATTTACCCTTGTTTTGTTGTAGTGATCGTTTTTCTAAAAACTGATGCTCTAACATAAAGTTCCACTGAATTGATCAATATATAATCTTCACTATAACATTTACTCACTGCGTCCTATTTTACATGTCACTTTTGAAAAAATTACACATCTTAAGTTAAGAAAAAGTTAGGTAGATAATTTGTTTCCTTGTCTATCCCTAATAATTACATTAAATGTAGATGAGTTGTTTGTATATTTAAATTAGTCAAATATTGGAAATAATAATATAAGGGTAATTTGTGGAAAAGTCTCTTAAAAATTGATTTGAAAAATGAGAGTGACGCGTATTTTGGAACTAATATTTTTTTATAAAAATGACATGTATTATGTGATGGAAAGAGTAATTATTACAAATATTTTTTCTGCATGAGTGTTTAAATAGGACTAGTTACGACATGTCTGAGGGGTCAGGCTCCGAGATAGTGCGGGGAAGAGTCACATGTTCTTATCTATTAAGATTGAGTTTCAAACATATATATATTTGATCATATTTAATTCGGATCGTTGAATTAAAATTCGAATAAGGGTCGGATATGATGTATGCTGCTTCGGTATTCAAGAAAATGTAATTTTGCCCATAAAACCAAAATTACACTTGCTTGGCTTTTTCAGATTTGACCCCCTCATCGTGTCTTGTATAAGTATATATATTATGGAAGTGTGTATGATAAATCCCAGCTGAAGACAAAAGCATATATGAATTCTTTTCTAGTCTGTTGGATAAAAATCTTGAGCATTAATTACCTGTCTGTCCCGGCTACGTGAAAATCCTGAAATAATCTTGATAACAGCATCATTATTTTTTAGATTTTTCTAATATGTGCCTATGGATACATATTAAGAGTTAAGATGTCAAATTTTAATTAATTTTCCAATCATTAATAATGAACCCCCCCCCTAAAAATCAACCAACTTAACAAAAATGTTAAACGCACATTATTTTTATTTTGAAACTAAAACGGTTAAGTTACCCGTTCGAGTTTACCGTAAACTCGAAGTTATTAGGATTCCGATTTTATATTATTTAACAAAAACATTAGTTCCTGCGATATCACAAGTACAATAACAACATCATGCATTAATTTATTATTGGGAGAATAAAAAACTAGCTATAGTAAGACTAATCGACAGAATTAAAAACACACACATAATAAATAGAGTATAATTAGATGATTGACTACAAATAAAATGCATTATGCATTTAGCTTATTGATCATCTAGTGTCCTGTACTGTCTTTGTCTGCTGCGGGAGGCTGTCCAGCACGATGGCGGCGCCATGGCGGTGGAGGGCTGTTACCATAATTTGGTCTCTTTTTAAACGGTTTATATGGGTGGTTCTTAATCCAGGTTGTGATAGGCTTCCAGGATATTTTGCTTGACGATTCTGGATGTTGATCAGGAATGAGTCCTGTTGCTGCTCGTTGATGAACCAGGGATTCGTATTCTGGTGATATTCGGTTGTAAGTTTGGGGCTTGTGATTTGGATAGCGAAGAGCAAGTGAGGGAGCAGTGAAAACCACTGCTAAGATAATGACTAGTAATATGTTGAAACAATTAAGAGACATTTAATTTGACAAATATTTATTCGAATTGTGTATTATCACATAGAAATGATCATGGGGTTTTATATGAGGAGTTCTTGATTTATTATTGGCCCATAAAATATATCATACGCTCATCGTTTGTGAATATTTTTATTTGGTTTGCAGATGCGGAGAATGTGATGATATTATCGCTTTCTGTATATATGGAACATTTGTTTCTTCTGTCACGGGTTTAGGTTTTTTAGATGGAGGAGAAATAATTGTGAGCACAATTGCATAGTCAAAGTGGTAAAAACGCTTCTGGGGTATGTCGTCTTAGTTTGACCACGTCTAACCAAATTTATCAAAATTTGATCCCATATTTTCTAATCAAATTAATAAGCAAATTTAACTAAATTTAATTAATAAGCAAATTTAACTAAATTTGATCCATATTTTCTAATCAAATTAATAAGCAAATTTAACTAAATTTGATCATATTAGCTGTCAATAGTAATGTCAAACAGCGCGGTATGTTTTTTAAATTCTCTGTGTAAAATTTATAAACCCACATGTTAATACACTACTATATATATTATTGAAATTTGATTTGATGGTCGAATTAGATAATCAACTATCAATGTTAATTATTATAATTACAATAATTTTTCTTCTTGAACATATTCATCTATTTAAAATATATATAAACTATATTTATTAAGAGCATTTACCTAGGTTTTTAGAATGCTAATATAAATTTTACAAATTAATGCAAGGGCCCTCCCCCAGTCCCCCTATCCTTATCCTGTGAGAGTAAAGCCGCCCCTAGCAAGTTGCCCAACGCGTTTGATGGTTGTTGAATTGTTGTAGGGAAATCAAATTTCCACACTCGCTTTGCGTGAAATTTAAAAGTAAAATAAAAATCAGAATTGACAATTTTACGTTTGACATTAAATTAACCAAACTAAAGATTTGATGGGTGTTTAATTAATCTTGTAGCTAATTAAAAATTAAAAATAAAAGGTCTATGTATGAATGAAAAAAATTATGCTATTAAATTAAATATATTAAACCCTTAGATCAGTGCTATTATACACTCGGAAAGTTACGTGAACAAACATTGCACAAGAAATGAGAGAAAATTTCTACAATTCTTTTCGTCCCATGATAATTGGGGTTACCTTGTAGGCCGGGCAAGGTGCGCTCCGTGCCTTTATTTAGTTCAATGTAGGCGGGCCTGTCCCATTAATATATAGCTACTCCCTCCGTCTCTAAAAACTTTTCCTGTTAATCATGTGTGCGTTTGTCAACACACATTCTTTGATCGTTAATATTTTTAATTTCGTATTAGTATTAAATATAAAAAATTTACTGTATTAAAGTACTCACAAATACGAATCAAACAAAATCACTCATGACTATATTTTATCTTATAAATTATGTGAAAATTAGTAGTCAATCGCTTACAATGAACAGTACAAAAAATCAAAACAGGAAAAACATTACGAGACGGAAGGAGTACCCTTTAGAGCTGGTTGCAGTGTAAATTAAGTTCAACGACGTAATATTCAAGGATCTATGTTAATATTTTGTCTTGCGTCCCCATGCATGCATGCATACTTACAGAAAACCCTTGAAAAATCACATGGCTAACTAACTTGCACATATTGGACATTGAAAACCTGAAGCTATAAATTCCTTATGTCCCAAATTAACTGTCTTATTTTATTTTTCGGGATCAATTTGACTTTAATAGAGAATTAAAAATTATTCTTTAATAATTTTAGAAAACAAAAAAATACATTTTAAAGTAGATTAGATATATTTTCAATGATATAGTTTTTATACATTTTTCCAATTATATATTATATGTAATTTTCAGTCAAACTTAAGTCAATTTGACCATAAAAAAATTGGGTTAAACCCAATATGGTAGTACAAGCTTGGGTGATCCAAAACAAACATGGGTAGTATAATAATTGTATTTGAATAATTATTATGAATGATAATAAATATAATTAGGTAATTATTATAAATGGTATGTCTTAGTCAAAAAGGTAAGTAATTACATACCGAGTATGATTAAACTTGGGTAGTTAATTAGAAACCAAGTATGATTAGTCTTCATGGTTAAGTTTGAGATGGTTATATATACATAGTCATTATACGTTTGATGGGTATGCTTAATAATGGAGGTTTATGTATCATTTGGTACGTGGTTGTTCCATGCACATAGGTTTAAAAACACCGTGAGGAATGAGGGATGCTTGAGTATTATTAGGTTTAAGTATTCGTGATTATTTGATTGTATTATTGATTATTGTTTGGATTAATAATACAAGTTCGGAACGCGAGTTTTCCGCGTCATATAATTATGTTGTTTGTGTTTTGCATTAGTTGGTTATCTCGGATTTTGCTCCCTAATAAGTGGTATTAGAGCCAGGTTCGTGATGGATGAGGTTGGAGGAAAATTCGGGATTCAATTAATATGTCAGATTACGATGAAGAATGTGTTGATCAAAAGCCTAGGAAAGTGGGAAGTTATGAAGTTACGTGTGATAGGGATTATGCGGTTGGATCTTGCACCGAAGATCAATCATGATGTTCTTGGAGAGTTATTTCTTAAGAAAGATTTGTTCGGACTCGAGATAGAAGAAGATGGAAGAGTTCACCAGAATTGTTTTAATGGCTTAATGAACCAATGGAGAAATTTGGGTGAGACTAGTGTTCTTCTTTAAGAGCCCGAAAGATTGATGAAGAAAGGTTCGGAGTGATAAATCGGATGGAAGGGAGCTCGTCGTTGATGCACGTGACTTCGGATTGTGAGATGCACTGTTATGATGAAGAATGGTGAATTGGAGGTCACTAAACGGAATTTATAGATGATATGTCTTAGTCGCAAAGGTAAGTAATTAGATACCAAGTATGATTAGACTTGGGTAGATAATTAGATATATACCAAGTATGATTAGACCATTAGATATTTTAGTGTAATTGGATTGACTAATTGATCAATGTGATTGTAATATTTCATCGAACAAGTCGAGAAAGTGTGAAGTGCATGCTTATTTGAGTATATTATGATATACGGTATTGACGGGGGTCCGAAGGAAGTGCCCCTATCTGGGGTCTGAAGGTTAGTGCTGTACAGAAATTTTATTTTTGACTCCAAAAGTCATGTATTTTAGGCACAACTGCATACCTCAAAAACATGTCTTTTGGACATGTCTTTGGACATGCCTTTAGACATGTTTTTAGACATGTCTGTTGGACACCCATATAACACTTGTAACTTGTTTGGTCATTGTTACGAAAAATGGTTGTAGAATTCACATAAAATACATAATCATTCTTTGTTCTTGCATTCTGGTTTTATCCGATTAAAAAGCTTGGATAACCACCAAATTGTTTCAATATGAAATTATTTGTCAAGAATTCAGAATAATCCAAGATTACTACGAAGATTGAATTTTTTTTATTATCTGAAGATGACGAACAACAAATCTGCAAAAGACATGACTAGCAAGTTTGCAAAACTGGACAAGTTTGAGGGACATGATTTTAGAAGATGGCAGAAGAAGATGCATTTCTTGTTAACCACACTAAAAGTTGTGTATGTTTTGAGTACTCCAATGCCAGAAATGATCGAGGAGGAAACTTTAGAACAGACTAGAAGGCGCTGCAAATGGGAGAATGATGACTACATCTGCCGCGATCACATCTTGAACGGTATGTCTGATTCTCTTTTTGATATATACCAAAATGTTGAGTCTGTAAAAGAATTGTGGGATTCCCTTGAATCCAAGTACTTGGCTGAAGATGCTTCTAACAAGAAGTTTCTGGTTAGTAATTTTATTAATTATAAAATGGTTGATACTAGACCGGTCATGGAACAGTATAATGAACTGTTAAGGATTTTGGGATAATTTATTCAACACGGCATGAAAATGGGGAATCCATTTCGATTTTTAATGTTATAGACAAATTTCCACCATCATGGAAGTATTTTAAACACACCCTGAAATATAATAAGGAAGAGATGACTCTTGTTCAACTTGGGAGTCACTTTAGAATTGAAGAGGCTTTAAGGGCTCAAGAAATTGAGAATAATTCTAAGGGTAAGAACTAAGTTGGTAACTCTTCTGTAAATATGGTTGAAGATGGTGGATCTTCTAAGAATTCAAACAAAGACAATGGTAAGAAGATGAAGTTTAAAGGAAATAATAAAAACTCTTCCAATAAGAAACCTAAATTGGTATGTTGGAAGTGTGGCAAACCCGGTCATTTCAAGAAGGATTGTCGAGTTGGTAAAGGCAATCATAATGCTAGTCCAGGTGGATCTAAGTATCCAGAAAAGCAACAAGGTCAGATTTTAATACAAAATTATAATTCGGGACAAAATTATGTGTCACTAATTTCTGAGGCATTTTATGTGCAGGATGATAATGTTACATGGTGGATTGATTCAGGAGCAACAAGTCATGTGTGTAAAGATATTCGTTGGTTTAAAGATTTTTGATCAATTAAATATGGATCTATGTTAAAGATGGGAAATGTTTCAACTGAACCAATCAAAGGACTAGGAAATGTAAAGCTTGTTTTTACTTCTGGAAAATGTGTATTATTAAATAATGTGTTGTATGTTCTTGGGATTCGAAATTATCTCTTGTCTGGTGTTGTATTGAATAATTGTGGTTACAAATAAGTGTATGAAAGTGACAAGTATATCTTGTCGAAACATGGTACTTTTGTTGGCTTTGGTTATTTATGTAATGATATGTTTATGTTGAATGTAAATATTTCATTTGATAATGAGTATGCTTGCATGGTTTCTAATAGTGCTAACAATAATTTGAATAAATCTGAATTGTGGCATGCTAGACTAGGACATGTACATTATAAAAGAATAAAGAATATGTCTAAAATGAGTCTCATACCTGTTATTGATGTAAATAATGAGAAATGTAAAACATGTATGTTAACCAAGATAACCAGGAAACCTTTCAAGGAAATAAACAGAATTTCTGAAGTATTAGAACTGATACATAGTGATTTATATGATTTTCATGCTACACCTTCGTTGGAAAATAAAAGGTATGTCATTACTTTTATTGATGATGCATCTAGATATTGTTATGTTTATTTATTGCATGTTAAGGATGAAGCTCTTGATAAATTTAAAATCTATAAAGGAGAAGTAGAACTACATAAAAGTACTATGATTAAAAATCTACGTGCTGATAGAGGGGGTGAGTATTATGATCCAGTATATTTTCAATCTACAGGTATAATACATCAAACCACAGCTCCTTATACACCACAGCAAAATGGTGTAGCAAAAAGGAAGAATAGGACTTTAAAATAGATGGTTAATTCCATGTTATCCTATTCGGGTTTAAGTGAAGGTTTTTGGGGTGACGCTATGTTAACAGCCTGTTATTTATTGAATAGGATTCCTAGTAAGAGGAATAAAATTACCCCTTATAAACTTTGGTATAAAGAGCCACCAAAATTTAGTTTTCTGAGAGTTTGGGGATGTAGAGCAGTTGTAAGGCTCATAGAGCCCAAAAGGAAAACTTGGGTAAAAGAGGTATAGATTGTATTTTTATTGGGTATGCTGAACATTCTTATGCATATAGGTTTTATGTATTAGAATCTAAAGATTATGTATCTGTGAATACGGTTATCGAGTCAAGAGATGCTAACTTTGATGAAAATAGATTTACATATATACCTAGACCAAGAGACATGATTCAGAATTCTTTCAGCAGGAACCCAGTTCAAACTGAAGATGTTCCTGGACCTTTTGAACCAAGGAGAAGCACTAGAGCTAGAAAAACCAAATCTTTTGGATATGATTTTCAACTTTATTTAATTGAAAGTTCAAGAGATGAGATTGAGTCTGAGTACCAATATTATTTTATTATTGATGTTAGGTCCAAATGATTGTAGAAGGGGGGGTTGAATACAATCTCTAATAAATATTAAATTCTATTTCGGATAATTTTTGATTAAACAATTTTAATTATTATCACGAAATAATAATCAAAGAAACACAGTTCAAGTAAAATACTTATATTAAACTTGACGTGGGTTACAAGATTAAATCAGAAAATATTCACTAATTAGCTCTTAAAATTCTAGAGTAATTTTGACATGAAATGTTCTTTAGAATTTATTTTAGCCAAACTAGAAAGTGATTTGAATTCAAATGAAAGCTGCTGACTTAATCTGCTATTTATAGGCAAATCTGGACTTGGGAGACTTTTTCCACTCGGGGAGACTTTTTCTCTGGGAGACTTTTCTGGCTCGGGGAGACTTTTCTGCCCTTGGAAGACTTTTGAATCTTGAGAGACTTTTTAAATAAATTTCTGGGAGACTTTTAAATGTACGGGAGACTTTTGAATAATTCTCGGAGAGACTTTTCAAAAGTCTTCCCGAGTCATTTCTGGTCGACCTGCTATGTTAAGTGACATGTATATCATTATGTCTTCTGCCTCCTTTTTTTTGGTTTGATTCAATTTAATTTAAATTCTATTTGTTTTATTATATATCTTATACATTAAATTAATTCATTTTGAATTAATCTAAGTAAGTAGGATACATAATAAATTATCTTTTTGATAATAGAATTAAATTAAAGTCTTCTTCATTCTAAAATAATTCTAAATTAATTAATTTCTTAATTAATTTAAGAAATAAATTAATTCTGATTGAATTAATTTACCAATTAAATTAACTAAATAATTTAATCAATTAATAGAGAATTAAATTAAAGTCTTCTTCATTCTAAAATAACTCTAAATTAATTAATTTCTTAATTAATTTAAGGAATAAATTAATTCTGATTGAATTAATTTACCAATTAAATTAACTAAATAATTTAATCAATTAATAGAGAATTAAATTAAAGTCTTGACTCCACAACTATTGATGATATAATTTTAAATCTTCTGTCTTCACACCGATGTCTGTAGCTGACCACTTCTTCTGTAATAAAGAACCTTCTCTGTATTTTGCCAACACTCTGTGTACTGTCTGGTTCACGAGTGATTCACAACAAATAAAATTCTTCACTTGACTTTTATAATGGTTCACTTCTGCTACTTCTGACTTGACTATTTCTGATGTCACACAAAAATGAAATCTTCTGACACTGTAGCTTCTTCAAACTTAAATACTCCACTGAGGCATGATCAATTAAATTGATCTTCTTTCAATGCAGTACTGCTTCAAGTCTGTAGATTGACTTTGATCTTCTTTTTCTTGTCAAATAATACCTGCTGAAGATTCCCGTGACAGATAATATATTTACTTACAAATTATCTATGCTTGAGTTGAGTTGTCATCTCGCTAAACAAATAGGCTTCTAAACATATGCCTTTCAATCTCCCCCTATTTGTTTGTTAAACAATAACAAACAAATCCCTAGAGGATAACTCAACTAACAACTTAAGAAAATAATATGACATTTAAGAACTGTAAGTAAATACATTGTTCTCTCGATCATATAATACATTTCCAGATTTCTTTGAGTAACTGAAATGAAAGATGTTTGTTCCTCTAGTATTGAACATATTATACAAGTAGTATTATCTTCATTTCTCTTCTTACCACTTCTCCTATTGTTCTCCAACTTCTGTTTTCACTTCTTACCCAAGGTAGATTCAATTTCTCCTTTAGAGAATAACCCAACTTTTCTTGTTCAACACTTCTTCCCTTTAGTTGAACACTTTGGATATAATACTTCTCCCCCTTAGTTGAGTAATCCTCATCATTCAAAATTTTCTCTCCCTTAATTGAGTAACATTAGAAATCTGTAACAGGGAATTGGGAATAGGATTTGGTAACTGTGCTAGTGTGTGATTTTACTTTGTGTTCCTCACAAGTGTTTCACTCATATACTCTCTAAGTGTTTCACTCATAGAATATATATATTTTCACTCGTCCTTACTTATGTTTCACTCTTTCCTCACAACACTATTTCTCTCTTGGTACGGATGTCACAGTCTTTTGTACCTGCAAGAAAGATCACCATAGCCCCTTCAAGAGAGGTCACTGGTGGTGCAATGGGGTTTCGTAAATCCCCGTCCTCAATTGAATCTATAAAAACATTTGACTTTGAAAAACTGAATTGCTTCAAGAATAGATTCAGTGAGTTGCTGATCATCTAAGATGATCTATTCCGTTAAGAATCCAGATATGTTCCATCTGGAGAGGGAGACAAGGATCTATAATGTAGCAAATGATCCAAGTTTCCTCCTGATGCCTATGAAGGCATGTTGATTCAGTCAGAATCATCAATCATTCTTTTTTCCTTGATATAGAAGTTTAGAATAATTGTTTCCGTCAATTCATCCTTAGTGTGTGACAATCCTTACAGTGCATTTGAATATTACATATATGGTTTGCAGTGTTTGAGAGTGTCCAGATGAAGTTGACTCTTTACAAATGGCCTTGGCTGACAGGCCGAATTCAATAGACTCATCATGTTAAGATGACGAACCTAGTAACAGTTTTGCCATTTGCAAATCTATACCCTTTTGGGAGGATATAAATTAGTTAGCAGTTGCCTTGGTTTCAATTTCATATTCTAACTAGAGGCAGAGCTGCTGGAACACTCATAGTTACTTTTATTTTCTAGTGCACTAGAGGCACTTACTCTCTCACCCTCTTTAGTTGATAAAACTTTTCTTTTTAGGGGTTTAGTAGATGAAGTTGTATCTGTTTGAGTGTTTGTGGTTCTATGATCTGTGTTAGAGAATGTAGGTTATCAATCCTTTGATCTCGTCCTATAGCCACCGAGGGCTCAATATATCAATTGTATATATATATATATATATATATATATATATATATATATATATATATATATATATATATATATATATATATATATATATATATATATATATATATATACTAATTGATTAGAGAACATATCAAGATTGAGATTACCTTCTTTTACCTCGAGTCGATTGCTCTTGTTTGGCAGGACACATATATGCTTTTATTATTAGTGATTTTCAGATAAACAATATATATATTATCACTAACAACAAAAATCATAATTAATTGCAATGAATTAATAACAAATTATCAATACATGATAATTAATAATAATTTCAAAAAGCAAGTAATTATGCTCATAATATCTCATCGTATTAAAACTATGAAACTAATAAATGATGAATTGCTTCAATTCATAATTTTAATAAGATAAAATACTCTTGCTAAATACTAAATAATCATAGGAATGAAAATTAGCATTTAACTTCATACATTATATCTAATAATTGTTACTCAAGCATATGACAATTATACTCATAACAATTATTAGTGATATATGTAAGCTCGAGAAAGTAAATGTAAAGAAATTCACAAGTCCTTTAAATATTGATATTTAATACTTATGATTCTTAGAACAATTTCTCGTAGACAAAAATAAATAAACTTACACACACATATATATATATATAAATAATGATACTAAAAGTTTGAAAATAAAAAAATATGTACCAATTGTTGGAAAACAAAAATAATAAAGATATATATACAGTATAGATGCCAATTAAATAAAACTGTACAAAGTTCTATTAACCTATTTATTAAGCTTAATATACATATAATAGCTATACTTCAATATTAAATTATTTTCAAATAAAAATAACTTTTACCAAAATTCTAACTTGTAAAATTTTGATTAAATTATTTTTAAAGATAACAATCTAAAATTAAAATATAGTAGAATACAATCAAAATAGATAAACTGAAGTAATATAATAATTTACACTAAACACACATTCGAGAACTAGAATTTAGTAAAATAAATTCACAAGTGTTATGACAAATATTTACATAACAAACACTTGTAATTTTATTTAAGAACATAATGCAGATGTGAACTGGGATTTAAGATGAAGAACTATTCAACATCCCAAGTTCACCAACCAACCTGGTGAATGTGGATTCATCAAGTGGCTTAGTAAAAATATCTGCAGTCTGTTCTTCTGTGGGTACAAAGTGTAACTCCACAGTACCATTCATAACATGTTCTCGAATAAAATGATACCTGATATCTATGTGCTTTGTCCTCGTGTGCTGTACAGGGTTGTTGGAGATTGCAATGGCACTTGTGTTATCACATAAAATAGGAATTTTATTTAACATAAAGCCATAATCTCTGAGTTGATTCCTTATCCATAAGATCTGAGCGCAACAGCTTCCCGCAGCAATGTACTCAGCCTCTGCTGTAGAATTGGAAACTGTTTGTTGTTTCTTGCTGTACCAGGAAATCAATCTTCTCCCTAGGAATTGGCAGCTCCCTGAGGTGCTCTTCCTATCAACAACACTTCCTGCATAATCAGAATCTGTATATCCTATTAGATTAAAACCAGATTCTTTAGGGTACCAGATACCAAGATTAGGTATACCCTTAAGATATCTTAAGATTCTTTTCACAGCAACAAGATGAATATCTCTAGGATCCGCTTGGAACCTTGCACATATACAAGTGGCATACATAATATCTGGTCGGCTTGCAGTTAGGTAAAGTAGAGATCCAATCATACCTCTGTAGCTTGTGATGTCTACCTTTATTGAGTTTTCACATGCTCCAAGCTTGACAGCTGTAGATGAGGGAGTTCTTGCATATGCTGAATCTTCCATGTGATATTTCTTCAGAAGTTCTTTAAGGTACTTGGACTGACAAATGAATATTCCATCTATTCTTTGACTCACTTGAAGTCCAAGGAAAAATTTCAGCTCTCCCATTAAGCTCATCTCGTACCTACTCTGCATTAACTTAGCAAACCTCTTGCACAAGTTATCATTAGTAGACCCAAATATTATGTCATCAACATATACTTGTACCATTATCAGATCATTATTGTGTTTCTTATAAAATAAAGTTTTATCTATGACTCCTCTAACAAAACCATTTTCAAGAAGAAATTCTAAAAGAGTGTCATACCATGTTCTGGGCGCTTGTTTGAGACCATAGATAGCCTTGAAAAGAAAGTATACAAAGTCCATATGATCTGGATCTTCAAAGCCTAGGGGCTGTTGTACATATACCTCTTCAGCTAACTTTCCGTTCAGGAATGCACTCTTCACGTCCATTTGATAAACTTTAAAATTGGAGTGAGCTGCGAATGCTAGGAACATCCTGATAGCCTCAAGTCTTGCAATTGGAGCGTAGGTTTCATCATAATCAATTCCTTCAGCTTGGGAATAACATTTTGCAACCAGTCTGGCCTTGTTCCTTATCACAATGCCATCTTCATCTAACTTGTTTCTGAATACCCATCGTGTGCCAATTACAGTCTTGTCCTTTGGTCTGGGTACCAGTTTCCAAACTTCTTGAGATTCAAATTGATTGAGTTCATCTTGCATAGCAATCACCCAATCAGGATCAGACAGTGCTTCTTCAACTTTCTTAGGTTCCATTTCAGATAGAAACCCAGAATAATTGCATTGATTCTGTGTAGCACCTCTTGTTCTAACACCAACATTTGGATCACCAATGATCAGCTCAAAAGGATGAGCTTTACTCCAAATTCTCTGACTTGGTAGATTAGATCTTGATGATTCGCCTTGATTTATATTGAGATGTTGTGTTTGATTTGTCGATCCTTCATCTCCTCCCCCTGAGCTGCTGCTAGGATCCCTTGATGAATCTTCCTCTGTGTTAGTGGTGTCTCCAGAGTTTCCACTGTTTCTACCACTATTACTTGGATCATCAGTATTATTAACATTGTTGTTTCCTGTTGCAGCCTCAGGTTCGTCTTCATCATCTGAGTGTGAGTCTGGAATATTGTTAAACTTAAGAGTTTTAGATGGATCATCATTTTGGATGTCAGGGGATTTTGTGTCATTAAATGTTACATTGACACTTTCTTTGACATGATGTTGATCAATAATATACACCCGATAAGATCTTCTAGAATAACCAACAAAAATAGCTTTTAGAGCTTTAGCCTCGAACTTTCCAATACGTTCTTCTCCATCTTTAAGTACAAAGCATTTAGCACCAAATACATGAAAGTATTTGAGCGTTGGTTTCTTGTTAGCCATTATTTCGTAGGGTGTCTTCATTAAGTCCTTGTTGATCAGAGTTCGATTCTGGGTATAACATGCAGTATTTACAGCTTCAGCCCAAAAGTACATTGGAAGCCTTGATTCACTCAGCATAGTCCTTGCAGCTTCAATTAATGTACGATTCTTCCTTTCTACAACTCCATTCTGTTGCGGAGTTCTAGGCGCTGAGAATTGTCTTATTATTCCCTTTTCAGCACAAAAGTCATTCAGAACTGCATTCTTGAATTCAGTTCCATTGTCTGACCTTATAGCTCTAATTGGAAGCTTCGAATCCAACTCAATCATTTTTATATGATCAATCACTACTTGAGGAGTTTCATCCTTTAAGTGCAGGAATAAAACCCATGTATATTTTGAATAGTCATCAACAATCACCAAGGCATATCTTTTATGTGACATTGACATTACATTAACTGGACCAAATAAATCCATATGAATTAATTGCAGTGGTTCAGAAATACTAGATGTGTCAGTGCTTGGATGTGATGCTTTCTTTGCTTTCCCTTTCTGACATGCCTCACAAAGTCCTTCTTGTGTGAATTCCAATTGAGGCAGTCCTCTCACTAATTCTCTTTTGACTAGAGAATTCATAGATTTGAAATTAAGGTGTGAGAGCTTCTTGTGCCATAGCCAACATTCATCTGACGAAGCTTTAGCATAAAAACAATTGACTTCATCTCTGCAACCTGAGTTCAGATCGGCTACGAACAAGTTTCCTTTCCTTACTCCCTGAAGAGCAAGCTTTTCATCCTTCTTGTGAGAAATCAAACACCTCTCCTTCACAAAGGTCACTGTGTATCCCTTGTCACAAAATTGACTGATACTCAGAAGATTGTGTTTGAGACCTTCCACGAAAGATACATTATCAATGACGACATTGCCAGCTTCTAAATAGCCATATCCCTTAGTCATACCCTTGCTGTCATCTCCAAAGGTAACTATTGGGCCAGCTCTCTCAACAATATTTGATAGCAGGGCTCTATCTCCGGTCATGTGTCGTGAGGATCCACTGTCGAGAATCCAAATAACCCGGTTCACCTGTTTCATACCCTGCAATCATCAAATGAGTTAGGCCTTCTTCGGAACCCAACATTGATTGGGCCCGGCATATTTGAAAAATTGTCCTTTGTCAGGTTTAACAACAGAACCCAACTTGACAAACTCATCTACTACTTTGACTGAACATTTCTCCTTGTAAACAACTTTAACATTTTTGTATACAGGCTTAGGAGAAAATGTCTCCTTCTGTGAAACAGGAGGACTGGCAGTCTTTGATCTAGCATGCCTGTGATTTATGTGCTGTCTAGGTGTAGTATTGACATTCATAGCATGCATGCTTTTAAAATATGCAGACATAATATTGAAAGCACATAGCATACAGTTATCTACACCACATGGTTTATGGCAAGCATCAATAGTAGGCATGTTATTTAATACAGTAGGGGGCTTAACAGATTCTACTTCAATTTTATCAGCAGATTTGAAGTTTTCAGTAGAATGAAATTTATTGTTACTATTCCTACTGTTCACAAATGTGTTGGGTCTGTTCATTTTATTCTTTAAGTCTTTTACACCTATACCAGGTCTGGGGGAATCAGAAGTTCCCACATCTTTCACTGGTGTCTCTGGTGCACATTTTTCTTTCTGGACATTAACTCCTTTTATGTCCTCAACCTGTTCTCCTCTCTTCTTCTCTTCCTCAAGATCTTCCAACTGCATTTCATATGCAATTAGTACAGAGCTCTCAAGGATGGGTTCAACTATCGGTGTTATGAAGAGAGGTTTCGGTGTGTCTTTAACAACATGTGGGATACCCCTTTCTATAGCACTTTTTCTAAAGGGGGTTATGTTGCTTGGCTTTCCTACAGATTTATTGTACTCGAAACCTATTCCAACTTTACGACTTATTTCTTGTTGGTCAACTAGGTTCTTAACAATATATGAGGAATTCTTATATGCAAGACACTTCTTCTTTTCTTCTTCTATCTGGTTTCTGAGATTAGTTTCTACTTCAACATGACAACTGACTTTACTGACTTGAACAGGTAAGTCTTCAGTCAACTTAACAATCAACTTGTCATGATTTCTTTTTAACTGTTTAAGAACTTCAGTCTCATCAATTAACTCTTTGACTTTGAGTCTGAGTTTCTTAACTTTATCTCTTTCACCATCTAGTTCTTTACCTAGCAAAGCAAACATTTTAGGACAAGAAGGATTTACCTCTATTCCTCTTTCACGGGTGGGAGACAGTGATTCCTCGGATGAAGCCATAAGAGCAAGATTTCCCAGCTCTTCCTCATCATCATTGTCTGAGTCATCCCAGCTTTTGCCCTTTGCTAGATAGGACTTTCCTTGATGCTTCTTCAATAGAGCTTCATATTTCTGGTTTAGCTCGTCATATGAATCCTTCTTTCTTTCTTGCTTGGGCTTTCTACAATCCGTAGCAAAGTGTCCCATTTCATTGCAGTTGAAGCAACGGATCTTGCTTCTGTCTACCATCCATGTCTTGTATCCACCTCTTGTATTGGATGAGCTAGAAGAACCACCTGTCTGTGATCTGAATGCCATAGGCTTGAATTTGAAACTAGGGTTCCTCCTGAATCTTGTATTTCCAAATTTTCTAGCAATCAGAGCCAGAGATTCATCCTCAAGTTGATCAAGTTCTTCCATTGAGTAGAATTCACTTTCAGCTGAATTCATTTGAGTTGCACCAACTTCTGCAACAATACCCTGATCAATGACATTGACTGAAGAAGATTCAGTCTTAACTTTTCTGTATTCTGGTTCTTCTGCTACAAGAGCTGTAGACTTGCTGACCACCTTGCCTGTTCCATATATTTCTTTCTGTTGAATCTGCTCTAGCTCATAGGTCTTCAATATGCCATAAAGTCTTTCCAATGAAATTTCATTCATGTCCCTTGACTCCCTGATGGCCGTAATCCTATGCTCTAAGTGAATTGGCATTGTCAGCAAAAACTTCCTACTGATTTCCTTATTCGTATAGTGTTTGCCATTGAGATTTAGATCATTTATCAGTTTGTTGTACCTCTCAAAAACCTCAGAGATACCTTCTCCAGGATTTGATCTAAAATGCTCGTATTGAGACGTTAAGATTTTCAATCTGTTCTCCCTTACTTCTTCTGTTCCTTCATTTAGTATCTCTATCGTTTCCCAGATGTGTTTAGCATGTTTACAATTAACAACATGATTGTACATTCCGGGATCAAGAGATTCCACTAAAATTAACTGCAGGCTGGTGTCCAAAGAATCCAGTTCCTTTTCTGTTTCAGTGTAGTCATTAATGTCTTTATCAAATTGTCTGTGCGGAATAAGTACACCATCTTTCATATGCTCAGGAACGATTGTTATTGGAGCAACAACACCAGTCTTCAAAATATCCTTGTATTTAGGGTTTGCAGCTCGAAGAAACAAGGTCATCTTCATTTTCCAAAGATTATAATTTTCTTTATCAAATGGAGGAATTTTAATGCTACTCACTCTTTGAGTACTCATCTTTAATTAAGATTAAAAATTAATTGTTTCAAAAAATATTTTAATTTTTGACTTAAAATAATTTTTGATCAAAAATAATTTTTAGTAAAAAAAAAATTATTTCGAATAAAAAATTATTTCGTATTTAAAATAATTTTTGAGTTCTGTATGAGTTCGCGGAATATGATTTGGATCTGATATGAAAAATATCAACCAGCTCTGATGCCAATTGTTAGGTCCAAATGATTGTAGAAGGGGGGTTGAATACAATCTCTAATAAATATTAAATTCTATTTCGGATAATTTTTGATTAAACAATTTTAATTATTATCACGAAATAATAATCAAAGAAACACAGTTCAAGTAAAATACTTATATTAAACTTGACGTGGGTTACAAGATTAAATCAGAAAATATTCACTAATTAGCTCTTAAAATTCTAGAGTAATTTTGACATGAAATGCTCTTTAGAATTTATTTTAGCCAAACTAGAAAGTGATTTGAATTCAAATGAAAGCTGCTGACTTAATCTGCTATTTATAGGCAAATCTGGACTTGGGAGACTTTTTCCACTCGGGGAGACTTTTTCTCTAGGAGACTTTTCTGGCTCGGGGAGACTTTTCTGCCCTTGGAAGACTTTTGAATCTTGAGAGACTTTTTAAATAAATTTCTGGGAGACTTTTAAATGTACGGGAGACTTTTGAATAATTCTCGGAGAGACTTTTCAAAAGTCTTCCCGAGTCATTTCTGGTCGACCTGCTATGTTAAGTGACATGTATATCATTATGTCTTCTGCCTCCTTTTTTTTGGTTTGATTCAATTTAATTTAAATTCTATTTGTTTTATTATATATCTTATACATTAAATTAATTCATTTTGAATTAATCTAAGTAAGTAGGATACATAATAAATTATCTTTTTGATAATAGAATTAAATTAAAGTCTTCTTCATTCTAAAATAATTCTAAATTAATTAATTTCTTAATTAATTTAAGAAATAAATTAATTCTGATTGAATTAATTTACCAATTAAATTAACTAAATAATTTAATCAATTAATAGAGAATTAAATTAAAGTCTTCTTCATTCTAAAATAACTATAAATTAATTAATTTCTTAATTAATTTAAAGAATAAATTAATTCTGATTGAATTAATTTACCAATTAAATTAACTAAATAATTTAATCAATTAATAGAGAATTAAATTAAAGTCTTGACTCCACAACTATTGATGATATAATTTTAAATCTTCTGTCTTCACACCGATGTCTGTAGCTGACCACTTCTTCTGTAATAAAGAACCTTCTCTGTATTTTGCCAACACTCTGTGTACTGTCTGGTTCACGAGTGATTCACAACAAATAAAATTCTTCACTTGACTTTTATAATGGTTCACTTCTGCTCCTTCTGACTTGACTATTTCTGATGTCACACAAAAATGAAATCTTCTGACACTGTAGCTTCTTCAAACTTAAATACTCCACTGAGGCATGATCAATTAAATTGATCTTCTTTCAATGCAGTACTGCTTCAAGTCTGTAGATTGACTTTGATCTTCTTTTTCTTGTCAAATAATACCTGCTGAAGATTCCCGTGACAGATAATATATTTACTTACAAATTATCTATGCTTGAGTTGAGTTGTCATCTCGCTAAACAAATAGGCTTCTAAATATATGTACATAAACTTCCTGTTCGTTTCCCTTAACGGATAGTTCTTCCCCTGGATACTCAACTCATTTAATAATTTATTATATCGCTCAAAAACTTGAGTGATTGTTTCTCCAGGAGTAGATTTGAACGCTTCATATCTTGATGTAAGTATATCCAACCGGTTCTCTTTTACTTCTTCTATTCCTTCCATAATCAGTTCGATGGTTTCCCACATGTGCTTTCCAGATATACAATTTAGAATTTGATGGCACATGTCTTCATCCATTGAGTCAACAATAATCAACTGAAGGCCTATGTCCAATGCAACAATTTCTTTCTCTGTATCAGTGAACTCTGTAGGATCCTTTGGAGTAGACCTTTGAGGAACTCTTACTCCGTCCACTGTAGATTCAGAAATCATCTTCATTGGTACAAACGGTCCGTTCTCTAAGATACCCATGTACAATAGATTTGCAGCCTTAATAAACAGGGTCATCTTCTTTTTCCAAAGATTATAATTCACTCTATCAAACTGAGGAACCTTGATACTTCCTACTTTCTGAGAACTCATGATATTGAATTTTTTTAAAACTATTTAAGATTCAAAAAAAAATTCTGAGTGAAATATTTTGAAAATTAAAAAAATTCGCGAAAAATTCCAGAAGCTTAATACTGAAGTCCGAACAATAGATCCTGATTTGTAAACTCAATCAGTAAGCTCTGATACCAATTGTTAGTCCCAAATATCGTAGAAGGGGGGTTGAATACGATATTGTCCAATTTATAAAATATTCGCGGAATGGTTCTTTTAGGACTTAATACAGTTCGAACAGTTATATAATCAAACAGTTGGTGAGCAATAACATAACAACAGTTCGTTCGGGGAATATATCGTTTTATTAATATAAACCACGAAGGTGCTCCACAAATCTAATCTTTCGATTAGTTACAATGATTCACTAGTACAGTCAGTTAGGTTACAAGCTTTAATGAAAACAACAAGGGTAACAACAGCTGTGTGTACAAAATTAATGGCTTCAGTGTTTACTCTTGAATGCTCTCTGTGTTTTCTCTCTTTACTGCTATGTGTATCTCTCTGGCTGTTAGCTGAATGAATTCTTCAAAGACGATGCCTTTGCTGCTTTTTGTGTAGTCTTTTTCAACTTAGGATACGTGGCCCATTTTGTGCCAAGTAAAATAAGTTGCAGCTTCGCTTCTTTTTCTTCATAAGTATCGGAACAATTTCTGAGTAATTGTTAAGTATCGATGAGTCTGTAAAATAACTATCGGACACTTGAAACAATTCATGAAATAAAATTAATTATTTCAAACTGAGCAACTATCAGAGATATATTAACTATCGGAATTATTCTCTAATAAATTAACTATCGGAATTTCCATGCTCTTAGCAACTATCGGAAATTCATGGCTTGTTTTTATTTTCTTTACCCGATAGTTAATAACTATCGGGAAGTGGCATAGCTTTTCTTTGCTTATCCATTTAACTCACCCGATGGTTATTAACCATTGGACTCTTCCACATCATGTTGAGCATAAAGTTTCTTCAATTAGAGAAAGGGACAACTTCAATGTCATGCCCCTTGAAAAGCTATATGGAAAATTGAAAACTTATGAAATGGAACAAGAACAGAGGTTGATTATCTATGGTTCCGGCTCAGTGGATAGTAAGAGTGCAGCACTAATGAAGACCACAGCTCTTGTGGCAGATGAAGTGAAGACTTCTGAAGCAAAGGTTGTTGAAACCAAGATTGGTAAAGAATTGATCATTGAAGCTGAAATGGCTACAGAATCACAAGCTGAAGAGGAAGATGATTTTTATACATTGGAAGAGCTTGATGAGATGGAAGACAAATCTATGGCGTACTTGGCAGGGCGTTTCAAGCATATAAGATTCAGAAGGAATCCCAAGTACAAGAAAAGTTTTGGTAGCAGATTTCAGAAGACAAGATCATTTTCGGGATCCAACTCAAGAGGTGGTTACAAGTCAAACATGGTAGACCGTAGTAAGTTCCGGTGCTACAACTGCAATGAACTAGGGCATTTCGCCACTGAATGTAAGAAACCGAAACAAGCAAAAGAAAATAAGGTTTATGAGAAGAAGAGTTCATACGAGAAGAAAAGCTATGATGAGTTGAAAAGGGAGAATGAGAAGTTGAAACAGAGATTGGATGCTTTGGTTGCAAAACAACAAGGCAAGGCTTACATTGCTGAAGGTAGAAGCTGGGATGACACAGATTCTGAAGAAGAAGAATATGGAAATCTTGCATTAATGGCAGACACTTCAGAAGAATCTTCATCATCAGCACAGGTACCTATTCTCACCACTGTAGATATGTCTCTATCTGAATATAAAAATACTGTTAATGACTTGAGTATAGAGATGTTTAACATTCATACAAGCATGCTAGCTTCTGAAGCAGAAAATGCTAGACTAGTTGCGAAGATTAAAAAGCTAGAATCTGGAAAGGAACAACTAGAGCTTGTAGGAATCACAGTTAATAACCTTAAGGAAAGAAATGAATATTTAGAGAATAAGGTTAACTGTAATGCAGAGGTTGAGACAGCACTTATGGCTAAGATTTCTGAGCTAGAGTTAAAATTGGAAGCTTTTAAGAACTCAGCTAATATTGCTAAAGACATAATGGATAAGCAGAGCTTAGATAATAAGACATGTATAGGCTTTGACTACGATGAACATAAAAGGAAAAACAAGAAGGATAAAAGGAATATAATTTTCAATGCTTCTAGTACTGTTTTATTAGAAAATGAAAATGTTCCTTTTGTCATTAAGAAGAGTAGTAATCCTGTCTTTAAGCTCCCACTCTCAGAACCCTTAGACGAAGATACTATCGTATGGAAACAAGAAATGCTTGTTGAGGATGAGTTAAAGAAGAAAGAAATTGAGGAAGGTAATGTAGAAGAAGTTACACCTAATAAACCAGTTAAAATTGAATCTGTTAAAACTGAATTAGGTAGTAACAAGAATAAGTCAAAGAGTAATAGGAATGGGAAAGTAGGTGTTAACATTGCTAATTCTGCTACACCTGCACCCACTGCACCTAGGAAATTGTGTACTAATTGCAATTCTGCTGGACACCTTAGTCATGCATGTAATAAGGTTAAAGTAGAATCTGATATTCCTATTTTGCAGAACATGTTTAACATAAATAGTTCTCATTTGCCTTGTGGTATTACTGGATGTATGCCATGTGCTTTTAACATTATGCATGCTTATTTTAATTTGATGAATGCATCTACTTCTAGTAATTGCATAGGCATAGAAAGAAGCATGAATAAGAAAAAGGTAAGGGCAAAGACTGCTAGTCCTCCTACGGTTAGGAAGGAGACTCAATCTCCTAAGCCAAAAGACAAATCTGTCAAGGCAAAGGAACATGATTCGAGTTCAGTCAAAGTAGAACTTAAAGATGTGAAAACTGAACCTGTTACACCATCTGCAAGAACCTCTAAATTTCTTGGACCCAAACAAGTTTGGGTGCCAAAGAAACATTAATCACTTTGTGGTTGCAGGGCATAGGTACTAATGAAAAAGTCATGTGGATTCTGGATAGTGGATGTTCAAGGCATATGACAGGAGACAAGTCCCTGCTGACCAATGTGGTTGAGAAGACCGGCCCAGTTGTAACCTTTGGAGATGACAGCAAAGGCTTTACTAAGGGATATGGTAGTCTGGAAGTTGGAAATGTCATCATTGAAAATATCTCTCTTGTTGACGGTCTGAAGCACAACTTGCTGAGCGTCAGTCAATTTACAGATAAAGGATATAATGTGGACTTCAGGAAGGAAAAGTGTATGATCACCAACAGGAAAGATGAAAAGCTTGCTCTTAAAGGAGTAAGAAAAGGAAATCTGTTCGTAGCTGACTTAAACACTGCAAGCAGAGGAGAAGCAAGTTGTTTCTACAGTAAAGCATCCTCTGAGTTGAGTTGGTTATGGCACAGAAAACTATCTCACCTGAACTTTAAGGCGATGAATTCTTTAGTTAGAAGAGAATTGGTGAGAGGGTTACCACAGATGGAATTCTACCAAGAAGGACTCTGTGAAGCATGTGAAAAGGGTAAGTCAAAGAAGGCGTCACATAGAAGTAAGGTCATGTCAAGCATCAGCGAACCTCTCCAGTTGATTCATATGGATCTGTTTGGACCGGTTAATGTCATGTCAGTTTCAAAGAAGAAATATGCATTAGTGATTGTCGATGACTACTCCAAGTACACGTGGGTGTTGTTTTTGCATTCTAAGGATGAAGCACCTCAAATGGTAATCGATCACATTAAAAAGATTGAGGTTGAAGCTGGATTGCCTGTGCGGACGATCAGATCAGATAATGGAACTGAATTCAGAAATGCAGTTCTAAATGAATTCTGCACGGAGCAAGGCATTTCAAGACAATACTCAGCCCCAAGAACTCCACAGCAGAATGGAGTGGTAGAAAGGAAAAATAGGACTTTGATTGAAGCCGCAAGGACAATGCTAAGCTAGTCAAAGCTACCTACATATTTTTGGGCAGAAGCAGTAAACACAGCTTGTTACACTCAAAATAGGACCCTGATTAATAAAGATCTAGAAAAGACATCCTATGAGATTATGACCAAAAGAAAGCCATCACTGAAGTACTTTCATGTGTTTGGTGGAAAATGCTATGTATTGAAAGATGAACATCTGGGCAAGTTTGATGTTAAAGCAGATGAAGGGATTTTCCTTGGTTACTCACTGGAGTCTAAGGCGTACAGGGTATATGTGATTGAATCTCATAAGGTCATTGAAAGCCTTAATGTAACGTTTGACGACACCAAACTCCCAAGTCTTCAAAAGGATAAAGATTCTGAATCTCTGGAAATTGAAAATCTATCAGAATACTACTTAGGAGATGAAGACGTACCTGGTGTTGCATCTGGTAGCCATGAATACACAAATATTGATAATCCAGAGCAAAGCAGTGGAAGTGTTGGTAATACCACACAGTCACAATCACAGTCTGTATTTCAAAATCAGTCTGTTACTGAACCTGCTAGCTCAACTGGTGGATCATCAAATAATGAAGGCAACAACTCAGGGGGAGGTGAAGAAGGATCAGCTAGTCACTCTCAACACAACTACGAAGAAGGACAATCATCAAGGGCTAATCTGCCTAGACAGAGGGTATGGAACAGAGATCATCCCTTTGAATTAATCATTGGTGACCCAGAGAGTGGTGTGAGGACTAGAAGAGCAACGGAAAATGAATGTATGTACTCTGGTTTTCTATCAGAGGAAGAACCTAAAAAGGTTGAAGATGCTCTAGAAGATCCAGATTGGGTGATTGCGATGCAAGATGAACTCAATCAGTTTGATAGGCAGAAAGTGTGGAAAATGGTACCCAGACCTAAAGACAAATCTGTTATTGGCACTAAATGGGTATTCAGGAATAAGTTGGACGAAGATGGCATTGTTACGAGGAACAAGGCCAGACTGGTTGCTAAAGGGTATTCTCAAGAAGAAGGAATAGATTATGACGAGACCTATGCACCAGTAGCAAGACTTGAAGCCATCAGGATGCTTTTGGCATACGCAGCACATTCAGACTTTAAAGTTTATCAAATGGATGTGAAAAGCGCATTTCTGAACGGGGAGCTGGAAGAAGAAGTATATGTAGAGCAACCTCCGGGTTTTGAAAACAAAGATTATATGGACTTTGTGTACTTCCTTTTTAAAGCTCTTTATGGACTCAAGCAGGCACCTCGGAAATGGTATGAAACACTATCTGAATTCTTAATTGAAAATGGTTTTATCACAGGTGTTATAGATAAGACTCTCTTTCATAAAATGCATAAAGATGCTATGATATTAGTACAAGTATATGTTGATGATATAATATTCGGTTCTACTAATGATGAGCTTTGCAAGAGATTTGCTAAGTTGATGCAGAGTAGGTACGAGATGAGTATGATGGGCGAGCTGACATTCTTTCTTGGACTACAAGTGAGTCAGAAGAAAGATGGGATCTTCATTTGTCAGACAAAGTACATCAGAGATCTTCTGAAGAAATATGGACTTGAAGATTCAGCTCCAGCCAAGACTCCAATGCCAACTGCCACAAAGCTTGATGAGGACAAATCAGGTAAATCTGTCGACATCACAAGCTATAGAGGTATGATTGGATCTCTACTCTACTTAACTGCAAGTAGGCCAGATATTATGTTTTCCACTTGCTTATGTGCACGGTTCCAAGCTAACCCAAAAGAGTCTCACCTTATAGCTGTCAAAAGAATTTTTAGATACCTGAAGGGTACTCCAAATTTGGGGATTTGGTATCCTAAAGGTACCGGTTTTGACCTAATCGGCTATACAGACTCGGATTTTGCAGGTTGTAAGATTGACAGGAAGAGCACTTCGGGAAGCTGTCAATTCTTGGGAAGAAGATTGGTCTCATGGTATAGCAAGAAGCAGCACTCCGTGTCTACCTCAACAGCAGAGGCAGAATACATCGCAGCTGGTAGCTGTTGTGCTCAGATTCTATGGATGAGAAACCAGCTTCAAGACTATGGCTTTATGTTGAACAAGATTCCGATATTCTGCGACAACACAAGCGCCATAGCTATAACCAACAATCCGGTTCAGCATACAAGGACAAAGCATATCGATATCAGGTATCACTTTATACGAGAGCATGTCATGAATGGAATTGTGGAGTTGCATTTTGTACCCACAGAACAACAACTTGCAGACATCTTCACGAAACCACTAGACGAATCCACTTTCTCTAGGTTGGTTAGTGAATTAGGGATGTTAAATTTAAATTAATTTTTGTTTGCGAGGAGTTGTATGGATTCACAAGTTATTGAATCTTTATATCCAAAGGACTTGTGAAATCCAGTCTAACTTATAATCTCGGGCTTATGAATATCAATATTAATTATCATAAGTATACCAGTTATGCTTTGTGACAATTATTCGATATAGCATAAGTAGTTAACTGCTACATCATTGTCTGTAGTTAACAAGAAGCATAACAGTCTGTGGTTTAGAATTAATTGGTGTATTTCAATGTCATGAAATCTTGCTGAGAGATTCTATATCAGACAGGTTGTGATCTTTAGTGAGAAATTGGTTGTACTGTCATGTTTATTTAATTTGCTGGCTCTCACTGATAATATATGTAGCAATTACATTTCATGTTGTTATTTTGCATAACTGCCTGTATGGTTAACTGCCTGTATGGTTTATTCAGTATGCTTGAATGATTAATTGAATTGTGATTGGGTTGTTTTTTAAATTTTTTGGAAATCACAACTGCAAAAGAGTATGGAACAAATTTTTTTTTGTTGTTTTCAAAATCTTTAAACAACCACCTATATATATTATATATTTATATGTTTGTCTGTGTAATTCAGATTGAATTATATTTAATTTTTAATTATTTCTAAATTAAAATTTTAATAATTCTATTTTAGGAATATTAAATTTTTAATTCAAGAAATCTCTATTTAATTAAATTTATGAAAATTCGAATTTATATGTTTATATGTTTTAAATTATTTGATAAATGCAAGTTTTATTTTATTTTTTAAATCATCAGTATTTCAATTACTAATGGTTTTCTAATTAAAATTAACTTACATGTGTCGATAGTTGTTAACTATCGGAAATGTATTTGATTTTCTAATTAAAATTAACTTACATGTATCGATAGTTGTTAACTATCGGAAATGTATTTTAATTTTAAATTAATTAGATTGCATGTCCCGATAGTTAAGAATGTTTTGTTTTATTACTTTAGTTTGCATGTATCGATAGTTAATAAGTATCGGATTTTATTTTATATTATTTATTGCATGCGCAATAAAAAAAAAAAAAAAAACGAAAATTAATTAAATATCCCGATAGTTAGTAACCATCGGGTGCTGGATGTCATTCTTGACTTTCTTTAATTTGCATGTCCCGTAGTCATACTAGCTCTATAATATATATCATTTTCTCTCTCTATCCACTATGCTTTTTTCTTCCGATACTTCTTTAACAAGCATAACAATATACACACATCCGACTGTTAAGTACTATCGGAGCAAAATTGATTTTTCTTTCTTCAATATCTACAGTTCTAGGACTCATTTTGAAAATCTAAAACCGTAGAAGTGTAGATCTGTTAACTAGCTTCATTTCCATACTAATTTTGTTTAGTTTTGTTTCGAAAAATTTACAGATATTTCGAACTTTGGGAATTTTTCTAGGGTTAACTAGAAGTCAAAAAATCAAAATAAAAATAGTGGTGTGTTTCAAATCTCTCCTAGTTTATCATATATTATTTTTAGAATTTTTGGAGACGTTTGAATTTTTGGATATTTACGAGTCTTTTGAATTTTGGGAATTTTTCTTGGGTTAACCAGAGGTCCAAAATTTGTAATAAAAATACTGGTGTATTTCAAATCTCTCCTAGATTATCATATATTATTTTTAGAATTTTTGGAGAAGTTTGAAATATTGGGTATTTTTGGTTCGTAATCGAATAAACTAAGTTCGTTTTTGTTTTGAAACAGTTAAAAATTTTGGTAATTTTTACTTGTTAAAAATGGCTGGAATTTTTAATATTACTCGTACGAATTTAGTTGCCGAATATAATATTCAGACCCTACCTGCTGATTATCGGGCTTGGGCGCGAATATTAATCGAATATTCAAGGATCAGGTATGCTTTAGTGACAGACGTGCTATTAAATCATAATATGTTGCGTGACTGTTACTGCTCAGCTACTGACTCCTCAGAGGATGAAGTGTTGGCTTTTACTTTTCAATTAGGCAATCGGGAAATTAGGGTTACTGAACATGATTTGAATCGTATTCTTCGATTCCCACAGGATAATTTTGTTCAAAACCCTACACCCGAACAATTAGCTGTTTTCTGTACTTTTGCCAACTACTTCAATTTCGAAGTTCGTGACTTAGGAGAAATGTATAAACACCATTTTCCTAAGGCATGGAATTTCTTTTTCCATACCATTATTCAGTGTTTTTCCTTTAAGAAGACTAGCACCCATGGTATTCCTTATTTTTATCAAGCTATTGGATATGGTGTTGCTAATAATCTTAGGTTAAACTATGGTCATTTGTTAATGCATAAAATTCTAAGCGTAATGGGACTTCCGGATAACAGAAACCTCCAACTTCGCAATGTGGACTGTTTCTTTCCAAGGTTCCTACAGCTTGTTATTAATGATGTATCTACTAACGAAGAAAAGCTACGCTATTATAGTAGTCCTACTTCTTTTCCTGTGAAGCAGAAGAACAAGATTGCTACAACGTTGCAGAACAACAATGACTATAACAACAACTCACCAGCACTAATGACAGACTTTATGAGGAGGTGTGTTGTTGACATGGACAGAGACGTCCCTCTTGGACCACAAGAAGATATTCAAATCCCTGAACAAGATCAAGTGCCTACCCCTGAATTGGAGTTGTCACAAGAAGAAAATGTTCAGGTGACCGAAGAGGTACAAGTTACATCTGGAGGAGATTCACTTGGGAATGCTGATAGTCAAGATTCATATCATCCCATATCTCTAACAGGTAATCAAACAGGTAGTCCAACTGAATCCACATCTTCACTGTTTATTAATTTGCAGAATTTGTTTGAAGATACTGGAATGGAACTTGCTACTGAGCCCTCTGTGGCATTAGGAACAGGCAATGAATCTGCAAACCAACAGATTATAACCCCTGCCTCAGAACCAAACACTACTCAATCCTTACCGTTATCTTCTCACCAACCCCTAAAAAGAAAATTTGTGAGTGAGGGAGATAGTGCCTTAGAAGCACCACATAAGGCAGGTGAGGGAACCCCAACAGCTCTACCTCTGACTAGAAGGAGATTAGAAGAACCTGAGGTAACTGTTAGCCCATCTATGCCCTCTCAAAAGGACATAAAGCTGAAAAAAGGCAAATACACAGTCTCTGGGGACATCCTCTCAACAGGGTGAACCTATTGAAATTCGCCCGTCAGCCAGGGCATCTGAACGAGTGTCAATAATTGAGCCTCCAACCAAGTTATATGTTGCACTGAAAGGAGCACACACACAGGAGGAATTGACGGATATTGCTACTACTGTAGCAGAACCTATGCAGGTAAATCCTGTACAGGTCATGCCTTCACAGGCTATTGCGGGAGTCACGGGTCCTTCATTGCTAAACATTACAGGATCCAATGTGATAAGCCCCCCAGGAGGAACATTCCTGGCTCCTCATAAGGAGGTCTCCACCACTATTAGTGGAAAGGAGAAGCAACTACTTGGCAATAGTTCTTCGGATGAGCCATTTAGGATTTTCACTGCAGGTACAGAAGACTTGCTGGAGTCAAGGAGAGTGAGTGAAACACCAACAGAACGATTGAGTGGTCATAATTCACCCACACCCCTAAGACCGAGTGAGAGAATTGAGAGACAAACACTTACAGAACCTGTCAGTGAGACACCTACCAGCCAAATCAACACCCTCACAATGCACACACAATCACTAAGTCAAAGGGTTTATAACCTGGAGACTACTGTCACCGAAATGAAATCTGAATTTCACAGCAATGTCATGGAAATAAAATCTGTTCAGTACAACATGCTGCAGGACTTGCAGAATTTCAAGACAGATATGAAGAAGTTTGTCACAGATTTGTTTGAAAAGCATCAATCTCAATCTACTCAAATCCCTACTTCGAAGGATAACACAACTAAGGGGGAGATGATAGTGCGAGAACAAGAAAAAGAATCTGGTGCAGAAATGAGGAGTAACGACAAAGGTAAAGGAAAGTTGGTAGAGGAAGAAGCAAACATCTATTCATCTCAGGGGGAGCAAGATATACCGCTGGAGGTCAGGCTTACACTTGAAGAAGGAGAAATATGGGAACCTTCTCATACAGCTCCTACAGCTCAGGAAGATGATGTGTTTGATGAATTTGTAAATGATGCCGCTTATCAGTTTACTGAAACGGACTTCGTGGAAACATTTGGTTTGCTCGATGCGAATCAATCCATGATAAGGGCATATGAAGTTGCACGCATGTCTCAGGAGAAAATCAGAAGGGAACACTACAACCACTACATTGAAAGGAGACAAAGGCCGTTGATGTTATTAAGAGAAGGAAGTGCGTGGGATAAGGCTAGGAGTCTTTTGCAGAAACCAGAGTTAGGAATGATTCAAAATGAAGATCAAATGGTTCTGGAAGCATTGCAAGAAGCTCACAAGAGTCATCCATCAGTAAACCAGTTCTTTCATGCACTAAAACAAACTATCAAGTTGATATTCATCACGACCAACGTAAATGGATGGCAGATTCAAATTCAGTTCAATAATTCGACCACAAAGACCATTTCTTCGAATTTCATCAAGTTGAGGTCTCTAACAGAATTATATGTCATGAAGATTAGGACAGACAAGAGATCTCATGTGAATGAACTTCTTACTGATATGATTGAAGATCAGATGAGCAAAACAGAAGTTGAAGTTCACACAACTCCTTATACAGTGATATTCTACAAAGACAAGTTGGTTCAGACACTGTGTCTGAGTGATGAAAGATTGAGCCTATATCCTCTGAAGCGTCTGAAATATGTTGAAGGGCTTCTTAGGAGTGAAGGACTTAGGACAGAAGAAAAATGGAAAGCTGCAGAGCGCATTTATGCTTATAGACTTAATGTCTTATCAAGTCAATCTGTAGATATTTCCAAGGTCGGAAGAATAGATCCTTCAAATGGATCTCAACCAAAGTTGCCTGTGTATTCAAGAGAAGAAGGAAATTGGGACTTTGAAGAAGTCAAGGCAATGACTGAATTCAGATATAACCATCCAGGGAAGGTGTTCGAATACGCAGAAAAGCCAAATTTTCCAATTGTCTTTCCAGATTTTGATATAATCAGGGAGACAGAGACAATGGTGCTAAAGGATCCTCCAGCAATCAGGTATAAGAACCCCAAAGGAAAAACTGAAATAGTTGATATCTACAGGATGTCTTACATGACTTCTAGGGAACTGGGTGCTATACTTGATCAAATCAAGACTTCAACGAACTACAAAGACAAATCAGCATTGACAGAGATCTCTAAGCTTTACATGGAGAAGTTGAGAGCAGAATCATACTACAACACTGATCGGGTTAAAGCAGTACCAAAAAGGTTGAGTGTTAAAGGAAAGACGAAAGTTCTTGAATTTACATTCGAACAAGTTAAGCAGATAAGAAGAGTAGCTGTCTTGCAAACACTTCAAGAAGCTTTGTCAGATCCCAAGCCAAGTAATATGCTAGAAGAAGAAGCACTGGATCTAGTGAATGACCAGCTTGCAAGTCTTGTACAGTGAGAATGACTAAATGTATATCAGTTCAGGCTAGAGGAACATTCATTCTACATTGTAATTGTATTTGAAATCTGGAAATGTATAATGTAATCCAGAATTTGTTTAATATTAGTTTACCGTCTTCTATTTACTTTTTCTTGTAAATTAGTTGAGTTATCCTCTTAAGGGATTTGCTTGTCAAACTCTATCAATCAAATAGGGGGAGATTGTAAAGCAAAATGTAACGTAAAGTAACATGTAACCGAGGTACTAACTCAACACTACAAGTCGGTAACTTATATTAAAGTAAAGCACGGAATCGACTGCAAATCGTTTATAAGTTGAATACGAAAAACCAAAATATTAGAGGAAGCTTTGAAGACATTGAAGATCACTGAAAGAAGTTCATTAACATGTTCAAGCCTCAGTGAAGAATAAAGTTAAAGTGTTTCAAAGGTTCTGAAGATGAAGAAGGTTTTACTACAGAGAAAGCAGAAGATTCCAGTGAAATTTAAGAAGCACTTCTTAACATGATGGAACAGGTCAATTGTATAGCAAAGAATATGTGAAGATCAAGATCTTGCTAGTCGGTTGTGAACCAGACCAGTTGCACCAATCGACAGCACAAAAGAAATTGAGAACTGCATCATTGATTCAGAAGAATTGACCAGATACTGAGATGAGTAACCAAAGTGGTATGTGATTAAGCCCAGAATAAATCAAGGTCAAATTAACAAGGAAATATTTATTTGACTTGGTTGCAGTGGAAGAAATGTTATGAAAGGCTTAATAGATTCGAAATTGGCTAAGGAAAGAAGACTACAGAAGCGGTATCCAGAAGTCAACCTAGTCAAGCTGTTTCGTCTTATTCCTATTTTGTCCTATTCACCAATGGTTAATAACCATCGGGTGAGTTAAATGGATAAGCAAAGAAAAGCTATGCCACTTCCCGATAGTTATTAACTATCGGGTAAAGAAAATAAAAGCAAGCCATGAATTTCCGATAGTTGCTAAGAGCATGGAAATTCCGATAGTTAATTTATTAGAGAATAATTCCGATAGTTAATATATCTCCGATAGTTGCTCAGTTTGAAATAATTAATTTTATTTTATGAATTGTTTCAAGTGTCCGATAGTTATTTTACAGACTCATCGATACTTAACAATTACTCAGAAATTGTTCCGATACTTATGAAGAAAAAGAAGCGAAGCTGCAACTTATTTAACTTGGCACAAAATGGGCCACGTATCCTAAGTTGAAAAAGACTACACAAAAAGCAGCAAAGGCATCGTCTTTGAAGAATTCATTCAGCTAACAGCCAGAGAGATACACATAGCAGTAAAGAGAGAAAACACAGAGAGCATTCAAGAGTAAACACTGAAGCCATTAATTTTGTACACACAGCTGTTGTTACCCTTGTTGTTTTCATTAAAGCTTGTAACCTAACTGACTGTACTAGTGAATCATTGTAACTAATCGAAAGATTAGATTTGTGGAGCACCTTCGTGGTTTATATTAATAAAACGATATATTCCCCGAACGAACTGTTGTTATGTTATTGCTCACCAACTGTTTGATTATATAACTGTTCGAACTGTATTAAGTCCTAAAAGAACCATTCCGCGAATATTTTATAAATTGGACAATATCGTATTCAACCCCCCTTCTACGATATTTGGGACTAACAGCTGCTAACCTTACAGGTCCTGAAGAAGAAAAGCTGTTAAGGGTTCTCAGGGAATTCAAATCAGCCATTGGTTGGACTATTGCAGACATAAAAGGAATCAGCCCTGCCTATTGCCAGCATAAGATTCCGCTGGAAGAAGGAAGTAAGTCAACAGTGGAACATCAGAGAAGGCTTAATCCACTCATGAAGGAAGTAGTGAAGAAGGAAATTATTAAGTGGCTGGATGCAAGGATTATCTATCCTATTTCTGACAGTGCTTGAGTGAGTCCAGTTCAATGTGTGCCAAAGAAAGGAGGCATGACGGTGGTAACTAACGAAAAGAACGAGCTCATTCCTACGCGGACAGTCACTGGTTGGAGAATCTGCATGGACTACAGGAAGCTGAACAAAGCTACTAGGAAGGATCACTTCCCTCTTCCTTTCATTGATCAAATGCTAGACCGACTTGCCGGCCATGAGTACTATTGCCTGCTGGATGGATATTCGGGTTACAATCAGATCTGCATTGCTCCAGAGGATCAGGAGAAGACAACATTTACATGTCCGTTTGGTACCTTCGCTTTTCGAAGGGTTTCTTTTGGGTTATGTGGTGCACCTGGCACTTTTCAGAGGTGCATGATGGCAATTTTTTCAGACATGATTGGAAAGACAGTGGAAGTCTTCATGGATGATTTTTCAGTATTTGGGTTTTCTTTTGACGAATGTCTACACAATCTTAGCATGGTTCTGAAAAGATGCGTGGAGACTAATCTGGTTCTCAACTGGGAGAAATGCCATTTCATGGTACAAGAGGGAACTATTCTTGGACACAAGGTGTCACGTCGAGGCCTGGAAGTGGATAAAGCAAAAATAGAGACAATTGAAAATCTTCCACCGCCCAATTCAGTGAGAGGAATTCGTAGTTTCCTCGGTCACGCAGGTTTCTACAGAAGATTCATCAAGGATTTCTCCAAAATTTCCAAACCCTTGTGTAAGCTATTGGAGAAGGATATTCCCTTCAAATTCGATGATGATTGTATGACAGCTTTTGAGACATTGAAGAGGAAGTTGATTTCAGCACCTGTGATCATCGCCCCAGATTGGAATGAACCTTTTGCTATGATGTGTGATGCTAGTGATTTTGCAGTAGGGGCTGTTCTTGGCCAAAAGAAAGACAAGATTTTTCATGTTATCTACTATGCAAGCAAGACACTCAATGATGCGCAATTGAATTACACAACAACAGAGAAGGAGCTGTTAGCCATTATATATGGCTTTGACAAATTCAGATCATATTTTCTTGGTACGAAAGTGACGGTGTACACTGACCACGCAGCTATTAGATATCTGCTCTCCAAGAAGGATTCTAAACCCCGCTTGATTCGATGGGTTCTTCCACTACAAGAATTCGATGTTGAGATCAAAGATAGAAAAGGGACAGAAAATCAAGTAGCTGATCACCTCTCCAGATTGGAAGATCTTGGTAAATCATCTCAAGACAGTACCATCATCAATGAATCATTTCCAGATGAACAGCTGTTTAGAATACAAGAAGAAGAGCCATGGTATGCTGATATTGTGAATTATCTGGTAAGTCAAATTGTTCCACCTGAGTTGTCGCCAGCTCAGAGGAAGAAATTCATGCACGACGTCAAGTGGTTTCGTTGGGACGAGCCATATCTGTTTAAACAAGGGGCTGACCAGGTTATCAGGAGATGTGTACCATATAGTGAGACAGACAATATTCTGAGGGATTATCATGCCACAGCTTATGGAGGCCATTATGGAGGTGAAAAGACAGCGACTCGTATTCTGCAGGCTGGATTTTATTGGCCATCACTCTTCAAGGACGCTCATCAGTTTGTAACCAGGTGTGATCGTTGCCAGCGAGTAGGCAACATTTCAAAAAGGGATGAGATGCCCCTTAATGTAATGTTAGAGGTAGAAATTTTTGATGTGTGGGGGATCGACTTCATGGGCCCATTCATTTCATCATGCAATAACCAATACATCTTGCTAGCTGTGGATTATGTCTCCAAATGGGTTGAGGTCAAGGCACTTCTAACTAATGACGCCAATGTAGTGCTCAACTTCCTTCACAAGAACATTTTCACCAGATTTGGGACTCCAAGGGTCATTATTAGCGATGAGGGTTCTCACTTTTGCAATCGGAAGTTCACTAATCTGATGGCAAGATTCAACATCAACCATCGGGTGGCTACGGCGTACCACCCTCAAACCAATGGTCAAGCTGAAGTATCAAACCGTGAGATCAAACGCATTCTGGAAAAAGTGGTAAGTCCTTCTCGTAAGGATTGGTCTTTAAAACTGGATGAAGCTGTGTGGGCTTACCGAACTACGTTCAAAACACCTTTGGGTATGTCACCATATCAACTTGTCTATGGGAAGGCTTGTCATCTGCCAGCAGAACTGGAACACAAGACTTATTGGGCATTGCAGAAGCTGAATTATGATTGTAAAGCCGCAGGGGAAAGGAGGATGGTGCAAATCAATGAAATGGATGAGTTTCGTCTACAAGCTTATGAGAATAACAAGCTCTACAAGGAAAAAGTGAAACGATGGCATGATCGTCGGTTGACAACAAAGGTATTGGTTCCTGGTCAATTAGTGTTATTATTTAACTCTCGTCTGCGTTTGTTTCCAGGAAAACTCAAGTCAAGGTGGTCAGGACCCTTTGTTGTGAAGACTGTGTTTCCACACGGAGCTGTGGAGATTTATGAAAAGACCCCAGATCAAGCGTTTAAAGTCAATGGTCAGAGATTGAAGCCTTATTTGGGAGACCAAATAAATCGCGAAGCTGAAGTCGCGATTCTGTCTACCTCGGATTGAGGAACTGAATTAACGTCCGGCTAAATGACGTTAACGACAGCGCTCGTGGGAGGCAACCTACGGATTGAATGGTAATTTTTATTTTTATAAAAAAAATATAAAACAAAAAAAAATACAAAAAAAGCAAAAATACAAAAAAATCAGAAAAATGGACAAAGGCACCAGGGGCGGGCGTGCTCCTAGAGGCGCGGGCGCGCCTGGGCGCGGTTCCAGAAAAAAAAATAAAAAAATCAGAAAAATGAAAAATGCAGAAATGCAGAAATTTTTTTTATCTTTTTATTAGTTTTTAGCCCAACCCAGCCCACTCTCACTTGTTTATATAGTCTTGGCATACCCTAACCCTAGCTACTTACTTACTTCACTTCTTGCATTCTCACATATACACACAACTATACACGCACCACATCTCATCTCTTCACACATCTACACTCAACCAATGGCACCCAAGAGATCTAGGCGCTCAAGGACATCAAGTTCTTCTTCGAGTGGGGGAGTTGTGCCCCAATTCAATTCACCGGAGGCCCAAATTGAGTTTGCACACTTGATGACCAAATCTGTGGTCAAGGAAAGAGGATTCATTCCGGGTGTTCTTGATGGGTCTCTAATCGCGATGGTTAGTGAGCGCGGTTGGGAGACCGTGTGTGAGGCTGCGGAGGCGATACCATTGAGTATCGTTAGGGAGTTCTATGCTAATGCCAAGCAAGAGAAGAATGAGTATTCTGCAGTTTGAGGGTATGTAGTGGATTATACTCCTGCTGCTATCACTAGGGTTTTGAATTTGCCTGCACCGCAGGAGGGAGTGGAAGATTTTGGGTTGAAGACCAGTGGGGAGGTTGACCTTGAGGCCATTCTGCGGGATATGACAGTTCCCGGCACTACTTGGAAGCGCAGGGCAGACTCTACTGAGCCGGTTACCTTCTCCGCCATGGCTTTGAACCCGTATGCTAAGGCCTGGAACCTGTTTCTGTGTGCTAACATTGTGCCGTCGTCGCACACTCATGAGGTGACCGTGGATCGGGCTATTTTGTTGTGGGGTATTCTCAGCGGGCGATACATCGACCTAGGTTCCCTTATCCACAGGCACATGATCCGCTTTTTGCAGGGCAGTACCACTGGAGCGATTCCGTATGGCTCAGTGGTTGTTCGTCTGTGTGTTGATGTGGGTATTCACTGGCCGGCGGAGGAACAGTTGCAACTTCCTGCGAGTGCCATTGACACGGCGGCGATAGCTCGACTACCTGAATGGGACGGTGGTATACCGCATCCCAGAGGCTTAGGGTATATTGTGGGTGGTGACGTGCCACTAAGACAGCAGAGGGAGGCTAGGGCTGGATCTTCTAGGGCACCGCCAGCTGTGGCTAGTACTGGTATGGGTGCGGCCCATTTTCGGAGGTTGGCACGGCGATTGGACGCAGTTGATGATAGGCAGAGCCGGTTTGCTGCTGACCTGACTCAGGCTCTCGGTGCAGCCTTTCTGGCTACTGCTGTACAGGTAGATTGGCCTGTTTATGGAGCTGGCACCGTGTATCCACCACCGGATTCACCCGAGGAGGGTGACTCTGCGGACGATTGAGGTATATCTGCGCACTTTCTTTGTTTCTTGCCTTCAATGGGGACATTGAATATTTTAACTTTGGGGGTGGGAAATGGAGATTGTAGTTAGATGCATATAGGGCATGTAGTGGTAGTATTTTTCATGCATTTGGTTTTAATTGCCATATAGAGCATTTTGTTTGCAATTCTTGTTCTGTTTACCATGTGAGTCCATTTTAGTTACATTTCATAGCATGCATATTTCATGATCCCTTAGGATGAGCTAATTCTGATTGTTAGGACGATGTCGAATTGAGTGTGGTATTGATGAGCAGAGGGTTGAATTACAGTCCCTATGAAATTGAATTGCATGTTTCAGAAGCACTTTCTTTACACAGTCTCATCGGTTACTTTTGGGCTAGGTTGAGTCATGCCTGTTTAGTTGTTTTAGATTTAATCGCATGTTTATATCTAGAATGTTTGTTATTCCCTTGATAATGTAAGAATGCCAAAGTATAAGTCTGGGGGTGGCAGGGATTCATGCTAATTGTTAATGATTGTCAAGTATGGCTAGGCGTCAAATGGCTAGTAGCCGGCTCATATTTTTATGAGTAGTCTAGGGTTGGAATTGAGAATTCTCATTCCAGATTCTGTCAAAAAAAAAAAGAAAAAAAAGGAAAAAAAAGAAAGAAAAAAAATAGTCATGTGAATAATTCGAGGCAAAATTAACCAGGGTGAGCTCTTTAATACTCGGGCAATTAAGTTCGAGGGGACTTTGTGCCTAGTGACCTAAGGCTTTTTATAGTCTGGGATCCACTAACCTGACACTCGCTACATGGATATTATTGTATAAGCCTTTAGGGGTCTCATCCATTGCACGGTTGAATAAGCCTATGTATTGTGTTATGTGTCGTAGTGGTGGTTTAGCAATAAAGTGTGATTCCCTGTCTAACTCAAATGAATGACGGAGGTGTTTGTATGTTATGGAGTGTTTACCACTCATTCTGTTTATAAATAGGTGATTGTCTTGGCGAAAAATAGGTATGATTTTGATCTAGTGTCAGAGTATATTTGATGACCATCGCACACACCCACGTTTCTGTTCATGTAGTACTGGTATACGGGGGCTTGGTCGAGCTCTGTTTGGATGTATTGCATCTCTTTGAGGCTTGGCTTATCGATTGGTTTTGGTGAGTTCGAGGGGGTCCTTGCATTTTCATAGTAGTTGCATTCATGCATTGCATTGCCTTAGATTGTTTAGAGTCTGTTTATGCTTGGGGACAAGCATCGGTTTAAGTTTGGGGGTGCGTTAGTGGACTTTTTGTCCACTATATACGTTCCAATTCGACTTAAATTGATCGCTTGTGCCCAAGTATGTAGTGTCTTTTGATGTGTTTTGTGTCTTTGGTGTGCAGATTGCCGTTCGTAGCAGAATTATTGAATAATTGCATAATTTGGTGGTATATGAGCTGGGATTTCAAATGAGGAAGATCAGGACTGGAGTTAAGATCAAGAGAGGGCAAGACGAGTCGTTAAAAGAGCAACGCACAAGAAAAGCAGTTGCTGGACAGAAGCTGCAAGCGCGCCCACGCTCCGTCAAGCGCGCCCGCGCTGCAGCAAGGAAAGTTCAAGGGCGGCCGCCCTTCCTCAAGCGCGCCCGCGCCCTGTCGAAAGCATAATTTTTATTTTGCAGTTGTTTAGCTTTTAAGGCCCAGTTAGAAGCAGGCCCGTGGATTTTTGGTTTTTATGTAACCTAGTATAAAAACATCAGGGTTATTTTTATTATGGATTATCTAGGTCATTATCATAACATAAGTAGTAGTACTTTGTGAGCCGTCAAGCTATTTTCTTTTGTAATTTTTATCACGTAGATTATCGGTTGTTTCTTTTACTCTTGCAATTAATATCAGTCTTTTATGTTTAATTGGGTTTCTACTATGTTTTCAATTGAACCCATGATGTCGGCTAGTCCAATTATGGGTTAAACGCTGTCATGGGGTTTTAATGGATTTTTCTATCGATTCTAGATATTGATTGTCTTTATGCCAAAGTGTGTGATTGTTATGGATATCCTAGTATGGTTAAGCTTATTCGTTGTAAATGCGTCGCGAACATTTATGATTGTTTGTTGAACCCTTGTGAATGCGAAAGTGGATCTAGGGTTTAGAACATGCCATGCTAGCATAGGTTTTTGCATGATAAGAGCATGTATTAATTTGGGGTGTAATTCTAACCGTCTTGCACTGACTATGTGATTTTATGGATACTTGTGCTTAAGCCATTATGTTTTCAATCTCTATAGACATATAGAGACTAATCGTAGTGGTTGACTATTTGACTTCTATCAATTGTGGATGTTCAGTAGGATGGTATGCGTACAACGAAAGTTGGCGTTTATCAGTTTAGAGGGTCTGATCAGTTATCATCACTTTCACATGCTAGGTTGAAAAGGCATAAGATTCTAGATGAGATAGATTATGAAGTTAAAATCCCATGTTTATTCTATATAAGTAATTCGTTAAGTTTTAATTAGTAGTGTAATCAAAACGCCAATTGTTATTTTCTTAGCAGTGAAACTTAATCATACTCTGGTGTATAAGTGAACTAAACGTAAGCAAGTCGAGTCTCTGTGGGAACGAATCCTACTTATTACTGTATTACTTGTGACCACGTTCTCTTGCGTGAATAAAGTGTGAACATATGTCGACCAAAGCAATGTCGTTAGAGAACAGAGAGTCTGCATAACTTGTTGGCATTGACTTCTCCAAAGGCTTTGGAACATCAGGGACTCTTTGAATTAAGTCCCTCATCTCTTTTATCTGTGATTCCAACCTGATGTTATCTGGCATATGTCTTTGCGATCTAGAACTACGGTATCTAGACCGTCTAGAAGTTTTCTCTCGTTCTGCCTCGTTCGTCTGCCGTCTTGTCATGTGTTATTGGCATTGTCAGTGATTTTATTTTCATCACCATCAATGGAAGTCGTAAGGTCATTCTCCTTATCTTGTGGTTCATCATTAGTGGTGTCTTTTATATCAAGTGTTTGATGTGATCGATGTGTTCCTTGAATTCATGTCATCATTGTAAGATATGACAAAGTCGTTGGAGTTTTAATCTTTGTAGGTAAGAAGAATATTGTCATGCACTTGGCATATAATCGATAAGAACATATTTTACTGATTCATTGATGTTGACAGGTTGTATGTCGTTAGACGGGTACAAATATTCTGACGACTGATGTTTGATGGGTGCATGCCTTTGACAAGCATCACACTTTTTGACATAGGCAATAGCATCTTGTATGATAGTCGTCCAATAGTAGCCCATTCGTAGTATTTTGAATAACAAGTTCCTCCCTCTAGAATGGTTCCCACAGTCACCTTCATGTATATACTTCAATACTTGTGGTGCCTCCTCATACTCTAGACACATTTATAGTAGACCCGTAACTGACTTCTTGAATAGAGCCCCATCAGTTGTTATTAATCTTGAAGCCTTCATTTTCAGTAGCCTCGCCTCATTAGCATTGCTCAGTTGTATGTTATCCGACAGGTAGTCCTTGATTTCTTCGGATCAACTTGTTGACTAGTTGTTTTCAGCACTCCTCTTGTTGTCTAGAGCCATAATATCCTTCGACTCTTCATACTTCTCTATTATTGGTTTCAATATGTACATAATCGGTATATTTGTCATGTTGTCATCTCAAAAGATTGCCCCTAGAACAGCCAAGGCGTCCGCTTGTGTCTTCTCTCTTTGCTTTGACATGTCAAAACATTTGTGCTTCTTTATGCTTCAACAAATGATTTGTTATACTTAACATGTATTCTTTCTGTCTAGACACTAGTGATGTCTTTCCAACAATGTCTATTCCTTACTATATGTCTGGCCGAAATGTGATTGATGGACGTCGATATTCTGATGGTCGACATCTGATTGGAGCATTCTTGTGACAAGCGTCGCATTTTATAATGTACTTAAAAATATTTGGTCTAATGTATGTCAGTACTAACTCATTGATGGAAATTAAATTGGCAGGTTTCTTCTTTAATAATGATTTACATGTTCTCCTTCATGTTTATTTCTTAAGACATGTTGTGATGTCGATCAGTTAGATATCGTTTGAGAAGTAGTCTTGCGTCCAGCTTGTCATTATATTTCATGTCAATACCCGTCATGTTGTCCAGCATCAATTAATATACTTTTTGAGACGTCTTCTCTTTCTGGTATAGGCTTCGGGAATGTATAAATGGTATGTTGTACATGTCGACAGAAGACTGTCACTAGGCTTGTCAAGGCATCGACTTCTGAATTTAATTTTTGCCAAACTTGTCGTATATCAAATGTATGAAATTTTCCTTGTAACTCTTTGAAAATGTTCAAGTGTAACACAATATTTTATAATCTTTGTTATGTCTGAACCGTTGTTGTGGCTCGCACCTTGTAAAAAGTCGTAATTGAGTTATGTTTGATCATACCATGTTGTCCCCCTGTGGTGATTTTAGGACAAGTCCCCACCCTTTCATAGATGGTTGAGGTCCCTCAGTTTATAAGGTTCAAAGAACCTTTCATCTTACTGGTACAATGTATGTAGTTCTTGATCAACTCGTGCTGGTTAACTTGTACTGAAATCATCCACAAAGTCAGCAAATACCTGAGTTTAATTGTTGTTCATAGTTTATATTCAATGTCATATGTACTTGTCATGTAAGGCCATTTCTTCATTCGTAATGTCACGTAGTGTACGTTTAAAGATGCACCACTATATCATCATAGTTAACTTCATTTGTGTGACCGATTCGGTCCTTGAAAAATTTGTTACCAAGTCTGAAATATTATTCATGTACTTTTTAAGCTAAAAGATATAGGCGAGTATAAATTATCATGTCAGGTACAAAAACAATTTTAACGTCAGACAGATACTTCAGGTATCGGACGGGTGCTTCAGTTGTTAGAAGGATACATCTATATATGATTGAGTCCTCTTAACACATCCAAGAGTATGAGTAGCTCGTAACCAGTTGTCATGTCGACCATCCTGTCAATATGTGACAAATGACATGACTAGACTATCGTGTTATGATTCTGTCACATGTCCATGCTAGTTGATTATTTTTTTGTTACTACGAAGTTGTCGCATTTGTCTCCTTTTTTGTGTGTTTCGCTGACGAACACGTCGTATCTTATACGTCGTAGCCATCTATAAGTAGTTAAGATATCAGTTGAATATGGAGTTATCAACCTTCATGTTCGACTTGTAGTTTTTCTCTTCTATGCGTCATGCGTCATGCGTTAGTCGTTCTGACACGTGGCCTACCTTGACGAGTTGTTTTAACATGTGATCTTTCTTGATGAGTTATCTTTTAGTTTGTCGGTTTTAGGAGATCTATCATATCCAGTAGAGAACTGACGTGTGTTTCCTCTCATTGACTTCTGGTATATGTCTTGTAATATGTAGTTTTCATGTCATTTTCTTCTTGTTGGAATAATAGTGGTTGTCAAAATATTCCTCTCGTCTGATTTGTGTTATTTACTTTGGAGTATGCGTCGTCTATCATCTGGTAAGGATATTTCAACAACTCATCGTAAATGGGTGAATCTCTTACCAGACCTCGTCGGAAAGCCCCTATTATCATGGGCATGCCATAATTATTTGTAGCCAATTTGTCTTTGTTTAACCTTAATAAGTACTCTCTTGGACATTCCATACATCTTTGAACAATGCGGTACGAGTCACTCGTCATCTTCTTAAATTGTCTGATACTTGTGTGTTGTAGATTAAATGTGTCAACATAGCTCTTGACATTTGTAATTGTAAACATTTGTTGTCTACATAAGTTGCGTCATCATTATAATTTTTTTATGTATAAATCAAAAAATCTTTTTGACATATCTGTACAAAAAAGTAATATAATACTTAAACGGTGAATTCGTGTAAAATACAAGCGTCATTTATTTTTAAAAAGAGTTTGGGCCTTTAGGAACATGTTAAATTATCTCTCTTAAATCTGGGCTGATGATATTGACAAGTGATGTATGTGAATACAAGATAATGAAGCTAATTTATCATATATAAAGATGTAGAAGTTATCTTAAACAAAGCATTGCAGTATAAAATCGACAACTAGTCTTGCAATATAAACCAAATACGTACTTGGGATGTGGTATTCGTTCACACATTCCTTACCAAGTTATAGACGAGTCGCACAGTTGAGTCCAAACGAGTGACCGAGTTATTAACATGTATTGACGAGTTACCGACGAGTTCATCTCTCCTGTTTCCATCAGTTCTTCTTTACTAATGTCCACTCTCATAATTCAAGGTTGTTGTTGACTCATTCTATTCATGTCCACATCTTTTGCCGTGTCGAGTCAACTTGAAGTCAACTTCTTCATGTCGTGTTATTGTTGTCACAGCTTCATTCTTTCATGTCTGGATATGTATCCATGTGATTTATAACTTTCATGTTTAGACATTTTATTGGTCATGTCGTACTCAACATTACGTCATTCATTCACGTCATGTCGTCGGGTGTATTCTGAGTTAGTGTCTATATTCATACATCGTCAAGTATGTCTATGACACATTTCTTTTTTTAGTCGTCAGGTGTGTCACATTATCTACTATTACCATACTTTCTTGGACATACTCTTCTTCTGTCAGACATATTAACTTGACCGACGACTATCCCTTACTCGTCCAACGCGTCAGATTGATGACATATGTATTTAAACCCTTTAGCACCTGTCGTGGGTCAGATGTCTCACAAGTAACCTATTGACTTGGAACTTCTACGTGTTTGAACCTCCTATTGGACCTGTAAAGCTCAATGTTGTGTCCTTCCATTAGGTCATGTTGTCGTCGGTCTTCTTTCCTTTTGTCATGTATCTCATCCGCTTCTTGATGTCTGTCGTCAGTTATGTCATCCATATTCAGGCGTCATACTAAACCTGCAACTATTCATCGTGATGTCATCTTGTTATTTGATTTTATCATACTCAAATCCGCCTTGAATGCTTCATTCTCTGATTGTAACAAATCCATGTAAGTTTGTAGTCTTCTTATGGTTATAAACATCTCATCATCGATCGTCGGGTTGTTAACATAATTCGTAGTTTCGTCGCATAGTGGATTGTCCTCCATTGTCGTTGAATTCGTATAGACTCTTAGCTAATTTCTCACAGACGGCGCCAACTGTTTTGTCCAAATTTTATAGGGTTAATAACTAAGTCTATATGATTTCGTGTTTGAAGGACAAGTAAAAAAGTAGTAAGACAAAAGCATAAAAGTAAATCAAAGAACAAGAACACAAGCCATTTTGGTGACGCAAAAAACCCCTTGAACAAGGTTAAAAACCAAGGGTGGGAGTGACCCAGCCAAAGTTATCCACTAGAATAAGTCATACAATTGTTACAAATGACAAGAAATGAAATACAAGTACAAAACAGCTTATATGTTCACTGCAGTTTGTGCTCTTCCACTGTAGTTTATACTCGTCGGCTCTATGTATCTACTTGTCAGCTATTCGTCAACTATAAATCTACTGCTCTTCGGCTGTATTCTGCAGAGAATATGTTGAAGAAATGATATAGAATTTGTAGAAAAAGTATAAATTGTAGTATCATTGTTGTGTGAATTGGTTGGCATAAGATGATGTAGGTTTAGCTATAGGTTTAGCCCTATAATGATTGTGTGGTCATATCTTTTGGTTATGATATAGTTGTGTATATGTATCGTATGGTAAATGTGTAAGTAAGAGGGTAGAACTTGTATTTTTCTCCAACTCTAATTGTATATATAGGTGATGCACTCCACGATCCTATTTAATAGGAGATACTTGCTCACCAAGTTCCACAATTGTAGGGAAGATTGCTACCTTATCTCCTATTTTTCAGGATAGTTGGTCGATGGGTAGACTTGGTCAACTCCCGTCAGTGTATTGTGTACTCGTCAGCAGTATATAGGTTACTCGTCGGGCATATGATGTATAGACAATGTGTAAGTATTGAGTTTGTGATAGAAATTCATCCCTTTTCTTTCTCCCTTCATGATTGTATTTATATTATGATTTATCAGCCTCTCACGATCCTATTTCCATGGAGCCACTTGGTGATCACGTTCCTTGATGCTAGGGATGCTTATCTTTATCTTCCCCAAGCATTTGAATTGTTGTTGAAGATGGACTCTATCTCTTCCTTAATTTTCGGCCATCAAGTATTATTCAGCCTTACCCGTCAGGACTTAGTCTACCCGTCAGTAGTAAACAACTATTACTTTTTAGGATTCCTTGTTGAATAAGTAAAAATATTAATATAATTAATATTTCTTTTATAAAAGGAGATAAATCAGTGTATATTAAAATATCAAATGAATACAAATATATATTAAGATTAATTAATACATCCATCGACTGATTCTAGCCGCTGTCGAGTTGTCGTCGGACGCCACTGCGTTCGTCCTATCCTTGATGTCGATAGCTGAATGTTGATTTTGTCTCGAATGAAGTGGTAATCCACCTCTATGTGTTTTGTCAGTTAATGGAGGACGGGGTTAGCTGCAATGGATAAAGCTGCATTGTTGTCATAGTGAATTATAGTAGATGGCAAGTTTGTGAGCCCCATGTCAGCCAAGAGTGCAGAAAGCAATGTAATTTCACAACAAGTCATAGCTAATGCCCTGTACTCGACTTCTGTTGTAGACCTGGCGTAACAGATTGTTTTTTTGATTTCCAAGACACAAGAGAGGAGCCTAAGAGTAAGAAGTTAACAGTGGTTGATCGTCTAGAGTTAAGACAACTTCCCCAATCACTATCACAATAAGCTACAACCTGAGCCACGGAATCAGATGCAAGAAGAATTCCTTGAGCTTTAGTGCCACTTAAGTATCTTAAGATCCTCTTTGTAGCCTACATATGAATAGTAGTGGGAGATTGCATAAATTGAGTTAAGGTATGAACAACAAATGTTATGTCTGGTCGAGTGGCAGTGAGATATATAAGTTTGCCTATCAGTCGTTGAAAGTTATGAGGGTTTTGCAGGGCATTGCCAGAATCATTGAGCAACTTCACATGAGTGTCAAGTGGCAGCTTTAAAGGAGAGGATTCAGACATGTGAAATTCTGAAAGAAGATCCATCACATATTTTTTTTAGAAATGAAGATGCCTGCACGTAATCTTTCAATCTAAAGTCCCAAGAAATAGTTGACAGGTCCCAGATCTTTTATGTGGAAATTGCTGGACAACATTGCTTTTAAATCACCAATGATATGCTGGTTATTGCCAGAGATAAGCAAATCATCGACTTAAACAAATACAAGAGTAATAGTGGTTGAGTCCTGGTGAGTGAACAAGCTATAATCTGATTTCGACTGCACATAGTGCATAGACTTTAAAGTGACAGAAAGCTTATCGAACCATAGTTTAGGGGCTTGTCTTAGGCCATAAAGAGACTTTCTCAGTTTATAGACAAGTGGAGCACTGAAGATATGTTGAAGTTGAGCAGAAGCTGCAGAAATTCATCTACCAAGGCCACTATAACCAAGAGGGAGTTTTATATAAATATTTTTATTCAAGTCACCATGCAGGAATGCATTAGTGATATCCATTTCAATTGCAAACCAATTATGCATAGAAGCCACAACCAACAAAGCTCGAACAATGGTCATTTTACACACTAGTGCAAACGTTTCTGTGAAATCTTCACCAAAAGTTTGTTTGTTACCCAGAACAACCAGTCTGGATTTGTATCTCTCCACAAATCCATATGGTTTATATTTGGTTTTGAATAACCATTTTGAACCAATGGTTTTCTTTGTAGGTGGAAGAGTAGTGATGTCTCAAGTATGATTTCTTTCAAGGGCATCAAGTTTTGTGTTCATAGTAGCTACCAATGATCATGCATGACAGCTTGATTAAATGTAAGAGGATCTTTACTAGTGGTGAGAGAGGCAAGAAAATAATTGAAGTCAGGTGTGACTGAATGAGAAGCCACAGTAGAAAGGTTTATAGATGACTGACTTTGGTGGGCATAACTTGTCAACCAAGTAGGGGGTTTTGAAGGTCGAGAGCTTCTTCGCAGGACTGGAGAATGTTCTGTGTTTGAAGTGGCATCTGGTGTATTGTCAATGTCAATGAAAATATCATCTTGAATGGGTGGTATATTTGGTAGAGAGATTGGCAAGGGAGCCATATAAGGTTTGGAAGTGTTGAAATTCAAAGGAAAGATGTGCTCATGAAAGATGGCATCTCTGGATACATAGATTTCTTTAGTGATAAGGTGCATAAATTTGTAACCCTTTTTAAAAGGAGGATAACCCAAGAAGACACACGGTAAACCTCGTGGAGCAAATTTATCTATGCTAGCAGAGGTATTTGCAATAAAAGCCAAGTAACCAAAGACCTTCAAATTGTTATAGGGTGTAGGTTTGTCAAACATTAGTTCAAAAGGTGTTTTTAAATTGAATAACAGCAGATGATAGTCTATTCATTATATAGACAGCAGTCATAACACAGTCCCCCCAAAAAGACAAATCAAGAACTGAATGAAATCTTAATGCTCTAGAAATTTCAAGAATCTGTCTATGCCTCCGCTCAACTCTAGCGTTTTGTTGAGGCCTGTGAACACATGAAGTCTGATGGAGAATGCCCATTTCACTATAAAAGGTTCTACATATATCATCTTCAAACTCTAGAGCATTGTCAATGCGAATAGTTTTGATAGATGTATGAAAATGATTAGAGACAAAAGCAGCAAAAGATTTTAGGTTAGACAAATAATCAGATTCGGAAACCATGAGAAACACCCAAGTCATTCTACTATGGTCATCAACAAGAGTTAAGAAGTATTTATACTTCAACCGTGTGCACACCTTATAAGGGCCCCAAGTGCCAATGTGCACCAATGCAAAAGCAGAACAAGCATGAGAATCACTAGGGGTAAAGGGAGGACAAGTGAAACATACTTTGTAACATCTGAAATGTGAGATTTAACATACTCAATTTTCTTTAAAGAAGTGGGAGAACCGTGTCCCAATCGTTGGTGCCATAAGTTGAACATTTGAGATTTCTCTGAGATGACAGACTCAGCTTCACAGCACTGAGGTGGCATAGGGGTCACAGAAGCATCTGCCACAAAGTATTACAATTCATTCCTCACTTTGCCATGTTGACAAAAGAGAAATACACACACTCTTAGCTAAATATAGAAGAGATGATGTTTTACTGCACAGTGCTGCTTATCTCATTCATAAAAGATGAGTACAAGTTGGGAATCAAAGAGAGTGGCCAGCTCTATATATAGCCATGAGGAATGACATCTTACCTCAACAGAATTAGGACCACAACTAATAACAAAATATTACAATACCCTCCTTGATATGGAAATACTAGAGTGCCAGTTTTAATATAAATGATAGTAATAGTAATGATAAAACACAAAGTCAGCATTGACTTTGGTGAGGTTGTGAGGATATACTCATGTACTCCCCCTCAAGTTGTACTGCAGGAGCATGAGCGAGCTTGTTGAGAAGAAGATTGTGTTGCTTAACAGAGAGAGATTTGGTGAGAATGTCAACAAGTTGAGCATGAAAGGGTACATAAGTTGTAGTCACAGAGCCATAATTGATTTTGTCTTGAATGAAGTTGCAATCCACCTCTATGTATTTTGTCTGTTCATGTAGGACGGGGTTAGCTGCAATGGATAAAGCTGTCTTGTTGTCTCAGTGAATCATAGTAGATGGCAAGTTTGTGAGCCCTATGTCAGCCAAGAGTGCAGAAAGCCATGTAATTTCACAATAAGTCATAGCTAATGCCCTGTACTCGGCTTCTGCTGTAGACCTGAGGACAACAGACTATTTCTTTGATTTCCAAGACACAGGAGATGGGCCTAAGAGTAAGCAGTAACCAGTGGTTGATCGTCTAGAGTTAGGATAACTTCCCCAATCACTATCACAATAAGCTAAAACCTGATTCATGGAATCAGATGCAAGAAGAATTCCTTGAGCTTTAGTGCCACTTAAGTATCTTAAGATCCTCTTTGCAGCCTGCATATGAACAGTAGTGGGAGATTGCATAAATTGAGTTAAGGTCTGTACAACAAATGTTATGTCTGGTTGAGTGACAGTGAGATATATAAGTTTGCCTATCAGTCGTTGAAAGTTATGAGAGTTTGGCAGGGCATTGCCAGAATCATTGAGCAACTTCACATGAGTGTCAAGTGGCAATTTTAAAGGAGAGGATTCAGACATGTGAAATTCTGAAAGAAGATCCATCATATATTTCTTTTGAGAAATGAAGAAGCCTGCAGGTGATCTTTCAATCTCGAGTCCCAAGAAATAGTTGACAGGTCCTAGATCTTTCATGTGGAAATTGTTGGACAACATTGCTTTTAAATCATCAATGATATACTGGTTATTGCCAGAGATAAGCAAATCATCGACATAAACAAGTATAAGAGTAATAGTGGTTGAGTCCTGGTGAGTGAACAAGCTATAATCTGATTTCGACTGCACATAGTGCATAGACTTTAAAGTGACAGAAAGTTATTGAACCATGGTCTAGGGGCATGTCTTAGGCCATAAAGAGACTTTCTCACAAGTGAAGCACTGGAGATATGTTGAAGTTGAGCAGAAGCCGTAGAAATTCTGCTGCCAAGGCCACTATAACCAAGAGGGAGTTTCATATAAATATTTTCATTCAAGTCACCATGCAGGAATGCATTGGTGACATCCATTTGAATTGCAAACCAATTATGCATAGCATCCACAGCCAACAAAGTTCGAACAGTGATCATTTTACACATTGGTGCAAACATTTATGTGAAATCTTCACCAAAGGATCATTCAAGTACTCCTTTATACCATGAACAAATTTGTGAATGCATTATTGTTAGTCAGAAATGACATTGTTTATTTTATAAATTTGTTACAACTTTAGTTGATATTTATTATTGAATTAATTTTTATCATTGGAGACTTGGCCTGTTGATATTCATATATGACCTATAAAACTGAAACTTTGCTCATAATTATACATTCTATTAAGGCCACAAAGGATTGGTGAAAATTTAACATACTTTTGGTATTTTGTTGTAAACATTATTCATAATTTTAATTTATAAGTACATGAAAAGTTATTTAATAAAATTTAAAAAAAAATATTTTCGACCAATAATTGCAACATTTTTTAATTTAAAAAGCATGTAAAATTAAAAGTAACATTTTCAAAAAAAATGCTTTTTGTATAAAACCTATTTTTAAAAAATTAAAGCATGCTCCATCATATTTGTGAAAAAATTGTTTTTTTATCTTTTGCGGGAAGCTGCGAATACAATTTTTACCATCAAATTACACAAAATAATAAAATTTTATGCTATATATTAAAAATTGAATATATAAAAAATATCATCAAAAAATTATTGTATTTTTCAAACATTAAGTTTTTCTAATACCTTGTTTTATATATTATAATTTTGAATAATGTTGTGCCCAAATTTCTAATTGGATATTTTCTATTTGGACTTGTCCTGGTCATGGACTATTGAGGACGTGTCCTGATCTTGACTACAGAAAATCCGGACTCGTCCTATTCTTGTAATAATGTTTTAATGTACTTATACTCAGCCTGGAAGGGTACTTCAGACCGGGGACTTATGTTGTTGCTCTTAGAAGACTATGGCTCTGTACTCCACGAGTTATCCTCGGTGGGGAGTTTTGGGATGCTGCTAACCTTAGCTTGGAAGATCCTTTCTCTGTACTCGGCGGGTTGTCTTCCTCTGGGGGCTTAGGACGTGTCCCACATTCGAGGTGGATCTAATACTGGCCTTCAGTCAAGGTTCCGAAGAAATAGTTGTAGTGAGTCGACTCGGCCTCATGGAATCTGGGTCCGAGTCGTATTCATGAAGTCCTTGGACCTTATACTGGGCTTTGGACTATCCAAACAAGCCTTAATGAGGAAACCTCTTCCAACTAGGTTTCTATTTCCGAATTAGAGTTGAATAAGGGGGTGGATAAGGACGACCTCTCCTATTGGGCTTTGGATTCAACAAAGAACTACGTGGACTTGATTCTCTATAAATAGAGGTACGTAGGCACATTGTAAGGGGTCAGAATTTCTAGAGCTAGCAGCCGTTGAAGAGAAAACATATTTTCTCTAACGAACAAAGCAATAGAGATTCCAAAACTTTACGATCTCAGCCCCCAATTACTCACAAACCACCCCCACTACGTTGATATTCAGCCTTGTTTGATCTTTTTCCGACAAAGAATCTCAAACATTGTTGATTACCAGATTTCTCCATCAACAAATAATAATCCTAAACCAAACTTAAGTATCGGTAGAAATTCATCTTCCAATTTCAGAGTAATAGATACTATTCAAAGTGCATGTGCGATATTTTAATAATGGTTTAATTAATATATTACTTTTAAGGGGTCGTTTGGTTCATAACATGTTATAAGTTTGGAATCAGGAATCGGGTTAGGGTGGTATATATAAGAATTAAACTTTATTATTGATATCATGTTTTTGGTTTATTTCTGAAATGAAATTATTTAATTTAAAGTATTATTAAAATTACAGTTAAATTAATTTATTTTATTATATAAAAATAAAAAAAATATTATTGGTAATACTTGATTGTATACATTATTATTTTTTAATTATTAATAATATTAATTATTAATAATAAAATAATAATATGAAAATTGATACATATATCCTCCTCTCATACCCACATCCTCCATTGGGTATCAAAAACCCATAATTTATGGGTTTGAGGTATATGATTGCACTTTTTTTTACGAACAAATAGTAGTTTTAATTAAATAGTACAGAACACAGTCGAGACAAACCCCCAACTGACGATACAACCATGTTGGAAAACAAATAACATACTAAAAATAATATTTCAAATTTTGGTAAAAGAAAATTACCATAAATATTATATATCACATTAATGATAATTAATAAAATGAGTTAATTAATAACATGGATCTTGTCTTAACCTAAATATGGATAAAGAGTGTGAAAATGGATTATCCGATGAGTCAAATTAAAGTTATAAATTTCATCCGAGCCTAAATATGGATACCAAACCTAAAGAATGAGTTATCCAGCAATTTATATTATATAGATTTACTTGAAAAATTCGGTCAATTTTGGTTTGACCCAAAACAACCGAAACTGACCCAAAATTTTAATATATATATATATATATATATATATATAATACATTACATATAACATACACAATTATATATATATATATTGACATATTATTTAAATAATCTTAATTCACATATCATCAAATAAAATTTTTATTATAATATTATATATATATATATATACGCTATTTTATATAATTAAAAGAATAAAATGTTCCTAAAATCACTCTAGGTAACTTACCTAAAGTTGATAGCATTTTTTTTTTGCCTCCATAAATAATGATTTCATTAATGTTGTAAATCATTTAACAGGACATGATGAAAATCGGAATGGACATCCCTCATTCTCCAACTACGATTAGCAACTGAACAGTTGTATCTCGCTAAATAGTGAGCTACTCTATTCGCTGAACGTTTAACAAATTTAAAACTTACGTTTTTGTGATGTAAACTCACAAGCATGTCTCAACAATCTTTAATCACTCTCCCCAAATATGATAAACAAGAGATAGAGCTACGTATGGCCTGAACTAGCTGCAAGCAATCAGATTCAATGATTGTGTTGGTGCAATCATTCTCTTTTACCCAGCTTAACACCTCTCTGATGCCGAATGACTCTGCCAATTCTGGGTTGGGCTGTCCTCGCATACACTTTGATCTAGCTTCAACTAACTTCCCTTCATGGTCTCTTACTATAAATGCATGGCTGTAACAACTCGTTTCTGTAAAAATGGCTGCGTCGACATTTATCTTAATACTATTAACCGGGGGTGCGTGCCAGTGTTCATCACCGTCGTCTTGGCTCATGTAAGCCATAAACCGGTCAAAAGTCTTGTTTTGAACACTCTTCCATTGATTAAGAACAGAATATGCAGATTCAACCACGTCTGTGATCTCCAGGCTGTGTTGGTTCCATACAAGTTCATTTCGATTTTTCCAAATCATCCAATAAACCAATGCAGTAATATGTATATTATCATTTTCCTGCTGATCAAACACTAGATGAAGCCACTCTTGGAAGGAGCTAAACTCACCAATAACAGGATAATTGTGAACTCTTTCCCAGCAAGTGACAGCATAAGAGCACGATACCAGAATATGAAGAATTGTCTCTGGAAGCTCAGTAAAAGTAGGACAAAGATTTATTACCTGAACTCTTTTTGAATGAAGTAAATCCTTCGTTGGTAAGCAATTTGTGGAGGCACGCCATAAAAAGTTCTTGACTTTGGGTGGGATCTTCAGATTCCAAAGTTTTCTCCAAAAACCTGAATTTGGATCTGTTTATTGAGTGTTCTTTAGGTCCTGTAGCAAAGAATAGGCGCTTTTAACTGAATAACACCTTAACTTCTCCTGTCTCCAGTACCAAGAGTCTTGCACTCCAGTATCTAACGGGATCGATAAAATTAAATTGGCATCCCTATTATCGAATACATCTAGAATCAGGTCGATGTCCCAGTTGCCATTATCGTCCATTAAAGAGGAAACCATTTGCCCCTGTAAGGTAAGACTATTTGTGTGAATGTAGGCTTCCTGTTGTAACGGCAACCACGGGTCCTCCAGAATATTAATCGTGGTTCCATTGCCAATCATGCACCCCATGCCTTGTTTTAGCAATGATTGAGACTCAATAACACTCGGCCAAACATAACTGGGATTATGGTCAAGTTTAGCATTAAGAAACGATCCCAGTGGATAATAACGAGCATTGAATACGCGACTCACTAATTTTTCTGGGTAGTTCAACAATCTCCAACCTTGTTTACCTAAGAGAGCAACATTAAAATCATGGATGCTCCTGAACCCCATTCCGCCAATAGATTTCTTCTTGCACATGTTGGTCCAGCTAAACCAGTGGATCCCTCTTTCCTTTTTTGAGTCCGTTCTCCACCAAAACTTACACATCAGTTTCTCCAAATCTTGACAAAGGTTCAGAGGGAGCAGAAAGATTCCCATTGCATAGTTCGGTAACGTTTGTGCTACGGTCTTTAACAACACCTCTTTACCACCTTTAGATAGAATTCTGTTATCCCAATCTTGCAATCTCTTTTGAAGTTTCTCCTTAAGATAACCAAATATCGAGGATTTGTTTCTACCAATTATATTAGGTAGTCCGAAGTAAAGACTTTGATCGTTGGCCTCGTGAAAGTTCAACTTTTGACAGAGTTCAGTTTTCAGCAAACTTGATGTGTTTTTACTAAAGAATATTGAGGATTTATCCACATTTATTTGCTGCCCTGATGCTGCTTCAAAGATTTTCAGAATTTGTAGTACATGATCTGCACTCTCCATAGTTGCTTTACAGAAAATGTAAGAGTCATCCGCAAAGAACATATGGGGATTTGATGGCTTTAATTTTTTATCCGCAAAAAATGTAACTTTAAAGCCATTAAGCCCTAATTCATTGCAAAAATCAATATGTTATTCAAAAAATGTCATTCATTTTTTATATTCAATATGTTATTCAAAAAAATGTCATTCATTTTTTAGTAATAGAATCTGCTCGGTTATATTTACAAAAATAATATTAACATTGTATTATAATAAGGGGAGTGCTAACTTTAAATAGTTATCTAAATATAACTTAAGGCCATTAAGCCCTAATTTAAATATTTATTTTAAATAATTTTCGACGAGTCATATTCGTATTGATTAGTTATAAAATATATTATATACATGTTAAAATTTTCAAACCATTTCGATTCGGTTTGAGTTGTGATCCATCCAAAAAACATGACTAAAAACAGGAAACCGGATATGAACCCGATTCATTATTTGAAATTGACATTTAGGGTACTGGATGTTTATATTATGCTTATATTTTATAATATCTAATATTTATTTTATAATACTAATTTTGTTAAATCATATAAATATATACAATAAATTATTATATTAAATCAATTTTTAATATTATATTTTATATATTAATATCTAATTAATCTAAACTGTATCATAAGAGATATAGTATTACAAAAAAGTATGAAATATAATAGTTAATATCATAGTCAATAAAAGAAAATTAAACGAAATGAAGACAAATATTCATCACAAATGATATTATTAATAAATTTTATATAAGAAATTGGATGTATAACTATACATAAAATAACTAAAACTAATAACACGAAATTATATTAATCAAATAAATCATCATTATATTATGGTCAAATGTCAAAATGAAAATTTAAATTGGGAAAATATGCGATCCGTTGTATTATGAAAAATGATTTTTGCAAAAAGAATTAAAAGACTTTGTAGCCCAATATTGTAATGACTTTCTTAGAAAATGTAGTCATTTATAAAGTTATAAGCCTTAACTATTTAAAAAAATAAAAAAATAACAAGGCGTTTTCGATATTTGTTTTTATTAAATAGGGATATTGGTCATTTGATGATCATTTTTGAAAATGCACACCTAGAGGGGTGAATACATGTTATAGTTAACAATGACTAATTTTAATTTTACCAAGTTATTTAACCTGTCATCTAGCTAAGTTCAATTACAGTTCAATTACAGTTTACTGTCAACTAGGTATTATATGCAATGTAGTACAAAAAAAGTAAATAACACAAGATCTTTTAGTCAAGTTCGACCCCTAATCCCATATGATCTACGTCCTGGCCCCTTACTGGTAAGAGAGAATATTATTAATCAATGAACATTACAAGATTACAATAATATTCATCCTTTCATCCCTTTCAGCTGATTCTAGCTTGCTGAAACACCTGTTCCCTGAACTAATCTGCCCTCTAAGCACTATGCTACCCTAGTACAGCCTTCTTTAGCCTCTAGTTTCCTTGAACCCTATTTCACAAGTCTAGCAATCCAACCACAACTTGATTACAATCCGAACAATAAAAGTGAATAAAAGTTACAACTCAAACTAAGAACTCTTCACGTAAAGATATATGATATATAATACTAGAGCTCAAATAGATATAGATATGAAAGCTTTTGAGTTGAAAGATGTGTGTATAGATTTTGCAATTCAGTGTATTCTTCACTTGATGAAGATATATAAAAGAATATACACACTACTATATATACGAATAAGTAATATTCAACTTAGCCTTAACAATCTGAACGTTCATGTAACAACATAACGTTCAAATTAGTTTTGAATAATTCAAATAAAGTTATTCAAATATACGAATATTGAGGAAGAAAAAAGATAATATGTTTGAAAGTTTAAACCTCAATATAAGTTTGAAAAATATAGATAAGGATTTGTTTAAAAGATAAGAAAGAAATAAACAACAAATCCCTACTATTTAGGAAAACATTTTGGTATAGATAAAATACGTTTAAATAATATTTTTGAGCTCTAATAAAATATATACATATATTTATATTTGATAAGTTCGAGCAATTAAAGATCCTAAAAGATCTCCTATTAAATCGAATTCTAGAAAATTATTCTGCACAAAACTGATTCCAGTGCGCGCTAACTTGCTGAGATACTATGTTTCACTACTGTTAGCTTGCTAAGATCATATACTGATATCACATATCAACAACTAAATCCCTGCAAGACAAAATTAGTACTAGCATGTTAAAACACAGTCAATCAATCTTATCAGCTGACTAACTATATGATCATCAAAATCAAAAGGGTTTCAATTTTTTAACAATTTTTCTGCTTGTGTTGTCATAACAAGGAGAGACAGATGTTCATTTAATACAAATGAAAGTAATAACTTATTTAATATATTTTAATCATAATTTATAATTAATAATATAATTAAAAGTATAAGATTATATATAATATATACGTTGCTCGAATTATAAATTAATGAATTAAATTAAAGTCAAATAGATGTCACACATCAATTTTATAAAATATTCAAATTGAAATTACAAACCTCATTTCAATTTAAATTTGAAACTGGGGACACCAACGTACACATCCTACCATGAACAAATTTAACGTATTGTTCTTAGTCAATAAAAATGACGATCGTAAATTTGTTTAGTACTTGGTTAATATTTCATTTATTTTGTTATATTTGGGAACGAAAATGAACCGATATACTCACGAACAGTTCGGTATGTGAACGTGTCAAATATAAACAAAATGTTTAAGTTTGGTTAATAAATGAGCTGAATTTGATCACAATATAGTTCGACTCTAAAATTTGTGGACAAGTTCAATTATAATGTTTGTGAACATGTTCGAAATAACAAGTTCAATTATAATGTTTGTGAACATGTTCGAAATAAATTCGTAGACACATGTTAATAAACATTTATGATGAATAGTATATATTTGTTAACAAATTAATTCACTAATTTTTATGCTTATATATTTATTATTTGATTTTGTTAAATTTATAAATTTTGATTTTAAATACCAGTAAAAGTTGTTAAAAAATTCATGTATCATAAAGTGATGTTTCATACTATGCATGTTCATTTTAAAATGGTATAAGGTTTTTCTACGAGATGCAACTCTTAAACAAATTACATGCTTTCTTAATCTTAGATTTACTTTTTTTGTTATAAATTATTAATTGTCAAGTTTGTAAATTTTGAACTTGGACTTTGCACTGAAGATATAAGAAATTTAAATTTATAATTCGATATTAAGGTGTTATAAATTATATTGATATTAGAATTTAAATTTATCTATTTTTCTTGGTATCAAACTCTTTACAAATATTAATAAATTTTTCGTAAAAATGAGTCTGTAAATTAAAGTTCGTGAGCAATATACATTCATGAGCTATTTGTGAGTAGTAGATCATGAAATGTGCATGAGTTGTTTGCGAACATGTGTTCGTGAGTGGTTCACGAACATATTCATAAATACTAATTAATGAGTCAAACTCAAACAAAATATTTGGTTCGATAAGAGTTCAAGTTCGAAAAAATTTAAACGAACTGAATATGAATAGCATAAATTCGGCACAATACGGCTCATTTACACACCTAATTATATTATTTTGTTTTCAGTGTCGTTATTATTGACGCGCTAATATTTATAATATAAGCTATAAAATTCAAATTTTGTTTAAAATTATACATAATTAATTTATTGATAATATTTGTTAATGGAAAATTTTTGTAATAACAAATTTTGAAGGTGGTTAAAATAGTAAATTTATATTAATGGAGAATTTGGGGGTTTTAGAATTTAGTGACTAGAATTCGGAGGTGTATGTCTCGACTTGTTAATTAGTTAGTACCTTTTTAAGATGTCTGTATTTTCTTTAGGGGTTTTTTCAAAAATACCTAAGGATAAAATATTTTTTGCAAAAATACTGATTTTTTTAAAAAAAATTACAAAAATACGATTTTTTTGAATTTTTTTTGCAAAAATACGGTTTGCAACTTTGCAACCATATTTGCAACTGAAATCAATCGAAATCAACCACAGATGCAACTTTAAAATTTAGTAAAAATAATTATTTTTTGGTTGCATAATACGTTGCTTAACAAGTTGCACGGTTAATATCAAAATGCAACCATAAATGCAACCAAAAGCAACTTCAATTATATTTCAGAAATATAGAAAAATAAGTTGCATCTGGTTGCTTTTGGTTGCAAACCGTATTTTTAAAATTATTTTTAAAAGTGGTAGTATTTTTGAAAATAGTTTTAAAAAGGTAGTATTTTGGGTAATTTCCCTTTTCTTTATTATATATAGAGACCAAACCCACACAATTTTGTTAAGATTAAATTTATCTGGTCATTATTTATTTAGGGCATATTTGAAATTAGTTGATTTTATTTTTTAAAATCATATTCGTGTTGGGAAACTTTTCTAATTTCAAGGATATCATTGAGAGAGATATTTTAGAGATTATTCTAAATAGATACATCCATTTCATTTCCTAAAATATGATGTGCATGAGAAAGAAAATACAAAATAAAATTTTATATGATGCGTCAAAGTTGATACCTCCCGTCGTCTTAAATGATGATAACCATAAGAATGAATTCCAGAACAAAATATTCTATCTGACAAAAAATAAAAGAACAAAATTTTACAGTAACATCTATCACATGCACAGCCAATTTAAGAAACACTCTAGGACTTTAAATAATAGATAATTCGTACAATGTGCATAGATAATGTCTATATTCATACAATATTTAGAGATAATGTATACATATACATTATCCCTTGTGAAAAATATAATATAGGTTCTCTTAGTCACCAATAATACATGATGCAGATTATTCATGTACAGGCATCAATTCATCATTATTACACACAATGAGTTTCACTCGATCGAATTTTCCGGAGCCTAGTTTTGCAACTTAAAAAGGGATAGTGCAGAGGTTCCATCGAGGCCTTTTTTATAGAAATGTTTGATGTACTCCTCAACAGTAGTTTCCCTATACCGTGCAGGGTTTGTTTCTGATAGCAACTCCTTAATTGGACCATAAGACCTCGACGCTATTCCTTCTTGAAACTGTGTTCTAAAAAAACTTGCTACTGATATTCTTGGACCAATCTTTTGTGCTAATACTCTGTGGTTCACACTCTTGAATTGGTCATTGCTTATGAGCTGCACAAATAAATAAATCCTAAATAATTATACCATGCCATACATTCAGGGTTTCATTCATAGGGAGAGATTTAGGGAGGTGTATATAATCAAGATTCAAAAGTATTATTAGTAATTCATGGATTTTTATTAATTATATTTTTATTGATCATATAATATTTTAACACTCGTCACTCGAAAACCCATATTTGTATCGAAAAGTGGATCACTAGAAGAAAATTTGAGGCGAACCAAAATTTTCTACTATAAATTAAATATGTCATGTGCTATATAAAAAATTTCAATATCTTAAATTAAAAAATATATATAACAATATGTATGAGCCTATACACACGTGTAAGAGACTACCATTTTTTCTATTATTAGTATTTTAGTAGTCAAAAAGTACAAGTTTGAAAGCTTAAGTCTAGGTTTTTAGATTTTACTAAAATCAAAATGGCTCATAGCCCAATATTACGGTAACAGTTTTGAAAAAGTAAAGTTGGAGTTGGCTAGGGGCCCATGGTCCCTATGTGTGCGCGCCCTGACTAGAAGCTCATCTCAAGAGTAATATTTTTATGGTTCGAAATAAAAATTTGAGGATATTTGGGGTAGAGGTCAATTCCATTCCCCAATCTGAGTCTATAATACGATATTAAGTTACTCTGAAATTTAAAGGTGTTAAGGATGACTTAATTGGATTATATAATATCTTTAACTATTATAAGTGTTGTAGCTTAATTTCTTCAATTTGCTGCTAAACGAAGCAATTTGTAAGGCATGCTAGTTGCTAGTAAAGAACTATAAGTAATTTATGAAGCCTTACTTGTAAGAAGTCAGCAATGTTGACTATTAAAGCTCCAGGAACAGGAATGACATCAACCCACTGGTTCATATGCATGACTTGGAGGCCTTCAATTTCATTTTGCAGAAGTATGGTAATGAAACCAGTATCAGAGTGGTTTCCAGTGGCTAGAGTAAGTTCGGGTTGTGGGCATGCAGGGTAGTAATGGGCAATTTGGATTAGCCCTTCAGCACATTCCATGTCTTTTAAGTGATTTGGACCAAGACCAAGAGCCTCCGAGATCAGTTCAAACACAGTAATCCCCATGTCCATTATGTACTTTGAATAAGTAAACATAATCTCTCTAAAAATTAGAAGTATTATACATAATTATAAAGCAAATATCAGATCAACATTCATGAAACGCTGAAATTTAATACTTGCAGGTCAGATCAATATGTTCAAATCTCACAGCGCTATGATGATTTATATCATAAATACATACAAAATTATCATCAACAATCAGGGGCAGCCTAATCAAAATCTGTTTTCGGGCCCTGCTAAGGTATATATATATATGCTGTATATTTTTCATACTTATATATAAAGGACTCGGAAAATTTGGGTCCTCAAGCACTGAGGGGCCTAGGCACGAACCTATATTCAGGATCACCCTGCTCAATAATTCATATGTAATAATTTTTCGCTTGGCGACTAACATGAAGCAATAAATAATATGCAGATGTACTGTATATATCGTTATTAACAGTGAAAACAAAGTGGACTACCTAAACACTGCTGGAATTTCTTCAGATTTAGGAGACTCTGGAGCCATAACAGAGTAAGTGATATCTCCCCAGTTTGCAGCACGTCCGTTGAACAAATCAAAATTGCTGTAATATATAAATTTTTTTTTGAAGTCACGCGAATAGAATGGCTTTTTCAGCGCAGTGTCCTGCTCATGAAACTCACGGACACTATCTATCATATCGCCCATCACAGTTTCCGGTATACCATGATTGATTACTCGGAAAAATCCCCAGTTTGAACATGCATCTCTAACCTGTTCTGTAACTTTATTTCGTAAAGTTGCATCACTAGCAATGCCTTTGAAGTCAATGTTAGGGAAAGTAAAATTGCAGGCTCTAGATTGATAAAGGTGAGCATCTTCATGCACAAACATTCGAGGGATTTTCTCCACACCAGCATCTACAAGCCCCTTCACACCGGCTTTTGAATCATCAAACGCCTTTCGTTCACTCTCCCGATCATATTCTTGTTTGTCCATTGCTTGGATATCTACCATATGGTTGTGACACTAGCTTTCTACGATTGTTCAAGAGTGCATGTCTCCGGTATTAACCAATAGCTCTGATATATACTGGATGATCAAGTTTCTCAAATTTTAAGATATTATATTAGATGACCAAGACCCTCGAAATGTAGGATATATTGTATTACATTAGAAGACAAAGTCTTTTTACTAAGGCTCTGTGGAAAAGTCATCTTGCGACTTTAAGATCATTAGATTTTCGTGAGGATGTTTAATTGATTTAATTTTCTTTAAAAGATAAATATTCAATTAAAAAAAATTAAAATAGGTGTTTTTCTGAAAAATAAGTATGTATATTAATTTTTCAAAATAACACACTATAGAAATTCAGGTTTTGTTTTTTAGTACGATCTATTTTTGACGGAACGGATGGGAGGTCATAGAGGTGCATCTTTTGACGTCCAAATTTAGACAGATCTACAATGCTATCGCCTATATATATATATATATATATATATATATATATATATGTACATTAGCTTATATCCCGTGCGATGCACGGATGAATTTTTTTAATTTTTTAATATTTTTATTTTAATATTTTTTAATGATTTGAATTTATTTGTATTTGTATAATTATAATTTAAATTTTATTTAATATTATATGTATATGTTTTTATATAACTTATTTGCATTTATATTTTAATAGGATAATTTTTATTTGTTTTGTATAGAGATGTATTTTACTTAGGAGATTAATGTGAGATATTTTAGTTAGAAGATTAATATGAGATTGTATTTTAGTAGTAATGTGTATATTCTTTATAATTATAATGTTTATGAGTTGTTTGCATAAAAGGATGATTACTTGTGTTAGAATTGTATGCATGATTATATTCTTTTAAAATTATATTTTATTAAAATTTAACGGTTAAGATTGTTTCTATGGTTCACTTAAAATTGGACGGTCAAGATCTTTTCTATGGTTCACCCAGTACCAAACCAACCGACGACCAAAACTTTTAATCTTTCGTCTTTAATAATATAGTATAGATACTGGTGAACCATAGAAAAAATCTCGACCGTCCAATTTTATGTGAACCATAGAAACAATCTTAACCATTGAATTTTAATAAAACATAATTTTAAAAAAAATATAATAATACATACAACTCTAACCCCAGTAGTCCTCTTTTTATAGCAGATGAGATAATAAGATAGGATAATATTATAATATATTTAAATTATATTCTATATTTTTCTTTTATGAATCCTACTTATCCTATAATTTTTATTTAATATATCATTAAAGTTTATCCTATAATTTTTATTTAATATGTATTTTTTTAATTTCAATCTATTTCTCTATTTTAATCGTATAATACAAATTAGGTCTTTAAAAAATATAATAATATATACAACTCTAACCCCAGTAGTCCTCTTTTTATACAAGATGATATAATAAGATAGGATAATATCATAATATATTTAAATTATATTCTATATTTTTCTTTTACGAATCTTACTTATCCTATAATTTTTATTTAATATATCATTAAAGTTTATCCTATAATTTTTATTTAATAGAATTTTAATAAAATATAATTTTAAAAAGAATATAATAATACATACAACTCTAACCCCAATAGTCCTCCTTTTATACAAGATAAGATAATAAGATAGGATAATATTATATTATATTTAAATTATATTCTATATTTTTCTTTTACGAATCCTACTTATCCTATAATTTTTATTTAATATATCATTAAAGTTTATCCTATAATTTTTATTTAATATGCATTTTTTTAGTTTTCATCTATTTCTCTATTTTAATCGCATAATACAAATTATTTATGAAAGCACAAACTCTACTCAAATTAGAAGAACTATGCTCAAACTAGAACAACCAGTTTCCATCAATATCCGTATGTTCAAATTAGAAAACTGTTATTCCTTAGAACAATGTCAATATTTGTAGAAGGGGGGGTTGAATACAAATATTAAAACTTTTTGTATGTTCTAATATTTGTTCTTGATGTTTGATAGAATAAGAGAATAAGTTCGAACAAATTAATGCTGAAAAATAAAACTGAACAAAGAGATTTAAAATTATTGATGGATTGGTTTTTCCATCAATGTATATTTTTGCTCAATGCTCCTAGGTTAAAAGAAACCTAGCTGCGTTTACAAGATTAGAAAACAAATCAACTGTTCTTACACATGTGCTCTCAAGCTTGAACAGTTGATTAAGAAATATGTCTAACTTGTATATTTTCTAATAATGCTACTACACTTGTTTATATACCACAAGTGTTCTTTTACAATTCCTATTCTAGGATTGTTTCTACCTGCCTTCCTTTTACTTTTTTCTATTTTACAAAAAGGTTTGAAAGACAGCTTCTGATTGAGTCTTCACAGTCACTCTAGACTGTCTTCCATAGGTGTGCTTTTGTTCTCTGGATCTTCAACAGATATTCTTTCTGTGTTGTCACACTCAATTGATAATTTGCTGTCAAGCATATCAATTGATCCATTCTTTAATCCATCAACTGATGTACTTCTTCGATTGATCTTTATATCCATCGATTGATAAAAGATGTCTTATCGATTGATAGATGTTATCAATCGATATATCAGTCGATGGGTCTTCACATCAGTTGATGGTCTTCAATCTTTGGCTTGGCTTCTTCGATTGATCCTCCATCCATCGATGCTTCAATATCAATTGATCATCCTTCACTTGTGCAATTTCCTGTCTTCACATAATTACAATTTAACAGTTTAATTTACACATCAATTGATGATCCATATCAATCGACTCTAACATCAATTGATGAACAAAATATCAATTGATTTACACCTTATCGATTGAAATAGACTAAGTACACCTATGCTACAATCCAAATTATCAGTTGATTCATCTAAACATTTCAACTGATAAATGGTTTCCTGATCAATTGATATTTATAACTTTCATATCAATTGATCAGTTACAACAAATAAAATTTCTATGATTCTAAGATTAATGTTATCATCAAATCACATGTAGATTCCTAACAATCTCCCCCTATTTGTGTCTGTGTTATTAACAGGCATAAATCTACTTGATGATAACAAAAACCCTTAAAAAAAATTACATTTAGATAGAATCAAGAAACTTAATTGGCACATTAATTTTGGAAGTACCAGATTGATATATAACTCCTGCAAGCAGCTTCAATATCTTCATAATTTAATTTAGTTCCTCTTCCTCCTTTTCTCAGCATTTTCCTTTAGTTGCCTCATGAAAGAACTTCTCAATATTGCTTCATCCCTGTCAGTTTCTCCAAGTTGCCTCATAAGGTAGTGTATTTCTTCATCTGTGATTTTGTCCAGATATTTGCAGATATCAAAGAACTTTGTGTTGCCCTCTATATCTGTAAAAATCATAGCATACTTTGGCTCCAACACCACCTTTTTGACCTGTGACTTCCATAGCTTTAGAGGTGAATCAGGTTCAGCTTCTGCCTTGGATCTTCTTAACCTTGAAATTTGTTGTTGTATCTCCTGAGCAATTGTTGTGTTGAGTTTGTACTTTCTGTTGAGTAGAGGAAGAATAGTCTTTAAAACATTGTAGCTTTGCTTCATTATCACCTTCAATGAATAGATTGTTTTCACTCCATTTTCATACTCCAACCTCATTGATTCTTCATGGTTAGAGGTTGCATGGTGAGTCCTTACTCCAATTAATCCTTTTTCATTGATTACTGGTATTCCCTTCAAATCATAACCTTCAATTGTGACCTCCTCCTTGATTTCTTCTTGTTGACCCTGGAGGTTTTCCTGAACCACTATTTCTTGAGTAGAACTTGACCTTTTCTTGGCCATAGAAACTTTTCTCCTTTTTCTCAAAGGTTGCTCTGCCTGTAGCTCTTCTTCCAAATGCCATTGCATTTCCATCTGTCTAGCAATCTCTTCATTCTCCATTTCTCTCCTTGAGGCATCTGAGATTCCTGTAGTGATGGCTCCTTGAAGTAGCTTTTGACTTACTGGTTCAGTCTCTTTCTTCTTCTCTTCTTTAATCACTATTGCTTTCCCTTTCTTCTTTTCTTTAAGAGCTTCAATATCCAATTGAAGAAAAGCTTCTGTATTTGAGTTTCTTTCCTTGGCAGCCTTTTGTGCATCTTCATTTAATTTTCTTGTTTGAGCAATGAACTCATCCAAGTCTCCTTTTTCTACTGCCTCTGTTACTAACTCAGTGCTTCTCCTTAGATCTTCAATTCTTTTCTTTTCTCTCTCAATCATTGTTTGAGTTTCTTTCTCCCTAGAAATTCTCCTAGCTTCAAGATCATCATCAAACTTCTTGTAATCTTTCTTTTTCTGTTCTAAATTATCTTTTGGAGAATTAGATGACTTAGATTTCTTTGAAGATTGATTGTCCATGTTACTTCTGCTTTTATCTCTTCTCGGTGCAGAACCACCAATGCCACTTGACTTATCCATACCAGAACCACCTATTCCACCACTTCCACTGCCTTTGCCATTACCACCATCATCATCCTTCTTCTTTGTATTCTCCCCCTTTTTGTTATCATCAATTGGAGGGGGTGGTGGAAGTCTGTCAAGAAACTTTTGAAGAATGGAAGCATGAAGACTTTGACCTCTGATAATATCATCCATCTTCTTTTCTAGAGAACATACTCTTGTCTCCAAAGATGTAAAATTTTTGGATTCTTTGAAAAGCTTGTCTTTGATGCTATTCATGGTGTTGAATGGTAGCTTCTCATCCAATCTCATATCCATTGCATCCTTGTTAGATGAGATAGAGTCTTTAATCCTCTCCAGTTCCCTCCTTACTCCTGTTACTGTCATCTTTTGAATTTTCATTGATTCTCTCATATAGTGAGCAATTCTCCTTTGAGTAGGATCTTCAATTTCTCCTTCCACCATTGCTCTTCTATATTGAGAGAGAATTTCAGTCTCAGCAGCTTCTAAGGAACCATCAATAGTGCTCATCCATGGCTCTTCATCAGAATCACTCTCCAACTCTTCAGGTGCCATATAACAAGTGTCTGTTGTATTGGCGATGCTTTCCTTCAGATTCCTGGTCCTTTGATCTATATGATCAATGCCCAAGAGTTGTTCTGCATTCCTGTTACTTGAAGTAGCCAACCCTTGATATTGTGGATCAGGATGAATGAAATTCTTTGGATCCAATTCACCAGCATCTATTTCCTCTTCAAAGTCCTTAACAATTCCACTCCCACTAGCTTCAGCATTATTTGCTCCCCCTATCTCCTTTACTCCTTCTTCTGCCATCATTTCAATTTCCAATTCCTGTGCAAAAAGTAGACTGTTTTTATCACTTTCACTCATCTCTCTATTTTGCATCAGGATCTCATCCTGGAATCTCACCTCTCCCTCACTCATTTCTTTTGCACCTACTAAGGTGGGGCCCTCAAGTGTTTCACTCTCATTCCTGGAAGAAATAGGAATGTTTTTACTCACTTCCTCTCCTTTTGCCAGGTTACAATCCTGCCTCTCACTCAACTCACTCAATCCTAAGAGTGTTTGTGCAACATCAATTGATTGATCATCAATTGATGTATTGACATTATCAGTTGAAGTGGTGTTTGGGATATCCATCGATTGATGCATACCCATCGATTGATCTTGAGTATCGATCGATGGCTTATCAGTCGATGGCTGAATATCAATTGATGAAGGAACATCATTTGATGGAGATGAAACAGTTGAGATTATGTTTGAGATGATATTGGAAATAGAATCCTGAAAATTCTGAGAAGAAGATTCAGGGGAGAGTGTTGGCTTCTCCTTGAAAAACAAAGAAGGAGAATCTGAAAATGTTCGATAGTCTATCAAAACATTTTCTGAAGAAGTTTGAGATGGGGATAGAAGAATAGAAGAGATAGGAATTGAAAGAGAATGGGGCTGCATCTCATCATTTATATGAGATGCATCATGCAGACTTTGTGAAGGCTCCTCCACAGTTTCCTGTGGTTTTGCAGTGTGTGATTCCCCAAGTGCAAATGTGACTTTCTTTTCTCTTCTTTTGTATGGTGTTAGTGTTTTGGCTTTTGTGTCCCCAATTTGATTCTGTGCCCCTGGTTGTGGGCTATTTTCAATATTGTCATCCTTTTGAGAGAATGACAATAGGGATGTGGTATTTTCCATGTTAACATCCACAGTCTTTTGGGAGACTATGGAGTGGCTAGGTTGAGGTTGCACACCCTCACTCTCCTTATCCTTCTGGGTTCTTAGATATTCCCCAGTTCCCTCACCACCTACATCATCCTCTAATCTATCTACCACACTAGTTGATTTTCTTTTCTTGGTTTTTACAACAGCAGGTTTTTGAGAACCTGTTGAGGTTGGTTTCTTAGATTTGGATTTAGAGATTGGTTGTGTGGCCTGGGTAGGAGGGTTGGGGTCATTACTACCACCCTCCATAGTCACAGAAGGCAAGGAAGAATTAGGTTTAGAAGAGTTTAAAGTAGAGATAAATACCTGAACAAAAGGGGGATAGATCAATTCCACATTGCTGTGAAGATTGATCCTAACCAAGTCTTTAAAGACCCTTTTGTTTTGAGTCCAGCAATCTAAAATTTCTGTATTCCTGTCAATCTCAATATCCTTGACAAAGTGGTTAATAATAATCATAATAAATCTTGCATAATAAATATGATTAGATCTATTTATTTTATTCCCCAATTTGGCAGATATTTCATTGAGTAACAGGCTTCCTAAATTATGATATCTATCATATAAAATGCTATACCCTACTTGTTGCATACTAGTTGTTATTGCATCAAAATTACTAACCTTACCAGAAAAACACTTTATTAAAGCATCAAAGAAATATGACCATTCTTTTCTTAGATTCTTTCTAACAATACTACCTAGACTAGCATCAGGAGCAGTATAGTTGATTTCCCTAAGCATGTTTCTAATATCTATGTCAGTGGGTGCATTTTCGGTATTATTTGCAGGAATATTTAAACACTCACCCAAGACCACAGTGGTTAGAATATACCTTTGTCCTTTGCATTCAAAGGAGATTGTAGAAAAATCATCTGCTACTTCTGCTGTTGTCCAGAATTCTTCAACTAGATTGCACACTATTTTTGGTGCTTCTGAGAGGGCCTTTGCAATTTTCGAACTCTTTAGAAATTCCATTAGGGGATGAAATTCTGTTGGGGCTTCCTCCACCATAGTGCAAGCAACGAAGTTGTTGAGCTCATAGTAGAATCCAGATTGTGAGACTTTCTTTGAAGATGCCATTATCGTGTTTGAAGATTTATAATTGAATTAACTGGCAAACTTGTTAGTAATTATAACAGAAATAATAAATAGACAGTAGTAGATTAGGGTTCTTAGCAAGAGATAGATACAGAGTAAGTTCGAAGATTGAGAAAGAGAAAGAGATAGAAAAATCGATAGTAAAAATGCAAGTAAGAATTAAAAGAAGTTTTAATCTCACTATTTATATTTACTGATTTCCCAACCAATTTCTTACTCAAAATAGAACTAAATCGACCGTTGGAAGAGTATTGATAATTAAAAGTTACCAATTTTGGCAATCGATTGTTATACATACAGGAATGTACGTTTTAATCAATTGATAAAATAAGTAATCAACGGCTAGATTTTTGTACAGGTCGATTGATGACATGGACCCCTTTAAATTCTAGGTCATCGATTGATAAATTGCTTATCCATCGACAGGTACAATTATCCATCGATAGACAAATATATCATCGATTGATATATCTATCTGTCGATAGTTACCCCTATCCATCGATAAACAAATATATCATCAATTGATATATTTATCTGTCGACAGCTCCATTAATATCCATTGATATGTAAAATATTTATCAGTTGATTATTGAAGAATCAATAATTTAACATAGTCAATGGCTACATGTACTATAAATACATAACTTGTCAGACATTTAAAGGATTAGATATAATTAAGCATACCTAAATCACAGACCAATCTATTGAAGGTAGATTCATCTAATGGTTTGGTAAAAATGTCTGCAAGTTGTCTTTCACTAGGGACAAAATGTAATTCAACTGTACCATTCATTACATGTTCCCTAATGAAGTGATACCTTATGTCAATGTGCTTGGTTCTGGAATGTTGTAAAGGATTTTCTATTATAGCAATGGCACTTGTATTATCACAGAAAATAGGAATCTTGTTCAAGTTGAACCCATAGTCAAGTAGTTGATTCCTCATCCATAATATTTGTGCACAGCAACTTCCAGCTGCAATGTATTCAGCCTCTGCAGTAGATGTAGACACTGAATTCTGCTTCTTGCTAAACCATGAAACAAGCTTATTTCCTAGAAATTGATAGGAACTTGTTGTGCTTTTTCTGTCAATTCTGCAACCTGCATAATCTGCATCTAAATAACCAATTAGATCAAATCCAGAATCTTTAGGATACCAAATTCCAAGATTTGGAGTTCCTTTGAGATATCTGAATATTCTTTTTATTGCAATCAAATGAGATTCTCTAGGATCAGCTTGAAACCTAGCACAAAGACATGTAGCAAACATTATGTCTGGCCTACTTGCAGTTAAATAAAGTAATGAGCCAACCATACCTCTATAACTTGAAATGTCCACTTCTGCTTCCTTAGTGTTTAATTCAAGTTTAGTTGCAGTGGCCATGGGAGTTTTAGCAGAAGAACATTCACTTAAATCAAATCTCTTTAATAAATCAGAAATATATTTGGTTTGATTTATGAAAATACCATTTTTAACTTGTTTGATTTGCAAGCCAAGAAAGTAGGTTAGTTCTCCCATCATGCTCATTTCATATTTACTCTGCATCAACTTAGCAAACTTTTTACAAAGTTTTTCATTAGTTGAGCCAAAAATAATGTCATCTACATAGATTTGAACAAGAATCATAGAGCCATTTACATTTCTATGAAAGAGAGTTTTATCAACAGTACCTCTTGTGAAGTGATTCTCAATCAAGAATTTAGACAATGTGTCATACCAGGCTCTAGGTGCTTGCTTCAATCCATAAAGTGCCTTGAGAAGATAGTATACAAATCCAGGATGAATAGGATCAATAAAACCAGGAGGTTGTTCTACATAAACTTCTTCTTCTAGTTCTCCATTGAGAAAAGCACTTTTCACATCCATCTGATACACCTTGAAATTTGCATAAGCAGCATATGCTAGAAAGATTCTGATTGCTTCCAATCTTGCAACTGGTGCAAAAGTTTCATCAAAATCTATGCCTTCTTCTTGTGAATAGCCCTTTGCCACTAATCTTGCTTTATTTCTTGTCACTGTACCAGATTCATCCATTTTGTTTCTGAACACCCATTTTGTACCAATGATAGACTTGTTCTTTGGTTTGGGCACCAGCTTCCATACCTTGTTTCTTTCAAATTGATTCAACTCTTCTTGCATAGCAATTATCCAATCAGGATCATTCAAGGCTTCTTCAATCCTTTTTGGTTCTTCTTGAGACAGGAAGCTACTATACAAGCATTCATTTTGAGTTGCACTTCTAGTTTTGACACCATCATTTGCATCTCCAATTATTAATTCAAAGGGATGGCTGTTTGTCCATTTCCTTTGTGATGGTAAATTTGTCCTTGAAGATGATGCTTCATGATCATTGGAAGTGTTATGATCATTGTGATGTGATTGACTATTTGAGAACCCTCCCCCTGAGATGGACACTCTACTTGAAGATTGTTGAGCAGAGTTGATATCCATCGAATGATTATCAATTGATGTATTATCAGTTGATTGATGATTGTCAACTGATAAGTTATCTGTTGATGCATTGACATCAATTGATGGGAGGATTCTAGGTACTTGAACTCTTGTGATTTCCACATCATCATCACTATCTTCAATATTACTTGTGGATTCATTTTCAAAATGCAATAGATCATGAAATCCTTCATCAAACAACCCTTTAATTTTCTTGTCATCAAAAACTACATGCATAGATTCCATAACAATGTGTAATCTAAGATTGTAGACTCTGTATGCTTTGGTTGTTATTCCATATCCAACAAATATAGCTTCATCAGCTTTGGCTTCAAATTTTCCTAGATTTTCACCTTGATTTCTCAGTACAAAGCATTTGCAGCCAAAGACATGAAGAAAGTTAACTGTTGGCTTCTTGTCTTTCTTTATCAATTGATATGGAGTTTTGCCTTGAGGTTTATTGATCATGGAAATATTTTGAATGTAACAAGCAGTATTAATTGCTTCTGCCCAGAAGTATGTAGGAAGTTTTGCTTCTTCTAACATAGTTCTAGCAGCTTCAATCAAGGTCCTATTTTTTCTTTCAGCTACTCCATTTTGCTGTGGAGTTCTTGGAGCAGAGAAATGATGAGTGATACCTTTTTCTTCACAGAATTCTCTCATGGTTGAATTCTTGAATTCAGTACCATTGTCACTTCTAAATTTCTTGACCTTCCATTTAGTGCCATTTTCAACATTCTTCACATGATTGATAATTAATTTGCTTGCTTCATCCTTAGAATGTAAGAAATATACCCATGAAAATCTTGTGAAGTCATCCACAATTACTAGGGCATATTTATTTTTGGCAATTGACATGATGTTGACTGGACCAAATAAATCCATGTGCAATAATTTCAGAGGCTTATCAATTGATGATTTAGACTTTGACTTGAATGATGTTTTTCTTTGTTTTCCCTTTTGACATGCATCACATAGTCCATCCTTGGTGAATTCCATCTGTGGAATGCCTCTAACCAGATTCTTTCTAATCAATAAATTCATGGCTTTGAAATTCAAATGGGCTAGTTTCTTGTGCCAAGTCCAACTTTCTTCTGTATTGGCTTTGCTAAGTAGACATGTCATTGAATTTGCCTTTACAGAGTGAAAATCAGCCACATAGACATTCCCTTTTCTTTCTCCAGTTAAGAGAATTTCACCAGATTCTTTGTTGGCTATGATGCATGATTCAGTTGTAAACCACACACCATTACCATTATCACACAGTTGACTAATACTGAGCAAATTGTGCTTCAATCCATCAACTAGTGCTACAGTTTCAATGATAACATTTTCTTTTGCAATTGAGCCATATCCCAGAGTAAAACCTTTGCTGTTATCTCCAAAAGTAACTCCTGGGCCAGCTTTTTCCACAAACTTTGTGAGCAGGGACAAATCTCCAGTCATGTGCCTTGAACATCCACTATCCAAATACCAGAGATTTTTCTTCCTGTTTCCCTGCACACACATAAAACAATCAAGTTGCTTTTGGTACCCAAGTTGCCTTGGGTCCTCTTTTATTAGTTGCAGCTTGAGCCCCTGTTGTCAACTTAGGTTCCTTTTATTTTGGTGGGTTTAAATCCACTTTATCTTTGGGAGTTGACTTTTGGGGCTTTGACACCTTAGAACTCATGACAGAATTTTCATGGATTTCATCATTTACATTAGGCATGTTCCATGGCATACCAGGCATGTTCATATTAGGATATGCAAAGAAGGGATTATACATGTATGGAACTTGTGCATAAGGCATATGAACATTAGGTGCAACCAAATTAGAAGACATGGCATTCATGAGCATAGGATTGGTAAACATGGCATTTGCAGTCATGGCATGTATATTTAAATCATTTGCAGATATAGAATTCTTTTCACTTTTGCATTGCATGGACAAATGATTTACACTACCACATTTAGCACATACCTTTCTACGTGCATACATATCAGGAGTGTAATTATTGTGCTTATTTATGCCTACTTTACCATTCCTATTCTTTTTCTTTTTCTCAGACTTAGATAGAGAAATTTTCACAGGTGCTATCTTTTCTAATTTTTCTTTTAATTGTTTCTTGGATAAGCTACCTATGTTGATCTTCTCAGTCTCAGTCTCAACTTGATTCTTGGTTTCCTTAACAAACTTAATAGGAGTGCTAAATTTGTTCTTTTTATTAGCCATTGATGATTTACTTGTCGATGGATGCTTATCGATTGATTCAGCATCAATCGATTGATAATCCTTATCAGTTGATGAAGGATTAGCAGTCGATTGATCTTTATCCATTGAAGTATCAGCCAATGACTTGCCTATTGATTTGGGGAGTTCTCCTAGAGTATCTACACCCTGAACATCAATAATTTATTTGGCAGTTTTAGCAGACCTATTCCATTTGCTAATGGTTTCAATTTCTTCAGCTAATTGTTCTTTCAACAATTCTTCTCTTTTCAAACTGTTTACTAGTTCATTCCTAGCATCCTTTCTTTCCTACTTAAATCTTTCTAAACAAACAAGTTCATTTTCAAGAAACATATTTCTCTCAGTTAAGGCATCAATGGTGTTCTTTAACTTGAGATTTTCTTTGTTTAGAGATTTTAGAGTGACATGCAAATTGTACAGTTCATTAGACATTTCATTAATAGTACTATTGCATTCCTCAGATGTAAGCTCGGAAAAGTTGGTAGCTAGTACCTGATTAGATGCTAAACTAGCTTCTTCATCTTCATGATTGGCCATTAATGCAAGATTGACATATTCTTCAGAATCACTATCCTCAGCAGCCCAGTCCTTCTCCTCAGTTACAAAAGCCTTTTCTTTTTGTTTTAAAAGGTCAAAGTATTTCTTCTTATAATCAATACCCTCATATGACTTTGCCTTTTCTTGTTTTGGCTTCCTGCACTCACTTGAGAAATGACCAGCCAATCCACAGTTAAAGCATTTGAATTTAGATCTTTCAACCAGATTTTTATTTTGATTGATGTTTCTAAACTGGGATCCAGGCCTTTGAGCATATGGATTCTTCTTGAATTTTAGCTTTGAAAATTTCCTTGTCAGAAATGCAAGGTGCTAATCAATCTCATTCAAATCATCCTGAGAGCATGTTTCATTTTCTTCACACTTGCTCTTTCCTTTTCTCTTGAATGATTCTTCAACAGCATCACCAGCCATCATGACTGACTCTTCTTCATAGCCATTTTCCTTCTTCTCTTCATTTCCCTTGACTACCAAAGCCACAGTTTTCTCTTTTCTTTTATTCTTTTCAATCTTTTCATCTTGTTGGATTTCCAACTCATATGTCTTGAGAATACCATAAAGTTTTTCCAGTGTAAAATCCTTGAAGTCCTGAGATTGTCTAATGGAAACAGTCATTGGTTTCCATTCTTTTGGAAGAGATCTAAGAAATTTTAGATTTGTATCCTCAGTTGCATAAACCCTACCATATAGCTTCAATCCATTTAACAACTTCTGAAATCTGCTATAGGTGTCATTGATAGATTCTCCACTCTTGAAATGGAATGATTCATATTTTTGAATCAAGAGTTGCATCTTGTTTTTCCTTACTTGTTCAGTTCCTTCACACAGAGTTTGAAGTGTATCCCATACTTCTTTTGATGAAGTACAATTTATTACATTGTCAAACATATCTTTATCTAGACCATTAAACAGAATGTTCATGGCCTTCTTGTCTTTGAGTACTTCTTTTTCATCCTCTTCTGTGAACTCAGAAATAAGTTTTGGAACATGTCTGTCAAGTGCAGGAGTTCCATCAGGGTTTACACCTGTGACTAGCTTCATGGGAACATGAGGACCTTTTTCTATGCAGTTAACATAAGAAGGGTCGAGAGAAAGAAGATGCAGATGCATTTTGACCTTCCATGGAAAATATTCATCTTTCTCTAAAACTGGAATTTTCACACCTGAATCTCTTTGACCCATATTGACTGTTCTTGATCTTTAAACTTTCTGTATGTTGAAAGCCTGCTCTGATACCAATTGTTATTCCTTAGAACAATGTCAATATTTGTAGAAGGGGGGGTTGAATACAAATATTAAAACTTTTTGTATGTTCTAATATTTGTTCTTGATGTTTGATAGAATAAGAGAATAAGTTCGAACAAATTAATGCTGAAAAATAAAACTGAACAAAGAGATTTAAAATTATTGATGGATTGGTTTTTCCATCAATGTATATTTTTGCTCAATGCTCCTAGGTTAAAAGAAACCTAGCTGCGTTTACAAGATTAGAAAACAAATCAACTGTTCTTACACATGTGCTCTCAAGCTTGAATAGTTGATTAAGAAATATGTCTAACTTGTATATTTTCTAATAATGCTACTACACTTGTTTATATACCACAAGTGTTCTTTTACAATTCCTATTCTAGGATTGTTTCTACCTGCCTTCCTTTTACCTTTTTCTATTTTACAAAAAGGTTTGAAAGACAGCTTCTGATTGAGTCTTCACAGTCACTCTAGACTGTCTTCCATAGGTGTGCTTTTGTTATTTGGATCTTCAACAGATATTTTTTCTGTGTTGTCACACTCAATTGATAATTTGCTGTCAAGCATATCAATTGATCCATTATTTAATCCATCAACTGATGTACTTCTTCGATTGATCTTTATATCCATCGATTGATAAAAGATGTCTTATCGATTGATAGATGTTATCAATCGATATATCAGTCGATGGGTCTTCACATCAGTTGATGGTCTTCAATCCTTGGCTTGGCTTCTTCGATTGATCCTCCATCCATCGATGCTTCAATATCAATTGATCATCCTTCACTTGTGCAATTTCCTGTCTTCACATAATTACAATTTAACAGTTTAATTTACACATCAATTGATGATCCATATCAATCGACTCTAACATCAATTGATGAACAAAATATCAATTGATTTACACCTTATCGATTGAAATAGACTAAGTACACCTATGCTACAATCCAAATTATCAGTTGATTCATCTAAACATTTCAACTGATAAATGGTTTCCTGATCAATTGATATTTATAACTTTCATATCAATTGATCAGTTACAACAAATAAAATTTCTATGATTCTAAGATTAATGTTATCATCAAATCACATGTAGATTCCTAACAAAAACCGACATCAACACACTATATACAACTCTAACCCTCAATATTTCTCCTTTTATATAACTCATCACAGATAGAATAATATTATATTATATTTAAATTATATTATATTTAATGAATATTAAATTTTATGAATATTAAAATAATAATATTATTTTATTAACATTAATTAAATTTTATCACTATATTATATCTATATTATCTATACTTTTGTATTATATTATTTTAAATAAACTTCTCTTTTAATTAGAATATATAGTTGTACTCACAATCTACTAATATGTTTCAGTTTTCTTCATCGCTCAAACACTTTAATTTATTTAAAATTACAATTTTATAATTAAAATTATATTATATTTTACCTATATTAAAAAATACTCTTTTATTTAAATTTTAATTAAAATATTTCTAATATATTTGTAACTCTTTTTATTAATAAAAATTTCCTAATTAAATTTAAAGAAAAATAAAAAGTTTGGTCAGTTGGTCATCCGTCCGATAAGTCCTCTTTTTATACAACTCTTTTTATCATCCGTAAGTTTTTTTAATACGACTTTTTTTATGCAATTATGATATAATTATAATTTAATTTTAAAACATATATATTTTACATATAACTCTATCATCGGTGAGTCGTTTTTTGTACAACAATCTAATAACATATCTCACTTCACTTTTACCTGAAATTACAACTTATTATTTAAATAATACTCTTTTATTTAAATTTTAATTAAAATATTTCTAATATATTTGTAACTCTTTTTATTAATAAATATTTCCTAATTAAATTTAAAGAAAAATAAAAAGTTTGATCAGTTGGTCGTCCGTCCAATAAGTTCTCTTTTTATACAACTCTTTTTATCATCCGTAAGTTTTCTTTTTATTTTACTTTTTTATGCAATTATGATATAATTATAATTTAATTTTAAAACATATGTATTTTACATATAACTCTATCATCGGTGCGTCATTTTATGTACAACAATCTAATAACATATGTCACTTCACTTTTACCTGAAATTACAACTTATTTTATATCTTATGAATATTAAAACTTATTAATCAAATCTCATGAATATTAAAATAATATTATTATTTTATCTATAAATAATTTTTATTATATAATATATTATTATAGCCGATATAATAAAAAATTTAAATTATATATTTAAATCATATAAAATAATTAATATAAAATTTATTAATCTCACCCGTGCTTTGCACGGGTTATAAGCTAGTATATATATATATAAACAATGTAGTCTTAACCAATTTTTTATTCCTCAAAATTCTTGCAAAGTAAAAACGACGTTGTTCTGGATCATCAGCTTTTGACCGATTTTATTGTCAGTCCGAAGTTAAAATATTATTATTATAAATATATATTGAAAATAATAAATCAGGCAATACTTCTGACTGCACGTTGACAAGCCATAAAAAATTAGGAACTCGTGACAGAATCAACACGAATTGAAAGAGTATATATTTATATATATATATATTATATAATTTTATTTATTATATTTTACAAGTAATTGAATTTTTATTATATATATTATGTTTTATTATAGAGAGCAAGAAAATCCTAAATTAACTTCAAAGTTTTGGAAAATAAAGTGTTCAATTTGGATAATATAAATTAGAAGGAGATTCAAATTTGTTAGGTTGTAAGCACATATTTCACAATTTGAGTTATATATCTTGATTTCTAGATCTAAGAATTGGGTGATTCACCGCTCACACGAAAATAATTGAATTACCTTTCATTCTAAAGTGGTTCAAACATCAAAATCCAACAATAACAGCCTAAAATTATTATTAAAAAATCAACTACAAATTTTACTTAGAGAAATCGAATCATGCAGTTTAGGAAATGTACTTGTAATCTTCTCAAGGCATGCATTAAAATACTTTTATTATAAAGATATTATAGACACTACAGATATTAGAGATACAATAATTATTTATATACATAGAAAAAGGAGAGCAAGATTTTTACTTTTCTTTTTGTTCAAAGTGTGAAGATTGAAGGTTTTCTTCTCTATTATCATTAATATTAATTATGTATTCTTTTTATGCTATTTGTGTTATTAGTTTAATTACGATTGAGTATATTTTTAAACTAGAGTTAAGTTTAACCCTAGTTATGATTTATGCATTATTTTTCTAATCTACAATATAGTTATGTTATATGCTCTTACTTGATGGATTCTGCTTAATTAGCAATAACATGTTAGACGTGATTATGGGTATTGCTTTAACCTTATATCTATATGTCAATGGAAATTGGATTTAGATGATTGTGATAAATTTAATAAGGACATGAATTTCTCCATGAAATTAGGTAAACGGATTGTTAAGAAGTTAGGGTGTTGCGTTTAATGTCTCTAAATTGCATGATACCATAGAAATATGTATGATTGTATTTTGGAGAAGTCATTAATATTCGGAAGAGGTTACTGGAATTTTGTAGCATGCATTTTTCTTTTGAATACTATATTATAATTAATTGGGGTTAAAAATCATAATTTTATTGATTCATGCAGCAATGACACTTATTTCTAGATGTTCTTTAGTTAATTCATAATACACCTTTTTTGATTTAATATAATATTAGTTTAATAATCTCTCAATATTTTATTATATTACTTGCTTAGTTGAATCGAGTCAAGAATAACTAGTGATTGATATATTTGTCTCTATGCGATCGACTCTAACTTATAATACTACATAGTTATAAGGATTTGTTAGGCACGCGACAACCTTTTCAAATTTTTGGCGCCTCTGCCGGGACAAAGTTATATTATATTAGTTTATTGTTGATTTGTTTAGCTAAGTTCTTTAATTGTGTTGCTTCGGCTAGTTTTCTTATTGCATGCACCCTCGAAGTTCACGTACTGGGAATTTAATTGCATTACATCCTGAAATTGAAGCTATAGCAAGGAAGCAAAGGGAGAACAACGTAAAAAAAAAGGCAAGGAAATTATAGACGAAGTACCAGCTAAATCTCTTAGGGAGTATGGTATACCAAACTATGCAAGCGTCCTCTCCTCTATTATCAGACCAACAATCACTACTATTCATTTTGAACTCAAGCGTCAATTTATCCGATTCATCTCCAATGATTCTTTCACGGGATTGTCATCTGAAAATCTTATTGATCATCTCGAGAGTTTTCTGAAAAAGTGTGATACTATAAAGATAACTAATGTTAATGATGATGCAATAAAGTTGCGTTTATTCATATTCTCTCTACGAGATGTAGCAAGAGATTGGTTGAAAGATGAAGAACCCAACAAATTCACTAAATGGGACAATTCAACAAAATTGATTATACTCAAATTCTCTAGCTAGAAGAAGACTGCAAAGCTTAAGAATGAAATCTCCAACTTTCATCAAGAAGATAATGAGTCTTTGCATGATGCGTGTAAAATATTTAAACATCTACAAGGCAATGCCCTCATCATAGAATTCTTGATTGGTTGATAGTTCAGACATTCTATAATAGGTTAAGTCAAGAATTTCAAATCTTAATTTGTTGATGCTGTATCTGGTGGATCAGTTATGGCCAAGAGTATTGAAGATGCGAAAGATGTGTTAGATGATATGACGTGTAATGATAATTATCTTTACGGTGATAGGAATTATCCTAAGAAGTGTGGTAAATATGATGTTGATGCTTTAACCATGTTGACAAGTTCTGTGCAGGCGTTAGCTAACGAATCAAATAGCTAAAGTCTGGTTCTACATATATGGTTGCTTCATGTGAAATTTGTGGTATACACATGCAAAATGATTTTCAATACAATTCTTCTAGTATGACAACTGAACATGTGAATGCTCTTTACAATCACAATAAAAGGTCACAATACAACCCTTACTCTAACACATTCAATCCAGTTTGGAATGATCATTCTAATTCTTCAATTATGACAACGGCTTTTCTCAATCACCCAGTTTTCAATCAAGACCCTCTCATAATTTTTTGATTCAAGCACAAAAATATAACCTGGAGAATATTTTGGAAGATTGTGTTTGTAAAGCATATTGAAACGTAACTCAATATGTAACCGATGATACTAACTCAACTCATGAAGACAGTTAACTAATATTATATGAAGTACATGAATCGACATCGAATCAGTTCTAATTAAAGAAACAATATCCTAAGTATCAGTGGAAGCTTTGAATACACTGAAGATTGCTGGAAAAAAGTTCATTAACATGTTCAAGCCTCAGCACTGAATAAATTTTAAGTGATTCAGAGTTTTTATTTGTATTGAAGGATATATAACAGTGAAGACAGAAGATTTCAGTGAATTCCAGAAGCATTCAATTATTAACAGGGAACAGAACCAATTGCATAGTCAAGAAGATGTTTTGATCAGGCTCGTGTTAGCCGTTTGTGAACTAGACCAGTTACACTAAACAACAGCACAAAAGATATTGAGAACTACATCTGAGAATCAGAAGAATTTGTTAAGGGGTTTCAATCAGTCACAAAGAATCAAGTTGGAAAATAAAGGGTAAATCAATTGAACTTGATTCAAGGCAGAAGATGATTTTGTTAAAGACAAGAAAATATTTGAAGTACAAAACACTTGCCTTAGCCGATTGTTATGCCACTAAAGGAAGTAATTAAAAGAATTAATTCTTTTAATTATAATTGGCCGATTGTTAAGGCAATATCAACATAGGCGATTGTTATGGCACTTGTAAGCTTGGATGGGCGATTGTTATTCAATTAATGAAAGCCGATTGTTAAAGCATTGTCAAATGCTTCAACCGATTGTTATGCCAAGTCAACCAATGAATTCAAGTCAACAAAGAAGTAGGTGATTATTTTTATCCCATCAACCTTTTAACAACCGATTGTTAAGCCACTACTTTAACAAGCACTCTGATTGTTATAAAGCATTTAAATCTCTTTGATTTAAATGATTTATTAACTTTCCGATTGATATTTTGTGAATCAATGATTGTTATTTATTCAAGTTCTGATTGTTAGTAAAAATAGAATGGAAGCAATTCTATTTACTTGGCTCTCATGCAGCCACGTATGGGAGATTGAAAAAGCCTACACTAAAAGAAGTAGAAGCATTTGTTTCTAGCATTAATTTATTCAAGACATACAAAGCAAGTCGAGAGAGAAAAGAGCAAGAAGCATTCAAAGCAAATATACAAACACCCAGAAGCTTTAAATTAGAAGATAGTTTGGTTGTTAGATTTGTATTGATTGCTTGTAAACGAACTTGTATCTGTAACTAGACTTTTGAATCATTGTAGCTAACTTTTGTGTTAGAAGTATAGCAACCTCAAGGATTATATTAATACAAAGATATATTTCATGAACGAACTGTGTTTATCTTGTGACAACCCGTATATTTTTTAAAATTTATTTTTTTTATTATTTAAATATTTTATTTATTTCCTTAAAAATGAGGAATAATTTTTTTTATATTTTATTCTAGTTGGATACATTTTCATATTTTGTTTTATTATTTTAGAAATTATTTTCGGTTCAGTGGGGTTGAGTTCGGTTTAAAATTTTTTATATATTATTTTACTGATCGGTTAGTATCACGAGTTGATATTTTTCTCCGGGTGAAAATTTTATTTGAGTAAATTATTTGAATATTCAAAATTTATTTTTTATATATATTTTTGAATATTCAAAATATTTAAATATTTTGAAAAGTTGGTATTTTTAATTCGTCTTGAAAATAATAAAATTTATAATTTTCCTTAAAATATTTTTATAAAAATTTTGGGGATTATTTAAAATTATTTAGAGATTAAACGTGATATTAACTAATTTTAGAAAATATATTTTTATAAATTTTAAAAGTTTTTAAAAGTTATATATATATATATATATATATATATATATATATATATATATATATATATATATATATATATATTATAAACCTAAAACTACGTTTTTCCCCATCCCTTTTCTCCCATCTGAAGTACCCTAACCCCCATTTTCTTCCAGTTCTAATCTCTATTTTTTCATTATAAATTAACCTTAGCTCAACTCATCAGGGTGGTGCTTATATCTCAAATGATAGTTGTGGCCGTACTCGTGGTCGTTCTTGTGGTCGCATCTCTCATCTCAATTTGTTCAATTCTGAATATGAATTGGGTAATCTCGAAATCTTTTCTATGGGTAAGCTTTTATTTGTATGTATTATTTCGATTTAATTTAAAGTTGGGGTTAATTAGATAAAACTCTAGCTTTTTAACTTTGAAAATCTTACGTGTGTTGCTGGGCTATCTCAAGTGGGTTGTTTCTCTCTCTCAATTTGCTCGATGGCTCTCCAATTTTGGGGATTTCTCTTTCTCAGTATACATACCTCCTTGTTTTATATTGATTTATATGTGTTATATGTGTATACGGGCTTTGAAACATATGTGTATGTTTAGATTGTATGCACTAGTGAACTCATATATGTCACATGCAATTTACAAGTTCTTTGACCATACTTTAGTTGCCACATTTTCTGTAGTCTACACTTATGAAAACATTTTATAAATACTCTGCTGACTTGCTCTGTTTTACTTTCTTTGATTAATTATACTGCAATTAAAATTTAAAGTTTACATGGGTAGTTAGTGCTAGATTCTAAAACGTTTTTGATTCATGACATAAAATATGTTCAGTTCTTATATATCACATAAAGTGGGTCATGAACTACACTTGTAATTAAGTTGGTAAATTAATCCAAAAAGATGTAATATGTAGTTTTTGAATCTTGAATATCTAGTGTACATTATTTGATGAAATGTTCTTATAAACTTAGGTTGATGAGCTTTTCGTGGGATTGATTTTGAGGGGCTGTGACCCCGGAAAAAGTTTATTTTACAAAGATATTATTTCGAAAATTTTTCTTGTAATAAAATATTTATTCCAGATTTCACTTATTATTTGATTAAAAATATTAATTAGTTAATTATTTCGAAGAATGATTTAATTAATATTGATTAATAATTCATTAATTTGAATAATCAGTTGATTTAATTATTAATTGATTTATTCTTATTAATTAAAAATTAAATGTTTATTTATATTCGAGTCTCGAGGATTAATTATTTATTTATATTCGAGTCTCGAGGATTAATTATTTATTTATATTTGAGTCTCGAGAATTAATTATTTATTTATATTCGAGTCTCGAGTATTAATTGTTGTTTAATATTCGAGTCTCGAGGGTTGATTGGTTGTTTGAGGATTAGTTGATAATCAGGTTTATATTTTTCATTTATTGGGTTGGGTTTGAGGTGAATTTTCTTATTAATAGGATTATGTCTGAGATAAGTATATAAATATAGTTAAGTTATACACGCTCGTGGAATATAGCGACATACCTCAATAATTAAAGTAATGTCTTATGTTTGACTATAGAAGTAGACGCGCGGACTCGATCTCGATAGTTCAGACTCGTAGCAACCGCAAGAGCGTCAGATTAAAGAATTATTAAAAGGTGATACAGTGAGATGAGCAGTGTAGTCGTCCCATTCCAGCTTAGGACAGTCTCTACATCAGGAAAGTATTTTCTCCTTGATAATCTTAAACACTTTTGTTTTATTATTTCGATTATTCATGTCATGATAAATAGTTATTGTTCAGAACTATTTATGATTCATGTTTTTTTCTGTGCATCAGAGTTACTTATTATTCGTACTCTGAATAGTGGAATTTGATTATAATAAACACGTCATATCTGGTGTTATCGTAGTAAATAATGAGGATATGACCTGTATTTAAAATTAAGAATACCTTTATTTTGTTTGGGTTGCTCTATTGGATTGGAATTTATAGCGTAGGAGGCCCGATGTATGGGGTCCAGCAATTGCATAGGAGGCCCGATGTAGGGGGTCCAGCATTTTTAAGGAGGATATGGTAACCAATCCATCTTCCTATAGGCTAACATTACTTGCCTATTTTGGTACCTATATTGAGAAATCCTTGTTATATCTATGGGTATAGAAATGTACCGATGAGCTATAAAGGGGTCCTATTGCTTTTGAACCTGATCAGGGGGCAATAGTGTTTATTTGTGTTATCCAATCCATATTACCTGTGTGGCTATTATATATTGATTTTGAGCAGTTGATTCATTTTGATGACATACTGCATTGTTTCAGTTGAGATAAACTGTGATTTATTGATTGTTCAGTTTTTATAATAAAATGTTTTATATTTCATTCTCTATACAGATCTCATATCTTGATTACATTTCAATCGTTCATATACTTGCTGAGCATTTCTTTGGCTCACTCTTGCTTTTTATTAAATTCTGTCAGATATCCAGTATGAGTCACAGCGGTAGCTCTAGCAGGCATAGAGAGCCTCAGGTGTTAGGGTGGCTCGCTTCTCGGGCTTCCCAGGTATTTAGTTGTTTACAGTTTTGCTATAGATAGAATGTGTAATAAAATGAATTTAGACTTAAAACTTATCTAAACTTATGGATTTGAGTTTGGATTTAGTTTCTGGTGTGTAATAAAGTGATTTGGATTTACTTTTAGTTTCAGCTGCTTAATTTCATACTATAACCTGTTAGCGATCCTTAATTGTTGGCGGGGTCAGTGCGCCTCTGATTTATATTATTTTATTTTTGGTTGGTTGGTGACCCCAAATCTAGACCCCGGGATTTGGAGGGCGTCACATATCTTGTTATAACTGTTGTTTGATTTAGCTCCTGTTAGAAGTCTAAAGTCCATTAAAGCACATTTCGCGAAGAAAATTAAAATTGGACTACATCGTATTCAGCCTCCCTTCTACGATATTTAGGACTAACATTGTTTCTATACAGTCAAGAAGAATGAGTACTTTGATACAAGTATCCATGAGATGAAAACTATAAATCAAGAGTTAAAAGGTTTAAAATCAGCAGATGCAAGCTCATAATTAGTTGATGGAAAATGTTATCACTGGCTAAAATTGCTCAACAATTGAATCGGCTTAAAAAGCCTTCAAGCCGAATTGAGCAACCATTTAAAGGCCATATGCCATACCAATGTTGTAACTTTGAGGAGTGGCAAGCAATTGAAAGAGCGAGAGTTAAAGGTGAGAAAAATGGTATTAATGTTGAAGAAGATGAAGATTAAATTATATCTGAAAAAGTAGTAGAGAATAGGGTAGAGGAAGAAGAAAAGAAAGAACCAGTTATTCTTCATATTAAACCTTATACGCCCGATGTTCCTTTTCCGTATATGTTGGTACAAGCCAAGCTAGATCAGAAATATGGCAACTTTTTTGAAATATTGCAAAAAATCCACATAAGTATTTCATTCATGGTTGCTATAACAGAGCTTTGTTCACTGCTTCTAGTCTACTTTAACTTTTTTTAAAAAAAAAACATTCTTTCATTCTTTCATTTTTCTCGATTATTTATCCTCTTAATCGGCATATTTTATATGAAACTTACATGCATAATATATTGTTAATCAATGTGAGTATTCTTTTTAATCTATAATTTATTTTTATTATTATCCAATTATATTATTAATTTAAATATTTATTGTTCTTAAATATTATGTAAGTATATGTGTATATAAAATGTGAATGTCAAACATACATGTCATTCTTGTTATTATTACCATTTTTATATGTATATTTATCATTCATATAACATTACATGATGAATTCATATGATTATTATTAAAGTGTATATACAAAGAAAAATGTGATTCTTATATACATTTTTATCCATGTCATATTGTAGATGTATTGTGATTGAAGTTGGATCTACCGTTAAACTAACCCCCAATGAATTTGGTTGGACAAATGAATATTGTGAAGGTATTAAATGTTTTTTAACATTTGAAAAAAAACAATTATACGGAAAAGAAAGGTGATATTCTTCATGTACATATAACATATAAAAATCTACATTTAAAAAATATTAATGAAGTCGAGGTTGACTTTTTTGCTAACATATTTTTTTAGAGTTACACCTTATGGCATTTACGTGGCGAAACTAGTTAGTTGATAAATCAAGAAATATTGAGGGATGTTTTTTATGAACAAGATCTTTAGAATCCCGAGGTGCCGAACGAGGAAGCAAATAAGTTTTACAATAATTTACACAATATTGATGCCCAATATATCTAGAAAATACTAATTTCACCAAGCTCATGTTTTTCATGAGTTTACTTCACTTTAAGAGTCATCATAATTGATGCAACACAGGGTTTGATGAGTTGCATTGTCTTATTACCGAAGTGTTGCTTGAAGAGCACATACTTCCATTGAAGTATGTACCAAGATATCAAGAAATTGGTTAAGAAGTTAAATTTTGGGCTATGAAAAAATTCATGCATGTGAAAATGTCTGCATGTTGTTCTATGATGATCGAGGACAAGGATAGCTTGTATTGCGAATACTTTGGCATATAGGTTGAGTTGATACAAAGTTTCCAAATAGGGCAGGAGCAACACAATCCCAAGAAAGATTTTGAAATATATATCTACAGAAATTGTATATGTCTACCACATTACTGAACATATAAAGTGGTACAAGTTATAATCGAGTATTCACTGAAAGAGTTTTTTCTCATCCTACATATGTGGAGGAATGGAAAGGATTTGACGAAAATTCTTCATATTTTATACGGGAGATTCGCAATGTCAGGCTTGGCCCTATTAAAAATGAATTTCCCCATACAATAATGCTACTTAGGGCTCTTAATTAGTTTGACATGTTGTAATGTTGTGTATAATCTTCCACCATCTATGTGCATGAATGACCATTCATGTCCATGATATTATTGAGACCTAGGCGAAATGATCCTAAAAAGAATCTTAATGTGTATTTTAAGCCTTTAATTGATGAGTTGCTTTAGTTGTGACAGATTGATGTGGAGACCTACGATGCTTCTACGCAGTTAAATTTAATGTGACACACAATTTTGTTATAAAATATTAGTGACTATTTAGAGTTAGCCATGGTTAGCGGGTGGTCAACCAAGAGAAAGCTAGCTTGTCACATTTGCATGGGAGAATTAAAAACTAGATAGTTGTCACACAAAAGAAAAGAAGTGCATTGTATAGGGTTTCTCCCGTATCGATATAGAGGCTGCGAATATTCACCAGACACATACCAGTTATGCCGGTCATAACCAGGATAACAAATAATGAGTAAGTTTCTGTAAACTACTTAGTCTTTATTCATTTTAATACTTAGGATTACCAAAGATAAAGTACCGTACTAGCCTACTACTATTTAACTTATTTTCCAAAATAGTTAGGCTAGAGTATAACGAGGTAAGAATTGATAATAAGATATTGTCTAAAACTATATACGTAACTTTTTGTGTTAGCCTTTTAAGAATTAGGCCAACAACCATACAAACAACATACATTATAATATTTAAATACAAATTTAGGCAATTATATCTTAGTCACTTGTGTGCTACTTTAAAAAAACATAACCATAAGCAATATCATATATAGACGTTCATGATACAAGAATAGATCATATTTACTAGCCTTAATTTTATTATCATATATAAAACATTTTAGACATCGAAAATAATATAAATATTTTAGGTATTTAAATTAATAACGTTTATCCCACCTTCATTTTAGTTGTTGGCTCCACCCTTATATCATTGGACTTGAATCTTAAAATGTGGTCAAGATCACATAAATATAATTTTCATAAATTGAAAGTAATGGTAGTCTCCTTCTCTTACTAATAATTACATGAAAACATATTTAATTAATATAATTACATGGAAAATATATAACTAATGTGTGTTTGCTTTTGTTATTTATTTTGTCAATCATATCTTTTCATGATAGAGTCTGGTCTATAGTCTCATACATTATTGGCTATTATGCATGTGTAATGGCTAGAAGGTGTTGTATCAAATACTAACATTAAGAGAAGACATTTTGGATGGTGAAAGCTAGTTCTTATTGACGTACTATTTATTACTCTATAGTCTGATAAGATTGTTTTCGCAATTAAACCAAAAGGTTTTATCTACTACATACATAACTTTTAAAAAAATTCATATATATGATTATATTGTAATTAAGAAATGTTGAAAAATATTATTACGTAAACATGTTAGGAATATATTCATTTGATGATGTACAAAATACTAGAAGAGAGTCTAGCATAGTTTATTTGTAACAAGTCTTTCTAGTCTTTGAACTTTTTCAATAATCAGAGTTTAGATAGTAAACATTCATGTTTAGATGTCATTTATACTTAGAAGATTTTTAAGAGAATTGAAACCAGAGTCTGAATGCAAATCAGAGTCTAGGAGTTGATCGGAGTCTATAGACTATCAGAGTCTATAGTTTGTCAGAAACTGAAGATCATCAGAGTCTAAAATCTTTCAGAGTCTATATTTGGAAGGTGGTCAATAGAAAGAGAAAGCTTCGAAGATAAAGACAATTATATTGCAGATATGCTATGGGAAGGAAAAAGAATTTCAGAAGGAAACTATCAACTAATAATTAGGAATTCTATTCCTATTGTAATTTGATTTTCTGTTATTAGTTGATAGGCAGCTCTCTATATAAACATTCTATGTAACATAATATTATTGTCAAATTTTGTGAGAGTATAGAGATAGCGAAAGTTGCTATGAAAACACAGAGAAGTTGCTAGGAATTGTGTACACCCTGGGAGAGTTTGTATTCAATATTCTTTAATACAAACACTTATATTTTTATTCTCTAAGTTTTGACCTTTGTTAAAATAGTTCAAGTTTGATTCTTCTGTAATTGATTGAAACTAAGGTGAAAAGATTACAGAAATATTCAACCCCCCTTCTACTTTTGAAACTGGGTTAACAATTGGTATTAGAGCCTACGTTTTAAAATCGATCAAAGATGTCTGGAAACAAAGATGTTAATTCTAAGATTTTTATACTTAAGAGAAACGAATACACCCACTGGAAGGTTAAGATGTTGCACCATCTGGAAGCTACAGACCCTGACTATCTTGACAGGATTCATGATGGACCTTATGTACCTTCAAAACTTGTTCCTCAAACCACCGAAGAAGGAAAAATAATTAAAGAGCACTTTGTCAACAAACCAAAGGCTGAGTGGTCAAAGGAGGACAAGAAGAATGTTTTTAAGGAGGCAAAAGTCAAGAACATACACGTTAACAGTTTGGACTCTGTTCTTACAAACTGTGTCATATCATGCAAAACTACTAAGGAGATGTGAACAAAACTTGAAGTGCACCTTGTAGGAACTAATGATGTCAAGAAGAATGCAAGGTCTCTACTAATTCAGGAGTATGAGTATTTTGAGGCAAAATCTGGGGAATCTATTATTGAGATGTATGATAGGTTCACAAAACTTCTGAATGAGATGGCTATACTTGGAAAGGTTTATGATTCTGAAAATACAATACCAAGTTTCTGAGAGCCCTTCCTGAAGAGTGGGACAACAAAACAATAACCATAAGAGAAGCAAGGGATTTGGATGAAATCTCTCTGGAAGAATTGTATGGCAGACTCAAAACATATGATCTAGAGATGCAATAGAGAAAGAACAAGAAGTCTGTGAATGGAAAATCTATGGCACTCTTAATGGAGTCTAAGAAACAACAACAGGAAGAACCCACAGAAGCAAAAATCAAGGATTCAAGGAAGAATGGTAAAATTGTTGTTGAATCAGATTCTACTGACACAGATTCTAATTTTGATGATGAGATTGATCTGAGTCAAATGATGGCCATGTTTGCTTAGAATTTCAAAAGAATAAAATTCAACAAAAGAACTAAAAAATTTAGTAGGAGGCCAACATTCAAAAAGGAGGATGAAAAAGCTGAGAAGAGCAAGAGCACCATAATCAAGCTTGGCAAGGAAAAAGTCAAGTGCTTCTACTGTGGAATATTGGGGCATTTTGCTAGTGAGTGTAGAAAGGCTAAAAATCAAGGCAAGGGTAAGGCACTCATCTCAACAGGAAAGGACTGGGCATATTCAAGCTCAGAGGATGAAATTGATTATGAAAATCTAGCATTGATGGTTGTCTCCTCAGAAAACCAGAATCTCCCAAAGAACCTTCATCTCCTAAAACTCAGGTATCAATTTTTCTCCTGAATCTTTACTCAATTTAGACTTTGATGGTATAAAAATTGTACAAAGTGAGATTAAAAATATAATGACAAATTATAGGTCTCTCACTAATGACAATGATAGGTTAATGAAAGAAAATTTAACATTGATAAGTAGGAATAACCATTTAGAGTCTAAATTAGTGTTTATGGAAGAATACAAAAAGGATTCTGAGAAATGCAGGCACAACTACACTGAATTCTTAAAAGACTATGACTTTATTAAGAAAGAACTTGAAGAAGAAAGGCTTAAGTTCAAATTGTGGACAGACTCTGGTAGAAAAGTTCAGGAAATTCTCAACAATCAAAATGTGTGTCAAACTACTGGTCTAGGTTATGACAAGAGTCAAGTTAAAAGACCTATTAATGAGATGGATAACAATGAAGAAGCTAGCTAAGTTAATAAGACTAAGGACAAGTGTACCTTCACTCCTGTTAAGTTTGTGTCTTCTGAAGGAAAGATTGTTTTACCTAAAGAAACCACAAACTCATATGTCAATGACCCCCTTGTTGTTAATAAAAATAAAGATGAATCAAGAGCAAAGAAACCTAAGAAAACCATTAACATTGGGTATTTGTCTAAGTCTAAGTTAAAGGAAAAGCTAGAGAACTTATCAGAGTCTACCAAGACTAGGAGAAATAGGAATGGTAAGGAAGGTATTAATAAGACCAATAATTATTAAAAGGATCCTAATGCTCCTAGAAAGAAGTGTTATAGATGTGGAAACAACAATCATTTAGCTCTAGACAGTAAAACAAAGATTGAAAAGAAATCAGAGTTTATTCCTTCTCAGACTCTGAAAAGCCACTACATTCCACAGAAGCCTTGTTATCACTGTGGTGGTATATTTCATTCAATTTATATGTATAGGGACTATCATGATTTGTATTATAATTTTTATGAGCTAAAATCTTCAATTGATAAAAGTTGGTATGACATTGTCAAGACTCCACCAGAGTCTAAGGCAACAAATGAAATAGATAAAACAAAAGTGAATAATAGTAAACCTGTTTCACCTAGAGTTAGTAAGAAAGGATCCAAAACTGTTTGGGTGCTCAAAATATCTAACTAGTTGCTTTATGTGTGCAGGGAACCATGATAAATAAAGTATTCCTAGTTCTGGAAAATGGATGTTTAAGACATATGACAGGAAAGAAATCCCTACTTACAGACTTTGTGGAGATGGCTGGCCTAGAAGTATCCTTTGGAGATGGCAACAAAGAACACACATTGGGATATGGAAAGATTGTGCTTAGGAATGTCATCATTGATGAAGTAGCTCTAGTTGATGGCTTGAAACACAACTTAATTAGCATAAGTTAACTTGGAGATAAAGGTTATCATACTGGCTTTGACAATAAAGAGTGTCTCGTTACTCACAAAGAAACAGACATTCTGGTTTTCAAAGGGCACAAACATGGTAACATATATGAAGCCAGCTTGGAGGATTGCAATCACAAGGAAGTCACATGTTTATATAGAAAGGCTTCAACTGAAGAAAGCTAGAAATAACACAAGAAACTGTCACACATCAACTTCAAAACACTTAACAAGTTGGTGAAACGGAGTCTTCTAAGAGGACTACCACAGGTTGACTTTGTGCAAGATGGACTTTGTGAAGCATGCCAACTTAAAAAGCAAAGGAAAATATCCTTCAAGAGCAAGACAATAAACAAAATTTCTGAACCCTTTTATCTACTACATTTTGATTTATTTGGTCCAGTAAATGTGATGTCAATTAACAAAAAGAAATATGCTCTTGTCATTGTAGATGATTATACAAGATACAGATGGGTTTTCTTTGTGCACTCAAAGAATGAAACTTCACAACATATAATAGACCATATCACCTTTCTGGAAACAAAATCAAAGAAGACAGTAAGAGTTCTAAGGAATAAAAATGGTACTGAATTCAAGAATTCAATCATGGAGGAATATTGTGCATCAAAGGGAATTACTCAACAATTTTCTGCACCAGGAACACCTCAACAAAATGGAGTTGTGGAGAGAAAGAATAGAACAATCATAGAAGCTTCCAAGACAATGTTGGCAGAGTCTAAACTGCCAAAATATTTCTGGGCTGAGGCAGTCAGTACAACATGTTTCACTCAAAATTGTACATTAATTAATGTGCATGGAAAGATTCCCTATGAAATGGTGAAGAACAAGAAGCCAAGTGTGAAACACTTTCACATATTTGAATGCAAGTATTTTGTACTAAAAGTACATCATGAAAATTTGAGCAAATTTGAATCCAAGACTGATAAAGCAATCTTCCTTGGATATGCACCAAATAAAAAGGCATTCAGAATCTTTAATCTCAGAACCAGGATTGTTATGGAATCTATTCTTATTGCATTTGATGACAAAAAGATTACAGGATTGCAGGATGAGTCAGAGTCTACAATACTGGAATTTGAAAATCTTAAAAGTTCTGAGATTGATGAAGATGATGAAGATGAAGGGTCTCAAATCACTCTTGAAACAACACAGGAACCTGCACACTCTGCGAGAGAGCCATAAAATTCAACTCAGAGTCTAACAGTTCAGGATCTATTTAGACAGAGTCTAGACAGATAGAATCAAGTTCTTCAGAGTCTAACTCATCAGGGTCTGGATCAGGCAACTCTGAATCTTTTTCAGAGTCAAGCAATTCAGGGGGGGAACCTCTTCATTTGAATTTCACTCAAATACATGAAATGTTAATGATTTAGGGGGAGATTCAAGTTCAAGAACCAATCTTCCACTAGCTAGAAAATGGGCAAGGGATCACACTCCTTATTTCAAACCAGCACAGAAAGTCTATGAATATTATAATGGAGACAAATTACTGAATTTGAATGTTTTCAACTAAAACAAATAATGAAGTGCTCACCTTATATTTATAGAGGATTTGTAAAGCTTGTATGACTTTCTAGAACAAGACATTTTTCAGACTTTACTTAAGCCTGTATGACTTTCATTGATACTTGTATGACTTTTTAAATAGCTCAGTATGACTTTTAGAAAATCGATATGACTTTTCTAAAATCATATTCGATATAATTTTTTAATTAAAAAATTGGTATGATTTTTTAAATTAAACAAGTCATTGGCTCGGTATGACTTTCTCCATATCTGCTCGATATGACTTTTTTACACAGCCTTCAGTATGACTTTATCAAATGAATTTCGGTATGACTTTTATTATATAATTCTTTTGAATAACATTAAAAGTCATATTAAGTCATATCTTATATAATAAATTAATTCTACTTATTTTAATTAAATAATTTATAAATTAAATTAAATTCAACTTGAATTATTTTAATTAAATAAATTAAATAATTAATTTAGTTTCGATAGTTATTAGGAATCTACATGTAATTTGATAATAACATTAATCTTAGAATCATAGAAATTTTATTTGATGTAAGTGATCAATTGATATGAAAATTATAAATATCAATTGATCAGGAAACCATTTATCGATTGAAATTTTTATATAAATCAACTGATAATTTGGATTGTAGCATAGGTGTAGTTAGTCTATTTCAATCGATAAGGTGTAAATCAATTGATATTATTCTTATCAATTGATGTTAGAGTCGATTGATATAGATCATCAATTAATATGTAAATTAAACTGTCAAATTTTAATTATTTGAAGAAAGGAAATTGCACAAGTGAAGGATGATCGATTGATATTGAAGCATCGATGGATGAGAGATCAATCGAAGAAGCCAATTCAAGTATTGAAGACCATCGACTGATGTGAAGACCCATCAATTGATATATCGATTGATAACATCTATCAATCGATAAGTCATTATTTATCAATCGATGGATATAAAGATTAATCGAAGAAGAAAATCAGTTGATGGATTAAAGGATGGATCAATTGATATGCTTAACAGCAAATTATCAATTGATTGTGACAACACGGAAGGACTATCTATTGTACATCTAGAGGACAAAAGTAAACTTATGGAAGACAGTCAATGATGACTGTGAAGACTCAATTTGTAGCTGTCTTTCAAACCTGTTTTCCTAAAAAGGAAAAAGGAAAAAAGAAAGGTAGATAAAAATAATCCTAGAATATGAATTGTAAAGACACACTTGTAGTATATAAACAAGTGTAGTAGCATTGTTAGAAAATAGACAAGTTAGACAATATTTTCTAATCAACTGTTCTAGATTTAGAGTATATTGTAAGAGCAATTGATTTATTTTCTAACCTTGTAAAACGAAGCTAGGTTTCTTTTAACCTAGAAACATTGAGCAAAAATATATACTGATGGAAAAACCAATCCATCAGTAATTTTTAAAATCTCTTTGTTCAGTTTTATTTTTTCAGTTTTGTTCAAACATATTCTCTCAACTCTCAAACATCAAGAACAAATATTAAAAGAAGTAAAAAGTTTCAATATTTGTATTCAACTCATCCTTCTACAAATATTGGCATTGTTCTACGGAATAACAATTGGTATTAGAGCGGGCTTTCTACATACAGAATTTTAAAGATCAAGAATAGTCAATATGGGCCAAAAGGATTCAGGTGTAAAGATCTCAGTATTAGAAAAGGATGAATACTTTTCATGGAAGGTAAAAATGCATCTGCATCTTCTTTCTCTCGACCCTTCCTATGTTCACTGCATAGAGAAAGATCCTCATATTCCTATGAAGCTAGTCACAGGTGTAAATCCTGATAGAACTTCTGCACTTGACAAACATGTTTCAAAACTCATCTCTATGTTCACAGAAGAGGATGAAAAAGAAGTACTCAATGACAAGAAGGCCATGAATATTCTGTTTAATGGTCTAGATAAAGATATGTTTGACAATGTGATAAACTGTACTTTATCCAAAGAAGTATGGGACACTCTTCAAACTCTGTGTGAAGGAACTGAACAAGTAAGAAAGAACAAGATGCAACTCTTGATTCAAAAATATGAATCATTTCATTTCAAGAGTGGAGAATCTATTAATGACACCTATAGCAGATTCCAGAAGTTATTAAATGGATTAAAGCTGTATGGTAGGGTTTATGCAACTGAGGATACAAACTTAAAATTTCTTAGATCTCTTCCAAAAGAATGGAAACTAATAATTGTTTCTATTATACAATCTCAGGACTTCAAGGATTATACTCTTGAGAAACTTTATGGTATTCTCAAGACATATGAGTTGGAAATCCAACAAGATGAGGAAATTGAGAAGAATCAAAGAAATGAGAAAACTGTGGCTTTGATGGTGAAAGGAAATGAAGAGAGGAAGGAAACTAGTTGTGTAGAAGATTCTGTCATGGTGACTGGTGATACTATTGAAGAATCATCCAAGAGAAAAGGAAAGGGAAAATGTGAAGAGAATGAAACATGCTCACAGGATGATTTGGATGAGATTGTTGAGCACCTTGCATTTCTGTCAAGGAAGTTTTCAAAGCTAAAATTCAAGAGGAATCCAAATGCTCAAAGGCCTGGATCCCAGTTTAAAGGCAACAATCAAAATAAGAATTTAGTAGATAGATCTAAATTTAAATGCGTGAACTGTGGATTGGCTGGTCATTTCTCTAATGAGTGTAGAAGACCAAAACAAGAAAAGGCAAAGTCATATGAAAGTATTGATTACAAAAAGAAATACTTTGACCTTCTGAAACAGAAAGAAAAGGCTTTTGTCACTGAGGAGAAGGACTGGGCTGCTGAGGACAGTGATTCTGAAGAGTTCATCAATCTAGCTCTAATGGCCAACTATGAAGATGAAGAAGCTAGTTCATCATCTAATCAGGTGCTAGCTACCAACTTTTCTGAGCTTACAACTGATGAATGCAACAGTACTATTAATGAAATGTCTAATGAATTGTACAATTTGCATGTCATTCTAAAATCTCTAAACAAAGAAAACCTCAAGTTGAAGAACACCATTGATGCCTTAATTGAGAGGAATATTTTTCTTGAAAATGAACTTGTTTTTTTAGATAGATTTAAGCATGAAAGTAAGGATGCTAGAAATAAACTAGTGAATAGTTTGAAAAGAGAAGAATTGTTAAAAGAACAATTAGCTGAAGAAATAAAAACCATCAACAAATGGAATAGGTCTGCTAAAACTGCCAAACAAATTATTAATGTTCAGGGTTTAGATATTCTAGGAGAATCCCCTAAATCAATAGGCAAGCCATTGGTTGATACTTCAATGGATAAAGATCAATCGACAGTTAATCCCTCATCAATTGATAAGGATTATCAATCGAGTTATGCTGAATAGATTGATAAGCATTCATCGACAAGTAAGTCATCAATGGCTAATAAAAAGAACAAATTTAGCACTCCTATCAAGTTTGTTAAGGAAACCAAAAATCAAGTTGAGACTGAGGCTGAGAAGATCAACATAAGCAGCTTATCCAAGAAACAATTGAAAGAGAAATTAGAAAAGTTAGCACATGCGGAAGTTATCCAACCTAAGTCTGAGAAAAAGAAAAAGAATAGGAATGAAAAAATAGGCATAAATAAGCACAACAATTACACTCCTGATATGTATTCCCCTAGAAAGGTATGTGCTAAATGTGGTAGTGTAAATCATTTGTCTATGCAATGCAAGAATGAAAAGAACTCAATATCTTCAAATGATTTAAACGCACATGCCAGGACTGCAATTTCCATGTTTACCAATCATATGCTCATGAATGCCATGTCTTCTAATTTAGTTGCACCTAATGTTCATATGCCTTATGCACAAGTTCCATACATGTAAAATCCTTTCTTTACATATGCAAATATGAACATGCCTGGTATGTCATGGAACACGCCTAATGTAGATAATGAAATACATGGAAATTCTGCCATGAGTTCCAAGGTATCTAAGCCACAAAAGCCAACTCCCAAAGTTAAAGTGGATTTAAACCTACCAAAAAAAAAAGGAACCAAAGTTGACAACCAAGGCTCAGGCTGCAACTAATAAAAGAGGACCCAAGGCAACTTGGGTACCAAAAACAACTTGATTGTTTTATGTGTGTGCAGGGAAACAGGAAGAAAAATCTCTGGTATTTGAATAGTAGATGTTCAAGGCACATGACTGGAGATTTGTCCCTGCTCACAAAGTTTGTGGAAAAGGCTGGCCCAGGAGTTACTTTTGGAGATAACAGCAAAGGTTTTACGCTGGGATATGGCTCAATTGCAAAAAAAAATGTTATCATTGAACTTGTAGCACTAGTTGATGGATTGAAGCACAATATGTTCAGTATTAGTCAACTGTGTGATAATGGTAATGGTGTGTGATTTACAATTGGATCATGCATCATAGCCAACAAAGAATCTGGTAAAATTCTCTTAACTGGAGAAAGAAAATGAAATGTCTATTTAGCTGATTTTCACTCTATAAAGGCAAACTCAATGACATGCCTACTTAGCAAAGCCAATATAGATGAAAGTTGGATCTGGCACAAGAAGCTAGCCCATTTGAATTTCAAAGCCATGAATTAAATTTAGAAAGAATTTGGTTAGAGGCATTCCACAGATGGAATTCACCAAGGATGGACTATGTGATGCCTGTCAAAAGGGAAAGCAAAGTAAAGCATCATTCAAGTCAAAATCTGAATCATCAATTGATAAGCCTTTGGAATTATTACACATGGACTTATTTGGTCCATTCAACATCATGTCAATTGCCAAAAAGAAATATGCCTTAGTCATTGTGGATGACTTCACAAGATTTTCATGGGTATATTTCTTACACTTTAAGGATGAGGCAAGTAAATTAATTATCAATCATGTGAAGAATGTTGACAATGGCATTGAATAGAAGGTCAAGAAAATGAGAAGTGATAATGGTACTGAATTCAAGAATGCATCAATGAAAGAATGTTGTGAGGAAAAAGGTATCACTCATCATTTCTATGCACCAAGAACTCCACAGTAAAATGGAGTAGTTGAAAGGAAAAATAAGAACTTAATTGAAGCTGCTAGAACTATGTTAGAAGAAGCAAAACTTCCTACATATTTCTGGACAGAAGCAATTAATACTGACTGCTACATTCAAAATATTTCCATGGTCAATAAACTTCAAGGCAAAACTCCATATCAGTTGATGAAGAAAGACAAGAAGCCAACTGTTAACTTCCTTCATGTCTTTGGCTGCAAATGCTTTGTACTGAGAAATCAAGGTGAAATTCTAGGAAATTTTGAAGCCAAGACTGATGAAGCTATATTTGTTGGATATGGGATAACAACCAAAGTATACAAAGTCTACAATCTAAAGTTACACATTGTTATGGAATCTATGCATGTAGTCTTTGATGACAAGAAAATTCAAGGGTTGTTTGATGAAGGATTTCATGACCTACTGCACTTTGAAAATGAATCCACAAACAATATTAAAGATAGTGATGATGATGTGAAAATTTTAAGAAATCAAGTACCTAGAATCCTCCCATCAATTGATGTCAATGCATCAACAGATAACTTATCAGTTGACAATCATCAATCGACTGATAATACATCAATTGATAATCATTCGATGGATAACAACTCTGCTCAACAATCTTCAAGTAGAGTGTCCATCTCAGGGGGAGGGTTCTCAAATGGTCAATCACATTAAAATGATCATAACACTTCCAATGATCATGAAGCATCATCTTCAAGGACAAATTTACCATCTCAAAAAGCCATCCCTTTGAATTAATTATTGGAGATGCGAATGATGGTGTCAAAACTAAAAGTGCAACTCAAAATGAATGCTTGTATAGTAGCTTCATGTCTCAAGAAGAACTAAAAAGGATTGAAGAAGCCTTGAATGATCCTGATTGGATAATTGCTATACAAGAAGAGTTGAATCAGTTTGAAAGAAATAAGGTATGGAAGTTGGTGCCCAAACCAAAGAACAAGTCTGTCATTGGTACAAAATGGGTGTTCAGAAACAAAATGGATGAATCTGGTACAGTGACAAGGAATAAAGCAAGATTAGTGACAAAGGGCTATTCACAAGAGAAGGCATAGATTTTGATGAAACTTTTGCACCTGTTGCAAGGTTGGAAGCAATCAGAATCTTTCTAGCATATGCTGCTCGTGCTAATTTCAAGGTGTATCAGATGGATGTGAAAAGTGTTTTTCTCAATGGAGAACTAGAAGAAGAAGTTTATGTAGAACAACCTTCTGGTTTTATTGATCATGTTCATCCTGGATTTGTATACTATCTTCTCAAGCCACTTTATGGATTAAAACAAGCACCTAGAGCCTGGTATGAAACATTATCTAAATTCTTGATTGAGAATCACTTCATAAGAGGTACTATTGATAAAACTCTTTTTTATAGAAATGTTAGTGGCTCTATGATTCTTGTTCAAATCTATGTAGATGACATTATCTTTGGCTCAATTAATGAAAAACTTTTTCAAAAGTTTGCTAAGTTGATGCAGAGTAAATTTGAAATGAGCATGATGGGAGAACTTACCTATTTTCTTGGTTTGCAAGTCAAACAAGTCAAGGATGGTATTTTCATAAATCAAACTAAATATATTTCTGACTTATTAAAGAGATTTGATTTAAATGAATGTTCTTCTGCTAAAACTCCCATGACCACTGCAACTAAACTCGAATTGAATACTAAGGAAGCTAAAGTGGACATTTCAAGTTATAGAGGCATGGTTGGCTCATTACTTTATTTAACTGCAAGTAGGCTAGACATAATATTTGTTACATGTCTTTGTGCTAGGTTCCAGGTTGATCCTAGAGAATCTCATTTGATTGCAATAAAAAGAATATTCAGATATCTCAAAGGAACCCCAAATCTTGGAATTTGGTACCCTAGAGATTCTAGATTTGATCTAATTGGTTATTCAGATGCAGACTATGCAGGTTTCAGAATTGACAGAAAAAGCACTACAGGCACCTGTCAATTTCTAGGAAATAAGCTTGTATCTTGGTTTAGCAAGAAGCAGAATTCAGTGTATACATCTACTGCAGAAGCTGAATACATTGCAGCTGAAAGTTGCTGTGCACAAATATTATGGATGAGAAATCAACTACTTGACTATGGGTTCAACATGAATAAGATTCCTATTTTTTATGATAACACAAGTGCCATTGAAATAACAGAAAATCATGTGCAACATTCCAGAACCAAACACATTGATATAAAGTATCACTTCATTAGGGAACATGTAATGAATGGTACAGTTGAATTACATTTTGTCCCTGGTGAAAAACAACTTGCAGACATTTTTACCAAGCCATTAGATGAATCTACTTTCAATAGATTGGTATGTGATTTAGGTATGCTTAATTATAATTAATCCTTTAAATATCTGACAAGTTATGTAATTATATTAATTTTAGCCATTGACTATGTTAATCTATTGATTCTTCAATAATCAATTGATAAACATTTTACTCATCAATCGATAGTGGTAGCTATCGACAGATAAATATATCAATTGATGATATATGTACTTATCGATGGATAGTTGTAGCTATCGACGGATAAATATATCAATTGATGATATATGTACTTATCGATGGATAAAAGTACCTGTCGATGGATAAGTTAATTACCAATCGATGACCTGGAATTTAAAGGGGTCCATGTCATCAATCGACCTGTACAAAATCTAGTCGTTGATTACTTATTTTACCAATTAATTAATACATACATTCCTGTATGTATAACAATCGATTGCCAAAAATGGTAATTTCTACTTTTCATTTTTCTTCCAACGGTCGATTAAGTTCTATTTTGAGTAAGAAATTGATTGGAAAATCAGTAAATATAAATAGTGAGATTAAAATATCTTCTAATTCTCTCTTGCAATTTTACTAACGATCTCTCAGTCTCTTTCTCTCTAAATCTACGAACTCAATCCCTAATATATTTTTTTCTCTTCTCTGTCTGTACTCAAACCTTCTAACAAATTCAAAGCTTTTGCTCTACTAAACTTACAATCTAAGGAATGTGTTAATCGCCCTTAAGTACACTAAGTTTGGAGAAGGGGGGTTGAATACAAACTTAAGAAATAAGTGAAAATTCTTGCGGATTTAAGTTTGTTCAAAGAGAGTGTTGATTTAAGACTGATGTAACTAATAACTTAGATAATTAAAGTATTGAAGACAAAACTCAGCAAGGTTAAAAATTACTAGTGGATTGATTTTCCACTAGTGTGTTTTTGCTTTCAATAGATCTTAGTAAGAATACTAAGCTGCTTACAAAGTTGAATTTGGAACTCAGAAAAGCATTACAAGTTCTGCCTATATTTCTACTTTGTTTTTCTTGAGTTCTTGAAAACTATTGCCTTCTCTTTGCTACTGTGTTTTTCTAACCTCTATATAGAAAAAAAACATCTCTAGTTTTCTATCGACAGATAACAATATAATATTACAATTTATATTGTTTACATGAAAATAGAAACTAGCTACTTTTCACAGCCTCCCTTTTTGAACTAACTAGTCCTGGAGATATCTTTGTCTTGATATATTCCTTGGATGCTGTGTTGCCTTGAAAGTCTTCACAATCCTGACAGGACTGTCTTCCAATGATTCAGTTTCTGCACTGTTCCCGTAAATCTTGGCTTTAGCTAAATAGGGAAACTTTAATCAACTGATAAGTGCTGTTAAGCTTATCAGTTGATCCTCATTTGTTTATCCATCGATGGATAGGATATCTGTTGATCAGTTGATGTGTCGATGGATGATTGAGTTATCCATCGACTCCTTATCCATTGATGGTTCTTTATCCATTGATGGTTCTTTATCAATTGATGATTGATATCCGTTGATAGCTTTCATCCGTTGAGTAGTGTCTTCATCCATCGGCTTCAATATCAGTTGATCACTTCACTTGTGAGAATTCTGACTTGGGATATTAACAGTTGATCAGCCATTCTTCACATCTGTTGAGAAGCTAAAGATTGAAGTCAATAATATCAGTCGACTACTTCATAGCATCCATCGAGGCAATACAATCAATTGATAATGAAACTTGAATCAAATGTTACAATCCAGTTTATCAGTTGATAAACAAGCTTCAACTGATAACTGGTTTTCTAGTCAATGGATATTTATAAGTCATATCCATCGACTAGTTACAAAGTAATTTTAAGTCCCTATTGTAATTCTAAGAAATTTGTTATCATCAAAACTTGTAGTTCCTAACAATCTCCCCCTATTTATGACTGTGTAAAACATTCATAAATCTTCTGTTGATGATAACAAAACTTCTAAACAATTTTTATTCTTAGAATGAATTACAATATTGACAAGTATAGTTTGAGACAGAGTAATCAGGTACCAGACAAAGATGAATTCTGATAATTTTGATGATTGAGGTTGAATCTTTTATCTTCTCCTTCTCCCCCTTGACTCATTCATCTTGTCTTCATTTTCCTTCATCTTCCTGTAAAGGGTTCCTTTCAATATCTTCTCATCTTCAATCCTGTAGTCTAATTGACTTGCGAGATGATTTAATTCCAAATTAGGCAGTTTGTCTATTTCTTGACAAATATCAATGCATTTTTCTCTGCCTTCCCTGTCCTTATATATCATTAAGTAGAATGGCTCATGAAGCACCTTTCTTCCTTCAGGGTTCCAAATCTTTATTCTGTCATCCCTTTCTTCTTGAACAGGTGCCTCCCTCATCTTCTTCATTCTTTCAAGGATGGCCTTTCCTAGCTCTTTAGTTAGATAATACTTCCTGTTGAGCATAGTGTAGATTTTCCTTAAGATGCCATATCCTTGATTTAAGACTTGGTTGAATGTAAAAGTTGAGTCTGATCCATCTTCATACTCAATGTGGAGAAGATCAACATCTTTCTTCCTTTGTCCTTTTGTTGCAATCATTCCCTCAGCTTTGATTGGCACAAAGTCTTCAGATTTGTGTTTGAACACCTCTATTTCTTTGGCTTGATTACTCCCAGAAGCTTGACCTTCAGCCTTGACTTGTTTTGGCTTCCTCTCCTTGTCTCCTTTGTCTTCAACAACCAATTGTCTTTTAACTCCAGAGGATTTTGGTGCATCTTTAGGCTTGTTTGCTCTTTGCTTCACTCTTGGCCTCCTTTCACCTTCTTTTCTTCTGGCTTCTCTTATTAGCCTATCCTCCTCATCATATTCCCTTTGCAATTGAATGGCTAATTCTTCTTGGGATTTTTCTTGTTGCTCCCTTTCTCTTATGCCAACTACTATGGCTTTGCTCAACAATTTTTCACTTTCCCCTCCACCTGTGACAGCTTTCTTTTTACCATCTTCAATTAGCTTTCCCTTTCCTTTCCTGTCACCAGGTTGTGAACTACTGGAACTTGTCTCCTTGAATTTGCTAGCAATCAAATCAAATTTCCTTACTATGTCCTGAGCCAACTCCTTCTTTGGATCTGTAGTCTTTGTCACTACAACTTCACTTGCTTTCTCCAATTCAGCTTCACTTGTTTGCTTCTCCCCCTTTTTGTTATCAGCAACTTGCACTTGTGCTAATGATTGTGAGATAATAGGGGTCTCTAACAGTTTGCTCAAAAGATTGATCTGAGTGACTTGGTTTTTCAAGATTTGCTACATGTTGAGCTCCATGGCAGCTACTCTTTTCTCCAATTCAATTGCCTTATCCTTGGCAGTAAACTCAGTGTCTAATCTTTGCTTGATTCTAGTTAGCATTGTGAGACTAAGCCTAGAATCAATGGTGGTGTCGAAGTGCATCCTGGAGCTTTCAATGTCCTCTCTTATCTTCTTCAACTCAAATCTGGAGCTTGTGACATGCATTTTCTGGATCTTCAAATTGTCTCTATAAAAGTCCAGAATCCTTCTGTGCAAGGGATCCACCACATATACTTCTGCCATTGACCTTCTGTAGAGAGAAATGATGGCCCTTTCTGTTTCAGCCAAATTTATTTCATCACTAGCCACTTGAGGATCTAGAAGTCCATCATCATCAGAGCTGTCTTCAAAATCCTCAGGATTCATGTGAGATACATCATCGGGTTGATTGGCCAGGAACTCCTTCCCACTCCTGAATTGTTCTTCTGTTTGCAGCAAACCCAGCATCTGCTCAGCTTCTTGATTAGATGCTGCTGCTAGTTCTTGATAATGGGGATCTACATGTAGAAAGGTTGAAGCATCAAGATTGACATCAATCTCATCCTCCATTGTCAAGTTGATATCTGCAACTCCTGCTGGAACTTCATGATTTCCATCTCCCCCTGACTCTAGCCCCAACTCCTGGGTGAGTTCAGCTGCTACCTGCTCAGTTTTAGAAGTTGATGCTTCATTGGATTGAAAAACAAATTTCTCTCTATTCTTTTCTCTCTCACTCTCATCTCTCTGTTCTTGCATCAGGATCTCATCCTGGATTCTCACCTCTCCCTTACTTAGCTCTCCTTTTTCATCACCTTCTAAGATGGAACTCTCTTTTGTCACACCCTCTCCTTTTGCCACCTCAGAAGAAGTTGAGGGCCCCTCATTCACACACTCTCCTTTTGCCAAGGTATGCAACCCTTGCCTCTCACTCATCTCACCCACTCCACTCAAACCTAAGAGTGTGTTTGCCACAAGTGTTTCAGTGGAAGCTTCAGAAATTGGAATAAATTTCTCAATCGATGGATAAGGAATATCCATCGATGGATGAATATCTGTTGATGGGAGCTCGTCGATGGATGTAAGGATATCCATCGATGGGAGCTCGTCGATGGATGTAAGGCTGAGTACATTGCAGCTTGTGAAGCGGCTAAGGAAGCTGTTAGGTCCAAAGTGTTGTAGAGGGGGGGGTGAATACAACTGTTTAAAAATAATGAGAGAATAAACTATATGCAGGTAATAAATGATGACACAGAATTTCAAGAATATATCTTTATATTCATTGAAGGATTTGCTACAACATTCATAAAAGCATCATGATCAATTGAACAATAAATACAGCAATTAAAGCTAGATTCAACTGATCCTCTCTCTCACTTTTTGTTTTACAGTAAATGCTCTCTCTTTAAAAAATCGTTGAATAATAGAGATGATGAAAGTCTATTTACTAATAAAATCAAGGTGCTGCTTTTATAATGTCATGTAGTCTTGATCTTGTCCTTTTTGTGTACGTGGCCCAATCAGGACTTCGACAACAAAAAGAACTTTAACAACAACTCTGGATCAACCGTTCACAATAAGCCACTTGTCCCTTGAACATTAAATGTTACATGTCTACCCGCATCTCGATCTTCGCCTGGACCCATCTCGATCTCGATCTGTGAAAATCTCGATCTCGATCTGGGAGAATCTCGATCTCGATCTATGAAGATCTCGATCTCGATCTGGGAGAATCTCGATCTCGATCTATGAAGATCTCGATCTCGATCTGTGAAGATCTCGATCTCGATCTATCGCCTGGATCGAGATTTGCCTTTGCCTGTTTTACTTCACTTGTAAATCTCGATCCGCATCTCGATCTGCTGTGGATCGACATTTGCCTTAGCAAATATGCACACATCCAATGTTGACCTTCTTTAGTGACTAATTGAGAATTAACCTTTATGAGCAAGTTTCCTTAGCTTCTTCAATTTCTTTTCCTCACTCAATTCAAATGAGATCTTCTATTACTGACATGAACTTGCCTCCAATGTCCTGACACTTGATGCAATGGTCTGGTTCATAAGTGACTAGTCTTGTAGGGGTTCTTGCTTCTGAATGTCAGTTCTCATTTGTTGATTAACCTTTACATTATCCAGATGTTGATATACATTACATGAAATCACTTTGGCCTTCTTGATACTTCCTTGACATTAATTTGATTCTCCATTAGATAAGTTAGGGCATGAGCAATACTCAGATTGAACTTCTTCTCACTTATGCATCCTTGATTAACCAAATTAGTTACTTGTAGTTACCAAGTATCATTACCATTTCTTCAGTTGATTGATTCCATGTGCTTCTTCAGTTTCTCTTGTTTTGCTGTTGTTTTATCTTTTACTTAGTTGAGTTACAAAATAATTAAGTGTTACAAGTTAGTACACCTATGCCTTTCAATCTCCCCCTATTTGATTGTCTAACAATGACAACCAAATTCACAATGAGGATAACTCAACTAAACAGGGACTGAAAAAGATAAAATAACATTCATAAAGAATCATGTCAACTTACATAATGCTTGGCTTGATTAATTAACTTCATGTCTATTACTGATACTTCAAGTGCCAAAATTGGACACTTGTTGGCTCGATTAAATGGCTTCATGCTCTTCTAGAGATTTTCTCTAAGTACTTTAAGAGCACGGTCCACTCAATCTTCAATTATCCTTCTGAAGTCCTTTTAGCAGTATTACCACCGCCGAACTTCGCGAAATAATTGATGCCTAATATAAACCAGTTTCAAGACACTTAGCTAACTAACTTCTACCTTACACTACACAAGAAAACAGATAATATTTTTACAATGCTGGAAAACAAGAAAACAAATTACAACGCAAAGAAACATTACAAGCATAATACATTAAAACTTTGATTTCTTGCGCTCCTCTTCCTCACGAGCTTTCTTCTTGGCTGCTTTTTCTTTCTTCATGAACTCAGGGTTGCAGACTTCATCCATTCTTTTCTCGAGAAGATTAAGTCCTTCTGCTTCCACATGATTTCTGATCTTGTAATTTCGAAACAACCTCAACCACCTTTCAACCATGCTGCGAGTGGTAAGCTTCGTGGGAATGTCTTCAAACCTCAGCTTCGTGACTTTGTCAGGGTATCCCTTTTCCCCTTTCTTCCTTATAACCAGCTGCTTAGGGTATCCAATGACAATAGCGGTGGTGCATTGCTGTAGCCTCTGAATATCAAGCTGTTGTCTTCTCTTACAGAAGTTATCAAATGTGACCCTCAGATAATCCTGATCAAACTCGTCAACATCATCCATCTCCTCAATCAATTCCCTTATAATACACAGTGTTTCATGACTGTGTTCTGCAAAGATGTCGTACTTGATTTCAATGATGGTTTCCACTTGATACTTATCTGTATAGATCAGCAGATCATTCTCATTCTCAGCTTTGCTCTTGACAAACTTGACATTTGCACTAACCACTGCACTAGCTTCCTTCCTTATTTCCCCTTCTTCTGGAATGTCTATCCTTGGATCTCCGTATCTTTGCACATGCTCTCTTATTGCCTCGTCTTGCAGCTCGAATGCATAGTCTTCAGGTTCCTTCTTAACCACTGGTAGTGTAGCTTCAGGCAACTTGTATCTAGTATCTTGCCTTCTTATCAGCTTCTCCAAGTCCTTAGCCACCAGCTTCTTTTCCTTTGTTAGAAAACCCTTAGAGAGAACTAGCTTTGCAACTGCCTTCAGCACATTTCCGCTCGGAGTTAGTTTCGAGTCATGCAGATTTACGATCCTCAAGACCTTGTCATGGACATATCTGATCTGGTAGGGATTTAGAATAATGTCAACCCCTCTGTCTTCAGCCATCTTCAACAATTTCTCCTTAAACAGCACTCCAGTCTTGACAGAGGTGTCTACCTTGTGAGCGAATTCTACCAGTTCACTTGCACCCCTTTCATGAAAGAAAGCTTCATCGACCATACACGGCCCGATTTTTGTTATGGGTGTCCAAGTGATCATCAGATTCCATGCCTTCTCCTTGAATATGACTTGTACGGAGGTGCATCCCTGTCTTATGCAATTTAGATAATTCAGCAGCCCAGGGTTTAGATTTTTTAGCTTATGAAGAAGAAAACTCAATCTTCCTGAGTCATGAGCATAGGCTCTTGGTCCAGCTAAGGCTTCTCTAGCCTTGTCCCACTCGGGACCTTCCCTCCTTATGTCAGCCTGGACCTTAGGATCATTGATCTTTTTCATTTCAAACTCATGCTGAGTTTTCTGAGCCGCTCTCTTCTCCTTTGCCATTAGTTCTTTTTCAACTATCCCTTGTAGAACTTCTTCATTTACTCTTTCTCTGGCTTCCCTGAAAATCTCTCCTTGCATCTCCGCTTCATCAACTTCTTCTTCTGGAACATGCTCGTCAGCAACCGAGTGGTCTCCTGCATCACCTGCAACTCCTGCGCCAGATCCGCCAGGATTTAGACCTCTTTCTTGTTCCCATTCTCTTGCCCGTTGCTCGAATCTCGACCTCCTTGCCACTAAGGCTTCTACATCCATCTCGTCATCATCAGAATCTTCAATAAAGTCTCCCATAAATGCATCAACAAGAGGTGTTTCTTTCTCAGCTTCTTCTTCAACTACCATCTTCTGCTTGCCTTTGTCCTTAAGAGCCGGTTGAGCCTCCTCCACCTTTTCACCAGATTTGTTTGAGGACTCGATCACCGGACCCGTACTAGTCAGCTTTTTCAGACCCTGATCCTCTTTCTCCCCCTTAGGTGTGTTATCCTCATCAGGAGCATCATCATCATTATTATCGTCAACACCACCACCAGTTGAAGGACCAGGTCCATCCTTGTTACGTCCAAAGACAGCATCAAGTAGTTCATTCAGTTTCGTCCAAACCTGAGACATGCCATAAGTGACATCATCTACTGACCTCCCAACCTCCACCTGTGCCAATCCAAGATTATTTATCTTGTCAATCATCTGATTTTGGACGGCAATCAGGTTCTCCATGAACTGAGCTCCAACCTCCAACCTTCCAGAGTGAGAAGAGACAGCATCAGTAACACCAGCAACTCCAGCCTCCAAAGCCTCCACTTTCTTCACTAAATCCTGCAATTTGGGGGACGGTGTTTGGCTTGGGTTAGACTGTTTACTCTCGCTGGGTTCTGTTTCACTCAAGATCCCTAAAAAGAAGGGATCTACTCTCCCTGTCTCTCCCTCGTGTTTAGAGCCTAACAGTACTAGAGCCTCATCCACTAATCGCTGGGGACTAGCGGTGAGTTGGTCGGCGATATCGGTCAGTGAGACTGAGCCTTTAAGCGCTGTGTCTACGATAGGAGATGGCGTTATGACCATGTCATCCCCTTGTTCACTTAGAACCTTTTCTGGTTCGCTGGGCTGTTCTGGAGGCGTAGACCCACCAGTCACCAGATGTCGTTGCTCTGCAAGCAACTTGTTTTCTGATTTAGATGAGGAAGCGTCATCCGTACTGGATTCGACAGACTCTTCCTCATTAAAACTGCCTGAGATACTAGTATCAGAAGTGCTAGTCTCAGTTTGCCATTCCCCTTCCGAGAAATTGCTCAAAGAGCCCTGAGCGGACAACTCAGGGAAGGTAGGGCCAGCTCCTATTGGCTGTTGAGCTGGACCCCCTTCTTGACTCTCACCAACATGCCTAGGCGAGTGCGAATGTGTTGAAATGATTTGGAGAGGAGAGCCACCAGCGTGAGGTGTGGTGGCTGTGAGAGGTGAACTAGCCTTAACAGGTTGTGCAGTTGCCACTGGGTTTGAATCCACCTTTTGCTTCTTTGAAGGTGGCAGAGCTGCTGAAGTGACTACTCTCTCAACTCCTACACTCCCTCCACTCGATTCACTCGACTCAGATAAGCTTGCCTTCCTTTTATCACCAGTTTTAGGGCTGGCTGAACGTTTATGAACAGAAGGGCTTGCAGCCTGGGATAGAGCCTGGGGGTTTTCAGGCCCACGGCTGTAGAAAACAGGTTGAATTGATGATTGATCAAGATTAGCAAGAATAGGTACCTGACTAAGAAGATCGTCATCCTTGTCAGCTCCAGCTTCTGTAACATTTGCCTCGGCCATATCAACATCCATTCCTGCTTGTTCCAAATTTCTAGGCACTGGATCTCCACCTTCAGCTTCGTTACCGCTACTTTCAGCTTCTACTGCAGTAAACTGAGAAGCATGCCTCCTAGCATACTCATCTTGCAGATCCTGGAAGTACGGAGTCAGGCGCAACTCAAAAAGTCTTGACTTTTGCTGGGTTTCCATGGTGGAGATACTCTTTAGAGTCATATCAAAACATGCCATCCTTTCAGAGCCTTGAAATATTCTTCTGTGTTCCTCTGAAAGGACGTCATCCAGAACCATCTGAAGAAATCTTGGCATCCAGCATTTGACTGGACCATCTTCTGGATTCCTTGAGGCATTTTTCTCCAATGCCCACCTCTCATGTAACTGAATCAACAGATGTTTGCCCACATTCACTCTCCTGTTGTTTGCCACTCCATATAGTATTACCCGGCAGCTGTTGTTCATTGGCCTGTAGTCTTTGTCCTTTGGGAACATGCAGCGCTGAATGGCCTGAACTACATAATCCCACTCAGCTGGTAGCATACCGGTGTTAACCTTTGTTACCTTGATAGGACCCGTGGGAGGGCGACAACCTATCTCCGTGAATAATTGCAACATATCCTCCATAGTGGGTTCCGGAGCATAATCTTCTGTAGGAAGCCCGAGTAACTCATTGAACTTCCGCAGACTGACTTCATATTTGACACCACCAATAGTAAAGGATAGTCCTGTTGGATTGGCTTTTCCACCCTGAATCTCTAGTGTAGAGTAAGCAGCTTGAAGGGCTTCGACATTCAGGATGGGAGAGGCGGTTAACGCGTGACTTATGATTGATGTGTTGTTGAGGGATTCAATCCAGAACTGATAGTGAATAAATCTACCAGTTGCTCGATCAGCAGAGAGATTAACAAAGTTGGTCTTGGGAATTGTGAAATTTGGGTTTGCCATTTTAAATTTGTGTTTGAGAAAAGAAATGTTCTGAAATGGTTTGGCAATGGAAATTTTTAGAGAACAAGTTCTAAATTTAAACAACAAAAAAACGTACACGAACCCCACTAATTACCCCACGTAATTAGTGACACAAATTAAAACAAATTAATTGCCCACTAATGACCACTTAACTCCCCACTAATGATTGACGGTTGAGTTTTCGAAAATTAAAGTGAACAGCCGTTACAAAATAAATTATTTTTCCAGAAAAACCACAAACACGGCGGTAAAGTTGCACTTTAAGGATTAACCAGTAGTACTCACAACTATTTTGCTCCAGAACACAAAAGTACTTAAGAATAAGAAAGCACGAAACAAAAACCAAACTCACTCGAATGAAGAAGAAAACTAAAGAACTAATTGCAAGAACAGTAATAACGTTAAAAACAACGCAAGAAGTTCAACAGTTTTAAACAAAATTTTAGCAGAGTTTCGTTTTAGTTATTGATGCTTTTAAGTAACAGTTAGTGATTTTTGTTTAAGAAAATCACAAGAAAACTTGATGTAATGTATGTATACGCGAGTGTATATGAAGAGCTTAAGCTTTTGGAGAGAAAGAAAGTTAATGTAAATAATGAACAGCCTTTTTAATGCTATAATATATACCTGCACGCCTAACAAGAAGTGACTGAAAAGACAAGTCACATCTCGATCTCGAGATCCGCATCTCGATCCGCATCTAGATGTCGATCTAGATGTCGATCTCGATCCGCATCTCGATCTACATCTCGATGTCGATCTTGATGTCGATCTCGATCCGCATCTCGATCTACATCTCGATGTCGATCTCGATGTGGATAGATCGAGATTTGCCATAGAAAATTTCTCATTACTTCATTTAGACACTAACCATAACGATATACAGATCAGCACAAGATTAATGTCATGAAACTTTCTAACTTCTTATGATATGCAACACATACATTTATGAAGTTAAGTACACATTATTAATTATGAATATTCATGAATAACAATAATATGTACACAAACTGAATTATAACAGATAGGTAGCAAAACTAACAGGTGTTAAGCATCCCTAATTCACCAACCAATCTAGAAAATGTTGATTCGTCTAGAGGTTTAGTGAATATATCTGCTATTTGACGTTCAGTAGACACAAAATGCAACTCTACAGTTCCATTTTCTACATGCTCTCTAATAAAATGATACCTGATGTCAATGTGCTTGGTCCTTGAGTGATCCACAGGATTGTTGGTCATAGCAATAGCACTTGTGTTGTCACACATGATAGGAATCTTAGATACTTCCACACCGTAGTCCTTGAGTTGGTTCTTCATCCACAGTATCTGGGCCACATAGCTTCCAGCAGCAATATATTCTGCTTCAGCTGTCGAGGTAGATACTGTGTGTTGTTTCTTGCTTTGCCAAGACACCAACCTTCTTCCAAGGAACTGACAGCTTCCTGAAGTGCTCTTCCTATCTATTCTACAACCTGCGTAATCTGAATCCGAATAGCCAACAAGATTAAACCCTGTATCTCTTGGATACCAAATCCCAAGATTTGATGTTCCCTTGAGATACCTAAAAATACGCTTTACGGCTATGAGATGTGACTCTCTAGGATCCGCTTGGAACCTTGCACATAGGCACGTAGAGAACATAATATCAGGTCTGCTAGCAGTTAAATACAAAAGTGAGCCGATCATACCTCGATAGCTTGAGATGTCTATAGGTTTACCCGCTTTGTCCTCGTCAAGTTTCGTGGCTGTTGCCATAGGAGTCTTAGCTTGTGATACATCTTGAAGACCATATTTTTTCAATAGATCATGAATGTACTTGGTCTAGCAGATAAATACCCCGTCCTTCTTCTGACTAACTTGAATGCCCAGAAAGAACGTCAGCTCTCCCATCATGCTCATCTCATACCTTGATTGCATTAACTTAGCGAATTTAGCACACAGCTTCTCATTTGCAGACCCAAAGATAATGTCATCCACATATACTTGCACCATTATTAGATCATCTTTGCATTTCTTGTAGAAAAGCGTCTTGTCGATTACTCCTCTTGTAAAACCACTTTCTAGTAAGAAGTCTGACAGAGTTTCATACCACTTCCGCGGAGACTGCTTAAGGCCATATACTGATTTGAAGAGTCGATAAACATAATCACAATATTTGATATCGATAAACCCGGGAGGTTGCTCGACATACACCTCTTCATCCAGTTCACCGTTTAAGAATGCACTCTTGACATCCATTTGATAGACTTTAAAACCATGATGTGCTGCGAATGCCAAGAACATCCTTACTGCCTCTAGCCTTGCTACTGGTGCATAGGTTTCATCATAATCAATTCCTTCTCTTTGAGTATAACCCTTAGCAACCAGGCGAGCTTTATTTCGTGTTACACGTCCGTCTTCATCCAGCTTGTTTCTGAATACCCATTTTGTCCCAACAACAGATCTATTCTTTGGTCTGGGTACCAGCTTCCACACCTTCTGCCTTTCAAACTGATTGAGTTCCTCTTGCATAGCAATCACCCAATCAGCGTCATCTAGAGCTTCTTCCACCACTTTAGGTTCCATCTGGGAAAGGAACACTGAATATAGACATTCATTCTCAGTGGAAATTTCAGCTCTAGCTTTTCCTCTAGTAGTCACTCCGGCTTCTGGATCACCAATAATTAGCTCGAACGGATGGTCCTTGTTCCAAGTGCGATCCCTAGCAAATGTTCTTGATGATTCAGCTTGATCTTGTAAGTGAAGGTGACTTAGTCTAGAAGCACTTTCACTAGCTTCCCTTGAGCTAGTACTGGCTCCCCCTGAGTGAGCTGCTCCCCCTGAGTGCATACTGACTCCCCCTGAGTTAGTACCAGGTCTGACGGAAGGTGATCCCTCAGCCCTAGTGTTTTGAGTTTGCGAAACACTAGGCTCTTGATTAATTTCATTATTTATAGTTGGATCACTACCCTGCACTACTGACTCAGGAACTGTATCCACTTCATCAATATCCAAATTTTCAAATCTTAGGGAGTTGGGCTCACTATCTTCTTTTTGTATAGAGGGGAGCTTTGAGTCGTCGAATGTGACATTAAGGCTTTCAACCACCTTGCGATCATTAAGCACAAGCACCCTGTACGCTGCTACTACTTCAAGAGAATATCCAATGAAAACCCCTTCATCTGCTTTGGCATCAAACTTTCCAAGTTGTGCATTGTCTTTTAACACAAAACATTTGGCACCAAATACATGAAAGTACTTGATAGATGGTTTTCGTTTATTCATCATGTAATACGGCGTCTCATTATGGTCCTTTATAATCAGGGTTCTGTTCTGTGTATAACAGGCCGTGCTGACTGCTTCAGCCCAAAAATATAAAGGAAGTTTTGACTCATACAGCATTGTCCTAGCTGCTTCAACCAGTGTCCTGTTCTTCCTTTCTACCACCCCATTTTGCTGTGGTGTTCTCGGTGCTGAATACTGTCGTCTGATCCCTTTAGATATGCAGAAATCCATTAACACTGAGTTCTTGAATTCTGTCCCATTGTCGGATCGGATAGTCTTCACAGTCAGACTTGCTACGTTTTCAATTACCAGTACATGTCTAATGATCTCATGTGGCACTTCATCTTTCGATGTCACAAACTTCACCCATGTGTATTTGGAAAAGTCATCGACAATTACCAGCGCATATCTTTTCCTTGACATTGACATAACATTAACAGGTCCAAACAAATCCATGTGAAGGAGTTGTAGGGGCTCGGTAATGCTATTCACTTGTTTATCCTTATGCGAGGCTCTTTTTGATTTTCCCATCTCACATGCCTCGCAGAGACCATCTGGGGTGAACTCCATCTGCGGCAGCCCTCTCACCAATTCTCTCCTTACGAGATTATTCATTGCTTTAAAGTTCAGGTGAGATAATCTTTTATGCCATAGCCAACTTTCATCAGCAGAAGCCTTGCTGTAGAAACACGTGACTTCAGACTGATCAGCAGAATTCATGTCAGCTATGAACAAATTTGACTTCCTTATTCCTTTGAGAGCAAGGCTTCCATCCTTTTTGCTTCGAATCGAACAATCATGCTTCCCAAAGTTGACGTCAAAACCCCTGTCGGTGAACTGACTAACGCTGAGAAGATTATGTCGCAATCCTTCCACAAAAGACACGTCCTCAATGATAACATTTCCACAAACGATCTTGCCATATCCCCTGGTGTAACCTTTGCTGTTATCTCCAAAAGTAACCACGGAGCCGGCTCTCAACACCAAATCTGTTAGCAGGGACTTATTGCCGGTCATATGCCTCGATGCTCCACTGTCTAGCACCCATATGACTTTACTCTTTTCCTGTTCACTGCCCTCTGATTGTTCTGAAGATTTTGCCATTAAAGCGAAGTTGCATAGCTCCTGATCTTCATCTTCATCAGACTCGTCCCAACCCTTCCCTTCAGTCACAACATACGCCCGGCTTCCCTTCTGTTGCTTGCTAACCAAGGCATCATATTTCTTTTTCAAATCAGCATAGGATTCCTTGGGATGAACGTACTTGGGCTTCTTGCACTCTGTTGCGAAGTGCCCCAATTCATTGCAGTTGTAGCATCTGAACTTGTTCTTGTCTACCAGGTTAGGTCTGTAGCCACTACCAGATGTGCTACTCCGACCGCTGTAACTTCCACTACCACTTACACTACTGCCTCTCCTGCCTCTTCGGCTGAAAGAACTACCAAATCGTCCTTTACCACTTCTTTGCTTCCTGAAGCTGATATGAGCAAATTCTCGAACAATACAAGCATATGACTTGTCTTCTAATTTGTCCAGCTCTTCAAGGGTATAGTATTCATCCTCACTTTCTTCGGATGGATCTTCAATGTCTAATACCACCCTTTCAGGATTAGCAGTTTTCAATGAGATAGCTGCAAGTGCCTTTACAGCAGACTCTTCAGCTACAAGTCCAGACTCACTTACCGCTTTGTTTTCTCCACTATTGTAGGATCTTCTTCTGTCATTTTGTTCCTGCTCCAGCTCGTAGGTCTTCAAAACACCATACAGCTTTTCGAGAGAAGTGTTTTTCAAATCTCTTGACTCTCGAATGGCAGTGATCATGTGTTCCAGATGTTTAGGCAAATTCAAGAGAAACTTGATATTTGAATCTGCTAGTGGATAGACTTTATCTCTTATACTCAGCTCGATAAGCAATTTACTGTAACGTTTGTAAACATCCGCTACGCTTTCTCCTCGTTCGCATCTGAACGATTCATATTCAGATATCAGAATGCGTTTGTGATTATCTCTAACTTCCTCGGTCCCCTCCATCACCACAGCCAGTTTATCCCACATGGCTTTAGCTGTTTTTAATCCCTTTATTTGAACATAGTACTCTGAGTTTAGGGATTCAATTATGACGTTGCGTAACGACGCATCCATACCAACCAATTCTTTATCTGCGTCTGAAAACTCCATTTCCTCTTTAGGAACAGACCGGGATGGAATTAGTATCCCTCCTTCCATTCGCTCTGGCTCAATTCTCATGGGTATGTATGGACCGTTTTCCAATATTCTCAAGTATACCTTGTTTATTGATTCAAGGTAAGCTCTCATCCTTCCGGTCCATTCGTCATAATGTTGTGCATCAAACGGAGGTATCTTAAATCTGTGTGCGGCGGCCATTTTAATAAAGTTTAAAATTAAGATAATACACTTTTCAAATTACAATAAATTGTATTTACTTGAAAAATTAATTATCTCACTTTAAATATCCAACACTTAATATCCAACGGATTTTGCACTTAAGATTCAAGCAAGTTAGTTTTAATCACAGGAACAGTAGCAGGGTCCACCACTTTCTCAAGACCAAACAAAAAGATGTTCACTTCCTAGTTGACAGAAGTTCAAAAATATCCTTTTTGTTTAGTCAAACAGTTGATTCCAGTTTTCTAGTCAATTAATCAAATATTCCTTTATAACCAGATTTTTGACCACAAGAAAATCCACAAAGCTCTAATCGTACAACGGTTTGGAATGATGTACAAATATTCCTTACACCATGACTCAGAACCTTTTTAGATCTATGAACTTTTCAAGAAGAAACAAACAAAAACTTTTCGGCACAAACTTCAAGAAAAATTGGATCTGGGATTTTCAAGAACCAACTCAAACAACACAATAGGATCTCTGTTATATGTGTTTAACAGGGGCTCTGATACCAATTGTTAGGTCCAAAGTGTTGTAGAGGGGGGGTGAATACAACTGTTTAAAAATAATGAGAGAATAAACTATATGCAGGTAATAAATGATGACACAGAATTTCAAGAATATATCTTTATATTCATTGAAGGATTTGCTACAACATTCATAAAAGCATCATGATCAATTGAACAATAAATACAGCAATTAAAGCTAGATTCAACTGATCCTCTCTCTCACTTTTTGTTTTACAGTAAATGCTCTCTCTTTAAAAAATCGTTGAATAATAGAGATGATGAAAGTCTATTTACTAATAAAATCAAGGTGCTGCTTTTATAATGTCATGTAGTCTTGATCTTGTCCTTTTTGTGTATGTGGCCCAATCAGGACTTCGACAACAAAAAGAACTTTAACAACAACTCTGGATCAACCGTTCACAATAAGCCACTTGTCCCTTGAACATTAAATGTTACATGTCTACCCGCATCTCGATCTTCGTCTGGACCCATCTCGATCTCGATCTGTGAAAATCTCGATCTCGATCTGGGAGAATCTCGATCTCGATCTATGAAGATCTCGATCTCGATCTGGGAGAATCTCGATCTCGATCTATGAAGATCTCGATCTCGATCTATCGCCTGGATCGAGATTTGCCTTTGCCGTGTTTTACTTCACTTGTAAATCTCGATCCGCATCTCGATCTGCTGTGGATCGACATTTGCCTTAGCAAATATGCACACATCCAATGTTGACCTTCTTTAGTGACTAATTGAGAATTAACCTTTATGAGCAAGTTTCCTTAGCTTCTTCAATTTCTTTTCCTCACTCAATTCAAATGAGATCTTCTATTACTGACATGAACTTGCCTCCAATGTCCTGACACTTGATGCAATGGTCTGGTTCATAAGTGACTAGTCTTGTAGGGGTTCTTGCTTCTGAATGTCAGTTCTCATTTGTTGATTAACCTTTACATTATCCAGATGTTGATATACATTACATGAAATCACTTTGGCCTTCTTGATACTTCCTTGACATTAATTTGATTCTCCATTAGATAAGTTAGGGCATGAGCAATACTCAGATTGAACTTCTTCTCACTTATGCATCCTTGATTAACCAAATTAGTTACTTGTAGTTACCAAGTATCATTACCATTTCTTCAGTTGATTGATTCCATGTGCTTCTTCAGTTTCTCTTGTTTTGCTGTTGTTTTATCTTTTACTTAGTTGAGTTACAAAATAATTAAGTGTTACAAGTTAGTACACCTATGCCTTTCAGAAGCTGTTTGGATTTGAAAATTCATTACTGATTTGGGAGTGGTTCCATCGATCGCAGATCCCATTGATCTATACTGCGATAATAATGGAGCCATTGCACAGGCTAAAGAACCTAGAGCTCACTCCCGAACCAAACATATACTCAGGAGATATCACCTCATTCGAGAGATTAATGAAAGGGGTGACATACACATATGTAAAGTGCACACAAATGATAACATTGCAGACCCACTGACCAAAGGCTTGTCGCAGACGAAACACGATGGTCACACTAGTTCCATGGGTATTAGATACATGGGAGATTGGCTCTAGTGCAAGTGGGAGATTGTTAGTGTAGATGCCCTAGAGGCAATACAATGTTTCTTTTAATAGACCTTTATGTCATTTGATTATTCAATAAACATATTTATTATGACTTTAATTACTGCGATATATTTGTTAGCATAATAAATGTCCTTAGAATCATGATACACATTGTAAAGTTTAGTACATGACTTGAACTTGAGATTATATAATAGATCATATTCTTAAATATCCCTAGTCGAGTATTATTATTATAGGACAATAATAATACATAAATAGACTAGTATGTTGTTTGACTGATAACCACATCTCATTGGTTATAAGTATGGGGATACTAAAGTCAACACATAGGTACATGCAGGAGTACATGGTACTGGACAGACCCACAGTGAGATTCTTCATGTTTAATAAAGTCATAAGAAAGACTCACAGTGATAATGGTGTAATGATCCTCTGACTTGAGATCATTATATTTCTGTACGAGGATTAATATACTTTGACTACATTAAAAGTTACCTTTGACCGGGTAATGATAAAAGTGGACATCGGGTATATCATGAGTCGTATGAGAAATATGAATGATAGATAGATGATTTAACCCTCCTATAATTAGGAGAGATATTATTGGCCTCTTGATTGAGTGAGACTATAAAATGCATGGCCGTGCTCAAATAATGATTTGTTTTCATAGTCTACTCATGGATCAAGTAAACCCGGATTAAATGTTGAAGAGGATGACTAAATACATGCCTCGAGTTTAATCTATAATATATATGGTTAAAGGGATTATATTACAAGGAAACATTAATCACGAAAGGTTTTATCGAATCACGATTTAATTATTATTTAATTGGGTAGCAATGATGTATTACTAGATACCGCTCATTGTTTGTAATTTTATTGGAGAATAAAATTATTGCTAATTAAATAATAGCCTATAGGGTCACACACATAGAGTACTTAGAGGAATAATTAATTTAAATTATAGATTTAAATTAATTGATGATTATTTGAATTTTATTATATTAATTAAGTGAGACTTAATTAATTGAAATAATATAAATTCGAATTTGAATTCTGCCCTTAATAATTAAGTGTGACTTAGTTATTAATTAAATAATAAAATTCGATTTTATTATTTAATCCTAAACCTACATGGGTTAGGTTTTGCTGTTATGGGTTGCTATTATGGGTCTATTAACCAACCATTATAAATAGATAATGTAGGGTTAATAGGTCATTACGTTTTGATAAGAAAAACCCTAAAGGCAGCAGCAAGCACAGCAAAGGCAGTTTCGAAATTATCTAGAGGATGATAGTACATCCGTTCCATAATCAAGATCGTGAGACGTTCTTGAAGGTGCTCGTGTGGATACCATAGAGGTGTTTTCGAGAAGAAGACACAAGTCGTGAAATCTAGGATCTCCGTTGAGTTCGTAGAAGTCAAGACCAAGAAAAGGTATGATTCCGTTTCACAATAATCAGTCCGAACTTATACATGATCCTGCGTTTAGGGTTCCAAATTTTGTTATATTTACATTTAATCCGCTGCGTTTTATGCCTCGGAACCCAACATCAAGCCATCAACTAATGCAACTGGTTCAATGATGACATTCTCTTTTGAAATCAAGCCATATCCCATGGTGTACCCTTTGCTGTCATCTCCAAAAGTTACTCCAGGGCCAGCTTTCTCCTCAAACTTTGTGAGCAGGGATTTATCTCCAGTCATGTGTCTTGAACACCCACTGTCCAAGTACCAAAGATTTCTTCTTTTTCCTTGCACACAGTCAAAATAGATCAAGTTGATTTGGGTACCCAAGTTACCTTGGGTCCTTTCTTATTAGTTGCTATCTTTGGCTTGGTTTCCAATTTTTGTACCTTTGGTTTAGGTGGTTTTACTTCCACTTCAACCTTAGGTTTTGGTTTCCTTACCTCAGACATCTCAGTGCCAATATTTGGAATGCCTATGCTTGCAGAATTGGAAAGATTTGATGTATGAAGATTATTAAGCATATTCTATTGCATGGCAGGCATATTCATGTTGGCAAATGCAAGATATGGATTAAACATATAAGGCATTGAAGCATACTGAGCATGAATAGCATGAGAATCAACTAAATGAGGAAGAACAGAATTGGTATACATGTTAGGTACAGCAGGTACATTTGTTGCTGTAGGCATGGTGAGTTTACATTGCACAGATAAATGATTTTTACTACCACACTTAGCACATACTTTCCTAGGTGCATATTTGTCAGGTGTGTAGTTGTTGTGCTTGTTTATGCCTACTTTACCATTTCTATTTTTCTTCTTCTTTTCATTTGGCTGAATGTTAGGTTTTATCTTTTCCAATTTTTCTTTCAACTGATTTTTAGATAAGAATCCTATATTAGCCTGTTCAACTTTGATTTGAGATCCAGAGGAGCTACTTTCTTTGACAAATTTAACAGGTCTATTAAGCTTGGTTTTGATAACACATTTCTTAGCAGTTGATGATTTCTCAATCGATGGATAATTATCCGTTGGAATAACATTATCAATCGATGGATAATTCTTATCAGTTGATTCAGAATTAGCAATCGATTGCTTCTTTTCCAAGGATTGATCTTCATCAATGGCTATTTTCTCAAGAGTTTCAGACAACATGGTGAAAGAGTTTGTTCCATAAATGTCATTCATCTTCTTACTGGCTTTACTTGACCTGTTCCACTTATCAATGGTTCTTAGTTCATCTTCTAATTTTTCTTTTAACTTCTCTATTTCCTTTTTACTATCAACTAGCTCATTTCTAGCATCTTTGTTTTCCATCTTGAGTCTGTCCAATTGCACTAGATCACTCTCTAGGAAATTGTTTCTTTCAGTGAGAGTTTCTAATGTTAATTTGAGCCTAGTGTTCTCTTTGTTCAAAGACTTAAGAGTGACATGCAAATTATACAATTCATTAGACATTTCATTAATAGTAATATTGCATTCATCCTTGGACAACTCAGATAGATTTGTAGAAATTACCTGATTGCTAGATGAACTAGCTTCCTGGTCATCTTGATTGGCCATTAGTGCAAGGTTGATGTGTTCTTCTTCTTCTTCAGAATCCTCCTCAGCAGCCCAGTCCTTTTCTTCTGTCACAAAAGCCTTCTCTCTTTATTTAAGCAGGTCAAAGTACTTCTTCTTATAGTCAATACCATCACTGGACTTTGACCTCTTTTCCATTTTAGGCTTTCTGCATTCACTTGAAAAGTGACCAGCCGATCCACAGTTGAAGCATCTGAATTGAGTCCTATCAACAAGATTTTTGCTTTGTTGAGTGTCTCTCCTGAACTGTGATCCAGGCCTTTGCATTGGATTCCTTTTGAACTTGAGTTTAGAAAATTTTCTTGATAGAAAAGCTAAATGCTCATCTATTTCATCCATTTCATCTTTGATAAGTGACTCATCATTGTCACAAAGTTCTTTTCCTTTACTAGTGGAAGATTCATCATATCTAACATGATTTGTGCCATTTCCATGACCTTCTTTCTTCCTTTCTTTGAAATCAGCATCTTCATCCGTTTCTGCAACTTGCTTATCCTTGACCACCAAAGAAATGGACTTTTCTCTCTTCTGACTTTTCTCAATTTCCTCATCTTGTTGTAGCTCCAACTCATAGGTTTTCAAGATGCCATACAGCTTATCCAAGGTATAATCTTTAAAGTCAGGAGATTGTCTTATAGAAACAGTCATTGGTTTCCATTCTTTGGGTAAGGACCTCAAGAATTTGAGGTTGGTGTCCTCAACATCATAAACTCTTCCATATAGTTTAAGCTCATTTAACAGCTTTTGAAACCTACTATATGTATCATTTATTGTTTCACCACTCTTGAAGTGAAAGGCCTCATACTTTTGAATCAAGAGTTGCATCTTGTTCTTTCTTACTTGCTCAGTGCCTTCACAGAGAGTTTAAAGAGTGTCCCAGACTTCTTTGGAGGTTGTACAACTGATGACATTGTCAAACATGTCCTTGTCAAGACCATTAAACAAGATGTTCATAGCCTTTTTGTCCTTGTGCACTTCCTTCTCATCTTCATCTGTATACTCACTCACAGATTTAGGAATGAGTTTGTCTGGTGCTTGAGTACCATCTGCATTTACACTTGTAACTATTTTCATAGGCACATGTGAACCTTTCTCTATGCAATGAACATAGGAAGGATCAATAGATAGAAGATGCAAGTGCATTTTTACTTTCCAGGGAAAATACTCATCTTTCTCTAGAACTGGAATCTTAACTCCTGTGTTTCTTTGACCCATTCTTGATGTACTTTTAGATCTTGACTTTCTGTTTGTTGAAAGTTTGCTTTGATACCAATTGTTAATCGCCCTTAAGTACACTAAGTTTGGAGAAGGGGGGTTGAATACAAACTTAAGAAATAAGTGAAAATTCTTGCGGATTTAAGTTTGTTCAAAGAGAGTGTTGATTTAAGACTGATGTAACTAAGAACTTAGATAATTAAAGTATTGAAGACAAAACTCAGCAAGGTTAAAAATTACTAGTGGATTGATTTTCCACTAGTGTGTTTTTGCTTTCAATAGATCTTAGTAAGAATATTAAGCTGCTTACAAAGTTGAATTTGGAACTCAGAAAAGCATTACAAGTTCTGCCTATATTTCTACTTTACTTTTCTTGAGTTCTTGAAAACTATTGCCTTCTTTTTGCTACTGTGTTTTTCTAACCTCTATATAGAAAAAAAAACATCTCTAGTTTTCTATCGACAGATAACAATATAATATTACAATTTATATTGTTTACATGAAAATAGAAACTAGCTACTTTTCACAGCCTCCCTTTTTGAACTAACTAGTCCTGGAGATATCTTTGTCTTGATATATTCCTTGGATGTTGTGTTGCCTTGAAAGTCTTCACAATCCTGACAGGACTGTCTTCCAATGATTCAGTTTCTGCACTGTTCCCGTAAATCTTGGCTTTAGCTAAATAGGGAAACTTTAATCAACTGATAAGTGTTGTTAAGCTTATCAGTTGATCCTCATTTGCTTATCCATCGATGGATAGGATATCTGTTGATCAGTTGATGTGTCGATGGATGATTGAGTTATCCATCGACTCCTTATCCATTGATGGTTCTTTATCAATTGATGATTGATATCCGTTGATAGCTTTCATCCGTTGAGTAGTGTCTTCATCCATCGGCTTCAATATCAGTTGATCACTTCACTTGTGAGAATTCTGACTTGGGATATTAACAGTTGATCAGCCATTCTTCACATCTGTTGAGAAGCTAAAGATTGAAGTCAATAATATCAGTCGACTACTTCATAGCATCCATCGAGGCAATACAATCAATTGATAATGAAACTTGAATCAAATGTTACAATCCAGTTTATCAGTTGATAAACAAGCTTCAACTGATAACTGGTTTTCTAGTCAATGGATATTTATAAGTCATATCCATCGACTAGTTACAAAGTAATTTTAAGTCTCTATTATAATTCTAAGAAATTTGTTATCATCAAAACTTATAATTCCTAACAGAATGGCATCTTCATCCAAGAAAGTCTCGCAAGCCGGTTTCATCTATGAGCTTAACAATTTTGTGGCCTGCACTGTGATTGAAGAGGCTCCAACAAAATTTCACCCTTTAATGAAATTCCTGGAAAGATGTAAAGTGAAAAAGGCATTGAAGGAAGCACCAACAATAATTTGCAATCTGGTAGAAGAGTTTTGGTCCTCTGCAGAAGTTGTTGATGACTTTTCAAGCATCAAATTCAATTGCAAGGGACAAGAGTACACTCTTACTACTCTAATCTTAAATGAATGCTTAGATTTGCCTGTTAATAATGCTAATAATGTGCCTAGTGAGTCAAGTATTAGAAACATTCTTAGGGCTGTCAATTATGCAAATATTGATATTAATTTAGGTCAAGTGTTAGAAAACATCTTAGGAGAGAATGAACTTATTTCTTTGATGCTATAATAAAATGTTTTAGTTGTAAAATTAGTAATTTTATGCCATAACTTCAAGCATGCAAAAAATAGCATATAGAGTTTTGTTTGATGAATATCATGATTTATCTTCTATATTACTATCTGAGATTACTGCTAAGTTAGGAAAGAAGTATGATAGGTCTAATCATATATACTATGCTAGATTTATCTTGATTTTTATTAACCACTTTGTCAAAGAAATTGAGATTTATAGGGAAACTGAAACCCTTGAGTGTTGGACTCAAAACAAAATGGTCTTCAATGACTTGGTAAGGATCAATCTTCACAGTAATGTGGAATTGATTTATCCACCTTTTGTTCAGGTATTTATCTCTACTTTTTAACTTCTTCCAATCACCAATCTTCTTTGCCTTCTGTGGCTATGGAAGGTGTTAGTAATGACCCCAACCCTCCTACCCAAGCCACACATTCAGTTTCTAAGTCCAAATCTAAAAAGCCAACCTCAACAGGTTCCTAAAAACCTGTTGTTGAAAAATCCAAGAAAAGAAAAACACTTGTAGTGGTAGATAGACTAGAAGGAGATGTAGGTGATGAAGGAACTGGGGAACATCAAAGAACCCAGAAGGATAAGGAGAGTGAGGGTGTGCAACCTCAGCCAAGCCACTCCATAGTTTCCCAAAAGACTGTGGATGTTAATATGGGCAATACCACACCTCTATTGTCATCCTCTCAAAAGGATGACAGTATTGAAAATAGCCCACAACCAGGGGCACAGAACCAAATTGGGGACACACGTGCCAAAACAATAACACCATATGAAAGGAGAAAGAAGAAAGTCACATTTTCACATGGGGAATCACACATTGCAAAATCACAGGAAACTGTGGTGGAGCCTTCTCAAAGTCAGTTTGATTCATCTCATATAAATGATGAGATGCAGCCCCATTCTCTCTCAATTCCAATCCATTCTATTCTTACTTCTCCATCTCAATAAATTTCTTCAGAAAATATTCTGATAGATTATTAGACATTTTCAGATTCTCCTTCTTTATTTTTTAAGGAGAAGCCAACACTCTATCCTGAATCTTCTTCCCAGGAAATTCAGGATTCCATTTCTCATATCATTACAAATATCACTTCTCAAATTATTTCCTCAACTGTTTCTACTCCATCAATTGATGTTCCTTCATCAATTGATATTCAACCATCGACTGATAAACCATCGATCGATACTCGCGATCAATCGATGGGTATGCATCAATTGATGGATATCTCAAACACTTCAACTGATAATATCTATACATCAATTGATACTCAATCAATTGATGTTGCACAAACACTCTTAGGATTGAGTGAGTTGAGTGAGAGGGAGGATTGCAGCCTGGCAAAAGGAGAGGGAGTGAGTGAGGACATTCCCATTTCTACCAGGAATGTGAGTGAAACACCTGAGGGCCCCCTCCTTATAAGGTGCATAGAATAGGAGTGAGGGAGAGGTGAGATTCCAAGATGAGATCCTGATGTAAAATAGAGAGATGAGTGAGAGAGATAAAACAATTCTTCTATTTGCACAGGAGTTGGAAAATGAGTTGATGGCAGAAGAGGTGGGAGTCAAGGAGATAGGGGGAGTATCAAATGCAAAAGCTAGTGGGAGTGGAATTGTTAAGGAAATTAAAGAGAAAGTTGATGCTGGTGAATTGGATCCATAGAATTTCATTCATCCTGATCCATAATATCAAGGATTGGTTGCTTCAAGTAACAGGGATACAGAACAACTTTTGGGAATTGATCATACAGAACAAAGGACCAGGAATCTGAAGGAGAGCATTGCCAATACAACAGACACGTGTTATATGGCACCTGAAGAGCTAGAAGAAGATTTTGATGAGGAGCCATGGATGAGAACAATTGATGGTTCCTTAGAAGCTGCTGAAACTGAGATTCTTTCTCAATATAGGAGGGCAATGGTGGAAGGAGAAATTGAAGATCCTAGTCAAAGGAGAATTGTTCACTATATGAGGGAGTCATTGAAAATTCAAAAGATCACAGTGAAAGGAGTGAAGAGAGAATTGGAAATTATCAAGGACTCTATCACTACTAACAAGGATGCATTGGAGAGAAGATTGGATGAGAAGTTGCCAATTAACACTATGGGTCATATCAAGGACAAGCTTTTCAAGGAATCCAAAAATTTTGCAGCTTTGGAAACTAGAGTGGGATCTCTAGAAAAGAAGATGGATGACATAATTGCAGGTCAGAGTCTACATGCTTCCATTCTTCAAAAGTTTCTTGACAGAATGCCACCACCTCCTCTAATTGATGATAACAAAAAGGGGGAGAATACAAAGAAGAAGAATGATGATGATAATGGTGATGGAAAAGGCAGTGGTAGGGGTGGTGTTGGTGGTTCTGGTATGGACAAGACTAGTGGCATTGGTGGTTCTGCAACAAAAAGAATTAAATGCAGGAGTAACAGGGATAATCAATCTTCAAAGATATCTAAGTTGTTTAATTCTCCCAAAGATGATTTAGAACAGAAAAAGAAAGAATACAAGAAGTTTGAAGATGATCTTGAAGCTAGAAGGATTTCTAGGGAAAGAGAAACGTAATCAATGATTGAGAGGGAAAGTAAAAGGATTGAAGATTTGAAGAAAAGCACTGAGTTGGTAACAGAGGCAGTAGAAAAAGGAAACTTGAATGAGTTCATTCAAGTAACAAGAAGAGTAAATGAAAATGCATAAAAAGCTGCCAAAGAAAGCAAATCAGATGCTGAAGCCTTTCTAACGTTGATCTTGAAGTCCTTGAAGAGAAGAAGAAGGGCAAATCCATAATGATTGAAGAAGAAAAGAGAAGGAAATAGCCAGTTGCACAAAAGTTTCTTCAAGGAGCCATTTCATCAGGACTGTCAGATGCTGCAAGAAGAGAAAAGGAAAATGAGGAAATAGCAAGGAAAATGGAAATGGAATGGAACATGGAAGATCAATTAATGGAACAACCACTGAGGAAAAAGAGGAAAATAGCTATGGCCAATAAAAGGTCAAGTTCTATTCAAGAAACAGTGGTTCAGGAAAATCTCAAGGTCAACAAGAAGAAATCAAGGATGAGGTAACAATTGAAGGATATGATATGAAAGGAATACCAGTGATCAATGAAAAAGGGCTGATTGGAGTAAGGACTCACCATGCAACCTCTAATCAAGAAGAATCTATGAGATTGGAGTATGAAAATGGAGTGAAGATTACTTATTCATTGAAGGTGATAATGAAGCAGAGCTATAATGTTCTAAAGACCATCCTTCCTCTACTCAACAGAAAGTACAAACTCAACCAACAATTGCTCAGGAGATTCAACAACAAATTTCAAAGCTAAAGAGATCAAAGGCAGAAGCTGAACCTAATTCACCTCTTAAGCTATAGAAGTCTCAAGTCAAAAAGGTGGTGTTGGAGCCAAAGTATGCAATGATTTTTACAGATGTAGAGGGCAACACAAAGTTCTTTGATATCTGCAAATATCTGGACAAAATCATAGATAAAGAAATACATTACCTTATGAGGCAACTTGGAGAGACTGACAGGGATGAAGCAATATTGAGGAGCTCTTTCATGAGGCAACTAAAGGAAAAATGCTGAGAAGAGAAGGAAGATAAGCTAATTGAATTATGAAGACAATGAAGACATTGAAGCAGCTTAGAGGAGTTATCTATCAATCTGGTACTTCCAAAATTAAAAAGTGATATTTAAATTTCTTGATTCTACCTGAATTGAAATTATTAGGGGTTTTATTATCATCAAGTAGATTTATGCATGTTCATATCACAGACATAAATAGGAGGAGATTGTTAGGAATCTACATGTAATTTGATGATAACATTAATCTTAGAATCATAGAAATTTATTTTATGTAACTGATCAATTGATATGAAAATTATAAATATCAATTGATCAGGAAACCATTTATCAGTTGAAATTTTTATATGAATCAACTGATAATTTGGATTGTAGCATAGGTGTACTTAGTCTATTTCAATCGATAAGGTGTAAATCAATTGATATTATTCTTATCAATTGATGTTAGAGTCGATTGATATAGATCATCAATTGATGTATAAATTAAACTGTCAAATTGTAATTATTTGAAAACAGGAAATTGCACAAGTGAAGGATGATCAATTGATATTGAAGCATCGATGGATGAGAGATCAATCGAAGAAACCAAGTCAAATATTGAATACCATCGACTGATGTGAAGACCCATCGATTGATATATCGATTGATAACATCTATCAATCGATAAGTCATTATTTATCAATCGATGGATATAAAGAGCAATCGAAGAAGAACATCAGTTGATGGATTAAAGGATGGATCAATTGATATGCTTAACATTAAATTATCAATTGATTGTGACAACACAGAAAGACTATATGTTGTAGATCCAGAGGACAAAAGTAAACCTATGGAAGATAGTCAATGATGACTGTGAAGACTCAATCTATAGCTATCTTTCAAACCTATTTTCCTAAAAAAGAAAAAGGTAAAAAGAAAGGTAGATAGAAACAATCCTAGAATAGGAATTGTAAAGACACACGTGTAGTATATAAACAAGTGTAGTAGCATTGTTAGAAAATAGACAAGTTAGACAATATTTTCTTAATCAACTGTTCTAGATTTAGAGAGATTGTAAGAGCAGCTGATTTATTTTCTAACCTGGTAAAATGAAGCTAGGTTTCTTTTAACCTAGAAACATTGAGCAAAAATATACACTGATGGAAAAATCAATCCATCAGTAATTTTTAAAATCTCTTTGTTTAGTTTTATTTTTTCAGTTTTGTTCAAACATATTCTCTCAACTCTCAAACATCAAGAACAAATATTAAAAGAAGTAAAAAGTTTCAATATTTGTATTCAACCCCCCCCCTTCTACAAATATTGGCATTGTTCTAAGGAATAACAATAGTATAATTAAAATACTATCTTGACCTGTATAACTGTGTTATCAGCTCTGAAATCTTTCCGTCTTTCTTTGTCTTCTGTCATATAATCACTTAAGTTAGATGATGAATATTTATTATTTTAGTTGACACACAAATGTATTATCTAGTTCATTTGTATCATACTATAATAAATATTCTCCACCTTTTAACATTTAAGTTATGGTCTTTTGTCCTTCTTCTGCTTTACTGTCTTTCCTCTTGTGTTTTCTTCTTCTGGAATCTTCATGTAGTATCCACTTAAAATCTTCTGTATCTTCTGAATTCTTCTGAGATATTACTTCTTTATTTTTCACTGACGCTTGAACATATTAATGAACGTCTTCCAGTGTTGAGTAGCAATCTCACAAAAATACTTCTAATAATTTGATTCTTCGTGTCTAGTTCACTTTCTTCGTCTTGATTCTTGTTATAATATTTATTATTTACTTCTTTTTCTTAACTAAGTTGAGTTGTCATCTAATTATTACATATAGGCATAGTGATATGCCTTTCAATCTCCCCCTATTTGTTGCTAAACATTTAACACACAAATTTCTAGAGGATAACTCAACTAACAACTACGAAAGTAATACGACATGTAAGAACTGTAAATAATAAATAAAATTTCTATTTTTATATTTAACAATTTTCCAGATTCATGCTTGAAAGATAAATACAAGATAGATGTTCTTCTAGACTGAACTTATATTATAGATTTTTTATCTTGACCTATTTAATTCTGCAATCTTCAAAAGTATTAACTTCACCTTCTTCTAGGTTTGAACCTTTATGCACATGTGTCCTTGGTACCTCTTCAGATTTTGTTGCAATAAGTTCTCCATATAACCTTCTTTGCTTAGCACGAGCTAATTCTCATTGTACTTCCAACTCAAAAGGATCTATTGCATCTTCTTCTACATCATATGGCTGAGTTGAATCTATCTTTGGCATTTGCTTGATGTAAGATCGAATCTTTTTAAATAAGCAGTAGTTTTTGATCTACTGTGCAACATTCAACTTATCTTGATTTCTGAACCCCTTTGACCTCAACATCTTCTCTACCTCAATCATATATTTGACTTGATAGCCTTTCAGTGACTCCTCATATAGCTTCATGATTTGATAAAACATGCCTGTGAAAAACCTGACTTCATGAGGATCAAATATGATTTCAGGACTAACAACTCTTACAAAATCTTTTAGTCTATCTCTCAGAAGCTCATTCTCTTCTGAACTCCTTTTCACTTTATTCAACAGAGTCCATACCATTGATAGAGATCTTTGTATGAAGAACTCCATAGAGACTCTGAATGTGCCATTTCCATTAGTGTAGACTAATATCTGCTAGTCTTCAATAATGTGATCTACTATGACAGTGATATAATCAACTTCTTCTTTCAGGGCCTTCATGAAGTTATCAATATTGTCATTTGAATTTTCTAAGCATTCGATAAGTGACTTAAGTTACCTATCTTCAAATGGACCCTCTTGAAGTTTGTCCATGACCTTTCTGGCAGTGTCCCACTTAGCACCTATCTTCAGCTACACATCTTTCTTTTTTTCCTTCACAACAATAGCCCATAGTTTCTGCTTATCCAGACTTGTTTCCCTTTCAGCTTGTGCTTTCTCCTTGACTAGAGCTTTCAATTTTTCAGTTTTAGTATTGTTTGCCTTGATGTCTTCTTTCAGTTTCACATGGCCTCTTCATAGGCAGGATCAGACTCTTTCTGTTTTGGAAATAGAAATTCTTCATCAAAGGTAGTTTCTTCCTCAGCTCTGCAATAGTCAGGATTAAACGAGTCATCTACACCATTATCTTCAACAAACTAATCTTTCGAATAGTAATATTCTTCTTGAATATGTGACTAAAACTGATCTTGATCTTCTAGATATAGCTTTGTTTTTTTCTTTCGTAGCACCTTCTCCTTCAACTACTTTCTCCTTTTCTTTCTCCCCGTTAGTTGAGAGATCCTCTACAGCCTTTGAAGCTTCAAAAGATATGACTAATTTTGATATGGTCTCGTAGACCTGCTTCATCCCTTCATTCAGATATACCATTCCCTAATGAGATGTACTAATTTCAATAGATCCACCCGGTTAATCAAGTGTATTCAGAGACTGTTATATTGTCATTTCAAAGTCCATATCCCAATGAGAGGATAAGGATGGGTCTGCAGTTGTCTCAGGTTCATTTCTCAATCTTTTTTTATGATGGAGACGGAGCTGCATGGTCACTCACTGTGATACCTCTACCTCTTGATTTTCTTACAGGTTTCTTCCTTTTTCTGATTAGACTCGATGAAGTAGAGGAAGAATAAAATGTTTGTGCTCTACCTCAGCTTGGGTTTGAACCTGTGTGCTTTCAGGTTTATAGCCGAAATCCTAAAGTCTAAGGCTATAATTACAGTCTGCCACAGATATATTTAAAGGTGCACTAAATATATTTATAGGTAGGAAATTAGAAGCTAAGGTGTGTGATATTACCTGTTGTACAAGTGCATTTTGTTCTGCAAGTTTAGCAGCTTTAAGTAAAAGTTGTGCAAAATGTTCAACTTTCATTGACACTTGATCTTGAATTTGCTCTGGCTCCTGCTGAAATGGTTGAGCCTATACAGGATTGGCAAGTTGATCCAGGATCTCACCCATGTATTGAGTCATCACTATTGGTATCTCTGGGAATTTCTCCTTGTTTCTAAGCCTTGTGAATAGATTTTTCTAAGAAGTGGGAAATATTTCTACTCGGCAATTCTGGAAGAGTGTTTTATCCTCATCTGTAAGAAGATCATTCATAAAAAAATCTTGGATAATAGCATGAAACATTTTGTTCCCTGCTCTCTGGCGTCCCCATTTTCCTTATAATTTCAGTCAATATCATCAGCTTCCCAAAATTAATTCTCCTATTATGGGCCACAGAATACCCAATATTTTGTAAAAGCGAAGATATGTTGTTGAAGTTACTCTTTGTTGCAGGGGAAAACACCTTGGCCAATGTATCGAAGAAATAATCTCACTCGTTTATTATATTTACTTTGGTCATTTTCACAAGATTAATATCCCCTTGATACAAAATTTCTTGGAAGAATTCAATTATTTGAGGAACAGTTGGAAGATCATCATGATTCTCAGTTGGGAATTCTAAAATTCTATTCACATCATCTTCAGTCACCATGTACTCATTTTCTCAAATTGTGAAAGAAAATTGCACTCTTGCTGCAATTGTTCTGTTCATTGCACGCGTGTACAGAGCCCGAAGTGCATCAACTTGTAGCAGGGTGTCCGATGTCCGGATGAGTGAATGCTCATTCATAAATATGATCCAGCCCGGCACCTCTCAACAAAGCAATTCATGGGGTTAAAATGGCCTACAAAATTGGTCTTAATTAACTCTTTTGCAATTCAATTTTAAGATTTAAAAATTGAATAACACCAGATTATTCGAATTAACACAAAAATTCAAAATAATTGCCCAAAAATATTCAAAAATTAGCAAAGTACTTTGAAACCTTAACTTTTGTTAATCCCCAAATCAATTTTCAACGACAAAGCCTACAATCACTCTACAATCAGTCCTTAAGCAACAAGACAAATGAAATCAGTTCGTATAATCCAGTCCAATCTTGGTTCGATTCAGAAAAAAAGGGCAATAATTCGACTATAACTGATCGATTTTAAGGTAACTAGCAAGCAAAGCTTGAGAATAACAAGTATAGCAACTGATTGCAATTGAAATGGAGATCAAAATCGAAAGTTCTTGAAAAGTCCTAATAGAGATCTGTGTGTGTATATAATCGACTGAAAAGAAGAAAAAATATCAATATGACTTTTTAAACTAAAAGTCGGTATGACTTTTATTATAACAGTCGGTATGACTTTTATAGCAAAAAGTCGGTATAATTTTTAATTAAAAATAAAATAAAAGAAAATCAGGCGTTTCAGTATGATTTTTGCTCTAATACACTCGGTATGACTTTTCAAAGGTCATGCCGATTTTATTAAAAAAAGATGTTATACTGAAATTTTCTAAAATAAAAGTCATGTTATATTTACAAAATAATAAAATATAATAGAATAAGATATAATAATTACATATATTATTAATTGTTCCTAAATTTGAAATAAAATATTAAAAATCTTATTCAAATTTTAGATTTAATTAATAATAGAAAACTAAATATTAACAAGAAATATTAATTAGTAAAATAAGACAATAATGTATATAAAACTAAATTATTAAAGACATTTAATAATTATCTATATTATTAACTATTCCAATTAATTTAGGAATTAAATTAATTCAAACTTGAATTAATTTAATGAATAAATTAATTAGATAATTAATAACATGATAATTATTAATGTGCAATAATAATTAGAAAAACATACAGTAATTTACATATTTATGCTTATAAATGATTTAAAATATTTAAAATATAATAAATATTAATAATAAACACAAATAAGTATTTATGTTATATTTAAAATAATTATCTATTAAGAGTATTAAATTATTCTCAAGATAATTTCTCCAAATACTCATAAGCCCTAGGATTCTGTTGATTCGAACTTCGTAAATTCTTTAAATATTAACATTTAATATCTATGAATTCAAATCAACTCCTAGCGATCAAAAATTAGTCATTGTTTAACATTCCTAGTTCACTAACCAACTTAGAGAAAGTGGATTCATCAAGTGGTTTCGTGAAGATATCAGCAATTCGATCTTATGTGGGTATAAAATGTAACACCACAATTCCGTTCATGACATGCTCTCTGATATAATGATACCTTATGTCAATATGCTTTGTTCGAGAATGTTGTACATGATTATTGTAAATAGATATAGCACGTGTGTTGTCATAGAAAATTAGAATTTTGTTCAACGCAAGTCCATAGTCATTTAGTTGATACCTTATCCACAAGATATGTGCACAACAGCTACCTGCAGCAATGTATTCTACTTCGGCTGTCGAGGTAGACATTGAGTGTTGTTTCTTGTTGTGCCAGGAAATCAACCGACGTCCTAGAAACTGATAGCTTCCAGAAGTACTTTTTTGTCTATCCTGCATTCTGCATAATCTGAATAGCCTATTAGTTTAAAACATGTATCTTTAGGGTACCAAATTCCAAGATTTGGTGTACCCTTCGGATATCTAAAAATTCGTTTAACGGCAATAAGATGAGATTCCCTAGGATCAGACTGAAACCGTGCACATAAGCATGTTACAAACATTATGTCAGGTCTACTTGCAGTTAAGTATAATAATGAGCCTATCAAACCTCTGTAACTTGTGATATCAACCTTTTTACCAGTTTCATCTTTGTCAAACTCTATGGCTGTTGGCATTGGGGTTTTTGCCAGTGAGAAATCTTCTAGACTGTATTTTCTCAGAAGATCCCTTATGTACTTTGATTGGCAAATAAAAATTTCATCTTCCTTTTGCTTCACTTGCAGTCCAAGGAAGAATGACAGCTCACCCATCATGTTCATTTCATACCTACTATGCATTAACTTAGCAAATCTCTTGCACAAGTTTTTGTTAGTAGAACCAAATATAATATCGTCAACATAAACTTGAAAAAATATCATATCTTTATCATGCAATTTATAAAAGAGAGTTTTATCTATGACACCTCTAATAAAACTGTTTTTAAGTAAAAATTCAGAGAAAGTGTCATATTATGTCCTCGATGCTTGCTTGAGCCCATAGAGGGCTTTGAATAGAAAATATACAAAATTAGAAAACTCTGGATTTTCAAAGCCAGGGGGCTACTCCACATATACTTCTTCTTCTAACTCTCCATTCAGAAAAGCACTCTTTACATCTATTTGATAAACTTTGAAATTGGAGTGTGCTGTGAACGCTAGAAATATCATGATGGCTTCAAGTCTTGCAACTGGTGTATAGGTCTCATCATAATTAATTCCCTCTTCTTGGGAGTAACCCTTTCCTACCAGTCTGGACTTGTTCCTCGTAACAATGACATCACCGTCTAATTTATTTATGTATACCCATTTGGTGCCAATCACAGATCTGTCTTTTGGCCTGGGTACCAGTGTCCACACTTCTTGTCTCTCAAACTGATTGAGTTCTTATTGCATGGTAAGAACCCAATATGGATCAGTTAGTGCATCTTCAATTTTTTTTATTCTTCTTGAGATAGAAAAACCGAAAATAGCATTTATTTGAAGTTATACTTCTGGTCCTAACTCCAACATCTGGATCATTTATGATCAATTCAAACGGATGATCTCTGCTCCATATTCTTTCCCTAGGAAGGTATGATCTTGATGATTCGTCTTGATATTCATTGTGATGTTGTGTTCTGCCAATAGATCCATCATATCCCCCTAATCCACCACTGGTATTAGTAGTATCTCTCATGTTTCCATTGTTTCTACCACTATTACCTGGATCATTATCATCATTATTGTCATCATCATTTCCTACTGCAACCTCGGTTCTTCTTCGTCATCGAAATATGTGTCTGGATAATTATCAAACTTTAATGACTCGGAAGAATCTTCAGTTTGGATATTTGGGAGTTTAGTGTCATCAAAAGTAACATTGGCACTTTCTTTAACTTGGTGTTGATCAATTATATACACTCTATATGCTCTTCTTGAATAACTAATAAAAATAGCTTCTTGTGCCTTGGCCTCAAACTTGCCACGATGTTCATCTCCATCTTTCAGCACATAACATTTGGCTTCAAATACATGAAAGTACTTGAGTGTTGATTTCTTGCCAACCATTAATTCATAGGGAGTCTCCATATGATATTTATTGATTATAGTTCGATTCTGGGTATGACATGATGTGTTTACTGCTTCAGCCCAGAAGTAGATAAGTAACCTTGATTCACTTAACATTGTTCTTACAGCTTCAATCAGGGTTCGATTCTTCCTTTCTATAACTTCATTCTGTTGTGGAGTCCTTGGAGCTGATTATTGTCTTGTTATCCCTTTGTCTGAGAAAAATTCATTCAGAACTTTATTCTTGAATTATGTTCCATTGTCTGACCTGATTGTCCGGATAACTAATTTTGAATCTAACTCAATTAGCTTTACATGATCGATCACCAATTGTGGAGTTTCATCCTTAGAGTTCAAGAATAAAACCCACGTGTATTTTGTGAAGTCATCTATAATCACTAAGGCATATTTTTTTCTTGCCATAAACATAATATTGACTAGACCAAATAAATCCATGTGTAACAGTTGTAGTGGTTCAATAATATTTGAAGTGTTTGTGCCTTTATGATTTCTCTTTTTGACCTTCATTTCTGACATGCCTCACACAATCCTTCTTGTGTAAATTCCATCGGAGGCAGTCCTCTCACCAAATCCCTCTTGACTAGAGATTTCATTGTTTTGAAATTTAGTTGTGAGAGTTTCTTGTGCCATAGCCAGCTTTCTTCTGATGAAGCCTTTGAGTAGAAATAGTTTGCTTCATCTTCAGTTCCTGAGTTGAGATCGGCTACGTACAAGTTTCTTTTCCTTACTCCACGTAAGACCAGTTTGTCATCTTTAGAATGAGCTATTAAACACTTTTCCTTGATAAAGTTTACTTTATATCCTTTATCACAGAAGTGACTGACACTGAATAGATTGTGCTTAAGTCATTCCAATAAAGAGACATTCTCAATGATAACATTCCTAGCATTTAACTTGCCATATTTCCTAGTCATTCATTTGATGTTATCTCTAAAGGTGACGATTGGGCCAACTCATTCAACCACGTTTGATAGCAGGGTTTTATCTCCGGTCATATGTCTTGAAGATCCGTTGTCCAGGATCCATACAACCCGGTTTACCTGTTTAACTCCCTGCAATCATCAAATGGATTAAATCATCTTCGGAGCCCAAATTGATTGGGCCCGGCATACTTAAAGAATTGACTTTTATTATCTTTGACAACAGATCCTTTTCGAATAACAACAGCATCTACCTTGACTATACTTACATTCCTATAAACATTTTTAACAAATTTCTGTTTAGACTTCGGAACATAAGTTTCCTTCTTGACAAGTGAAGGAATCGCAGTCTTGGATTTCGCAAATTTATTATTGATGTGTTGTCTAGGTGTCGTGTTATCTTTACTACCAATCATGCATTTGAAATATGTAGACATAACATTAAAAGCACATAACATACAATTTATAACACCAGAAGGTTTATGGCAAACATCAATAACAAACATGTTATTCAAACCAGTAGGTGTCTTAACAGTCTCTACTTCAACTTTATCAACTGTTTTAAAGTTTTCAGTAGAATGATATTTATTGTTAGGTCTGTTTAGATTTCTCTTTAAGTTTTTAGCGCCTATACCAGGATTGAGCGAATCAGAAGTTCCCTTATCTTTTACTGGTGTCTCAGGTACACTTTTCCCTTCTTGGACATTAACTCCTTGTATGTCCCTAACTTGTTCCTCTCTTTTCTTTTCTTCCTCGAGGTCCTCTATATTCATTTCGTAAGCAATTAATATAGATCTCTCAAGGATTGGTTCTGCTACAGGGGTTATGAAAAGAGGTTTAAGTGTGTCCATAACAACATGTGGAATACCCTTTTCTTCAGCACTTTTTCTGAACGGTGTAATGTTGCTTGTCTTTCCTACAGATTTATTGTACACAAAACCTATTCCAACTTTTCATTTTATCTCATGTTGGTCAATTAGGTGTTTTACAATATAGGAAGAATTTTTATAAGCTAGACACTTCTTCTTTTCTTCCTCTATCTGGTTTCTGAAATAAGTTTCAACTTTAACATAACAACTGACTCTATTGACTTGAAAAGCTAAGTCCTCAATCAACTTGTCATTTTTTCGTTTTAACAATTTAAAAACACCATTCTCATCAGTTAAAACTTTATTTTTGAGAATTAGTATCTTAACTATATATCTTGTATCATCTAGTTCTTTACCTAGCAATTTAAACATTTTAGGGCAAGAGGGATTTACATCTATTCCTCTTTATCGAGTGGGAGACAGTGATTCTTAGGATGAAGCCATAAGAGCAAGATTTCCCAGCTCTTCCTCATCATCGTTGTCTGAGTCGTCCCAGCTTTTGCCATCTGCTAGATAAGACTTGCATTGATGTTTTTTCACAAGTGCATCATACTTTTCTTTGAGCTCTTCATAAAACTCTTTCTTCTTCCTTTGCTTAGGCTTCTTGCATTCAGTTACAAAGTGGCCTAGCTCATTACAGTTGAAGCAATGAAACTTATTTCTATCAACTAAGTCGGTCTTATAGTCGCTTCTTGATACAGCTGTAAAAGAATCTCCTTTTTGGAATCTTCCAAAATTAGGTTTAACTTTGTAGGAGGAATTCCTTCGAAATCTCATGTTATCAATCCTCCTGACAACCATAGCTACAGATTCATCTTACAGTTGATCCAATTCTTCCAAAGAGTAGAATTCACCATCTTCTTGTTTATCTGAAGTATGTATAAATTCTGGAACCACATACTCCATTGAATTATTTGAAGGTACAACAGCCTTCATTTCCATCTTCTCTGGTGCTTCACTATCAGTGCTTTGGAGGAACTCAGAACCTTACCTCTTCCATACATTTATCTAGTCTGGATCTGTTCCAATTCATATGTCTTCAATACTCTGTAGAGTCTTTCTAGGGTTACCTTCTTCATGTACCTAGACTTCCGGATTGCTGCGATCCTGTGTTCCAGATGTTCGGGTAAGGTTAGCAAGAAATTCTTGTTGACCTCCTGGTTCTTGTAGTATTTCCCATTGAGGATGAGCTCGTTTATCAGTTTATTTAATCTCTGAAACACCTCAGAGATAACATCACCGGGGTTGGATCTAAACTGCTCATATTGGGAGGACAGGATTTCTAGTATATTCTCTTTGACCTCTGTAGTCCCCTCATTGATTATTTTAATGGTATCCCAGATTTGTTTGGCATTTTTACAATTGACAACATGATTATACATGATGTAATCCAGGGAGTCTACCAGTATGAGCTTGAGACTGTTATCTAGAGCCATGTTTTCCTTTTTGTCCTCCGTATAATCAGACGGATCTTTAGGAAACTGTCTATGAGGAATTACGACCCCGTCTACCTCGTACTCGAGAATAACTGTAATTGGGGTCTCAATACCACTGGCCAAAATCTTCGCATATTTGGTATTGGTGTTCCCTAGAAATAACAGTATCTTGTGCTTCCACAAATTGCAGTGATCTTTATCAAATGGTGGAATTTTAATGCTCGTCACTTTTTGTGTCCTCGTCTTTAATAAGATTAAAAATTAAGTGTTTTAAAAATAATAATATTTTTTGACTTAAAATAATTTCTGATCAAAAATAATTTTTGGGTAAAAATTATTTCGAATTAAAAAAATTGAGTTCTTTATGAGTTGCGGAATATTTGGTTCGGATCTGATATTAGAAATATCAACCAGTTTTGATGTCAATTGTTGGTCCTTGACATTGTAGAAGGGGGTTGAATACAATATTAATATTTAATCATGGAATATTGGATTTAAAATATTATTTTAATTTCTCACAAAATATTAATTAATATGAAATATTGTTCAAGCAGAAGATATGATTTTTAACTTGAAAAATATTACAAAATTAATATGATGAAAGTTTATATAACTGATAAAGTGTTCTAGAACGATTTTGACATGATTTTTTCTAATTTAACAATTATATTTCAAACCAGCACAGAAAGTCTTTGAATATTACAATGCAGACAAATTACTGAATTTGAATGTTTTCAACTAACACAAATAATGAAGTGTTCACCTCATATTTATAGAAGATTTATAAAGTTTATATGACTTTCTAGAACCGGACATTTTTCAGACTTTATTTAAGCATGTATGACATTCATTAACACTTGTATGATTTTTTAAATAGCTCGGTATTACTTTTAGAAAATCTGTATGACTTTTCTAAAATAATATTCGGTATGACTTTTTAATTAAAAAATTGGTATTCATTTTTAAATTAAACAAATCATTGGCTCGTTTTTGACTTTCTCCAGATCTGATTGGTATGACTTTTTTACACAGCCTTCGGTATGACTTTCTCAAATGAACGTCGGTATGACTTTTTAATACCAGAATTCGGTATGACTTTTATTATATAATTTTTTTGAATTATATTAAAAGTCATATTAAGTCATATCTTATATATTAAATTAATTCTACTTATTTTAATTAAATAATTTATAAATTAAATTTAACTTGAATTAATTTAATTAAATAATTAATTTACTTTTGATAGTAGAATTAAAATATTATCTTGACTTGTATAACTGTGTTGTCAGCTCTGAAATCTTTTCGTCTTTCTTTGTCTTTTGTTATAAAACCACTTAAGCTAGATGATAAATATTTATTATTTTAGTTGACACACAAATGTATTGTCTGGTTCATTTGTGTCATACTATAATAAATATTCTTCACCTTTTAACATTTAAGTTGTGGTCTTCTGTCATTCTTCTGTTTTACTATCTTTCCTCTTATGTTTTCTTCTTCTGAAATCTTCGTGTGGTAGTCACTTAAAATCTTCTGTATCTTCTGAATTCTTCTGAGATATTACTTTTTTATTTTTCACTGACGTTTGAACATATTAATGAACTTCTTCCAGTGTTGAGTAGCAATCTCACAAAAATACTTCTGATAGTTTGATTCTTCGTGTCTAGTTGACTTTTTTCATCTTGATTCTTGTTATAATGTTTATTATTTACTTCTTTTTCTTAACTGAGTTGAGTTGTCATCTAATTATTACAAATAGACCTAGTCATATGTCTTTCATCTTCATAATCAATGTGAAGTAAATCAACATCCCTCTTTCTTTGGCCTTTAACTGCAATCATCCCTTCAATTTTGATTGAGACAAAATTGTTTGGCTTGGTTTTAAATACTTCAATCTCCCTTGGTTGATTACTGCCAAAGGCTTGGTCTTTGATCTATGTCTTTCTTTCCTTCTTTACTTTCTCTCCTTCAACTCCATCAACATTTAATTTTCTTTTTACTCCAGAGGTTCTCATTATCCCTTTGTTTTGACCTTGGCTTCTTCTCGGCTTCTTTCCTTCTGGCTTCTAGAATTCTCTCATTCTCTTCATCAAATTGCCTTTGAAGTTGAATGGCTAATTCTTCTCCAGCTTTTTCTTGTTGTCCTCTTTCTTTTATACCAACAACTATTGTTTTTCCCAATAGCTTGTCTCCTTCACCTGTGATGGATTAATGTTTCTTCTTTCCATATTCAATTAGGATTCCTTTGTCTTTTCTGTCACCAGGTTTTGAGTTACCTTCATCCATCCTTATTTCTCCTTTCTTCATAGCTTCAAGAATTTCTGGATTTAAGGCAATTGGTAGGGGTAGTTTTGTAAAATCAGAATTCATTTAAAATTTTATTAGTCTACTATTATTTTGTACTAGGATCTTAGGAAATTACCTAGATGCATCTTAGGTTTTTTTTCTCTTACTTAAATGCATCACAATCCTAAAGCTGCATCACAATCAATACCTTTGAAGTCAATATTAGGAAAAGTAAACTTGCATCCTTCTGAACCTGATGTTTCATAAAGGTGAGCTTGTTTATGCACAAATATTCGAGGAATTTTCGTGGCACCAGCATCTACAAACCCCTTTACACCGGCTTTGGAATCATCAAACGCCTTTAGTTCACTCTCCCGATCATATTCTTGTTTGTCCATTGCTTGGATATCTCCCATATGGTTCTTCCCTCTGGCCTATCTACAACTGTTAAAGAGTGGATCACCTACGGTATAATCCAGAATCAAGCCTTGGTGGAAAGGAATCTTTAACAAATATATCATTAACAATAATATATATTATCCCAAGTGCACATGCGTTACCAAATAGTTTTAGTCTTCAAGTCCAAGAAGATCAGGTTTTGCATTATTTTTTGAAATCAAATACTTATTGCATTAAAAACCTTCAGAATCCAAGATAGATAATACTATCAGTAAGAACATCCCTCCTACTAATATCATATACTGCGAATGAAAAAGCAGCCCTAGCGTTGTGCTATCTTGGTAGCAGAACGATAAACGAAATATAGCTGTATGTTTTTCGGTTCAAAAATCAACACCTTACATCCATTAACCACCTTCCCCAAGGATGACAAAATATGTGCCAGTATGTGTATAGGGTTATGTTCCTTTCAAAAATCATTGTAGCTTAAAAATTTAAGAACCATATATATACAAATCAGCACTTAAAAATCACAGTGAAGATCACTGTTATAGTAGTACTACAAATCATCATACAGTAGGACAAATCATGGCTCATAAGAGTATGAGTTGCGGTTATTTTATTAACGTCGAATCTATTTTTTCACATTCTGTGCATAGTACAATTGATGGAGGAGCCAGGGGCGACTTATTCAAGTAGATAAGGTCCCCCCCTAGTGATAGGCCTAGGAGTTTTGATTGAGAATTAAAGTAAACAAGAATTAACAGACTAAAGCTGAAAACATGTCAAGTAGTCGCAAATACGTTGTGCCAGAACAGATTCGAAAGGGAAACTTCTTCCACATAATAAGTTCCCCTCGATCCAAGTATCCACAGCCTAGTTGCGCAGCTTAAAACGTGATAGTGCAGAGGTTCCGTCGAGACCTTTGTTGTAATAGTGTGTTATGAACTCCTTGATAGTAGTCTCCCTATAGCATGGCAGTTCTGTTTCAGATAGCAACTCCTTGATTGGACCATATGACCTGGACGCTATTTCCTCTCGAAAGTGTGTTCTAAAGAAACTTGCCACTGATATTCTCGGACCTATCTTTTGTGCTAGTACTCTGTGGTTCACACTCTTGAATTTGTCATTGGATATGAGCTGCACAGATAAAAAAAATTAAACAATTTGTACTGTCATAGTGTCATGTATTCGTGATTACATTTGTAATGATAAGTTGTACAACACAGTGCTGCAGATCTACTAGGTTAAGCAAAGCAAGATATAGAACATACTAGTACTACAAAAGTGCTAACATTGAACAAATTTTAATGATATATACCATCAATTTACCTGTAAAAGGTCTGCAATGTTTACTATTAAAGATCCGGGCACATGGGGGATGTCAATCCACTCGTTGTCATGAATAACTTGGAGGCCGCCAATATTATCTTGCAAAAGAATGGTAAAAAACCCGCTATCAGAGTGATTGCTGGTGGCTAGAGTAAGCTGTGGTTCAGGGCATGCAGGGTAGTAGTGGCCAACGAGGAAAAGGCCTTCCGCACAAGCCATGTCTTTCAAGTGATTTCGATTTAGCCCAAGAGCCTCTGAAATCAGCTCCAACAATGTAATCCCCATTTTCATTAGATAGTTCGAATAAACAAACATAATATCTCTGCAGTATGAAATATTTCACAAAATTAAAAACCAACTCATCAATATTCAAGTTATTATAGACAGTTTTCAGGATATATGATACTACTCTATCCTTGAATGGTACAGAGCAGAAGCTAAACTAAGGAAGACAAAGAAAAACAGATAGGGCAAAAAGTAACTAAACAGAAACCGTACCTAATCAACATAGACAATTAGAGATAGTGAAGAAAGAATAAGGTTTGTGTCACCTATATATGCTAGAGTAGAATATTTCCACCAATTACTCTTACCAAAGTTTCATCAGATGTAAATTCAGACAACGTATATCATGAACCAAAGAATATAAAAAAGTATAGCAACTATATGGTTTTCCGAAATCGAGTAGGAATTTAGTAAGTTGGGGTATTTATGCAAACACGCCGGGCCATAGCAGTTGGAACATGATGCGTAAAAATGAGCTAAAAACACATGTAGTCATTTCCGCTGCAGATTATCTTAGCCTAAAAATTCTATAAACTAGCTACGAATCATCAGTAGTACAAACTATCTAACGAATCACCAACACCAATTACATTACTACAAATCAAAAGTTTGTATTTGTAGTTTACAAACTCGATTAGTTTCCATGTGAATGAACACACACACACACACATAAACCGATTTTGACAAATACCTGCAAACTTCAGGCATTTCCTCAGGTGGTGGAGACTCAGGAGCCATGATACAAAAAATAGTATCCCTCCAATTAGCTGCAGGTGCTTTATAAAGATCAAAATTACTATTATACAAAAACTTTTTTGAAAAATCCCGCGAATAAAATGGTTTCTTGAGCTCAGTATCCAGCTCATGAAACTTCCGAACTCCTTCAATCATTTCATCCATCACACTTTCTGGTACACCATGAGTAACAACTCGAAAAAATCCCCAGTTTTCACAAGCATCTCTAACTTGCTCAATAACTCTACTACGTAAATTCGCATCGATATCAATGTTCTTGAAATCTATGCTTGGTAAACAAGAAATGCTCTGTTTTGAAGATGGTATTTGAATTACTTGAGGTTGGTTATGTACAAATATTTGTGGTATTTTTGTTACACCAGAGTCTACAAGTCCCTTAACACCAGCTTTTGTATCATCAAAAGCTTTCAACTCACTTTGCCGATCATAATATTCTTGTTTCTCCATTGTTCTGATATGATATCTCAAGTGTTTTGCTCAACTGAAATATTACAGTAGTTGGGAGATACAAGTACATGTATTCAAGAATTATTGCTGGTGGTTTTGGGTAATTGGTCCCATTACAATTACTAAAAACAGATACATTTTACAGTTTATAAAACACTTATAAAATAAGTCAAATAGGGCCAGTGACACCGACACTTATCTACCATATATATGACAAAAATATAAATTTATAAATCTGCAAACGTCACGGCTTCCATCATTTTCTGTTCTTGCCATGTCTCGTTTTCGTTATCCTTTTCTTGATAGATATCTCTGTTGTACTATTATAAGTAAGTAGAAAGAATTTATTTGGTGGTTTAGTTGTTTTTTTCAGTTACACGTGAGGGAATTGTATCAGAATACAATAGGCGGAATAAGGAGTTCTTTCATTCAAGAAAGTTTATCATCTAATCGTTAGACATGCTGAGATGATGACGCAGAACAGAAGCGTAGGAAAAACAAACGTTAATCCTTAATAAAACACACAGAACTCTTACACGAGAAATCCTGAAATACCCTGAATTTACAAGTAAGAATTCTTGAATCCACAAGAAAGATAAGAGAAAATTCTTAAAAGTTTTTAATTCAACAAAAGATTATAGTTAATATATCATAATGTTCTTTATATAGGGATATAAAATTCCTAAAACCAAATCCTAATTAAAGTCTAATAATAATATTAAATCGCATTTCTCTCAATTAAATCTGCTAGACTACCGTAAGAGATCCCAACTTTGGCATGATCATGTGGTACACATTGGCATGATCATGTTTTTTGCCATTGTCTTATCGCCATCCATCATGATCCTAATTCGCGTGAATTGCTCATGCATCAGTCTCCTCCACCTCTAAAGAACTCGACATCCAGTTCTTATCTAGATAAAGAACTTCGTCTACATTATCTCGTACTTGAGCTTTTTGACAAGATCAGTTAAACGTAACAACAAACATTGAATCAATCCAACAATATCTTGATTAACCACTGCCAACATAGGACTTGAAAACTCTCCTACATCAGTCTCCTCCACCTCAAAAAAACTCATCCTCCAGTTCTTATCTGAATAAAGAACTACATATACACACAACTTATCTCTCAATGGTGGTATCTTAATAGGAGAATAAGGTAGCAGAATTTTATACATGAACTCTTTGAAAAGATCCATATATTATAATGATAGTCCTTAAATTAGTCCACCACAAACTTGACCAACCATTGTCAATACCAAATTTGTACCAACTGCAATTTCTTTGTCATTACTCCAATGTGGCAAATTCTCCGCTAGTTTATAAGTCTCCAAAAATAATTTATTCACACCATTAATGGGATGTTCGTCATCATTCTCATCCTCATTGATATCATCAAGATTTTTTTTTTGTGTTCATCTGTATCCTCGTGCTCGCCTTGTTCACCCATATCAATTTGATCAAAATTCGTAGACACAACTTCACAACTCATAATCTCATCGCTAGTACTTTTAATGATCTCTTCATGTTTTACTTCTTCTAAAAATTCAATTTGCATTATCCCCATTAAATTCTTTTTTATCTCTCACGTCTAATAAGATATTATATTTTGGTTGAGGACTTTCATCGAACACATTATAGATATTATTGGGTTCACAATGTTGGACTGTACCATCCTCTTGTTTACGCTCAATATGCAACTTATGTTCATAATCCTCCGGTAAAAACCTCTTTGACATCAATTGTTTCATACGTTGCCATGTTCTGACGGGTCTTTTACTTTGTTTCTCCATCTGTCTAACAAGTTTATCCCACCATTTGGAAGCAACGCTCTTCAATTGAATCGCCACCATCTTAACTTGCATATTTTCGAGAACCCCCATGACATCAAAGAAACGATCCACATCAATCTGCCAATCCAAAAACTCATCTACCCCCATAGTTCTATTGAATAATGGGATATCAACCTTTACCATGTAATCATTATTATTACGCTGATTTTCATTCTATGCTTCTTCCTTCACAACTTCTTCATCGAAACTAGAACTATCAGAAATGACTAGAGGAACCTTAGCACGTCCTTCTCTTGCACCTCTACGTTGGTTGTTATTATTATTCATCTGATCTGTCAATGTAGCCATCTGATCTATCAAAGTCTTGAGGGTTGCGGTAAAAGCCGTCGTAATCCCTGTAAGATCTTCTTTGGTAACCGGTTCTCCCATCACGAATCAAGTAATGAAAGACATAATAAAGCTGCTCTGATGCCAACTGACGCATGACGGAAGCCTAGGATAAACAAACATTAAACATTAATAAAACACACAGTACTCTTACACGAGAAATCCTGAAATACTGTGAATCCACAAGGAAGAATTCTTGAATCCACACGAAAGAGAAGAGAAAACTCTTATAGGTTTTTAATTCAACAAAAGATTATAGGTAATACATCATAATGTTCTTTATATAGGGATATAAAAACCCTAAAACCAAATCATAATTAAAGTCTAATAATAATATTAAATTCTAATTAAAATAAAATACTAAATAAAACAGTGTGAGCATGTAGAGCTTGTGCCATGGTCATGCATTTTTCCCAATTAAAGCTGCTAGACTATTGTATGAGATCTCAACTTTGGCATTATCTTGTTGTACTCCTTGGCATGATCATGTTTTTCTGAATTGCTCCTGCATCATATGACTAGAGTTGTCAAACGTACAGATCTGCCTATATCCGAATCCGAATACGAAAATCTGAATCTGTATCTGAATCTAAATCCAAATATATCCGAAAATAATATCTGAATCTGAATCTGGCGAATAATATCCGGATTCGGATAATATTCGAATCTGAAACATGTTTTCATTTTTTTAAAAATAAATAAATAATCATTTTTTAATATAATTTTTTTATTTTTTAAAATTCTGAATTAATGTGATATATATGTATAATAATTATATATATCTTAGAAAAATTTATAATTTTAAAAATAAATAAATACATATATTTATAAATTGAACCTAATAAAATATATATTTATATTATATTTATTTCAATTCAGATTCGAATATTATCGGATAGGATATACCCATATCATATATGTATCCGAAATTGTCGAATTCGAATGCGGATAATATCCGGTTTATTTCGGATACAGATAATATCCGGTTCATTTTGAATACGAATACAGATATTTCGAATGAATATCGAATATTTCGAATTTTTTTGACAGGTTTAGAGACGACCGGGGATATTTAGATAATAAAATTTTAAGGAAACACCTATCTTGAATATTCCATGCAAAGATCCCTGAAAATAAGAAACAAGATAAAAAAATACATAAGTTGATGAATACAACAAAATATACATATGGATATATAAATATATAAATTATAGTTGTTACCCATATAATGAACTGTTATAGAAGGGGGGTTGAATATAATAGTACCAAACAATCGATTATGAACACAAGTATGTAAGAGAAGTACTGCTTTATATTAACTTTGATTGACTTAATATAAAACTCTCTCAAGAAAAAAAAAGTTCTTAAGAGTTGCTAGGTTATGAGAAAGATAATGACTTGAACGATTACAATGTAAACCTAATTCTGTGTTTATATAGTACACAGTTACCCTATCTAATTATGCAAAGATAATGATCAATAAATACAGAAATATTATTTTCATCATTATCTTCATAAAAGATAGCTTCCAGAAAGGCAGTTGTTATTCATAGAAACAATTCCTTGTTTATCCCAATCACCTCCTAATTTGTCGGTTTCCATCTGTTAAACTCTAATCATCATAAACTTTGTCGGTTAGTAAATTCTGATTGAGTAAACTCTATCGACTGCTTCTAAACTCTGATTACATCATCTAAACTCTAATTGTCTTCAGTAAACTATGTTTCAAGTAATCTCTAACAGCATCAGTTCTTTATATCTAACAATCTCCCCCAATTTATACTTTATTCAGTAAAACATAAATTTAAACTTATGATGTCAAGAACCTCATAGACAAATGTATCAGTGTTTGAGTTTTCTACATTGCCTTATACTCTTTTGAAAGAAAAATCTTCAGTCATAAAATTATCAAGCAACTTCTTTTTAGCTATCTTCAATAATTCTACCAGTTTCTCCTTCAACTCATTCATCTGATCACTAGAATCATCAATTTGAAAAATTGCAGCTCACAAGTTGTAGATTGATGTCTTTTGCATTCTTTCATCTAAAGTAATACAGCAGATCTTTTGTCCATCAGGATTAAGCATTAATGTTGGAGTTTCCGATACCATTTTTATCTTAGCGTCTCCCTTGCTCATCTCATTTTCAGTACCATCTTCAAGCACATATCCAGGTCTGTACTCCTTAGAGTTTAACATAAATAGCCTTCCATTCTTCTTCTTTTCATCAATAACTCCTTCTAAAATCTTCACCCACTTAGTTGTAACCTCATTTTCATCATTTAACAAATAAAGAACATACTCAAGTTCTTTTGATGATTTATGAATTAGATCTTCTTCAGCTATTTTCATCACCCTTCCATCTTCTAGAAAATACAACAGCTTTACTTTTGGAACATCATTATCAAAGATATCATTTACTATATGAACAACAATTAGCTTGTCCAAATGATTTTGTGATAGCTCTTCTTCAGGTTTGTTCTTCAAAGAATAAGGATATCTGAAAGTATTTGCTTCTCCTCTGTAGACTTTAGATTTTGAATCACCAATACCTCACTTATTTTAACCAAGTCTGGCATTGAGAGTCAAAGTTTGAGTTTTTGTCTATAGAAGATCAAGATTCTTTTTTTACACAGAGGTTGTTTTTCTTCTTCCTCATCTTCAAAACTTGTTCCACCAGGAAAAAATGTAGTACCAAGCATGGTGAGTGGAGCCTTTGATTTTAATGGAGCTTTATGTTGAACTGCTGGAGTTGACTTTATTTGAAGTTCAACAGGTTTAGTTGCAGTTTGCTTTGCTTGATCAGACACCTTCTTTTGAGCTAGAGTTTTTTTTTAACTTTGTCTTCCTTTCTTCTTTGACTGGACTTGAGCATTATCAATATCAGTTTTCTTCAATTCTTCTTCAACAGCAACTGGATCCATTCTTGGATTTTCTTCTTCAAAAAGTTTCTTTTCCAGTTCTGCATCTTTCTTGTTCCTTTCTTCAATATTCTCGGGCTTTTCTTCTTCTGCAAGCCTTCTAGCCAAATCTTCATCAATTTCTATCAGAGTTTGTTCCATCAGAGTTCGCTTACCTTTTCCAGATCCTGAAGGAATCAGAGTTTGATCAGTCAAAGTTTATAAACTTTTTCCACCCTTATAACTCTTTTGGCTATCAGGAATACCACTGCCATCATCATCTACTTCAGGTTTATCAGAGTTTAAGACATAATTCACCTTGCATTTGTCCTTAGATATTTTCCCCCCTTTCTGACATCAAAAGAAATAGTCAGGAGGTTTGCAATAGTATGCAACATGGTCTGCATGGATGTAACAGCAGTAGCAATTTTATCAACCTTAGATTCCAAAGCATCTTGTCTAGTGGAAACAGCTTTAATCTTGGATTCCAAAGCATGCTGAGAAACAAAAATAGAATTTTGAAATGAGGCACTTGTCTTGTTAACAATATCTTTAAGATCAGAAACTTCACTATGAAGACCTTTTATTAATACAGTGGTAGCCTTAAGAACTGTCTTCATCTCATCAGAGTTTATTTCTGAGTCTGCTTTCTTGATAAGTTCATGAACATGGGACCAAGAAATTTCTTCCTTAGAAAACTTCTAAAACATATCCCAGATATTTTGTCTTTTGGAACTTAGAAGATCTTCATTTGATGGTTCCCCTCTGCTACTTTCCCTCCTTATACCTTCTTATTGAAGATCAGATTCAATTTCACCTTTCAGCTGTTCAACAACACAGTAATTAAGATAGTCAATCCTCAATCTATCATGAGCATCTCCTTAGCAGTTTGACAGTGCACTTCAAGTTTTGTCCACATCTCCTTAGCAGTTTGACATGATATAACACAGTTTGTAAGAACAGAATCCAAACTATTGAAGAGTATGTTTTTTACCTTTGCCTCCTTAAAGACATTCTCCTTGTCCTCTTTTGTCCATTCAGCCTTTGATTTCTTAATGAAGTGTTCTTCAGTTACTTTGCCTTCTTCATTGATTTGAGGCACAAGCTTTAAGGGCACATAGGGTCCTTCATGAATTCTTTCAAGATAGTCAGGGTCTGTTGCTTCCAGATGGTGCAGCATCTTAACCTTCCAATAGGTGAACTCGTTTATCTTAAGCATAGGAATCTTAGAATTGTCATCTTTGTTTCCAGACATCTTTGATCGATTTTAAACGTTAGGCTCTGATACCAATTGTTTTCCCAGTTGCACAAGTAGAAGGGGGGGTTGAATACTTGTGTGTCTTTTCTGCCTCATTTAAAACCAACTTGATATGAATTAAGAACAAAGATCAAACAGAAAGATATGAATAAGTACTGTTTGTATTATTGATTTGTAAATACAAAACTCTCCTAGGGTGTACACAAACCCTAGCATCTTCTCTGTGTTTATCACAGCAACTCTCTCTATCTCTATGCTCTCACAAAAATATCACTCAGACAAATTATGCTTCGACTTCCACACATTTACAATTAGGTTACATAGAGTTTATATAGAGAGATACCTATCAACTAATAACAGAAAGATAAATTACAATAGGAATATAATTCCTAATTATTAGTTGACAGTTTCTTTCTAGAATTCTCTTTTTTTCCCATAGCATATCTGCAATATATTTATCTTGATCTTCAAAGACTTTCCATTCCTGTGATCTTCTTCCAAATTTAACTTTAACTGTATAGACTCTGAACCCTTCAGACTCTGATGATCTTCAGACTCTGATCATATGTAGACTCTGATAGTCTATAGACTCTGATCACCTTTCAGACTCTGATCTTCATGCAGACTCTGGTTTCACTTTCTATAGAAATTCTTCTAAGTACAAGTAACATGAATGTTGACTATCTAGACTCTGATTATACATTTCAGAGACTAGAAAGACTTATTACAAATAAACTAAGTTAGACCCTGTTCTAGCATTTTGTACATCATCAAATTAATATAATCCTAACAATCTCCCCCTATTTATGCTTTATAAAATGTAAGCATAAATCCAGGTTTGATGATGTCAAAACTAAAAAATAAAACTATCAATCTAGAACAATATAAAAGAATTTTAAAGGAAAAAGAATTACTTCTCATTTAATCTTCTCAAAGGCTGGATTGTTCTTCAAAAATGAATTCAGCATTTTTTCCTCCACAATTGCCAGAGCTTCATTAACAAATTTCTTCAACTTCTTCATTTCTTCACTTGAGCATTTTATTTGACAGTAAGCTGCTCTCAGATCATTTACACTGCTTTCTTGATCTTTTAAGTCCTTCAACATTAGAACACTAACTTTCCCACTCATAGGCTGAAACCCAAAGTAATGACCCACACCTTCTTGAAATTTAATATGTTTTTCTTCCAATGGCATGACTTGATCATTCCCCTCAGTATCAACATATTTTAAAGAAAATTTGTCCATTTGTCGATTTGCCTGTCTGTGCAAAGTCAGTTTTCTGTCAATCTCTTTGAACCATTTATGAGTGATAGCCTCTTTACTCTTATTTACTTCATATGCAATCTGTAAGAGAAATCTAATGTACTGTAATTCCTCAGCCTGTTTGAAAAAGATAAAATTTGATTGGCTAATCCATCTTACACTTCCTCCTTCTAAGAAATATACCAGCATCTCATTCTTCACCTTTTATGTGCCTCCATGTCCTTGTATCTTTCTTTCAAAAACATTATAAACAATTTGAGCAGACGCCACTTTGTTTAGATGCTTCTGTGTGATCTTTTCAAACTGCCTATCTGTCAAGGATTGAGGATCCCTGGTTAGAGTGGATGTTCTGTCAATGTCAGATTCTTCAAAACCTCCAAGACCTGTCTTCTTTTTAGCTCTAAGTTACAGATTTGACTGACAGCACTTCCAGTATAAAGGTTCTTGAGTTTGTTCAGAGTCTGATTTCTTTCTTTGCTTATCAGAGTCTGACTTAGACTCTGATTTCCCATGTCTAGTCCCTGACTGATGTGTTTGAGTTTTTGCTACTCCAGATTGCTTTTGGTGCACCACCACATCATCAAGACCCCTAGGACCATGAGAACTATCACCAGTTTCATCATCATCACCATCTCTCCTCCATTTAACTCCCTTTGATTTATCTTTGCAACCATCATCCTTATTTTTCCGCAACCATCATCATTATTTCTCCTGGAGGATTCACCTTTCTTCTCCCCTTTTTGACATCATCAGTACTGGTGACAGCCAAAAGAATCTGTTCAAGAACTGTGGAGATATTGGCCTGTGCTGCAATGACCGAATCAACCTTGGAGGTCAAATCAGAGACTGTAGTTTGGAGATTGGCTTGAGTGGTAATGATAGAAGCAAGAGCATCCTTGAAAGCAACCTCTTTGGATAATTGAAGGGAGTGAATTCTGTCAAATCTGGTACTGAGCAGAGAAGTAGCATTATCAACACCAGTGAGTTTGGTTTGAATATGAGAAATATCTTTAACCACACCAGCTAATTGTGCAGCAACATTCTCTGTCTCAGCCTTAACATTTCCATCTAGAGCCTGATCCTCTTCACCAGGGTAGTGACCATGTTCCTGTAGAAAGGATTTTTTCTGAAAAGCTTTCAGTCTCTCAGACTGATGAATTTCCAAAATACAGGTAAAAGAATCTTTATCATTTATGCCTCTTTTCTGTGCAGACTCCTAAGACTGAGGAAACACCTGATCAAAATAAACAAAAGAAGGGTTAATTGGAGCATCATCTTCAGAAGAGTATTCCTCAGCAACAGGCTCAATCTTTATGATTGGAGGTGTAGACTCTGGTGGTGGTGTAGACTCTGGTGGTGGTGTAGACTCTGAAACTGCAAACGGGACTATAGACCCTGACTCCTCCGGAGAGTGATCAGAGACTGTAGACTCTGGAAGTCTAGCCCTTATAAGCATGATCAAAAGTGGTTCTTCTAACTTTAATTTTGCAGCCTCAGGTAAAATAACAGGGTGATCCACCAAAGCCACCATGACTCTATCTGCTCTCCTTGCTAGAGAATCCACCAGATGAAGTTGTGGTCTCTGTGTAAATGACTTTTGATCAGCAAGAGCCTCCTCCTTTTTGCCAATCTACACAATCAATAAAAGTGACATTTCATCCATCCCCTGCTCCAACTCATTGGACCAACTCTTTGGAAAATCTTGATCCCAATAAGTAAAGCTAGGTTCAGGATACCCTAATCTCTCATTCTCACAATGGGGTTGGGCACCCACTCTCTCAATCTCACTCAGGCTCTCTACAGCCTTTTCTACCTCTCCTTTTGCCTGGACCAGTGCCAGCCTCTCAGATATTTTTTCACTCATGTGGAAAGGTGCACTCATGAATCCTACATAAGAGGGGTTGAGAGATAAAGAATGTGCTTCAATACCTGAACCACCTTGATGGAGGGGAACCCCTTCAAATGTCTGAAGGCTAGGGGTTTCCACCAAGGGGTGAGCAGCAACAGATTCTGAACCCTTACAAGCAACTTATTTCTTTTCAGAGTCTGTTGGCTCCAGTATTCCAGTCTCAGGGTCTACTCTAGACTCTGACTGCTTCAGTATGACTTCATTAGAAGCCAGAGTCTGAGTGTTACCATCTTTGACTGTTTGTGCATGAGACTCCCCCTCAAGGTGGATAGACTCTGATAGAATAGATTGGAAAATTTCTTCATGAGCATCCATCAGAGTCTATCCCATATCACTGGGGTTCTCATCAGCTCTTTGGTGAGTTGTCAAGGAGGGCCTTACAGCATACTCCCCTGTCCCACTATCACCCAACCTCTGACTAGGTGGTTCTTGTGTGGGTGAGGCAGATTGAGCATCTTTATCACTAGTCACCACTGGTGCACTAGTCCCAACCTCCAACTGCCTTGCATCACATGCTACCTCCTATGGTTCTACCAAAGTTAATGCATCCAAGTGTCCATTGAGAAAGATCCTGGCATGGAGTGCATTGATGGCCTGGGCAAAAGTCATGTGAAAGGAATCCTGCAGTTCCCTTGCAAGCTTCTGATAATATGAGCCCTTGAGATATCTCAGTCTCCAACTCAACAACAGACTCTGATTCTCTCCTTTTGTAGATCCTAAGCTTTTTAAGCTTCTTTGTGATTTGCTTTTCAGAGTCTGGCACACCTAGTGCTTTGAGAACTTCAGTTATCCTGCCTTCTATGAGCCCAGCTGCTTTTTCTTGGAATAAAGAGTTGAATAGGTAGCTGTATAGAGATTTGACCACATCATGTGCAGACATTTGTAGCTCATGTTCCATTCTCTTCCTTAGGGCTTTATAGGTTGAAAGAAAATCCAAGACTTGAGATTTAGTCTGATGTTGCTCTGGATCTTCAACTGATTCCACCAAAGGATATAAGAATAGCATTGCCTCATCACTTGGAATAATGATTTCATCAATTAGACTTGAGGCTGCATCCAATGGCATTCCTTCCCAAAATGTCTCATGATTAGAGTCTAAAGGCAGTCTAGACTCTGACTCAACATTAGACTCTAGTTCAAGTAATTTCTTGCTTTCAGAGTCTGGCCCTGCAGGAGCCTTGGGAGCATCTGTTTCCTGCAAAACAGGGTTAGTAATAATAATAGGCTTGTGTGTGTGTGCAGAATAAGCCTTCATCAACCTTCTATACTTTTGAGCAAAAGATTTCTCAGGAGATTCAATTTGAGAATCCTGAGGTGCATTCCTAAGTTTGTCAGCGTCTGTAGCCTTTGGAGAGTCTACAGACTTGGCTTGAGGGTTAGAATCAAGTGTTTCATGACCTTCTTTTAGCAAAGAAAGACCTTCAACAACTTATTTCTCTAGAGGGTTGAGCTCCTCATCACTGTGCTCATCTATAAGCCTAGATTGAATCAATTTTCTCCTCTTTACAACTGGTGCCTATTAAGAGACACCAGAGGTTGGTTTCTTTTTGGATTTTGATTTAAAAGATTGTGTAATTGAAGGGGATTGGGTGACTTGGGTAGGTGCAGGGGGACTCTCCATTACTTGTCCCTGCACCATTTCACCACCAAAAAATGAAGTATTGTAGATAGAAGGTTTGTAGGTTGAGAGTTTTACCTGCATTACCTGTGTATAAGTCATGGCAGGTAGACTCTTCTTCTTGTCATCAATTCTCTTGATGTCAGAGAATATCCTTCTTTGTTGTTTGTATGCCTGCACACAACAATCATCTGCCAACTTAGTTGACATGTCAGGAATGAAGTGGTTAAGGAGAATCATAAGAAATCTATGATAGTAGACTTTCTTCCTCCCCTCATGCACATTATTTAATTTTGCTCCCATTTGAGTGAACAACACATCACCAATGTTGATTACTCTATCAAATAGGAGACTGTGACCAATTTGATAAGTAATAGCAGTAATAGCATCAAAACCACTACATTTACCAGTGAAACACTTAGCAATTTGATCAAAGAAAAATGACCATTCTTTTCTTAAATAAGGCCTAGTTATCTTGCTCATGTTATCTAAGCTAGCAGAATAACCTATTGCCTTAAACATGCTTTTAAATGTCATCATCAGATACAGTTTCATCAAAAGGTGTTTTCACAGGCAATTTAAAAACTGAATTAAGCACATCAGCAGTAACATCAAAAGTAGTGGAGCCAAAGGTGAACATTATTTTACCTGGTTGATCCTGAGAAGGATCAACTCCCTGTGCAGAACTCCATGCTTTGGATACAGCATCCATATGAATCACTGGGGATGCCTTTAGAATGTAACTGAGCTCAGATTGTTCCATGAAGTCCATCATTGGGAAGTAGTCAGCATCTACTCCTTTCTTGTCTCCAAGAGCAGCAACATGATTTGTAGTCATGAAATCAAAATCCCCAAAAGTAAATGCAATCGCTTTGGGTCCCCTCATGACAGTAGAAATTGCAGCCATTGAAGATGTCGAGTTGAAAGTGATGAAAAAGATTTAGAAAATTAGGTACAGTTCGTAAACAGCTCTGTGAATAATTCTGCCTTAGAAAATAATTGCAATAAACAAGTGAGTAAATTGTATGAAAAATTCTATTTTGTTCAAGTTGCATACAATACACACGAGTCTACAGTCTATCTCCAGTCAAAAACAACTGTTACCGCCTATTTCAAGTCATTTGAACGATTTAGACACAATCAGAGTCTGCAGGCGCGAACTTGAACCATTTCGGAGTCTTGACGATAATTGTTTTTCAGAGTCTAAAGACTCTCAGAGTCTACAGACTAGTCAGAGTCTACAGACTCGTCAGAGTCTAAAAACTAGACTCTGTCAAGATAAAGTACCTTAATAATTTTGTATTAACAAATTATAGTTTGAGAAATCAGGGGCTATCATTAAAGTACATACCTTGATTCTTGTAATTTGTAATCACTTACATGTTTAACATACCTAATTCACCTACCAGTCTAAGAAAGGTAGACTCATCAAGTGGTTTTGTCAAAATATCTGCAATCTGTTTGTCAGTTGGAACATAGTGAAGTGTCACAGTACCATTTTCAACATGTTCTCTAATAAAATGATACCTGACATCAATGTGCTTTGTTCTGGAATGTTGGACTGGATTCTCTGTAATTTTAATAGCACTGGTATTATCACAATACATAGGAATATTTAAGAATGTTAGTCCATAATCAAGTAATTGATTTCTTATCCACAAAATTTGAGCACAGCAACTTCCAGCAGTAATGTATTCAGCCTCAGCTGTTGAGGTTGATACAGTCTATTGTTTCTTACTAAACCAAGAAATTAATTTGTTGCCCAGAAACTGGCACTGACCTGTTGTGCTTTTCCTGTCTACTTTGCATCCTGCATAGTCAGAATCTGAATAGCCAATTAATGAAAAATCTGACTCTCTAGGATACAAAAGTCCAAGAGTTTGTGCCCCCTTGAGATATCTAAAAATTCTTTTTACAGCTATTAAATGTAATTCTCTGGGGTCAGCTTGAAATCTAGCACACAGATAAGTTGCAAACATTATATCTGGTCTACTAGCAGTTAAATATAATAATGAGCCAATCATACCTTTGTAGCTAGTGTTGTCAACTTTCTTACCCTTTGGGTCAGAGTCTAGCTTAGTGGCTGTTGATATAGGAGTTTTAGCAGTTGTAGAATCTTGCATATCAAACTTCTTCAGTAGTTCTTTTACATACTTTGTTTGATTGATGAAAATTCATTCATCGTTCTGTTTGACTTGAAGCCCCAAAAAGAAGTTTAATTCTCCCATCATGCTCATTTCATAATTTGACTGCATTAGTTTACTAAACTTTTCACAGAGTTTGTCATTAGTAGAACCAAATATAATATCATCAACATAAATTTGGACAAGCAAAATGTCACCTTTATACTTTCTAATAAAGAGAGTTATGTCAATGGTACCTCTTATGAATCCATTTTCAAGAAGAAATTTTGAAAGAGTTTCATACCATGCTCTAGGTGCTTGCTTCAATCCATAAAGTGTCTTATCTAATCTGTAAACATGATCAGGATATTTAGGATCAACAAATCCTGGTGGTTGCCCCACATAGACTTCTTCTTCCAATTTTCCATTCAAGAAGGCACTTTTTACATCCATCTGATACACCTTGAATTTTGAATGAGCTGCAAAGGCAAGAAATATTCTTATGGCTTCCAATCTTGCTACTGGTGCAAAAGTTTCATCATAATCAATTCCTTCCTCCTGTGAGTATCCTTTTGCAACTAGCCTTGCTTTGTTTCTTATTACAGTTCCACTCTCATCAAGTTTGTTTCTGTACACCCATTTTGCACCAATAACTGATCTATCTTTAGACCTTGGTACAAGTTTCCACACTTTGTTTCTCTCAAATTCATTCAATTCCTCTTGCATTTCAATTATCCAATCAGAGTCTTGCAAGGTTTCCTCAATTTTCTTGGGTTCATTCTTTGCGAGAAAACAGCTATAAAGACATTCATTTTGAGTGGTTGTTCTTGTTTGTACACCACTCTCAGGGTCACCAATTATTAAGTCAGGAGTGTGACCTCTTGTCCATTTTCTAGCTGGTGAAAGATTGATTCTTGAACTTGAAGCTCCCCCTAAGTCATTTGCATCTTCTGTATTTAAGTGAAATTCAAATGAAAAGGCTCCCCCTAAATTGCTTGACTCTGACAAGGGTTCAGAGTTGCTTGATCCAGACCTTGATGAGTTAGACTCTGAAGAATTTGATTCTGTCTGTCTAGACTCTATCTGGGTAGACCCTGACATGTTAGACTCTGAATCATTCGGAGTTGTATTTCTTAGCTCCCCCTCAGAATGTGCAGGTTCCTGTGTTGGATTAGGAGTTACTTGAGGGTCTTCATCCTCTTCTTCTTCATTTATCTCAGAACTTTTTAGATTTTCAAATTGCAGTGTAGTAGACTCTGACTCATCTTGCAATTCTGTAAACTTTTTATCATCAAATGCAACATGAATAGATTCTATAACAATTTTGGTTCTGAGATTAACACTCTGAATGCTTTTGTGTTTGATGTATATCCAAGAAAAATTGATTCATCTGCTTTTGCTTCAAATTTTCTCAGATTTTCAGGATGTACTTTCAGTACATAACACTTGCATCCAAATATGTGAAAATGTTTCACACTTGGCTTCTTGTCCTTTATCATTTCATAGGGAGTCTTTCCATGCATATTTAATAAAGTACGGTTTTGAGTGAAACATGCTGTATTGACTGCCTCTGCCCAAAAATATACTGGTAGTTTAGACTCTGCCAACATTGTTCTGGCAGCTTCTATGAGTGTTCTATTCTTTCTCTCCATAACTCCATTTTGTTGAGGAGTTCCTGGTACAGAAAATTGTTGAGAAATTCCTTTTAATGCACAGTAGTCATCCATGATTAAATTCTTGAATTCAGTACCATTGTCACTCCTTAGAACTCTAACTGTTTTCTTTGAATTTCTTTCCAGAAAAGTGATATGGTCTTTTATGTGTTGTGGAGCTTCATCCTTTGAATGTAGAAAGAAAACCCATGTGAATCTTGTAAAATCATCTACAATAACAAGAGCATATTTCTTTTTATTAATAGACATAACATTTATTGGACCAAATAAATCAAGGTGTAATAAATAAAAGGGTTCAGAAATGGTGTTTATTGGCTTGCTCTTGAAGGATGATTTCTTTTGCTTTCCAAGTCGACATGCTTCACAGAGTCCATCTTGCACAAAATCAACCTATGGTAATCCTCTTACAAGATTCTGTTTAACCAACTTGTTTAGTGTTTTAAAGTTGATATGTGACAGTTTCTTGTGTCATTTCCAGCTTTCTTCAATTGAGGCCTTGCTATATAGACATGTGAGTTCACTGTGTATGCAATCCTCCAAGCTGGCTTCATAAATGTTACCATGTATGTGTCCTTTAAAAACCAGAATACCTATTGCTTTGTAAGTCACAAGACACTCTTTGTTGTCAAAGCCAGTATGGTAACCTTTATCTCCTAGTTGACTTATGCTAATCAAATTGTGTCTTAAGCCATCAACTAGAGCTACTTGTTCAATGATGACATTCCCAAGTACAATCTTGCCATATCCCAGTGTTTGTCCTTTGTTGCCATCTTCAATGGACACTTCTGGGCCAGCCATTTCCACAAAGTCTGTAAGCAGGGATTTCTTTCCAGTCATGTGTCCTGAGCATCCACTGTCCAGGATTAGGGTTACATTCTTTACCCTTGTTCCCTGCATACATAAAGCAACTAGTTAGTTGTTTTGGGGATCCAAACAGTTTTGGATCATTTTCCTCTAACTTTTGGTGAAACAGGTTTAGTAATTTTCACCTTTGATTTACTTGTCTCCTTTGCTTTTGACTCTAGTTGAGTCTTAACAGTGTCATACCAGCTTTTGTCAATAGATGATTTTAGCTCATAAAAATTGAAATACAATTCATGATAGTCTCTACACATATAAATAGAGTGAAATATGCTACCACAGTGATAACGGGGATTTTTTGGAATGTAGTGACTTTTCAGAGTCTGTGGAAGACTAAACTCTTATTCTTTTTCAATTTTTGCTTTACAATCTATAGCTAAATGGTTATGGTTGCCACATCTAAAACACTTCTTTCTAGGAACATTAGGATCCTTTTGATAATTATTTGCTTTATTAATGCCTTCTTTACCATTCCTATTTCTCCTAGTTTTGGTAGACTCTGATAAGTTCTCTAGCCTTTCTTTTAACTTAGACTTAGACAAGTACCCTATGTTAACATTTTTCGTAGAGTTATTTGTTCCAGTTTCATCTGTCTTTTTGTCAACAACAAGGGGACTATTGACAGATGAGTTTGTGGTTTCAGTCTTTTCTTTAGGAGTCACAAACTTAACAGGAACAAATGTGCTTTTGTCTTTAGTCTTATTATCTTGGCTAGCTTCTCCATTGTTATCATTCTCAACAATAGGTCTTTTGCCTTGACTATTTCCATAGCCTAGACCAGCAGTTTGACAAACATTTTGGTTATTGAGAATTTCTTGAACTTTTCTGCCAGAGTCTGTCCAGACTTTAAACTTAAGTCTTTCTTCTTCTAGTTCATTCTGAACATAGTCATAGGCTTTCAAAATTTCAGTGTAATTATGACTATTTTTCTCAGAATCCTTTTTGTATTATTCCATTAATATTAACTCAGACTCTAAATTATCATTCCTTTTAGTTAAGATTAAATTTTCTTCTCTCAACCTTTCACTTTCACTAGTGAGTGACCTACATGTTGTCATTATTTTATTAACCTCACTTTGCACAATTTCTATGCCATTAGAGTCTAAGTTAATTAAGGATTCAGGAGTAAAGATTGATACCTGAGTTTTAGGAGATGAGGGTTCTTTGGGAGATTATGATTTTCTTGAGGAGGATGCCATCAATGCTAGATTTTCATAATCAATTTCATCCTCTAGGTTTGAATCTGCCCAATCCTTTCCTGTTGATAAAAGTGTTTTTCCTTTTCCTTGACTTTTTGACTTTCTGCATTCACTGACAAAGTGCCCCAATATTCCACAGTTGAAACATTTGACCTTTGCTTTGTCAAGTTTGATTATATTACTCTTGCTCTTTTCAGTCTTCTCATCTTCCTTCTTGAATGATGACCTTTTGCTAAATTTGCCAGTTCTTTTGTTAAATTTCATTCTTTTGAAGGTTTTGGCAAACATAGCCATCATTTGACTTAGATCAATCTCTTCATCAGAATCAGAGTCTGTGTCAGTAGACTCTGACTCCACAACAGTTTTACCCTTCTTTCTTAAATCCTTGATTCTTGTTTCAGTGGGTTGTTCCTGTTGTTCTTTTTCAGACTCCATTAAGAGTGCTACAGATTTTGTCTTCACATATTTCTTATTCTTCCTCTGTTGCATCTCTAAATCATATGTCTTGAGCCTGCCATACAATTCTTCTAGAGTTAGTTCATCCAAATCTCTAGCTTCCCTTATGGCTGTAGTCTTATTGTCCCACTCTTCAGGAAGTGCTCTCAGAAACTTGGTGTTTGTATCTTCAGAATCATAAACCTTACCAAGCATAGCCATCTCATTCAAGAGTTTTGTAAACCTATCATATACCTCAGTGATAGATTCTCCAAATTTTACTTCAAAATACTCATACTCTTGAATTAGCAAACACCTAGCATTCTTCTTGACATCTTTAGTCCCTTGACAGTGCACTTCAAGTTTTGTCCACATCTCCTTAGCAGTTTGACATGATATAACACAGTTTGTAAGAACAGAATCCAAACTGTTGAAGAGTATGTTTTTTACCTTTGCCTCCTTAAAGACATTCTCCTTGTCCTCTTTTGTCCATTCAGCCTTTGATTTCTCAATGAAGTGTTCTTCAGTTACTTTGCCTTCTTCATTGATTTGAGGCACAAGCTTTAAGGGCACATAGGGTCCTTCATGAATTCTTTCAAGATAGTCAGGGTCTGTTGCTTCCAGATGGTGCAGCATCTTAACCTTCCAATGGGTGAACTCGTTTATCTTAAGCATAGGAATCTTAGAATTGTCATCTTTGTTTCCAGACATCTTTGATCGATTTTAAACGTTAGGCTCTGATACCAATTGTTTTCCCAGTTGCACAAGTAGAAGGGGGGGTTGAATACTTGTGTGTCTTTTCTGCCTCATTTAAAACCAACTCGATATGAATTAAGAACAAAGATCAAACAGAAAGATATGAATAAGTACTGTTTGTATTATTGATTTGTAAATACAAAACTCTCCTAGGGTGTACACAAACCCTAGCATCTTCTCTGTGTTTATCACAGCAACTCTCTCTATCTCTATGCTCTCACAAAAATATCACTCAGACAAATTATGCTTCGACTTCCACACATTTACAATTAGGTTACATAGAGTTTATATAGAGAGATACCTATCAACTAATAACAGAAAGATAAATTACAATAGGAATATAATTCCTAATTATTAGTTGACAGTTTCTTTCTAGAATTCTCTTTTTTCCCATAGCATATCTGCAATATATTTATCTTGATCTTCGAAGACTTTCCATTCCTGTGATCTTCTTCCAAATTTAACTTTAACTGTATAGACTCTGAACCCTTCAGACTCTGATGATCTTCAGACTCTGATCATATGTAGACTCTGATAGTCTATAGACTCTGATCACCTTCCAGACTCTGATCTTCATGCAGACTCTGGTTTCACTTTCTACAGAAATTCTTCTAAGTACAAGTAACATGAATGTTGACTATCTAGACTCTGATTATACATTTCAGAGACTAGAAAGACTTATTACAAATAAACTAAGCTAGACCGTGTTCTAGCATTTTGTACATCATCAAATGAATATAATCCTAACAATGGGATAGAGGGTTCCTTTCCAGGACTATTCAGGTCATTCCAGCAGTAAAAGATGGAAATATAAAATATGAACTTATGCTATCAGAGTATGTAAATTCTGAAGAAAAGTCAGAGTTTATACCTTGAGCAATTGTAGAGTCCAATGGCTTGACAGATAGAGGTTGCACCAGAATTGCATCAGAGATTGCCAATGGATTATTATCAGATTTTGTATGTACCTTCATGTCTTGGTCTGCAATCACAAAGTTGGTGATTGGTTCTTGTGGGACCTGAGTCTTGTCAGCAGCTGTTTCACCACTTTGAGGTGAAGGTTCTTGTGGGCTTGACTCTGCCAGAGTTTGGCCTTCAGCATCAGCAATAACAGGATCTTCTATCAGAGTTTGAGTACCTGCATCAAAACTTTGATTGGATGGTTCTTGTGTGGCTAGGGCATTAACAGCTTCTTCAACCCTTTGAGCTGAAGGTTCTTGTGGTCTGTACCCCTGACTCATGCTAGCTTCATGTGCTGGAAGTGAGGCTTCTATTGAACTTTGAGAAGCAGGTTCTTGTGTGTCTAGGCCAAAGGAAACCTTATTCTTCTTCCTTCTGGTAAAAAGCTTTGAAGTTCCAGAGACTAGAGATTTTTTAGATTTTTGAGCAACCATTTCTATTTTTACTTCCTCAACTAACTCATTTACTCTTTCATAAGAAATCTCCTTGATTTTTGCTTGAGGAGAGTAGATAAGAGAATCAGAGATTATGACTGGAGCAGCTGTATGAGAATCAATAACTTCAGTATCAGCCAATTCATCATTTTCTTCTCTATTGGCATTGTCATCATCATCATCTACTTCAATTCCACCAATGTTACTGTTTATTTGGTCAGGCACTGTAGAGTCACCAGACTTTATCACAACATCAGAGTTTAATGGCTCAGAGTCTAAGGCTTGAACTTGATCAGAGTTTAGTATTTCAGAGTTTAAGGCCTTGACTAGTCTTCTCCTCTTCTTGGCAGGCTCTGAGATGGGATTTACATGAAATGTCTTCATAAAAGGGGCCGGAAGAATGTCAGAGGTTTTTTAATAGTTTTCTTCAAGGGAAATACCAACCCTTCATCACTGTCATCACAGTCTGCATGTTCATCAATTAAACTCCTTTTTCCAGGAGAAGACTCTGGAACTGATTTGCCATTTCTCTTCAGGACTGATCCATGTGCTTTGGAGGTTTATTTTACAACTGAAGTCTTTTGGGAGACAACAGAGGTTGGCAGAGTTTGTGTATCAGTGTTTAGTGGGTGACTTGGGTTAGAATCGGATTGGGCTAGTCTCTGATTCGTAGTCACTGATAGAAACTCCCTCTCATACACAGTAAGCATTCTCTGATTGAAGAGAAGCCTGACCCGTGTGGGATAAAATAACATTGGTAACATACTTCAGTGTCTTTCTTGACATCTTTCCTTGTCAAGTCAGCAAAAATCCTCTTATTCATACTAAAACTAGGCAAACTCTTGTCATTATCAAAGCTAACATTAGCAAGAGATAACTAAAAATCAACTATAAAAATCTAACATAGTATATAGTATGTTCATCATCACTAATCATACTAGCTATTTGCCTAATTAACAAATAAGAAAAATTCAAATTCAAATTATAGGTCAAAGAATACCCAATTTGTTGAGACAATTGAGGAATGACATCAAAGTTGGTGCATTTGGCAGTAAAAGCCCTAGTAACACAATCGAAGAAGAAGTTTCATTCTCTTCACAGATGTGGCCTTGTGAGGCTCGCCAGTTTGGATAGGTTGCCCCCATAGCCTATTTCTCTAAAAAATTATTTGATTTGTTCATCATCCACAATGTCATCATATACAGCCACTTCAAGTAGGTGAAGGGCCTGACGAATAACCTCAGGTGTTATAGAGTGGCGACCATTGCAGTGAAAAGTAATTATGGGCTCTTCATCATCACCAGCATCATTAAATTTTGTAGTTGACCAAATCTTGGTCAGAGTTTGAGCAGAGATTACTTTGGGTTCTTGGAGTGCAAACCTAATACAGCTTTGTTGAAGAAAATCCTGAATGACATGAAACTCGTTGGTGCTTCGTGTTTAATCAAAAGAGCAATGTAGTTTGTAGCAGCAAAGTATAATTCTTGAAAGAAAGACCCTTAAATGTCATTGAAACACAGAGATTTGCAGGTATAAGATATTAGGGTTTTGAGAATATGAGAGAGAGATAGAGAGAATAAGATGCAACTGTTAATTCAAAATAAGAATATGAATGAATTAACCTATTACCTCTCAACAACATATAACCTGTAGTGGGACACGTGGCATGATATAATTGGTGGAGAAATGAGTAGTGCAATTCTCAATATACAGCATATGTGTGTGTATCTGTGTATAAATATGAAACATTTTTCATGACAGACACGTGTCATAATGATTATTCCAATCAGAGATTAACAAATATGATGTCACATAATTAAATATGATGTCATATATAAAATAATCAATAATAACTCAGAGTTTGTTACATCCTTTGATAGAGTTTACCACATACTCTGACAGAGTTTACCATAAACACTGATAGCTTGAGATCATCAGAGATTAGGTACACCAGGGATCAGAGTTTACTTCATTCTCTATCAGAGTTTACCACAGTCTCTGATAGAGTTTACTATAAATATTGATTGTGCTGTTACTTGCTGTTTAGAGTTGAACCGCTTGTCACCATTCCCAATTCAGAAACCAATCTTGTAAAAGTTTCTTCATACAGAGGTTTTGTGAATATGTTTGCTAACTATTGATCTGTTGGAACAAAATGCATTTCAATTGTTCCTTCCATGACATGTTCCCTTATGAAATGATATCTAATGATGATGTGTTTTGTCAGAGAATGTTGAACTGGATTTCCTGTCATTGTAATAGCACTTTGATTATTACAATAAATAGGAATTTTTGTAAAGTTCAAACCATAGTCTTACAGCTGATTTCTCATCCATAAAATTTGAACACATCAGCTTCCTACAGCTATATATTCTGCCTCTGCTGTAGATGTTGAGATTGATTTCTGCTTCTTGCTAAACCATGAGACAATTCTTCCACCTAAAAATTGACAACTTCCACTAGTACTTTTTCTATCTATTTTACATCTTGCAAAATCAGCATCTGAATAGCCTATTAGTTTAAAGTCAGACTCTCTAGGATACCATAAACCAAGATTGATGGTACCCTTGAGATATCTAAAAATTCTCTTAACATCAATCAAATGTGGTTCCCTTGGATTTGCTTGAAATCTAGCACATAGACATGTTACAAACATGATATCTGGTCTACTAGCACTCAAATACAGAAGTGAACCAATCATACCTCTGTATGTTGTTATTTCTATAGGCTCACCAGTATCTTGATCCAGCTTGGTTGTAGTAGCCATTGGAGTTGTAGCAGATGCAGAGTCTTGCATTTGAAACTTTGTGAGAAGGTTCTTTGTATATTTGGACTGACTTATGAAAATGCTTTCATCAGTCTGTTTCACATGCAAGCCTAAGAAATAGCTCATCTCTCCCAACATGCTCATTTGATACCTGGACTACATTAGTTTTGAAAATCTTTCACAGAGTTTCTCATTAGTAGATCCAAATATAATATCATTAATATATATTTGAACCAATAATAAGTCCTTACCCTGAGTTCTATAAAACAAGGTTTTATCAATTGTACCTCTTGTGAAACCACTTTCAAGTAAAAATTGAGACAGTGTTTCATACCAGGCTCTAGGAGTTTGCTTGAGTCCATACAAAGCTTTATCCAATCTGTAGACATGATTTGGATATTTGGGATTCACAAAGCCATGAGGTTGTTCAACATATACCTCCTCATCAAGCTCACTATTTAAAAATGCACTCTTAATATCCATCTGATATACTTTGAATTTCTTGTGTGCAGCATAAGCAAGAAAGATTCTAATTGCTTCAAGTCTAGCTACAAGTGCAAAGGTTTCATCATAGTCAATACCTTCTTGTTAAGAGTAGCATTTGGCAACTAGTCTTGCTTTGTTCCTTGTTATGATTCTATCAATGTCTGTCTTGTTTCTGAATAACCATTTTGTGCCAACAATGGATCTGTTCTTTGGTCTTGGAACAAGAGTCCAAACTTCATTTCTTTCAAACTCATTTAGTTCTTCCTGCATTGCAGTAACCCAGTCTGCATCCTTTATAGCATCTTCAACTTTCTTTGGCTCTGTTTGAGAAAGAAAACTATAGTATAGATATTCATTTTAAGTAGTTTTCCTTGTCTTCACTCCACTTTCTAGATCACAAATAATCAAGTCAGGTGTATGATCTTTGGTCCATTTCCTTGGATGAGGAATATTTCTTGAACTAGATGTTCCCCCATTATCTGTGCCTTTATAGTATGATTCCTCAGAGAATGATGAACCTCCCCTTGAAGTTGTACTTACATCAGAGTTTAATGGATCAGAGTTTAAACTTTCAGAATTTGATGGATCATAGTTTAGCCTTTCAGAGTTTGTGTCTGTCAGAGATTAGCCAGACTCTGAAATTTCAATGATTGAGGTTGGTTCTATAATTTTAATAGAAGATTAATGTTGTTCCCCCTCAACATGTGCAAAATCTTCAATTATTGTGTCAGTTTTATCTAAATCAGAGTTTAGGGAGTCAGAGTTTAACTCATCAGAGTTTAGCTCATCAGAATTTGTCTTGTTGAGCTTTGAGCAGTTCATTTTCAAAACTTAGAGATTCCTAAGCATCTTCATCATTTAATCCTGTTATTTTTCCTTCATCAAAAGAGACATTAATAGATTACATGACTACCTTGATTCTCATATTAAACACCTTGAATGCATTTGAAGAAGTTTTGGAAGTTGTTGAATAACCAACAAAAATACCTTTATTTGCTTTGAGTTCAAACTTTTTCAACCGCTTAGGATGTGTTTTAAGAATAAAACACTTGCTTCCAAATATGTGAAAGTATTTCACATTTGGCATCCTTCCCTTCATCATCTCATATGGAGTCATTCCATGTTTATTTATTAAGGTGCAATTCTGAGTGATGCATGCAGTATTCACAGCTTCTGCCCAAAAGTAAGTAAGAAACTTTGCTCCTTCTAACATTGTTCTAGCAGCTTTAATGAGAGTTCTGTTCTTTCTCTCAACTACACCATTTTATTGAGGTATACCAGATGTTGAAAATTGTTGAATGATTTCTTTGATTGAGCAGAATTCCTCCATTGCAGAGTTTTTAAACTCTGTTTCATTGTCACTTCTTAGAATCTTTACCTTGAGTGGTGATCCATTCTCAATCGTGGTAATATGATCAAAAATGATCTCAGCTGTTTCATCCTTTTTGTGTAAAAAGTAAACCCATGTAAATCTTGTGTAGTCATCTACTATCACCAGAGTATATTTCTTCTTTCCAATGAACATTATGTTGATAGGGCCAAACAGATCAAGATGCAATAGATGAAAATGTTGTTCAATAGAATTTTCAGTCTTGTTCTTGAAAGATGTCTTCTTTTATTTTGCTTTTTGACAGGAATCACAGAATTCATCAGGATGAAATTGAACTTTTGAAAGACCTCTTACTAGATCATTTTTCACCAATTCATTTATATTTCCAAAGTTCAAGTGACACAACTTTTTGTGTCAATTCCATCTTTTCAAAGATGATACTTTTCCAAGTAGACAAGTTAATGGACCATCAGAGATTACCTCCAAGCTAGCTTCAAATAGATTGTTATGTTTGTGAGCAATGAGAACCACTTTGCCAGCCTTTTTATTTTTGACTTTACAATGTGTTTCATGAAACTCCACATAATAACATTTGTCTGTCATTTGGCTCACACTCAAGAGATTGTGTTTGAGTCCTTCAACCAGAGCTACATTTTCAATGATGACATTTCCAATCACAATATTGTCATATCTCAGTGTTCTTCCTATGTTGCCATCTCCATAAGATACTACTGGGTCAGTCTTCTCCTCAAACTCTGAAAGCATGGATTTGTTTCCAGTCATGTGTGTTGAACATCAATTATCAATTACTAAGATATTTTTCTTGTTTCCCTGCAATCATTTATGCAACTTAATTAGTAGCTTTGAGGACCCAAAAAAGTTTATATCCTTTCTTTTAAAAATTATTAACTTTTGCAGCAGAAGTAATTTATCAGAATTTAAGTTAACAGAGTTTGCATTGTCAGAGTTTGTCTTTCTTTTATCATCTTTTACCATATACTTTTTTTTAACATCATAATTAAAAGAAACAGGAGTTTAATTTAAATGAGACAAAAGTTCATAATAATTGAAATACAGACTATGATATTCTTTACATGTGTAAATAGAATGTCATAAACTACCACAGTGAAAACAAGAATTTTGTGGTCTATATCTAGTCTGTTTCCTATCATCTGATTTAGGTCTCTCAGGTTCCTTCTTTTTATTTTTCCTGCAATCAATAGCAAGATGATTAGAATTTTCACATGTGAAACAGGTTTTTCTAGGAATTTGAGAGATATTCTTATAGTCATTCTCCCTAAAAATTATTACTTTGTCATTTCTATTTCTTTTGACCTTTTTGGACTTATTCTTTCTAGTGATATATTTCAACTTTTCCTTAAATTTCTTCTGTGAGAATAACTCAATATTGGCTGGTTTATTCTTTGACACACTATTCTCTTTGGTTTTATGATTATTAGAGCATTTATTAGAAGTGTCATTTTCATTACTAGCTCTAACAAAATTCACAAGTCCTTTTATTCATGTGTGTGTCATATCGTTCTCTTTATCATATTCATAACCTAGAAGTAGATGTTAAAGAATTTATTGGACTTTCTTACCAAAATTTGTCTAAACTCTGAAAGTTTTGTGAAAGTTGTCTCATGTTCTTTAGGCTTTTAAATATTTAACTTGTATTTCAAGCTGAGTTTGAGTTTGAGTTTGAGCATGTGTGCAAGTTTAAATTCAAGAAAATCATTCTTAGCCGACGGAGTTTGAATTTCGAGTCAAACAGTCCCGTTATATTTAGATTATAGGTAAAAAAATTTAAAAAAATTAACTAAACGGGCTCTCAGTGGTACCTCCGGCAAACAAAAAGCTTTCGTAAACGACTAGTGTGTGGAGTTGCTCATGCCTCGGTTTCTGTAATGGTGAGAATTTCAAATTAACAACTTGTTTAATTTTTCGATTTTTATTTACTGCTCGTTTGTTTTACAGGATTATCTCAAAACTGTTATTCCTTCTCAACTCTTCGCTGAACGTGGCTCCAATCTCGTTGTCGTCAATCCTGGTAAAAACCCTAATTCACACACACACACACACACAAAATATATATATTGTGTTTTTTTTAATTATATGATGTTCAATTGTGATTTAAATGAGTTGTTGTTGTTAGGTTCTGCAAATATTAGAATTGGACTAGCTCAACAGGACACTCCTGTTACTATTCCGCATTGCGTTGCTCGTCGTACTACTGGAGTAACTTGACTCCTAAACGAAATGTCCAGGATCAAGTTAGGTTTTATCGTGTTTTGTATTGTTGTGTCGTGTTTTGAAGTTTGTTATTGTGTTTTTTATGTGCTGTTGTTGTTGACGAGTGTTGTGAATTTGTGGAATGTAGATGCTTAATTCTCAAGTTACGACTGCTCAGCATATGGAGCGTGAGAAGGCGTATGATGTTGTAAGTCAATGTATTCTTGTTTTTTCGACTTTTTGAGTCAACTTGTGTTGGAATTCTATTTTTATAACTGATGTGATTCGTGAAATTTTTAGTATAGTTTACTGTGTTAGTAGTACTTTTAGTATACGATTACAGTATATTATTACTTGTAGTTAACGAAAATTTAAATGTCTCACTTCTATTTGAAGTATAACATAGTTTCATTTGACTTTAGGAAGCCAAAATGTGGTCCTTGTGGAATAGGTGTAGTATAATTTTATGACGAGCTATGGGATTTTTTCCTGCAGATTGCATCATTATTGAAGATCCCATTTCTAGATGAAGAGCTTGGAAACAACTCTATGCCGCATAAGGTACATATTTATATTTTGTTATTTTATTATATTTTTTAACATACGTCACTAATTGTTTTTGTACTTTTAAATGCTAGTTTATGGGTTCACCATAAATTTGTAGCCTGCAATTACCTATAGCATACGATTAGTTGTATGATATAATAAAGTAGTTAATTAGATTTTTTTAATTGAAGAATAACTTTACCATGATGCATAACTTTAATCTGCTTTAATTTTATTATACATGCTTGTTTATGCCAAGTAAGAACATATATCTTTATCTTGAAATAAAAATAAGGCTACATTATAGAGGGAGGGAATATTTAATTAAAACCTTCAGCCAAGACTAGCTTCTATATAACCACCAAACGACTCTGTCGAAAAATAATACAGTATTTTTAGGTTGCTGACACTAAATTGGATGGTTCAAGTATTTGGGTTGATCATTTAGAAGGAAGGAGACATTGACATTGAGGATGAGGTCACACATTGTATCAGGACATGGCTGTGAAGGTGGACCGCTGCCAAAGAGGAGTTGTGTGACGAGTCCTATTAAAGCTAAGGGCAGATTTATAGGGTAGCCATTAGACTTGACTCATGAGATGTGTGGGTCTAAACGGAGTGTTGGGTTTTAAGGAAGGCAGATGTGCAAAAGATAGGAGTGGCAGAGTTGAGGATGTTGCGGTGGACTTATTAAGTTGTGGTCGTGCCATGTTGGATAGAATACTTGATGGTATCGTCTGAAAAGAATTAGGACTCGTGCCTATTTCATAATTTGGAAAAAATTGGGAGAGGTAAGATTGTGGTGGTTTGGCCACTTCCGCACCAGGCGGAATTTGCAAGTGAGGAAGGTGGAGAGTATTTCAGTTGAGAGGGTAAGGAAGAGAGGATGAGCAACCGAAGCTAAAGGTACACATGAAGGCCTTAAACCTCCACGAAGACATCATCTAAATAAGAGATCCTAGAGACATTGGATTAGAGTAGTTGATCTTCCTGGAGACATCAGATCAGAGTTTTAATATGAGGGAGTTTTGGGTCTGGGGTGGTATTCTAGGGTGCTTTGGGCCTTTCAATTCCTTTGCTAGGTCTGTTTTAGTGTATGTTATTTAATGTTTATATATGTATTTTGTGTCGTATTGCATGCTATCCTGATATGTTATTTTAGTACTTTCTCCTCTGAATGATGTCTATTGTCTTTGATCATTTAAATTTTATTATAGCATTTGTATTGGTATTATTATTATTGTTTGGCGTTGCTTAATTGGGGTCTTTGCCGAAACAACCTCTGTACTTTTACCCAGTAGAGTTAGGGTTCGCGTATATCCTACCTTCTTTAGGTCCCCGACCCTAGTCCATGAGCCGGATACATTGGGGTGTTTGGTTTTGTTTGGTTTTGTTTGTTTTTTCCTTTGATCCTAGATCATAACTATGACAAAATCTTGTATATTATTTTTAAGTCATAATGTGAGACTAATAAGGCGTAGGGGTTCTTTTTAATTGTATGCATTATTGAATCGATGAAAATAATGGTGCAGATGGGTCGTGTTGATGGAGTTGCTCCGCAGGGTAACAAAAAAGAGACCACTTATACTTGGACTGATGTACTTGAAAGAAATCCTAAACCATCTTCTGTACTAGGTTAAGTAAATCCTTTTCTATTTCTTATAATTATTTTCTTTTGTATACCTTTTTCCTTTCTCTTGGTTACTCGTACCTTACCAGCCTTGTAGGACATATTAACATTTTATTTTTATTTTTTTCAATTGAGTGCACCAACAATAATTTGGTCATCAAGTTATCACATCAGTAATTGCCATTTTTTAATACAGTACATTATTATTTATTAATTGATAAAACTTCTAGGGTTCAACTAGCAAAAATGTGCACCGAGAGCAGCACTTTACTCTTAGAACAAAAATTGATTGGAAATATCAGATAGTGTGTAAATGTGGTTTTTAAGACATTTCTCAGCTCTTATGGTTATTTTGAATTACTTTACACCAAAAATTTCTACTTCTGCAAAATCTTTGATATGTCACTTACCTTTCTGAATGCAAAACTATAAAGGTATGGTCATTTGACTCATTTTAGCTCATGCCACTTCTTCACAAAAAATGTTTATAGTTGGAAAGAGTACATTTACTTAGTTTGTGGTTAATATGAGATTCATCCTAACTTTAACTTCATTGTAATCTGTCCTCTTACAAAAACCTTTTTATAAATTAAAGTTATTTTGTAGTACAAAAGAGCTGTAAATGTTATAATATCTTGCTTATGTCCACGTAATGTAATATTTTCAATGATACAAAGAGCCTGGACACGTGGGAAGAGATATTCGAAGTGTTTGAAACTGATTCCATTCTGTAATCTTAGCATGATCATCATGTTTTCCATTGTATTGTAGCCTAGCGGATACCCCTGTCTCTTGGTAATAAGAAGTCAAGGTTTCAAGCCTCAGTGGAGGCATCTGCACATGAGCATCTAAATTTCTGTAATTGACCCTTACAAATAAAAAAGAAAAAAGCGGGATCAATCATTTTTTTGTAGCTATTGTCATGAGTGTCACGTATGGAACTGCCTTTCTTAAGACACCATATATTACATGCATGCTTTTTTCTTGTTCCTGTTGTATATGCAATTCTACTATTGAATTGCTCTGTGTTGAGGTAATAGTGCTTGAATGTTGCAGAAAGTTCTTCTGATAAAGGCGAAACAAGTACGTCCCCTGTACAGCTGGAAAATTCTACTATTAGCGAGCTGCATTCAAGTGAACGGAAGTATAGGGAATGTATATATGGTGAAGAAGCTCTACAAATCTCCCCCACTGAACCGTATTGCTTACGCCGTCCTATTCGCAGGGGTCATCTTAATATATCTCAATACTATCCTATGCAGCAGGTAATGTTTTTTTGCTAATATGTTTCTTGCATGGAGTAGGGATTGATGTACAGTTTTTTCATCAAATAGGTACTTGAAGATCTTCATGCTATCTGGGACTGGGTATTAGTTGAGAAACTGCATATTCCTCAAAATGAGAGACACATGTATTCAGCTATGCTTGTAGTGCCAGAAACTTTTGACAATCGTGGTAATTACATTATCTTCCAGCTGTTACCATGTACCTTAAATATCTATGCCTCTGATTTATGTAGTCATAAAAACCTTCCGAGTTATGGGCTTCTTTTCATAAACTCGTGCTTTCACAACTAATATATGCCACTATTAATTTCCTAGGTTCTTTCTTCTATTATAAGGAGAGATTCCACAACTATTTTTTTATTATTTAAAAAATGGGTAATGAGCTATTGGTGATAAATAGTTCATTTCTCTTCAAAGGTGACAAAATCAGGCCCGATTCTGAGGGTAGTTTGGAGGGGCAATGGCCAAGGGCCCAAAATTAGAAGGGGGCCCAATTTTTTTAGATTTTAATATAATAGGGAAATTTTATTTTTTAAAATCAGGGGAAAAATTAATATAAAAAATAAAAAAGAAATCCTTGCACATTAGTTAGCAGTCTTTACTCCCAAATCCCAATATGTATCAAAATTGAATCACTCGACTTTTTTTTTCTTTTCTGAATCAACTCTTTTTATTCTCTAAATTATCTCCATCATCATTAAATATATCAGAAATTTAAATATTTTTCATCAAAATTATTTGAAGTTAAAGTTAAAAAAAACCCTAATTGAGGTCATTAATGTCACAACGGTTGAATGGTCTTGCAATTCTATCAATCGAGAAGGAGTTTCTAAAAAATATTGATAATAATGTTATTATCAAAGATTTTATATCTTGAAAAAAATTTATATCTCGAAAAACTCGTAAAACCCATTTTTTATGAATTGTTAGATTATGTATTAAAGTTTAGAATACAAATTGATTGGACAAATTTTTTTATTTTAATAAAATAATGAATTATTTTAATAAAATTATTATATTCTTTTTTAAAGGGCCCCGATTTATTAGTTTGCCCAGGGCCCTGAAAAGATCCGGATCGGGCCTGGACAAAATAATTGGGCGTCCATGAACCGAAGGTTATGCATAAGCTCGGGTAAAAAATTAGGATGTTGAGGAACATTTACTTAAATATTATGCAGTTTTATATTAATTTCCAGCAGAGTATCTAAAGCTGCTCAATAAAGTTTTCACTCTGCTTTGTGGCAGACATGCCACTTGCCACACACTCATACAGTAGTCACCAGACTGTATTCTTTACATGTTTTTTCCTTCCTATCAGTAAAGCTCTGTATGCTCACAGTTTTCTATGTCAAGCTTTTACAATTTTGCAAATTTTTTATGCTATATGATGTAGTGAGTTACTTTACTAGTTTACTATGTAGATTTTCATTTACATTCATTTAGTTACTAACAATTGCTTAATTTTTTTATGGCGCTTAGAAACTAAAGAGATGTTGTCTATTGTACTACGGGACTTGCGCTTCAGCACAGCTGTAGTTCACCAGGTTGGAATGTTCCTTCAGCTATCTAATATATATATCTATGTTTCTCTAAATTAAGCATACAATGGTCTTATTGAATCAATAAGTTCCACTTAAAGACTAATATAGTGAGCTTTGTAGTCATACTAGATGTGTGCATTGTTTTGTACGATCATTGGTGCTCCAAGATAACATCTCTTATGTTGTCGAAAATATGAATCTTTTTTATTACTTCTCAAGCATGGTAGCATTCCAAATGTAAGACAATGGTTACTACAATTTAGCAGCTGAATCACGATTATATTAATTATCTAAATCTAAACAAGATGAGCCTGAAGGAAAGCAGACTACAGATGCTAGGGGTTTATACTCCTTGAGAGTTGAGATCTTATTGTTTACCGACTATCTCGTTATTTCCATGATTCTATACCATGCTGGGGTACTGTTGTATTCCAAAATTTTCTCTTTTATAAACATACATGCATATAATCTTTCCTGATCTCCTTTTAAATATATTGTTCCATATGTTTTGTAAACTTGCTTACACTTTGTTGATATATGTTTTCATTGTGGGTTGATTGACCCAGGAAGGTCTTGCTGCTGTATTTGGGCATGGGTTATCATCGGCATGTGTTGTGAGTATGGGTGCTCAGGTGACTTCAGTTATCTGTGTCGAGGTAAGATTAAATTCTTTTTCTAAATACTTGCCCTTTGAATTCCATACAGATTCTAAAGGTTTCTGTTAGGCAAGCTATTTGGCTGAAGAAATTTTATTGACACCACCTTCAGAATATCTTCTCTGTTACAGTAAAGATTGAAATTCAAAATTTGGTTCATGTTTGCTGACTTCATTTTAAAATAATATTCTAGAATAAAACATCTGTAGTTCTGTCAATCACGATTTCTGAGTTCTGACATATACAATCAGCGTTCAACAATGTTAACACAACTTTGACCTGTACTATATTTATATTCATGCCAGATTTTGGTAGTGCTGTCACAATTTTTAATAGAGGCACAACCAGGTAAAAACTAAAAAGTAATATGGTAATACCGTACCTGGCTTATGCGATATTTCATCCATTCACTTCAAATACCAACACCTTTTGATAATGTCGGTAGTAATCTACCTTTTATATGTTTAGATGACTAAATAAATAAAGTTTTGTAAGTATTGAGAATTTCAAGAATAATAGGCTAGGCCACTAATGTTTCAGTTTTGTATATTTATCTTCCATCTCATCATTTTAATATCTTCCTTTTCAGGATGGAGTTGCTCTGCCTAATACACAAATTATCTTAAATTATGGCGGAGAGGTGAATTCTTTTTTCTTTCTTCTTCGACCTCGTCACCTAACTATCATTTTATTAGATAACACCTTACTAAATTAGAATAAGTCATAATATTCCTCTAGTAAATTTGATGAAAGTATCTGTAACTAGCATAATCTCTTATTGGATGACTGGAAGAGGCACTTAGATAAACTTTAATGAAATATGTTCACTAAAGTATCTGTAATTATCATATTCTCTTACCGAAAAATTGATTGAGGCACTTGATAAATTTAATGATATCATCGCACTAATTTAGATTTGTTTCATCCCCCTCTGTTTCTGAAGTTTATTTCTTTTCTTAGTTTCTTTGCCAATCAATTAATATTTTTGACTTGTGACTAAATATATAACATTTATACTTTCTAAGGATATATCAAGATGCCTTCTTTGGACTCAGAGACATCATCAAACATGGCCCCCTATTCGTACTGACACTCTCATGAAACCTGTGGATTTGTTGATGCTGAACAGACTTAAAGAGTCCTATTCTCAGATCAGAGTTCGTATAACTTGATTACTCTTTTATGTTATTTTTAATTAGCCTTGCAGAATTATCTTGGTTATTTCATGAGCATTTTCCAAACTTTTGTGTTTCAAGAATCTTCAAGTAGAGCATGATGGAACAGCCTAGTTGTAAACTTGTAATCCTCTATCCCTATCCCAGGTCCTGGGTTCGACTCTCGGGTATATAAGCTTATAAGCTTACTCAAAAAAAAATCTTGAAGAAAATCCTAGTATAAGTATCTATGTTAAGAAATCCTTAATTGTATATAGGATTATTTTATATAGACTCCATTGATGATAGTTCCCTTTTTGGTAAATAGAAATTATAAACACTTACGAATCTTTAAAAAAAAACAGCTGAATTAGAACTTGTGTATATGCATGTGTAAGCTTGTATGTCTGTAGTAAAGTTAATTTTTTTGTTCTTATAGCAGTAATAATTTATACAGTTCCTTTCATTTAAAGGAAGCGGGAAGCCGGAACACCACGTTAAGAGGGTAGCTGAGTTGCTCCCTCATATAACTTTCACTAAACTGCCAGGCCAAATCTTCTTCACCTTGTTAATATCTGATCCTACTTAGGTTTCCTATCTGCAAGACGAGCCCCTAAGTCTTTAAACCTTTGCATGATTAAGTTCTAAGCTGCCTTGAAACTTTTTCCCTAATAATCTAATATCAAGTTTTACCAGGAAAAAACCCCATCATGTATCATAAAATGGGTGTGTTCGGTGTACAGTAGTTATCTCTCTTATGGATAGGATATAATATGTTGTCATTTTTTCTGCAGGAGGGGGAGGTTGAAGCTGTTTGTACAGTTCATTCATATGAAGATGGCATGCCAGCTGTATCACACAAGACGAAACTAACTGCCCTTAACGTATTTATACATCATTACTGTAATTTATTGGTTTTCTGTCAAATAAACTAATGTTTGCTGTACTACTAAATTTGACCTGATGAGTTGCTCATTAAGATATATTCTTTCAGAGACAATATTAACTTTCTGTTAGCTAAATTTGATTATATATTTTATCAACTAATCAAGCACGACAAGACTCAAAACTTTCCATCTTCTAATTGCTGAACAATTTTGAAGAAATCAGGAACCTTAAATTATCTTCTATTCTTGTTCTCCCTGTTTCACCAGTCTTTTAAATTGTCAAATCCTTTTTCATTAGTATCATATTATTATATGTTAATGTACTGTCCATGAGGCGACCATTTGTGTACTTCTGGTTAATCTTATTAGTAATTTAGTATTTGTTACCTTTGGTAGTAAGTGCTAATATATATTGTAATATATACATGTAAATGATTTATTGAAATATATTTATTATACTTGACTTAAGCATTCACATGATTCATGATAATGTCTTGAAATAGGTTGCCCCTATGGGTCTGTTTTACCCAACGCTTTTGGTTCCGGATGTGTATTCTTCGCCACCACGGTCTTGGTAAGTGATAATCTTTAGTTATATCTATTGTTGCTATCATTCACTTCAATTGATTTAAATGAATAGCCTTTTATATACCAATGATTTTGCTTTAGGATTAGTGATCACGAGGATATGCTGGAAGACACATGGCATGTGGACTTTCCAAGAAGAACAGACATGTCAGATGGATTTTTCCCAGGCATGAGTGGTGGAATGCCCATGTGGGATAACTTCCCCATATTTCAAAATAAATCCAAGAAAGAATATAATATTGGTCTGGCAGATGCTATATCCAAGAGCATTCTTTCAGCTGGTATGTGACACACATCTTCTATATGTTCAATAGTGTTCCACTTTAATTTATATATTTAATGAATATATATTTTTTGCAACTGCATGGCGCATAGACCTTCAGAGAAGATTGTTCTGTAGCATGCAACTGGTGAGTTTTAGCTGCATGCAAGTATGTTATAAAACATCTAGTAGCTAAAGGAAACTACCTCTTTTGTTGCTTTTAGATTGGTGGAGTGGCTTTGACAAGTGGTCTTGTTTCTGCTGTAGAGGAGAGGTGTGTTTTAACTCCCATTTCTTTCAACTATAATTTTTTAATGCACTTGTGTGAAGATTGTTACAGAAATCGATCCAATATGCGGTAAATAGTAGTGACATGTCTAGAACTGCCATCAGAGTAACTATCAATCCCCGGAGCATTAGCTTTTTTACAAAGATTAGATATTGAGCATCAGAATCTTATATTTCTTGCCCATTAGATGGTGCATGCATATGTTGTAAAGCAGTATGCTTGGCGTTTTCCTCTTTTATAAAATACATCTTAATCCTAGTGCAGATGTACTAATAGCTACAGATGTTTTTCGGTACTTCCCAAATTTCCATTTCTGAAAATACATTTGGTACGACACTAAAAAAACCAGATGTTAATTTTACGCGTCATACCTTGTTTAGGGTTCAATATATTGATCCACTCATATAGTCATATGATGTGTAGGAGAGGCATTAATGGAAATGTATCCCTTGCCCACCATTTTATCTTATTAGTTCGATCTCATAATCTACTTCCACTTGCAATTCATTATTTATGTTATTTATTAACACAATCAGAGGTTCTATATTTATCGGAGTTTAACGGCTAACACTTAATGATAGTGAACCGAGTGTGCAGCTTTCTGCTTACATGATGTAAGCAGTTGCCAGATTTGCCTAATGAAGTTTAAATGGTTGTCATTTATGGTAGTGGGTATATAAACTAGATCGGCAAAATGATTATAGTGATTGATTAAGCAATAAAATCAGAATATTATTATTGCAACTCTAAATATGTTGCAAGCAGTGTTCGAAAAGACGGGAATCGGAATTAGATGGTGAAGATACCGTCCAGTGATTAATCGGGTAATCGGTGATTAATCGGATTGATTAATCGGAAATAATTTAATTTAATAAATAATAGTATATAATTATATTTAAACATTTTCAAATTATTATAAAATTATAATGAAAAAATATCATATATCATTAATCCATACATATTTAGATGTTAAGATTTACGGAAAAACCACTTATCATTAACATTTAAGTGGTTTATACTTAATAATCATTATTTAATAATTAATCTTAATAGTTATTACATAAAATATATATAATTATTAGAAATTTGAGAGAGTATTTGAAATTTATGAAGGATTTAGGGCAATACAACCCATATTTATTTTAAATTTGTAATAAAAATATATTAATTATTTTTTAAAAAAATAACTTTTTTATTAAAAAAATATCTATTTTTGACCATTTCAACCGATTTTTAACCGTTTCAACCGATTTTTAACCGTCTCGGCCGATTGTTTCCCTCTCGGCCGATTTTTGACCGATTTTTAAAAAAATGTCTTTTGACCCGATTTCCGATTAATCGAGACGGGACCCGTCCGTCTACCGATTAATCGGCCAATTAATTAGTAAGACGGCCGTCTTTTAGAACACTGGTTGCGAAACATCTTCATTCAGAGCAGAAACTCTAGGTGTATACATCTGTGGTAGTTCTATAGCTAAACTTAACCATTGAGTACTCGGTAGTCAGTAAGTAAGGCCTCATTTGTTAGATCTGTACAATTCAAATTTTTGAATGAATCATATATGATATATCTGAATTTTTAATGTTTTTTGATAAATAATTTTTTAAAATATTCTGGATAATCATATATATATATTGTACTCTTTTAGTTTAACTTACGCGTTATATAAATTATTTTATTGTTAATAAAGATAAAATTTACACCGATTATTTTAATAACATGAACATTTGGAAAATAATATTTAATTTAATTCAGGTTATTTAGAATTTAATCTTTTAATGATTTACATAAATGCTTGGTTTATGTTTATACAATTATAGTTTTTTTTAATAAGTAATAAAAGCAAGAGAAAAGAATATATATGTATAAAAAAACTAAACTCAAGTTTACAGAAATGAGAACTTCAGAGTGAATAACATGTTATCTGAACGGTTGAGCTGAAAATTTTGAGGTGCAATCATCCAGATGTATTTGGTGCCCTCCAGATAAGTCAAGTATCATACAAACAATCGGAATAGTGTATACATAAACAGTTCAGTTAAGGGATTGTTTTATTCACCCATTAACAAATGACCCCTAATTGTCAGTCAATCTCATCAATAGTTTTATGTTAAATTTATTCTCAGCTTATTAGTATCATTGAGCACAAAGGACTTGAAAACTACCTTGAGGGATTAATACAGCCCCTTAACTTGTTACACCTAATTAGAATTTGAATTTCTGTTGCAGAGTCTTGCATGCAATTCCTTCAAACGAAGCAATTGATACTGTTGAGGTTAGTTTGCGCTCATACTCTCGCTTATCTTAGAGTGTCCCTTAACAACTGATTGAGTTTGATTATCTGCTTTTTCGTTGAGTTATTGAGGTTTTGTGGCTGTGAATTTTGCTTACAAAGTTTAAACATAATATATGTTTTTTGAGCTGACATGACCAACTTGATATGTGTTTGGATAGGTTTTGCAATCAAGAACAAATCCATCATACGTGTCGTGGAAAGGTGGAGCGGTAATTTAGTCACTTTCTATTATCAATAAATTATTTCATATGCTCCATTTCATTTTGTGCTTAGGACAGTTATTTTGATCTCTTATAACTTGGATATAACGTTGGTGCTCACGACCATTCCTAAATTATCAATAAGTGATTCCAAGGCGGCAAGGCCATTACTATTGATTTTGGGCTCTGCAATTCTATATAGTGAACAGTGACCTGTAGCTTCTTAATGTGCTCTTTTTGTTATAAAGAAGTTGCAAGATGGTTCTATTTTTACTTTATTCGTAAGATTATGTTATATATGGCAGGATCATTAAACAACAAATCCTCTATTGTAATTAAGAACTTGTTATCTAGTCCGAACTCATAAATTCTGGAGAACGTGTTATCACTCATAACAGCGAATCATACTATATGATCATTACCCATCACGTTAACTCAACGAGTTAGTTTATTCCTATTGGCTAGTAATTTTAATGTAGCTGATGCCAGACCATTTAATTGTTTTGTATGTTTTAATGTTGTCGTGGGTATAAACAATTGAACATAATTACATAACCGTCATTTGAAGCCCACCAAGGAAGATATATTAATAATTCTTTGAGAATTAGAAAATGTCCTAAAGTTACCACTATGTAGTTCAAGTGCAAAAGATTATCTTTTTAATATGTATAAATGCAGATAGTGGTAACTAACAAATTGAATGTATGAGCTGAGAGATCTGCTGGAATGTATGAGCTCAGAGCTTCAACTTTATTTGTTACTAATTGTCTTTGCATTTGTCGTGTTAATTGCAGATACTAGGTGTTCTTGATTTTAGGCGGGATGCTTGGATACATCGGGAGGACTGGATCAAAAATGGGATTCACCCTGGAACTGGCAGGAAGTACAAAGACTCCTATTATCTTCAAGCACAAGTAATGTGTTACATGAATAACTAGAGGTGATCTCAGTTCCTTGCGTGAGTATTTATCATTTACTATAGTATTGTTGGTAAATGTAGTATGCTGAGTTCCTCTTCAAATTAAAGAATCCCCCACCGTATTTCCCAGCATGTTTCTATTCTCTTCTAATATATTTTCATTATTGGCTCTTTCTTTCAACCCATTTTGTAGGTTGTAAGAAATTAGCGGATGTATATCAAAGCCCCTCTGCTGCAAAGTTTGCAAAAGTTGGATCTGGATGTCTTCATAAAGTTACGAAAAGGAAGAAAGAAACAGGACAGTGAAGGATGGTATCAAACAGTTGGAAATCATGGAGTTCATAGCTTTGACTGTTGGTTTATGATGTACGTACACTTGCGCTTATGAAAGTGTTAGCTTCTTGTAACAGAGTTTAAAGATTAGGTTTTCACTATATTATTGGTATTTTACCTCATCTTTAATAAAATACATCTTGTTAGTGAAGGTTTTCATGTTTTCACCGTTTGAAAGTTAGCCTGTGTGTGTGTGTATCAAGAGGCTGTCAGGTTCTGAATAGATTGGATCTGAAAACACAAGTGAATTTATTGCAATGGTGGTTGGCACGCCATGGGAAAAAGTGAGATATACTGTGCAATTCAGAAGTATCATGAGGATAAAAAATCCCACATCGAGGAAAATTAAATATACACAAAAGGGGAGTAGTATATAATAGAGGCCGCTGAAGGTTTTTGAACATTAAAAGGGTCGGTTGGCTAAATATGCCACGCTCGCCCTAGAATGGTGAGTGCTGTATGGCCATCAAGACATATGGCCGACATAATTTGTGGAACCCAACAGGGTTGGCTCGCGTTGGCCGACCCTCCGTTTCTAGTCCAAATCTTTAAAGTTTCTGGATAAAAAAATTTGATAGTAATTTTTAAAGATACAAGCTTTTCGCATAACTAATATTTAAATAAATTATATTTATATTTATATTTAATATATAATATTAAGAATTTATGTTATTTAATATAAATATGTTATAATATGAATTCTTATTATAATAAGTAAAGTTATATAATTTGGACTCATGTTATAAATATATAATTGGGTCTAAAAATTAAAATTCTAGTTAATACAGATATGTATATAGTTAGGGGTCATATTACATTAAGTAAAATTATATCTAATATTTTTTAGGCCCTATTATATCTAATATAAGTATATTTTTTAGGCTCGTGGCCAGTACCGACGACCAACCAACCAAAATTTTTAATTTTTCGGCTATAATAATATAGTATAAATTGGTATGGCTTTATAGAAGGTTTTTTTTATATTATATTAACTAAAAATTTGAGCTACTACCCTTTGATATCTAAAATCCGAATTCATCGTTATAAATTAATCTTCAATTTTATATTTATAATAAATTATTAGATGGACATCAAGATTTTGATTACATATAAATAATAGTAAGATTATTGATAAGATAGATTTATATTAAATAATAAATAACTAAAATAATTAGTAGTATTGGAATAATTATTATTTATATTACTTTTAAAATTACTCCAATTAATTTATTCAAGTGATCTTCAATTTCGAATTTTGACTAATATCTGATTAATAACTCAATCAATTCATTCCGATTCCCATATTTTCTCTGCCATAAAAACTCCAATTCAATTTATCATATTCATATAACAACATGAGCACTCTCTCATTGCCAACTTTGTAAATTGTAACATTATTCTCACGCCTAACACAAGGTCAACACTTATCCAATTTTTATTTAACATCTAGTTTAGAAAGATCAAAGACGTGATGCGACTAATCCTGTACCATTCAATCCCAGAACGGCACATAGTTCTGGATGCAACGACTTTCTTATTTCACCATAAACTACTCCATCCCATTTCCTCTTCCCCAATTTCTCCGCCAGCTGCACTGCTGCCTCCACTGTCCTTTCTCCGTCGTCGTGTGCCGAGTCAATTAATCCCATTGCCACTGCATCCTCTGCCTTCACCTTCATTCCATTTAACAAAACGTCCCTCCGTGCTGCTGGAGATGCTACCTTTGCTCTACGTAACATCAACAATTGACAATCCGTAAAAACTCATATAATCTAATCACAGAGTAGCATTAATCCAGCTATATTTTCATCTGTTTTTAGACGTGTTCAACCAGAATTTGAATACATACATACATGATGTCAGACTCATAGATGAAACTCTCTGTGAATTTACTAGTATCGATATCTTTTTCTATTGACTCTTGAACCATGACTTCCACTGAAAGTAGTAAATAACTAGTGGCTGGCATTAATCTGAAGTGAGCCTCTGGTAAACTACTAGCATCTTGGTTCTTAAACCTCACCTACAGTATTAAAGATTCGGGCCTCTGGTCAATTACTAGTATCTTGAACCTCATCTCTTCTAAATTAACTCAAATCTAACTCGAATTTCGCCAAATTATTATTATTACCACTTTCTATCGAGTTTTGAACCATAACCCCCTTGTTAAATTAAACATATCTATCTATAACATCCAACTCCATACTCGAAACTCGAAACTTACTCGAAACTCTAGTAAATTATTATCAGCATAGTGCTAAACCTCAACCTCGCTGTCAAACTCCACTCTAATTAAACATTCAACCTCTGCTAAAAACTTCTACATCTAGCACATTATTGTTATTTTCATTAGTACCATCACTGCGGGTCTTGAATCTCAACCTTTGAATTAGTTTCATCTAAAAACTTCTACATCTAACAAATTATTGTTATTTTCATTAGAACCATCACTACGGGTCTCAAATCTCGACCTCTAAGTAAGTTAAATTTAATTAGTTCCATCTCGACTCTTAAATCTCGACCTCTAGTAACAAATTACTAATACTCGAAGCACATAATCATCAGAGCAATACAATTAAAACAACAAATCACAACAAAAATCGATAAATAAATAAATAAATAATACCTGAAAAGAGTGGAGAAATAATCAGGAAGAGTCAAGCCAATATCAACCTCACTCATATACATAACCCCACGATCCCTTCTCATAAAAACATGATCGTGACTCAAAGCCAGCACCAACCCAGCCGCAGCAGCATGGCCCGTGACCGCAGCTACAGTAGGCATAGGCAACCCCATCAAATCCCCAATAACGGGCTTAAACAACTCCACCATTTCAAGAAGCCGTGCATGGGCCGACCCAGAACCCTGCTGCTGAGCCCACTCTAAGTCAAACCCATTAGAGAAAAACTTGCCTTGAGCAAGCGTAACAAGAGCCGAGCCACGTGAAGACTCAGCCTTGGCTTGGGCGAGAAATGATCGGATGGTGGAGATTAAATTAGGGTTTAGACGGTGTTGGTCGTCGCCGGTTAGGGTTAGGATAAAGATGTTCCAACGTTTTTCTAAACTACACATGTTGTTGAAGATGATGATACGATGTTTTTTTTTTTTGACGATTATTTTGGAATGAACAAATGATACAAGATAAATGTTTTCTTTCCAATTATTTGAGAGAACCGACAAGTTGTCAATTTCGTTGTTTACGAGGAATATTATATTACTATTTCTGTTTTAAATGATTAATGTTAAATTTTATTAGTGAAAAAGGAACAGAAGTTGATTGTAGGAAATTTCGTTATAAGACGTTTTAGTATAATTTTTTAATAACAAATATATACTATATTATTATAATTAAAAAATTAAAAAATTTAGTTTTAAGTAAAACATAAAAAAGATCTTAATCATTCAATTTTAATAAAATCTAATTTTAAAAAAATATATATATCATACATACAACTCTAACCTCCAAAATCCTCTTTTTATACAACTACTCATTGATAATATTATATTATATTTAAATTATATATTTTTTATTTTCTATTTCAAGAATCATGCTTATCTTATAATTTTTATTTAATATATCATTAAATTTTATGAATATTAATATATAAATATCATTGTATAATAACATACAACTCTAAACTCTTGTAATCCTCCTTTTATACAACTACTCGCAGATAATATTATATTACATTAACATAAATTCTTAACGTTATAAAATTTTATAATAAATATCAATAAAATATAATATAAAAAATAAATTTACCTAAATATTAGTCATTCAACCCGTGTTTCGTACGGGTTATAAGCTTGTTTATAATTATACATAATATTCTAAAATTACAATAACACCCTCGTATTTTAATATGAGATTTGAATATAATCTCAGGCAAATTATGTGAGGTTGACCTCAAGATCCTCAATCTCTTTTTATTATACAATTAAAGTTATTAGTTTTTAAAACTTTTTATTTAAATAAGATACTTAATTTATAAAGAATTGAAATTTTAATTATGTAATTATAAACTTCTTTTTTTGAAGAAGTAATTATAAACTTTTAAAAAGTACTCCCTATGTCCCATTTTATTTGACTGATTTTCTATTTTAGTTTGTCCCAAAAACCTGTCTTCTTTCCTTTAACGTATAGATTTTAAGTTTCACTTATACCCTTATTAATTATGCATTTGTAATATACTATTTGTATTATTCAAGGCAAGAACTCTTATTTTATACCTATACATTAATGCAATTACAAAGGTAATTATAGTTAAAGTAAAGATAAAATTTATTTTTTCTTAACATGTGTGCAAAAGTTAAATAAGCTAATTAAAATGGGACGCGGGGAGTATATACTTTATACTTACCTGTGTATATATATTAAATATTATTTATTTGAAAATAAAAATTGAATTCAATATATCACATAGAAGACAAAAGTTGAATGAAATACAGTACATGCTTTCATTCTTTTCTAGGACAGCCCTCGAGTTGAACTTTAAAAATGGGACGGTTCCAATAAGTGTTACAAAACTAGCACATCTAATTGTCTATATGTCTGTATTGACGGTCATCAAAGTTGAGCAGTTTTGGGGTAGGATAAAATTTGAGTGGTGACCGCCATGTTGTCGGGCAGGCACGAAGGGAACAATGAATTTGATGACCGTCCTTTGGTATGACGTTAACTTGAATATATAAAAAAAACAGTGAGCGCTAATCGTTATGGCGATCACCAAATATAGCATATTTTTAAAATTTATTTTATATTTTCCTTCGAATATTTACGAGCATCCAACATTTTGGCGAGATCCATCATTTAAAGAGTGCCTAGCGGTGGCATTAAACGTATACAACATCACAACGACGAGCCCTAAAATAAATAGTTTATGATACAAATGTATTATACACTAATAACTAATTAAAAAAATATTTTATATAATGTGATTTAAAAAGTTTAAAAAAAATTATTATATAATAAAAAAAATTAAAATCACTAATCACAATATCATACTATATTATATTTAAAAATATTACAATAATAAAATTTAGATATTAATAAATAAATAGATTTATCGATAATATAGATAATATTATACTATAATAAGAAGAAGATGAATTAAACCTATATTAAAATATAGGTATAAATATTTGAAATATGAATTATATTGAAATAAAAAATTTATAATAGAAAATTAATATTAATTAATATTATAGGAGGAATATATTAAAAAATATAATATAATAATGTTATAGTGTTGGTCCCTGATATTGTAGAAGGGGGGGTTGAATACAATATCTAAAATTAATCACGGAATATTTGAATTAAAAATATTATTTTAATTGCTCGCGAAATATTAATTATAATGAAATATTGTTCAAGTGAAAGATATAATTTTAACTTGATTAGTATTACAAAATTAATATTTAGAAAACTGTTATATAATTGATAAGAGGATTTAGAACAAATTTGACATGAACTGTTCGTGTTTAACAATTATATTCCAAACTCAGCACAGAAATCTGTGAATATTACAATGCAGACAAATTACTGAATTTGAGCTATTTTTTTCTGACTTCTTAACATCTGAAAAGTGAAGCCTTCAACTCATATTTATAGAGAATGAAGATGGCTGGTATGACTTTTATCAGCATGACTTAATTTAATGAAAATAAGTCTTGTATGACTTATTTAACACTTGTATGACATTTAAAAAACTGGGCAAGACTTATTTCTCTCGGTATGACTTATTTTATTAATTAAAAAATCGGTATGACTTTTTAATTAAATAAAAAAGAAGTCCAGCAGGACCTTTTGAACACGGAAAATTCGGTATGACTTATTCTGGTATGACTTTAGGTCGGCAGAAGCTCGGTATGACTTTTTCTTCTGCAGCTCAGTATGACTTATTTTCTGCAGCTCGGTATGACTTATTTTCTGCAGCTCAGAATGACTTTTTCTGGTATGACTTTACCTTCTGCAGCTCAGTATGACTTATTTTCTGCAGCTCAGAATGACTTTTTCTGGTATGACTTTACCTTCTGCAGCTCAGTATGACTTTTTCTTCTACAGCTCGGTATGACTTATTTTCTGCCAGAATTCGGTATGACTTATTTTCACAAGAATTCGGTATGACTTATTTCTGGTATGACTTTTCCTTTTTGTTTTTTTTTCTTCTTTTTTCTTTTCTTTTCTTTTGATTTTATTAATAAGTCTTTTGAATTATATTACAAGTCATATTAAGTCATATATTTTATAATAAATTAATTCTACTTAATTTAATTAGTTAATTTATAAATTAAATTAAATTCAACTTGAATTAATTTAATTAGATAAATTAAATAATTAATTAACTTTTGATAGTAGAATTAAAATACTATCTTTACTCACATAGCCGTGCTGTCGGTCTTGAAATCTTCCCGTCCTTTCTTTGTCTTCTGTTCTTGAAACCTCTTGAACTAAATGAAGAATAAATATTATTTTAGTTGACACACAAATGTACTGTCTGGTTCATTTTTGTCATACTAATAAATATTCTCCATTTATTAATACTTTAAGTTGAGGCCTTCTGTCATTATTCTGCTTCACTGTCTTTCTTCTTCTTCTGGAATCTCTTTGTAGTAGGCACTTAGAATCTTCTGAATCTTCTGAACTCTTCTGAAAAACTGTTTCTCTATTTTTCTCCGATGCTTGAACATATAAATGAACTTCTTCCGGTGTAGAGTAGCAACTTCATTAAAATTCTTCTGACAAATTGATTCTTTGTGTCTAGTTGACATTCTTCGATTTGATTCCATCCTCAGTATTTATTACTTACTTTATTTTCTTACTTGAGTTGAGTTTTCATCTACTTATTACAAATAGGCCTAGTCATATGCCTTTCAATCTCCCCCTATTTGTTGTTAAACATTTAACACACAAATTCCTAGAGGATAACTCAACTAACAACTAAGAAACTAATATGACATTTAAGAACTGTAAGTAAATAAATTGTTCTCTGGATTATATAATTCATTTCCAGATTTCTTTGAGTAAGTGAAATGAAATATGTTTGTTCCTCTAGTACTGAACATATTATACAAGTAATATTATCTTCATTTCTTTTCTTACCACTTTTCCTATGATTCTCCAACTTCTGTCTTCACTTCTCACCCAAGGTAGATTCAATTTCTCCTTTCGTGAATAACCCAACTTATGTTCAACAATTGAGTAAACCTCTTCTGGAATCCTCTTCAGGTAAAAGTCTTCAACACTTCTCCCCCTTAGTTGAACACTTCGTATATAATACTTCTCCCCCTTAGTTGAGTAATCCTCTTCATTCGAAATTTTCTCTCCCTTAGTTGAGTAACATTAGAAATCTGTAACAGGGAATTGGGAATATGATTTGGTAAATGTGCTAGTGTGTGATTTTACTTTGTGTTCCTCACAAGTGTTTCGCTCATATACTCTCTAAGTGTTTCACTCATAGAATATATATATTTTCACTCGTCCTTACTTGTGTTTCACTCTTTTCTCACATCACTATATCTCTCTTAGTATAGATGTCAGAGTCTTTTGTACCTGCAAGAAAGATCACCATAGCCCCTTCAAGAGAGGTCACTGGTGGTGCAATGGGGTTTCGTAAATCCCCGTCCTCAATTGAATCTATAAAAACATTTGACTTTGAAAAACTGAATTGCTTCAGGAATAGATTCAATGAGTTGCTGATTATCTAAGATGATCTATTCCGTTAGGAATCCAGATATGTTCCATCTGGGGAGGGAGACAAGGATCTAAAACGTAGCACATGATCCAAGTTTCCTCCTGACGCCTGTGAAGACATGTTGATTCAGTCAGAATCATCAATTATTCTTCCTTCCTTGATATGAAAGTTTAGAAAAATTGCTTCCGTCAATTCATCCTTCCTGTGACATTTCAATTGTTCCCTCTTGGTCCCTTTTGGTCAATTGTTGTTGGTCCAAAATGCCAATTGAGTTGGTCCATTGTTGGTCCCTAAAACTAAGACAATATTTGAGGTTTCTTGAAAAATGTCAAATGAAATTAACTCTTTACTTAGCCTTGGCTGACAGGCTGAATTCAATAGACTCACTCTGTTGAGAGAATGAACCTAGTAACAGTTTTGCCTTTTCCAAGTCTGTATCCTTTTGAGAGAACACAGATGAGCTAACAGTTGTCTCAGTTTATATATATGAAACACCTTTCTGGAGACAGAGCTGTTGGTTCACTCACATCACCAACCTTATCAAATGCAATCAAGGCATTGACTCCCTCATTCTGAACAATTAGGTATTCTGTTTAATGGTTAGAGAGATGGAAGTGATAGTGTTTGTGTGTTTTGTTCTAAGATCTTGGATAGAGATTGATGCCAATGATTAGGATCTCACTTTTAAAAACTATTGGATGATCAAGTTCATAAATCTTTCCTACTTCTCAAAAGAGACTTGAAATAATCAACTTATATTTATATATATATAAAAATAAAATTTAAAATAAATAACAATAAAAATAAAAATGCCAAGTTATAAAATAAATAAAACTATACATACTTATATATACCAATTGTTGAAAATAATAAACAATATATACTAATTGTTGGAAAACAAACATAATATAAAATATATTTACAGTAAAGATGCCAATGAAATAACAACTGTACAAAAAAAAGGAAAATCTTTTTTAGTTTTCTTTTTAAATTTGTTTGTTTATTTTTGAAATACTTTAAGGAATATATACAGTGTATTTACAGTGCTTGAAAATAAATATGCAATTTAAAACAACCATGCAATAATTAGTTCATGTTTAACATCCCTAACTCACTAACCAACTTAGAGAAAGTAGATTCATCAAGTGATTTTGTGAAGATGTCGGCAATTTGATCTTCTGTGGGTACAAAATGTAACACCACAGTTCCGTTCATGACATGCTCTCGGATGAAATGATACATTATGTCTATGTGCTTGGTTCTTGAATGTTGTACAGGATTATTGGAAATAGCTATGGCACTTGTGTTGTCGCAAAGTATTGGAATTTTAGATAGCGCAAGTCCATAATCATTCAGCTGATTCCTTATCCACAAGATTTGTGCACAACAACTACCTGCCGCAATATATTCTGCTTCCGCTGTCGAGGTAGATACTAAGTGTTGTTTTTTACTGTACCAGGAAATCAACCGTTGTCCTAGAAACTGACAACTTCCAGATGTACTTTTCCTGTCCATCCTGCATCCTGCATAATCTGAATCTGTATAGCCTATTAGTTCAAAACCTGTACCTTTAGGGTACCAAATTCCAAGATTCGGTGTACCCTTCAGATATCTAAAAATTCTTTTAACAGCTATAAGATGAGATTCTCTAGGATCAGATTAAAACCTTGCACATAGGCATGTTGCAAACATTATATCGGATCTACTAGCAGTTAGATATAATAATGAGCCTATCATACCTCTATAGCTTGTGATGTCAACTTTCTTACCGGTTTCATCTTTGTCAAGCTTGGTGGTTGTTGGCATAGGGGTTGTTGCCGGTGTAGAATCTTCTAGATTGTATTTCCTTAGAAGATCCCTTACGTACTTTGATTGGAAAATAAAAATCCCATCTTCCTTTTGCTTCACTTGCAATCCAAGGAAGAATGACAGCTCACCCATCATGCTCATTTCATACCTACTCTGCATTAACTTAGCGAATCTCTTGCACAAATTTTCATTAGTAGAACCAAATATAATATCGTCAACATAAACTTGGACAAATATCATATCTTTATCATGTAATTTGTAAAAGAGAGTTTTATCTATGACACCTCTAATAAAACCGTTTTCAAGTAAAAACTGAGAGAGAGTGTCATACCATGTCCTCGGTGCTTGCTTGAGTCCATAGAGGGCTTTGAATAGAGGGCTTTGAATAAGAAATATACAAAATCAGCAAACTCTGGATTTTCAAAGCCAGGAGGTTGTTCCACATATACTTCATCTTCTAACTTTCCATTCAGAAATGCACTCTTCAAATCCATTTGATAGACTTTAAAATTGGAATGTGCTGCGAATGCAAGAAATATCCTGATGGCTTCAAGTCCTTCAACTGGTGCGTAGGTCTCATCATAATCAATTCCCTCTTCCTGGGAGTAACCCTTTGCAACCAGTCTGGCCTTGTTCCTTGTAACAATGCCATCACCGTCTAACTTGTTCCTGTATACTCATTTCGTGCCAATAACAGATATATCTTTAGGCCTGGGTACCAGTGTCCATACTTCTTGCCTTTCGAACTGATTGAGTTCTTCTTGCATGGCAAGAACCCAATCTAGATCAGTTAGAGCATCTTCAATTTTCTTTGGTTCTTCTTGAGATAGAAAAACCGAAAATAAACATTCATTTGAAGTTGCACTTCTGGTTCTAACACCAACATCTGGATCACCTATGATCAATTCAAAGGGATGATCTTTGCTCCATATCCTTTCCCTTGGTAGGTTTGATCTTGATGATTCGCCTCTATATTCATTGTGATGTTGTGTTGTGCCAGTTGATCCTTCATCTCCCCCTGAGTTGCTGCCTGGATGACTTGTTGATCCACCACTGGGATTAGTAGTATCTCCAGTGTTTCCATTGTTTCCACCACTATTACCTGGATCATTACCATCATTGTTGTCATCATCATTTCCTGCTGCAACCTCAGGCTCTTCTTCATTATCTGAATCTGAGTCTGGATGATTGTCAAATTTTAATGACTCAGAAGGATCTTCATTTTGGATGCTTGGGAGTTTAGTGTCATTAAATGATACGTTGACACTTTCTTTTACTTGGTGCTGATCAATTATGTACACCCTATATGCTCTTTTTGAGTAGCCGATAAAAATTGCTTCATGTGCCTTGATCTGAAATTTGCCACGATGTTCATCTCCATCTTTTAGCACAAAACATTTGGCTCCAAATACATGAAAGTATTTGAGTGTACTTACTTTCCTATAAACAGTCTTAACAACTGTTTGTTTAGACTTAGGAATATATTTTTCCTTCTTGACAGGTGAAGGAATCGCAGTCTTGGATTTTGTAAATTTATTATTGATGTATTGTCTAGGTGTCATGTTCTTTTTATTAGCAGTCATGCATTTGAAATAAGCATTCATAGCATTAAAAACACATAACATACAATTTAACATACCACAAGGTTTATGGCATACATCAATAGCATGCATGTTATTCACAGCAGTAGGAGTTTTAACAATTTCTACTTTAACTTTTTCAGCAGATTTAAAGTTTTCAGTAGAATGGCATCTGTTGTTACTATCCCTACTTCTAACAAACTTATTGTTAGGTCTGTTCAAATTATTCTTTAAGTTCTTAGCACCTAAACCAGGAGTGGATGAACTAGCAGAGTTCACATTTTCTATTGGTCTTTTAGGTACATATTTAGCTTTCTGGACATTTATTCCTTTTATGTCCCTAGTCTGTTCTTCTCTTTTCTTCTCTTCCTCGAGATCCTCTAACTACATCTCATAAGCTATCAGTATAGAGCTCTCAAGGATAGGTTCAGCAATAGGTGTTATGAAAAGAGGTTTGAGTGTGTCTTTAACAACATGAGGAATACCCATTTCTTCAGCGCTTTGCTTGAACGGGGTAATGATGCTTGGCTTTCCTATAGATTTATTGTACTCGAAACCTATTCCAACTTTTCGGTTTATTTCCTGTTGGTCAACTAGGTTCTTTATAATATAAGAGGAATTTTTATAAGCTAGACACCTTTGCTTTTGTTCTTCAATTTTATTCTTTAAAAAAGCTTCAATCTCAACATAGCAGTTGACTCTATTAACTTGAAATGCAACATCTTCAGTTAATTTAACATTTATAAGTTTCAGCTTTTTCAGTTCAAAATTCTCTTCTGATAAAACTTTGTTTTCGAGAATTAAAACTTTTATTCGATCTCTAGCATCAGTTAAATTCTCACCTAGCAATTTAAACATTTTAGGACAGCTGGGGTTTACCTCAATTCCTTGTCGAGGTGGAGATTGTGATCCTTCAAAAGAAGAGGACATTAGAGCAAGATTTCCCATTTGATCTTCTTCATCATTGTCGGAATCATCCCAGCTTTTTCCTGCTGCTAAGTATGATTTTCCCTGATGCTTCTTCAGTAGAGCGTCATATTTCTGTTTGAGCTCGTTATATGAATCCTTCTTTCTTTCCTGCTTGGGCTTTCTACAATCAGTAGCAAAGTGTCCCATTTCATTGCAGTTGAAGCAACGGATCTTGCTTCTGTCTACCATCCCTGTCTTATATCCACCTTTTGTGTTGGATGAGCTAGAAGAACCACCTGTCTGAAATCTGTTTGCCATAGGCTTGAATTTGAAACTAAGGTTCCTCCTGAATCTTGTATTTCCAAATTTTCTAGCAATCAGAGCCAGAGATTCATCCTCAAGTTGATCGAGTTCTTCCATTGAGTAGAATTCACTATTAGTTGAATTCACTAGAGTTGCACCAACTTCTGCAACAATACCCTGATCAATGATGTTGACTGAAGAAGATTCAGTCTTAGCTTTTCTGTACTCTGGTTCTTCTGCTACAAGAGCTGTAGACTTGCTGACCACATTACCTGTACCATATATTTCTTTCTGTTGAATCTGCTTTAGCTCATAGGTCTTCAGAATGCCATAAAGTCTTTCCAAAGAAATTTCATTCATGTCCCTTGACTCTCTGATGACTGTTATCCTATGCTCTAGGTGTACTGGCATTGTCAACAAAAACTTCCTACTGATCTCCTTCTTCGTATATTGTTTGCCATTGAGATTTAGATCATTTATCAGCTTGTTGTATCTCTCAAAAACTTCAGAGATACCTTCTCCAGGATTTGATCTAAAATGCTCATATTGAGACGTTAAGATTTCCAATCTGTTCTCCCTTACTTCTTCTGTTCCTTCATTTAGTATCTCTATCGTTTCCCAGATGTGTTTAGCATTTTTACAATTAACAACATGATTGTACATTCCGGGATCAAGAGATTCCACTAAAATTAACTGCAGATTGGTGTCCAATGTAAACAGTTCCTTTTCTGTCTCAGTGTACTCAGAAATATCTTTTTCAAATTGTCTGTGCGGAATGAGTACACCATCTTCCATATGCTCAGGAAAGATATTTATTGGAACAGCAACACCAGTTTTTAAAATATCCTTGTACTCAGGATTTGCAGCTCGAAGAAACAAGGTCATCTTTCTCTTCCACAGATTATAATTGTCTTTATCAAATTGTGGAATTTTAATGCTACTGACTCTTTGAGTACTCATCTTTAAATAAGATTAAAAATTAAGTATTTCTAAAAATATTTTAATTTTTGACTTAAAATAATTTTTGATCAAAAATAATTTTTCGGAAAAAAAATTATTTCGAATAAAAAATTATTTCGTATTTAAAATAATTTTTGAGATCTGTATGAGTTCGCGGAATTTGATTTGGATCTGATATGAAAAATATCAACCAGCTTTGATACCAATTGTTGGTCCCTGATATTGTAGAAGGGGGGGGGTTGAATACAATATCTAAAATTAATCGCGGAATATTTGAATTAAAAATATTATTTTAATTGCTCGCGAAATATTAATTATAATGAAATATTGTTCAAGTGAAAGATATAATTTTAACTTGATTAGTATTACAAAATTAATATTTAGAAAACTGTTATATAATTGATAAGAGGATCTAGAACAAATTTGACATGAACTGTTCGTGTTTAATAATTATATTCCAAACTCAGCACAGAAATCTGTGAATATTACAATGCAGACAAATTACTGAATTTGAGCTGTTTTTTTTTTTTGACTTCTTAACATCTGAAAAGTGAAGCCTTCATCTCATATTTATAGAGAATGAAGATGGCTGGTATGACCTTTATCAGCATGACTTAATTTAATGAAAATAAGTCTTGTATGACTTATTTAACACTTGTATGACATTTAAAAAACTGGGAAAGACTTATTTCTCTCTGTATGACTTATTTTATTAATTAAAAAATCGGTATGACTTTTTAATTAAATAAAAAATAAGTCCAGCAGGACCTTTTGAACACGGAAAATTCGGTATGACTTTAGGTCGGCAGAAGCTCGGTATGACTTTTTCTTCTGCAGCTCGGTATGACTTATTTTCTGCAGCTCGGTATGACTTATTTTCTGCAGCTCAGAATGACTTTTTCTGGTATGACTTTACCTTCTGCAGCTCAGTATGACTTTTTCTTCTGCAGCTCGGTATGACTTATTTTCTGCCAGAATTCGGTATGACTTATTTTCACTAGAATTCGGTATGACTTATTTCTGGTATGACTTTTCCTTTTTGTTTTTTTTTCTTCTTTTTTTTTCTTTTCTTTTGATTTTATTAATAAGTCTTTTGAATTATATTACAAGTCATATTAAGTCATATCTTTTATAATAAATTAATTCTACTTAATTTAATTAGTTAATTTATAAATTAAATTAAATTCAACTTGAATTAATTTAATTAGATAAATTAAATAATTAATTAACTTTTGATAGTAGAATTAAAATACTATCTTTACTCACATAGCCGTGCTGTCGGTCTTGAAATCTTCTCGTCCTTTCTTTGTATTCTGTTCTTGAAACCTCTTGAACTAAATGAATAATAAATATTATTTTAGTTGACACACAAATGTATTGTCTGGTTCATTTGTGTCATACTAATAAATATTCTCCATTTATTAATACTTTAAGTTGAGGCCTTCTGTCATTATTCTGCTTCACTGTCTTTCTTCTTCTTCTGGAATCTCTTTGTAGTAGGCACTTAGAATCTTCTGAATCTTCTGAACTCTTCTGAAAAACTGCTTCTCTATTTTTCTCCGATGCTTGAACATATAAATGAACTTCTTCCGGTGTAGAGTAGCAACTTCATTAAAATTCTTCTGACAAATTGATTCTTTGTGTCTAGTTGACATTTTTCGATTTGATTCCATCCTCAGCATTTATTACTTACTTTATTTTCTTACTTGAGTTGAGTTTTCATCTACTTATTACAAATAGGCCTAGTCACATGCCTTTCATATAGTAATATTTAAATTTAAATAATATATGTAAAATTTATAAATAATATGTATAAAATATTAAAAATGAGATTGTGAAATTGGAATTTCTCGATTTTGAGTTATTATCGGATCTAATATTTTGGATTATTTTCGATTCTTTGTTATTTTCGAATTTGATTATATTAAACCGATATCGGTTTAGATCAAATTATTTCAGATTCGGTTCAATTTCGGATATAAAATCAAATCTTAATTCTATCGATTTCAATTCAATTATTCCATTTTACCAAGTTTACTTTTAACCAACCAACAATTACAATGTTATATTGAAATAAATATTCCTTAAACTATTCTTCCAAAAAGATGAAGAAAATATAATTAAATTATTACTTCTCATATCAAAATTTTATACCTATTTATTAAAACAAAAAATGTATTTTATGACTTTATTTATTATATTGAAATCGAAAAAAATAATGTTATCAAAAAATTATTTACAAAATCCATCAGTTTAGACGTGTCCGGTGATTCCAGTAAATTAGGTTCCCATTCCCAATGCAGTAAATAAATCGCCAAATTTTCACTTAAGCCCAAAAAATTCCCCACAATTACAGTAAAAAAGAGCCCCTCTCGCGCCAAATAAAGAGGCTAAACATTTAAATCACCCGCGCAAAAGTAAATAAACCCATTTGGCGCCACTTTTGTTTCTCTCAATAAAACCCAACCCATTTGTTTCCTATCTAAGCTCACTCTGTCTTCCCCCTCTTCTCTCTACATCTATACATACATATATTTATATCTAGATATATAATTTCTAGGGTTTTTTTTATTTGCTTTGATACAAAGAAATGGATTTAGATGTAAAAGAAGAAGAGAATATTAAAGTGATTAAATCCATTTTTGGGTCTGATTTGTGTGACCATAATATTAAGTCTGTGTTAATTAAGTGTAAGAACAATTTGGGTGCTGCTATTAATGAGATTCTTGATAGCCCTTTGGTTTTGTCTCCTGATTATGGGGTTAAGAAGACGGTTACGAGTGCTGGGGGGGCTCGTGTAATGGCGCAGTTTAAGCAAGAAAAAGGGGGTCTTGAAGTGGGGTGTGAATGTGTGCCAACTGTTCGAGAAAATGTCGATGAGAAAGTTTGTGTTGAGGGTGAGGGGGGGAATGAGTGTAGGGTTGTTGTTAAAGTGGAGGAGGAATGTGAAAAGGGGGATTTTGAAATGGGGTGTGAGGGGGTGCGAGAAAATGTCGATGTAGTTTGTATTGATGATGAGGGGGGAAGTGAATGTAAAGTTGTAGTTAAGGTCAAGGAAGAATGTGAAAAGGAGGATGTTGAGATGGATTGTGAGTGTGAGCAACCTGTTGAAGAAGGTGTTGGTGAGAATGTGTTTTTTGAGGATGAGGCGGAGAGTACGTATAGGCCTATTGTTAAGGGGAAGAAACAAAGCGGTGTGAAGCCGAACAATGAGAGAGTGATTGTTGTGAAAGATGAAATGAAGGGGGCGATTATGGTTGAGCCATTGGCCTCGGTGCCTGGGAAGCCGAAGATGTCTATGAATGATAGATTGAAGCCTTCTGGGATGAAGAAGCAGAAAGTGGAGGATAATAATATGTTGAGTACTGTTGTGATTGAGGATGCGGATTTTCCGGAAGAGGAGGATTGGTTGCTTGTGGGGAGGACTGTGATTACTGGGCTTTCGACAACTAGAGGGAGGAAGTTGGAGAATAATGAGATTGTTCACTTGGCCTTTCCTGGTAGAGATATGAAAGCTAAATGTAGTTCACCATTTATTCGGTCTAAGACAGTTGCTGCCTTGTCGGGGATTGTTCGCTTCTCAACTACAAGATATGGAGAGGTAAATGTCTGTTTTGAATGTCGAATTTAAAATCTTTTACTTTTACTTTAGTTTTTCAATTAGATTAAATATGTTAGTCAATTGGTTTACATTATGAATAAACATATGCTCATTTCTCTATTTGATTATAATATTTGGTTTGTATCAATATTCTAGAGCTTACTTGTTGCTTGTTGGGATTTGTAATAGTGCATAAAATTTGTTTATTTGTGGCATACTCAGATTGGCCGTCTTCCAATGGAATGGGGAAAATGCCTCATTCCACTCGTTAACTCTTCTAAGGTGAAAGTTCTTTGTCGCTGTGTAGCTGCTCCTTTGATTTTGCAGTTGATGCAAGAGATATTGTTGTATGGGAGGTAAAATGACATTTAACTTTGCAAGATATTATCTTTTGTTTGCGATTGGCTTTGAAGTTTATATTATTGCTTATAATAATCTTTCCTTGTACAAATTTAAAATTTCTTATATCTTATTCTTTCTTCTATGCAGCTTTTATATCCATCGTTCGCTTTTCACAGAAGTCACCAACTCATCCTGGAAGCTTGATGCTCCTTCCAACATCGACTCAACAATTTATCCTCTCTTAACTCTGTTCAAGTTACTAAAGATAAAACCATATCAGGAGGTACTTTACATAGTGGAACCGAGTCTTTATAGATGCAATTTCATTTTGCTGTCTTATTAATATGTTTTTATTTCACTTTAAACCAGGCTGATTTTACCCCGGAGGAACTTCAATCAAGAAAACGTGGTTTGAACTTAGATGCATGTTTTGAGGCCCAGCTCCTTGTGTTTAATTTGGCAATTAAATTTTTTGAAACTGGTTCTAAACTATTACTTTTTAAATATTTTCAACAGGATGAATCAAATGAATTTGCTGGAATGTTACCTGTGCTGAAACGAGGTAAAGGTTGCCAGCCAGATCATGACAAAGACGAACAAGCTATACTGGAATCATCATTAAACAAGCTTGTTGGTGCTGCTGATGTGTATAACTTGGAGGTAAAATCCCTACTGTTCAATCATTAATATATGAATTAAGTGAAGGTGTGATTTGCAAATTTTGTTTCTCTCTCATGATCTCTTGGTTTCTTATACTGTATAGGAGATGGAACCTCCAAGTACTCTTATGTGTGACTTAAGACCATACCAGAAACAAGCACTCTACTGGATGACAGAGTTGGAGAAGGGAGTTGATGCCGAGAAAGCAACAAAAACACTACATCCCTGCTGGGCAGCATATCGCTTATGCGATGAGTACGTTTCCTTGCTGAATCTTCAGATGACCCAGTTATTGTGTTATAATAGAGTCTTCAGTAACATCTTAGATTGCACCTATCACATTTGTCTTCTTATGTATAGTTGATTATTAAGGCTTTATAATATATAGGAGGGCTTCTTCCATTCATGTAAACGTGTTCTCTGGTGAAGCAACGACTCAATTCCCAACTGCCACACAAACTGCCAGGGGAGGGGTGAGTTTTTTTAGTCATTTCTCATATTAGTTTAAATTCATTCCCTAAATGCCCATATAAAATATGACAAGATGCATGCTGATTTCTTCTTCTTTTAAGTCTTTCAAACACCTTTCTATTAGATGCCTTTTTGGTGCATGTGTTTCATTTCTGGAATTTCCTCCAACTCAACAAGCATATATCTAGATTTTAGCAGATGCAATGGGCCTGGGAAAAACTGTAATGACAATAGGTCTTATACTTGCAAGACCTGGGAGGGGAATCCCTGAATCTAAGAATAGTGCTCTGGAAGCACCAAGAAAAGCGAGAGGTGGAACTCTTATTATATGTCCTATGGCATTGCTAGGCCAGTGGAAGGTTAGTAGCTTCACTAGTGTGTGGTTTGAGTAAAAGAGGTCTTTGCATTCTTCTGTCATGTTAAGTTTCCTTGGTTTGGAAGTATATAATTATATTAACTTGCTTTTGTGATGTGCTACTGTTTTTTCATGTCAATAATAATATATTGAATTGTTCTTATTAATATACCCAGGATGAGCTTATCACCCATTCCAAGCCAGAAAGTATTTCAATATCTGTTCACTATGGTGGTGAAAGAAGTAATGACCCCGAGGTCATAGCAGAACCTGATGTGGTCTTAACAACTTATGGTGTCCTAACTGCAGCTTATAAAAGTGTAAGTTCAGATTTATTTATCTCTGTTTCTTTTCTTAATCCTTATCGAGACTTATATTCTAATGGCAGCTAGTTACTTCTCTGAAATTTAACCAGGATCCAAATAATAGCATTTTTCATAGAGTTGACTGGCACCGGGTGGTGTTGGATGAAGCTCATACCATAAAATCCTCAAAGACTCAGGCTGCACAGGCAGCCTTCGCATTGTCCTCATTTTGCAGGTGGTGTCTCACTGGTACACCTCTTCAGGTATTTCTTAACTCTTTTACAGAAGTCCTTTTTTGTGTGGGTATATTACATAATTTTTCAATATATTAGATTTTTAAGTCATCGAAAGGGGTAGTGAGAGGATTTGAATCAATGACCTTAGCCATGAGGGAGATGAGAAGGAGACTTGCCACTAGGCTATTAGTATATTCTCATCCATGCAAGTGCCTTTGCAATGCTCATGTATTATACATCTTAATGGGATTGCTGAAGCTATATTCATGTATAATTGTGTATATTGTTAATTTGTTATAAAAAGTTATGCTATGTATCTTCTATTTCTGTGTCCTGTCTAAAAGTGGTTCTTAAATTAAAATAAATTCTATGGATTCTTGGCTGCTGTTAATATATGGCCATTTAAATAGAAACAACAATTTATTGGTGCAGAATAGCTTGGAGGACATCTATAGTCTATTATGCTTCTTGCATGTTGAGCCATGGTGCAACTGGGCATGGTATAGCTTTTTTTGACATACTATCGTTTGTATGAAAAATCTCTAGGAAAACTAGTTCAATGGGAATTTATTTTGCTTAAACGAAAATACTTGATATAGGTGGCACAAGTTGATTCAGAAACCCTATGAAAATGGTGATCACCGAGGGCTGAAACTGATAAAAGCTATTCTGAGGCCATTAATGTTAAGGAGAAGTAAAGATACTATGGATAAACATGGAAGGTAAAATTTTACTCTTTTTTTATGATTGTTTAGAAATATTTGCTAGCAAATTGATGTTCGCTGCATGTAAAAACAGGCCAATACTTGTTCTGCCACCAACTGACATTCAAATCATTGAGTGCAACCAATCAGAAGCTGAACGTGATTTTTATGATGCACTCTTTAAGAGATCCAAAGTAAGGTTTTTCTTTGACCATATATCTTCCATGTGTAAGTCTGATAATTTAGTTTCTTTTAAAAAATATGATAACGGATCCATAATCCAAATTGCTAGTAATTGTGAATTTGTTATGGATATATTTCAGTTCCTAAATGCATTGTAAATTTACTTGATTATGGTTAGATTTCTTACTAATAAAGCATCAATTTTATATTATTAACAGGTTCAATTTGACCAATTTGTGGCTCAAGGAAAAGTTCTTCACAACTATGCAAATATTCTTGAGTTGCTACTTCGGTTGAGGCAGTGTTGCAACCACCCATTTCTTGTTATGAGGTGAAAATTAAAATAAATATATAAAATTGATCAGAACAAAAAATATATTCCTTCTGTTATGACAATTTTCTCATGGTGACAATTTGTTGTTTTAAATTTGCAGCCGAGGTGATTCACAGGAGTATGCGGACTTGAATAAGCTTGCGAAGAGATTCCTTGAAACTAATCCTGATTCTGCAAATCCAATTCAAGTTCCTTCCCGGGCATATATTGAAGAGGTTGTTGAGGGTATCAGGCGGGGTGATAACACAGAGTGTCCTATATGCCTGGAGTCGGCAGATGATCCTGTGCTCACACCATGTGCGCACCGAATGTGCAGGGAATGCCTTCTCTCTAGCTGGCGAACTCCAGCTGCTGGACAATGCCCTATATGCCGCCAAATATTGAACAAAAATGAACTCATTACATGCCCATCTGAAAATCGGTTCCGAATTGATGTTGACAAGAACTGGACAGAGTCTTCCAAGGTGTCAAATCTCTTAAATTGCTTGGAACAAATTAGGTGTAAAAAATCTGGTGATAAAAGCATCGTTTTTAGCCAATGGACTTCATTCTTGGACCTCTTGGAAATTCCTCTTAAGAGGAGAAATATTGGGTTCTTGAGGTTTGATGGAAAATTGTCACAGAAACAAAGAGAGAAGGTTTTGAAGGAGTTTAGTGAGACTAATGTAAAAATGGTAAGCAATAATAAACATTAATATAGCTCTTGCTGCTATGTTCTCCAGACAATAGCTATGAATGCTAATTTTTAAATCCTTTTTTTGCATTTCAGGTAATGTTAATGTCACTAAAAGTTGGTGGAGTGGGCTTGAATCTGACTTCAGCATCGAATGTCTTTCTCATGGTACATTTTCATATAGGGTCTCTTCATTTTCCACATACACATACCTTCTGTTTTGTTATGCTGTCATATTTACACTCATTGTTATATTTCTAGGATCCTTGGTGGAATCCTGCAGTAGAAGAGCAAGCAATCATGCGTATTCATCGCATTGGTCAAAAGAAAACAGTTTGTGTTAGAAGATTCATTGTTAAGGTAGTTAAAAATTTCATTTTTCTTTTTACAATCTGAAACTTCTAATTTGCATGAACTCACATAACTATTTCTGCATTACATCCTTGTTCAGTTTGCTTCTGCAAACTATAAGAATATATTGTCTTGTATACCTTATGTGCATTTGTTTGGGTTTAATATTCATAGAATGCAAACCAGGAGTAAGCACTTGCTGCAATTGGGTGATCCTGAATCTGATTATGGACTACCAAGATAACATGTGATAGTCATTTTCTTCTGAAATTAGATCCTTCACTTGCATTCTAGGCTATATTTTTCAACCTGCAGTATTCTAGATTAGTCATAGTTTATAAGTTTTCAACCTTATCAAGTGTTTTTTATTAGCAACTAGTAATCAGTCCCTTTTAGTGACATCTAAAACAGGACTTTCAATTAGTGTTAGCTCAACTACTATGAAAAACTTGGCTAGTCAAAAGTGATTTATTTTTTCTTTATTGTCATTTCTTATCGTTTATAGCTTACAGTAATCAGTTGCTAATCTTATTATGGATATATGTAATTCTTCTTATACCCAATGCAGGAAACAGTGGAGGATCGAATGCAACAAGTTCAAGCGAGAAAACAAAGGATGATTGCTGGTGCCTTAACCGATGAAGAAGTCCGATCTGCCAGAATTGATGAACTGAAAATGCTGTTTAGATAATTTTATTCTGTCTTCATTTTTCATATTTTCTGGACTAGTAGGTACTAGGTAGTAGTATTAAGCAGTTAAGATGAGAAGTATCATATGTTCCTCATTTTAAGCACAGAGAGAGGAATGCTTTTGTTACAAGTGATGCTCCTCTATTGTGAAGGAAATTTGACCGAGGCCTAGCAACTTTTGGCGGTGGTTATAAATATGGCGGTATATATTTTCCGGTTTTTTGTTATTAGTTGATAATTGAATTTTAATTAAAAATATAATTAAGCTATAGCATTAATCCTGTTTTTGTCGATTTTTTGTAGTTTGAAGTTGATTTATTACTGCAGTCTAGCCAATTTTGTTGTAACATAATATATATGACATGTCTTTCATTTTAGTGATTTGCTTGAGTTTAAAATCTGGCTAATAAAATCTTCAATACACGCCTTCTAATATTTTTGTTGTTTTTTTTGTGTGAATTTTAGGGATTTCAAATTAGTTCAAAGAATTCTCAAATATCTTTTTCTATTGACTCACAGATAATAAATGAAATGAATCTTTTATACTTATATAAAAAAAAATCATACCAGAGCGTTATCTCTACTTTGTTATTTGAGACTAATTTTTAGTACTCAATTTTTTCATTTTAAATAGCGCGTATGTATGCAGTATGTAATTTTAAGTAATCAACTAATATTTTTTTTCAGCAGGTCAATCTACCCCTTGCTGTTGCGGCTATTTAAATTCTGATTTGTATGTCGACTAAGGCCTCATAATTTTGTACATAAAAACTTAGGTTATAAATGAACCAAATTAAATCGAATTTGAATAATTATTTATTAAATTCAAGTAATATTTTATCAAACTAAACAATATTCAATAATATTATGACATGAAAACTATAAATTTGAATTTTATATTTTGATAAATGAAAACACAAAAATACATGATCATATTCCATGTTGAATATGCATTTTTACATTTAATATATGACATAAAAGTGCATGAAATAAATATATTTATATAAATATATATATGTGTGTGTGTGTGTTTATAAGTTTTTATAGGGTTTTTTTAATAATATTAATTGAATTATATTAATATTAATATAGCTCAATCCCACGAAATATTTTTTCCGGCGGGTAATATTATTTTATAAGGTTTTGTCTGTTTCTAGTTTTAGCATAACTGTTTAGTGAGAGCATGTGTCAAAAGACATGTTGTCTATATAGCTTATGCACAGGCTCATTAATTAGTATCTTTGAATATTATCAAGTATATTCATACCTTGTATCTTCCAAGAACAAGAAGCTGAGATTCACATAAAAAATCTCAGACTGTAGCAATTCATTCTAATATACAATTAGATTGAAAGTTAACTTTGAGTATTCATTTCAATTCCGCATTTCTCAAAGCAAACACTTATTAAGTTAAGTTATTAAAGCTACAATATTATACAAATAGTTTATTTTGCAAGCAAAATACAAGAAAAGGTTAAGTTTAAGATATACATTCTCCCCCAGGTATAACTTCTGTGATTCTCATACCTAACAGTTTTCACAATTAAGCTAAATTAGAAGTAAAATATATCACATATTTTTTCCAGACTATAGTATGATATAGAATATGAGTATCGCAAGTTTTTCAATTCAAGTTTAGATGTGATTCGATTGATTTTACGTTAAAATATTCATTTTCGGGTTCATGAAGAGTCTTCAACTTTTTTAAATAAAAAAATTGTTTATTTTTTAAAATTTTTAGCCTAGACTATAATGAATTCCTGATTCCGCCACTAATCTAAAATGTCATATATAAATTTAAGATTTAAATATACAAAATATGAAAACAACAGTATGATAGTTGTGTCTAACATAAAATATTCATTCTAGACATATATTTTATTACTAGGTAAATATTTTTAAATTTACATAGTAATATATATTCTTTTCATTCTTTTTAGCATTTATTTTGGAAAAAAATCTTATATTTATCTATTTATTATGCAATTTTATTTTAAAATAGTTTCAATCTTAACCCTTTACTTTTTTTTAGCCAAGGTTAATATTGTATATAAGGACTAAAGGAGTAGTGCCTAATGGAACTACACCGATTCCCGAAGGAGTAAAAGTCAAGGTACAAACATAAAAGAGGGAAGCCCTTAGTTCATGAGATACAAGAACATTGAAACAATGCCTAAAATTCTAGCTAATTAGCTTCCTGCTGCCAGATACTAGGTATTGTCATTTCCTTGATGGTCATCCTTGTGCTGGGGACCTGCAATATTTTTATCCAACTTATCATTGCATGCAGCAGCACAAGTCATTCCTCCAACATTCTGCATCTTGTCATTCTTCTAATTATGGTCTTTCACATCTCCCATCTTGTCATCAACTGCACCAGCTAAAATAACAACATGCTCTCCAAAATCATCCTCGTGCATTACCACAGGGTTATCTATAGTCTCGAGCAAATTACTCTCATAATCCTGTGTAAATAAACTTCGGTGAAAAGTAAAGTGAGCAATTGTAAAAGTAAAGGGATTGAAACCTTCCCCGTCCATGCCTATGGACTTCTCCTTAGTTTTGAGAGCTTGAGATAGAAAGTTCATCTCTGTAAGCACTTGACATAGGAATCATGTTGTTAAGGTAAGGGCATGTACATGCAAGGTGCCTGGGAGAAAAACAAGTAGTGCATTGAGAAAAGTCCACATACTGAATCTTGACCTTGACTTTTGACTATTGCATAATTTGCATATTTTTATACCTATTTAGTATTTGTCTTAGTATTTTTAATTAATTAATTTGATGCATTTTCATAATTTTGTAGATATTTGATTAAATAAGAAGAAAAAAGGAAGAAAATGGAAGAAAAGAGCAAGAAAGGAAAAAAAGTAAGTTTGAGCCAAGCCATCAAGCTATACTTGGAGGCAAAGCAAATGACAAGTGGATGGATAGAGATGAAGGGTTAGGATTTATCCAGTATCATAATTTTGTCCTATAAATATTCATCTTCTATCATTATATTCCCAACTTTAGTTTTACCCTAGTTTTAGTAGTAGCCTCTCTTTTAATTTTCCAGATCTAGTTTTTAGCTCTCTCAAATATTGTAAACACTTTTCATATTAATGCAAGTCTTTATTTTCTTTTATGCTAGTCTTCATCTTCATCTTTTATAAGTCTTAGTTTCTTTTATGCTAGTCTCTATCTTATCTTCTTTAAATTTATGACTATGATATCTTTTTAAGTACCACAAGTTGTATACTTGAGAAATGAAAGGAGCCATTTTAGATTAATATTCTAGATCTAATTTATTTTATCTCTCTACTTTACTCTTTAGTTTTACTTTTTATTATCTTGTCATGAGCCATTTAAATCTCTATTTTAAATGTGGGTTTAATGATTTTAGATCTTTAACTTTGTTATTGTTGGTTCTTGATTCTAGATTGTAGATCTTAGTTTCTCTTTCTACTTGCATCTTATCTTCTTTCTTTTTAGATCTACTTTTCTTTTTTATATTTTGTGATTGAGCTCCTAACTAGATATCAATTCTATTATTGAGTTTGATTCACATACCTTTTACATTTACTTATTTTCATCTTTAATTTACATCTTATTCTTATCTTTTATGTTTGAGCTTTCAAGGCTCAAGTCTTTACTTTTAATTTTAATAATCTTTTGTATTATGATAACTTTCAAAATCCACAAAGTCGAGTTTGGGAAAATGAAATGAGCACTTTTATTTTAATCTTTTTAGATCTACTCTCCTTTGATATTTAGTGGGTTTAATAATTCAAGCTTTGATTTCTCTCCATTAGTAGTTTAATTTTTTTTAGTTTTAGATATAATTTTTAGTGTTAAAATATGATCTTAAATTTTTTTTAGATATATTTTACTAGCATACTTGTTTTTTCTTTTATTAGTATAAACAAAATTCACCTTGAAATTAAATTCTCTAATTCGCCTAAGTTAAATTTTAAGGATCGTGAAATTAATTTAGTCTTTGTGGTTCGAATCTTAAAAATACTAAAACGAGATCGTGCACTTGCGATAATTTTAAAATTAATATTTTTAGCACATCAGCTTTATTGTTAGGTATGAGTTGTGAGAAACTTATGCAGATGGGGGGGGGGGTGAATGTATAAGTTGAATTCTTTTCCGATTTGTTTGAATTAATGTTTAACTTGAATCTTTTTGATATCTTTGTAGTTTGACTTGAATGTGTACAGTTCTAATAAGAAGTGTGGAAATAATAACTTAGAACACACACACAAATTAACTTTCAATCTAAATATTATTTAGAAAAAAATTGTTACAAGTCTGGAATTCAAGCATGAATTTAAGCTTTCTGTTATTGAAGAAAACAAGGAATGAATCACTACAATTCAATACAATAAACTTGTGAAGCTGTGCTCTTACTAAATAGACAACATGTCTTGCTAGCACATGCTTTCACAGTCTAGTTACTATAACTAGAAACAGATAAGATAACTTTACATTGTACACAATATATTTCTAGCTAAGTCCTTTGATTTGACAGTTTGTTGCTTTCTGCATTCTATCTTCTGTCTTTTATTTTGTTCTTTCTTCAAGCTTCCTTGTAGACTTGTCATTGTCATTCACAGGTTTGATTGACCTTTATCATGACAATGTTTATAAAACTTGTCTGTTGCTTCTGCACATTTCCTTGAAACTACCTTATTTAAAGTAGTCGACTACTCTTGATCTCTAACTCCACGAGAAGTCAAGATGTAGACTTCTCGTTTGATTACTTCTGAGACTTCTCAATCAGTTGCTTTGGTTACTTCTCAATCAGCCTTGTTCTGGGACTTCTCGATCATCCTTGTTCTGGGACTTCCTCATTAGTCTTGATTTGAAACTTCTCGATTAGGCCAATTTCTTAGACTTCTCGATCACTTCAAACTGCTAACTTCTCGATATGATATTTCTAGACTTCTCGAACACTTGGATAGCTTACTTCTCGACATGCTATTTTGACTTCTCTATATACTTCACTTCTCGATTGAGTACAGCTTCTTGACTTCTCAAATGATTCATGTAGACTTTGCTTATACAAGTTTCTGAGACTTCTCGACCATTTCAATTTCAGACTTCTCAAACGGATTGACTTCTCGAATGGATTTTTGCCTTAGAAGAATTTCCAACTTGAATTCCTTATTTGTTGAGGCCTTATTCTTCCTGATGCATGATCTATCTCACTTGAATCTTCTATCAGAATATTATTCTTCTGACCATTATTTACAATTGGAATTACAACAAAAAAAGACTTTTATCTGTAAATTTATAGGATAACAATCTAAGGCCCCGTTTGGTATTGCTGTTGCAGACAGCTACATCAGCTTTTTGCTGAAAAGATGTCAGAAAGGTGTTTGGTAAATTCTAAAAGTTGTTGTCTAGAAAAATGTTTTTGTTCCAAAAGCATGTCCCCAATACTTTTGGAAAAAGTTGCCTTCAGCTTTTGCAGGAAGTAGCTATTAGTTTCATTATAAAACCTTCCCAAAAATATTATTTTTATATATTATATCTCAAAATATGCGTAAATCAAAAAAATTACTAAACAATCATCTAATTTTTCTGACAACACTTTTTTCACCAGCACTTTTTCTCACAGTACAGCAGTTTTCAACGGCACTCTCAAACGGAGCATAAGTCACAATCCTATACAATAAGTACTAACATGCTACATCAACAGTACAAGTAATGATATTTAAAGTAAGTAGGCTTGTCTAGATCCAGCAGTTGAGTAAATTTAAACAAAATATCAAGCCTACCTATTATGATTAATGGCCCTATTCATAGCATACGAATTCTTAAACATAATCATCAAAGAACCACCATAGTGTTGAAACATGTTAACCAGACCAACAACATCATACAACCTTAAAATAGTAGGCTTAACATCATGAAAACTAAACTCTGGAGACTCACAAATACCACAACAACAATCTTTCCACATCAAAGCAAACAAATGTATGAAATCAATTGGCGGTTCGACATAAATTTCACCCTTTGCTCTAAATAGAACATTATGACTAAAATCACCGTCTACAACATATGAACTAAATAAGTGAAAAGAAGATAAAATCTGGATTCAATTTGTTACAGATTTCTTTGTAGATGATTCTTGATTGTTGACCTTTTTGAGATTTAGGGTATGGTGAGTACCATGAGCTATACATTAAAACTAGCACTGAGTAGATGCACCATGGTGATTGTTGCTCATTGCTAGGTCCTCCAAGAGGAACACATCACTATCTTTGGTAAGATGTTCAGATTTATCGAGTTTAGTTGGAAAACGTGATTATCCACTACTGATTTAACATATTCAGTGGTAATAAATAAGTTGTTAAACCAATTTTTAGAGAAGAAAGGGTTCGGTGACTCAATCGATTGAATACTTTCAAGAGAAAGTTCAAGAAAGGGGGAAACCCTTTGAGTAAGTAAAGTTTTTTTTATTGAACTCTAAGGAAGAAGAGCTCTCAGAGGATTCGAGAAATATATTTGGGAATCTAAATCAAAGATAGGATTGAAATGCAAAAAAAAAAAAGAGAAGCAAGAAGAAGAGGAAGTGAAAAGAAAGGAGAAGAGAGAGAAGGGAAAGTACAAGAGACTCTCATCCAATTTTTCAATCGTTAACCCTTTTTTACTTTGTTAGTTCCGGTATTTAATATTCTTTATATACATATTAAATAATGTAGTTAAAAGAATAAGAAAATTACAAAATTCAATTATTTTAATATACATGAACATTTCAAGATAGACTAATAAAAAAAGGACGGAAGAAATATATTTTTTCATAAAACATATTACATACAATATTGTATCTGGAATAGAGTTTGATAAAAATAACATATTTGTAGAGTTTAATTTTTTTAAATAGGGGTATTCAATTCGTAACGTGAACTATTCAATTTTTTGCTAAAATCACAAATGAATTCGTATATACTACAATTTAATCTAAAATATAATGTAAATCAAAACAGTGGTCTAAATTGTTGTTTATAAACACCACCCACAATTTTGTAAAGTTTCAAAACAAACAGAATATTATGTGTGGGGTCGCTACTGCACTAATAATACTCGTTCCATCCCAAATTATATTATTCCTTTGATTTTTTGCAAGTATGTTAAGATGTATTGACCGGATAGTTCCGTAAATTATTTTTCAAATTCTCATTTATAAAAAAAATTTAAAATTTTTTTACGGAACTATCCAGTCAAAATACATCTTAATATACGTGTAAAAAATGAAGGTCCATCTAATTTGGGATCCAAGGAGGACCATCTTTCTTGCTCTTGTTCATTCAAATCACATTCAACAGTTGCCACTTTGACTGACAAATAAAGAAATCTAAATAAAGATGAATACTCGAATATTCTAAAGATGGGAAAAGATAAAAGAGTAGCTATTTTTGACAAGGAAATGTATATTATTAAAATAAAATTGTTAAGGTCAGAACCAATCCAACAGCAAGGATAACAAATTAATCTGACCACTCTGTACTTAACGTGCACCACTCCTTTTTATTTATGGATTTTCAGTGGACACGTTGCTTCAATCTAAACCCTTTGATCAGCCTCTCTCTTGTGTTTTTTGCATTGGAAAACAAGGAGGATTTCACGTGATCCGTTTGAGATTCCTTAAAAATAAATATTAAATTATTTATGTTTTTTAAAAAATATGTATTTTTATGTTTTTTAAAATATTAATATTTAATTTAAAATTTTAAAATCAAATCTTATTTTTAAAATAAAAAACAAGTTATTTATTTTCAAAAAAATACATATATACGTACTTTTTCTAGAAATAAATAACTTATTTTAAAAGATTGTAGAAATACATATATTCGTTATAAAAGATTGTAAATAAATAATTCTGACAATTAATTATTATTAAGATCAAAATTCATGTTTAGGGTTCGAAAGATGGCAGTAATATTTTAAATAACTTATTTATTAGAAAAATATTTAAATTTAATATAATTTTAAAAATTAAATTAATTTAATAAAATAAATTTGCTGCGGAAACGAATTCGATCCGAAATTCGAAATTAAATCCGACAAATAACAGAGAGTGACATTGGTACCGGGAGTCGAGAGCTTTCGGTCAGATTCCGGGGGTGGGGAGAGTTTAAAGAATACTACTAGTAGAATACACCGTGACCGGGTGCCCGTTAAAGTGGCGTCAAAGATGCACAATTACACTATTTTTTTAAAATTTTGATTATATTCCCCCTACGATCTTTGACCATTTTATAAGGATTCTTGGGTTCTTTTTCTTATTTTGTTTGGCTTCAAGGCTTTAGGTTAAGCCAAGTACGGTTCAACTAAGAAATTTTGAATTTTTTAATCGAGTTTGAATTTCTCCGATCAAAGTCCAATCAAATTGTTTAGATGCCTTAATAACGTGATAATGTCAAAATTGTGATTGTCTGTGTACAATTTATATATATATATATTTATTATAATATAGGACTAGAAATTTAAAAATATCAACTATTTTTTAATAAATTTACTTAGACTTTGTGTTTCTAAACAGTTTGAGCTTCGATCACATTTACTTAATTTTTGACAAACTTGCACCTACAACTTTTTGATAAAGTCTACTCCTTATAATTATATCAAAAAAAATAATTTTTCAAAATTATCTCCAAATTTTATTTATTTTTTAAAAATTTCCTACATCTTATTTCTCATTTTTATTTTTATTTCTTTTTCTTATTACTACTTTCTCTCACTTCTTTTCACAACTTTAATTATTAATTATTATTTTATTATTTCTCACACTTTATAACATCCCACATCGAACAAATTAAGTATGTTTGAGCCATTTATAACGACAAATCAGCAACTAATATATATCAAATTGCAATCTCTTTTATGCTGACATGTGCTAAGTTGTTGGACCCAATATGCGTTAAGTTTTGGGTTTTGGTTGTTATGTCTTTTATATATAACTATATAAAATATAGGGATGTTGAATGAATGATAAGTCCCTAAATTTATAATAATATTTATAGATATTATTTTGATTGCGTATATAAAAATACTATAATTATCAAAATAAAATTGTTTTTTTCATAATTATCAAAACAAAATTGTTTTATTCTCATAATATATATAGATTTTTTTATTTGCTAAATATATTAAATAAAATATAACTTTCTTTTAGAAAAAAATTCATAAAATAAATCTATATTTATTTTGAATAAAGAAGAAATTTACATTTATATTTTTTTAGAAGCTATATACCTAAAATTAATCCCAAATAATATGAAATAACATAATAATAATGTGAGGTAAAATCCCATGGTACTTACTCAATATATATACAGTACATAGCAATTAGAGTATTTAGTTTACGTATAACAAAACTCTACCCGTCAAAACAAAACTTAGCAAGCGAAATTACCAAATCAATCATGTTAAGAGTCAAATCAACATAGCCAAGTAATTCAAAAACCCAACTCATCCCATCCAAATATCCAATCACAAAACACAACTTTTTGCCAAACACGCCCTTCATACGTGTACTCCACACGACCCTCCCCTTCCCTTATATATACCCTTCATTTTTCTCCCTTGTCTACAAATAATTTCCTCTCCGTTCACACACAAATTAATCAATTAAAAACTTACTCACATATATCATCATGTCTAATGCGTCGGCTAAAGTCTCCGGCAACCGCCGATTATCGAGCCGGCTCCAAAAACGAGCTCCGGCGTCGATAAAAATCTCTCCGACGACGGACTGGAACGTCGCGATTCCGTTATTGTCGCCGTTAGATGGATCACCGCCGTCACTACCGATGAAGAGAGAAGAGTGTAGAAATAATGCTCGGAAAATCAACGAGCCGGAAAAAGCTCCGGCACCGGTAGTGTATAAGAAATGGCAACATCCGGCGGCACCGTTTTGTTATAACGAGTCATCGCCGATGAGGCCGTTTATGTTTTGTACGGCGATTACGGATAGATCGTGAAGAAATGTGAATTAGAGCTCTAATATATATATATATATATATATATATATATATATATATGTAATGGTGTTGACTGGTTTTAGTTTATGTAGATTTTACTTATAATTTTGGCACCACTTTGAATTCATTCTTTATGTTGTTAATTACTAGACTTGCGAAGTTGTATCAATTGTGCGATACAGAGGCGGAAGAACAATGGCCCCGTTTGTTTCTCCCGCTTATAAGTCGGAAAATACATACATTTTTACATTTTTTAATTTATAAGAAATTCCAAATTTATAAATATTTTATATATTAGGTTCAACAAATATTTTTTTTGTATCTTGTATTGATATAATATTATTGAATTTAAATTTTACCTATTTTTTAATGTTATTTGAAAAGAAGAAAATCAATATTTTATTACGTAAAGTAAAATAAGAAAAGGATTATGAGCCATTAAAAAGTTGTTGAATTAGTTTTGTGTGTTAAATATTAAATTAATCACCGGAATGAAAGAACGAGTGATATAAATATATCATGTTTTCACCGAGTAATTAAATTTAACATTTAATCTCTTAAATTACTTATATTTCAATTAAAATAATATAAAATAATCTCTTATATTATTTTTGATCAATTTAAATTGAATTATTATAATTTAATAAATATATAAGTTGAAACTTTTTAATTATTGAATCAAAATTTTAATATTTTTCATTTAATGTGATTATAATACATGTCCGTTTTGTAAATTAGAATAAGGAACTGATCTTAGGTAACTTGGGTTAAATCATAAATAATACAAACCTAATAAACTACAACATATAAATAATTGGCTAGAAAATCATGAATTATTATTATACTAAGTGTGTAAAATCATGAATGATACTCTCTCTTTTTGTTCTACAGAGTCATCTCACTGAAGTATAACATGTCAAGGTCATGTTTGCTCAAGAAGACTATGAGGTTGTGGTTCATAATTAATGAATTCGGTTAAATAGGAATTGAAATTTTAATTTCATATATTAGTATTTGAATTAATAATTTAAAAATAAAGAATGGGAATCTCATTTCTTTTAGGTGAATAAATTATATCTTTCTTATTTCTTGAAAATTCATGTTATTCCCATTTACGTTAAAAGTTATGAGTTTGAGTATTTTTTTTTTGAAAAAAAGAATATTCAATAAACAAAAGTCACACGACATCTATAAATACAATCAAAATTGGACAGACGCTTAAGGATATTATTGTTGAATCCTTAAGGAAATTGGACAGACAATCAAGTCATTTGAAAATGATTTGAATGTATGTATTTGTGCAATCAACCATAGATGTGATATCATATTAACTTTCATGTGTAAATCAAATTTAAGAAAATCAGGCCGATCTATAACTTCAGTCATTGAGAACACCAAAATATAACAAAACAAAAACCAAAATCTCACAAGAAGTGATTAACAAAACTCAAATAAATTGTGAATTTATTAAAAGAAAACAATACTTTAAACAAGAAAACGAAAAATAAACAAGAAAACAAGATGTTATCAATGTAAAATGTTACAACCATCCCATTTACTGGGTTAACTTCCTCGTCAAACTCATAAACAAATAAATTTATAAAATTTGGTCAACGTTTTATACACTTCCGTATAACTCTAATAGAATTTATAACAGCTCATAATTTGATATATATCGAATCCAACAATTTACTATAAATCAATTCAAAACAATTAACAATTTTAATATATATTAAATTTTTATAAAAGAGAAAACTTCTCCTAAGGATAAGTTATCTAAGTTTATAATAATTTTATATTTAAATCTGAGTGATATTTTTGTAATAATAGAGTGCACCTCCTGTATTCACAAAAATATCCTTATGTGCTATTATTTTTTCTTTTAACTTTAGTTAGTTACCTAAGATGAGTATTAATCTCTTTATGAAAATCTCAAACAGAATAATTCTATCAAGTGAGATGTTAAAATAACCTTTCGACGAGTGAAAATAAGTTTTGAAACAAAGAGGTGTTTGGGTCCCCTTATTCCGGTAAATAAGTTACTTATTTTCATCAGAAAAAGTACGTATATATGTACCTTTTCTGAAAATAAGTAACTTATTTTTTATTTTTAAAATAAGATTTGGACTTAAAATTTTAAATTAAATATTAATATTTAAAAAAATATAAAAATACATTCTTTAAAAAAAAAAACTTATTACTTATTTTTAAATAATATCAGGTCAGGTGTATAACAGTATTAAGTATTGGATTACAACATGGAAAGTTGCAGAAGGTTTCGATTCGAAGGCACATGTTTGACCAAAACTTTTACTACTCTCTCGGTTTTACACGTACATATGTTGAGGTCAAAAAAATATAATCATATTTATAATTAGATTTAAACTTTTATATTACATAAAAATATAAAATTTTATTTTATTGTAAAATTTTAAATTTTATATTAATTTTAACCATAAATTTTACACTTTAATATACATGTTAAAATTTAAAATTAGAAGCCGATAGAATATTACGTAAGCCAATAATAATGAGTACCACAAATTTGGCAACTGCGATAATTTTATGGGCTGAAATATAATTTGGGCCGAAATCCATTCCAATAATTTTTGGCCCAGTTGAGAGTGAGAGAGAACAATCGTAGCTCTTCTTTTCATTCGGCCTGTTTGACATTATTTTTGCCAGATCCAAAAATCAACTTTCTCAATTTATCAAATTGAAATGAGAAAATTATTAATTATTAATGCACAATTTTTGGAGAAACAACTTATCCAAAAAATAAGATTAATTTAATTTAAGATTAAAATAATATTATCTTAAATGGAATGAGACAATATACTGATCTGAGTTTATTTATGTCGTCCCCATTTTGAATTCCATTCTAGTTCATTTTGTGATTTATATTCATGCTCTTCACTTTTTCCAACTTTGAGAATAATAATGCAAATGATATCATATAATGATTATCATAAGAATGTTTTAATAGCTTTTTATATTCTTTTTGTGATCAAAAAGTTTTAATTATTCATTCTCATTATGGAAATCAAAAGATATTTTCACAAAAGGCAAAAGTTATTGACTAGAAATGACCTATCACTTGTTGTATTTATAATTGGGAGCTGATCATGGCAATCATTTGCTGCATAAACCTTTTCCGGCAAATGGTTTCTTAATTGCGGTTCAACACGATTTTTTTTTTAAATTCTGACCGTTCAAGAGTTGATTCAAGAATTAATTAAGAAACTATTTGCTGGAAAAAATTTATCCAGCAAAAGATTGTCTCGATCACTCCCTTATCTGCATATTTGCTTTTACCAGCTTTTACATAGTAGTTAGCATATTGGTGGCATAAAGAGAAAAGATTGTCAAAATCACAAACAAAAAAGCAACCTCTCCATGTTCATGACAAGCAAATCTACATATAATTACAAATATACAAAATTGGATTCGAGTAAAGTTACGCTTACTACAGAAGTTATCATGATTTATTTATTGTATAATGCAACGTCGAGTCGATATATCACTAATTCCATATCGATATCTATATCTTTCATAATCAAAAAAATAAATATATCCTTCATTCATAGCTTATGCGATCATCAAATTTTAATATGATTAACAAAAATAAAATTATATTAAAAAATATATTAGGAATTCAATTGTCTTTTCGGTTATCAAATTTTAATTTGATGAACACGAATAAAATTATAATTACCAAATATGTTAAATTAAATTATTATTTTTATTGGTTAAATTAAAATCTCATAATTTAAACAATCATAAAGAGATTACTATGTGAAAACAACACTAATACAAATCTAAAAATTGATTTACAAGTCGCAGAAAGATACAAAAAGTATATGGGAGCAGTTAAGTGCGTAGACCTATATTCTTACCCGAAAGTGACCCCAAACACATACTTCCATTCAAAGGGAGGGAAAGGTGTGAAAATTTATCTGTCTTTTGTTCCATTACGTAGTTTCTTTCTTTTGGACGGCTAATCCTTCTCTATTAAACATATATTAAATCTCTATATATGGCCTGTATCAGAGCAAGTACAATTATTTCTATAATATATCATTAATTTTATAATATAACATTCTAATTCAATGCTATATGAAGTGGTAAAATAGAAAAATGTTATACTTTGTTCTAAATAGACTTGATAATTCGTTCGTGTCTATACTTTCGTGTCGTGTATTTTCGTATTTCGTGTACTGAAATGTTAAACCCAAACACGACTCATTTGGAGTTCATGTATTTTTGTGTTCGTGTACTTTCGTGTCATATTTTCGTGTAATGTTAAATAAAAATTAATATATAAATATATATAAATATTATATTTTTAATGATAATTTTACAAATATATTATATATATATATATATATATATATATATATTTACATCATATTTATATACAAAGTTATAAATTTATGTATAAATAAATAAATATACATATATCTATAATAAAAAGTAGGGCTGTCAAAAAAATCTGAATAATCCGATATCCGTACGGAATATTTGCCTTCATATTCGAGATAAAGCGGATATTATTCGTATATGAGACAAACCTGATATTATCGTATATGAATCCGACAATTTCGGATACGAATACGGATATAGGCATATTCATATCCGAAATAATTTGAATATGAAATTAAATATATATGATATTTAAATAATATATATATATATATATATATATATATATATATAGTTTAAAATTTATTCTATTAGTTTTGTAGTGTGTGTGTATATTCATTAAATAATATATTTATACAAATTTTATATAATTGTAAAAATATTATAGACATATATAAAAATATAATTTGAGTTTAATATTATAAAAATAACAAAATTATATTGAAAAGATAAAATAAAATAATTTAAAATAAAATAAAATAGGCTTAAATCCCTTTAACTCTTAACTCAATTAAAAAAATTAAATTAAATTTTTAATATTTATTTTGAAATTGTTTTTGAATTTTTAAAATAAATTTTAAAAACTTATCCGGATAGTATCTGTCGCATCCAGATATTAATCTTTAAAATTTTTTGAATTCAGATATGTGGCCGTTTGAGATTTCTTAAACTTAAAATAAGTTACTTATTTCATATATATTTTTACATATTTTCATATTTTTTTAAAGATAAATATTTATTTTAAAATTTTAAAACTAAATATTATTTTCAAAATAAAAAATAAATTACTTATTTTCAGAAAAAGTACATATATACTTATTTTCTTCCGAAAATAAGTATTTATTTCCGGAAAATAATGATCGCGAAACAGTCCCATTATTTTTATCTTCGTTTTGCTGATTACAATATTTGAACAGTAAGCAGACTTGAAATCCCAACCCGCCCACTGACCCCTTCTTTCGCCCTCCGGTACTCCAATAACTACAAGAGCTACAGGAGTATACAAGGGCCGAGTTAACACTGTGTTATAAACTATTTAGCGTGAATTGTAAATTTTTTTATTAAATTTTACAGAATTATAATAAAAATTGAAAAAAATGGTGCAGAATCATAATATTATCAAAACATTTTTTTACATTTTTTATTATGTTTCTACAAAATTAATGAAAGTTTTCACGATTTTTATGCTAAAAATTTCCAACCGATTATTATCCTAAGTTTGATGATATGAATAATTATAGTAAGATCTGTAATATAAGTGATTTTAATATTATATTTAAATTACACTTTAAATTTTACATTCTCAAATTAATAAAATGTTTATATAATATATATAATTGTATTAAATAAAATTTAATTACACCTCTCAATTAGTCAATTTTATCACCATTAAAATTGAATAAATTTTAATGTATGTATGATATTTAAATAATTTAATATATATAAATAATTTAAAATTTATTCTATTAGTTTTGTAGTGTGTGTGTATATTCATTAAATAATATATTTATACAAATTTTATATAATTATAAAAATATTATAGACATATATAAAAATAACAAAATTATATTGAAAAGATAAAATAAAATAATTTAAAATAAAATAAAATAGGCTTAAATCCCTTTAACTCTTAACTCAATTAAAAAAATTAAATTAAAATTTTAATATTTATTTTGAAATTGTTTTTGAATTTTTAAAATAAATTTTAAAAACTTATCCGGATAGTATCCGTCGCATCCAGATATTAACCTTTAAAATTTTTTGAATTCAGATACGAATACGGATACAGATCCGTATCCGAATTATCCGTTTGACAACCATAATAAATATTAATATTTAAATATAAATATATTTATTTCGTGTACTTCCGTGTCGTGTACCCAAAGGCTAAAACTAAACACGACACTAAATCTAGGTCATGTACTTTCGTGTTCGTGTACTCAAAATTGGAACATAAACACTAATTTTTCGTGTCATTTCATATAGTGATATAAAACTAAATATAGAACTTCAAGTGGGAAATTAGAGGGCAATGAATATAAAACTATCTTTTTCAGCAAATTCGATACCATACTTTACATTGTTGGTTGAAAAGTTACTTAATTTTACATCTGTTGGTTTAATTTTGAAATCATGCATTGGAGGATGAAATCTATTTTAACAACAAAATGTACTTTTTGATTTAATATTATAGCAATAATTACATCTATTTTAACATTAGCGTTTGACTTGCTCTTAGTAGTAGTATTAGAGCAAAATTTTCTTAAAAGTAAAATGTAAGAAATATAACAAAATAAGTTACTCCAACAAGCTCCTTAGTGGTTCCTTAAAATGCTAAAATATCACTCCCATTCCATATTTTTAAGAATGTGCTAGCAAATCCTTATTTCACTTATATTAATAAAAAAATTACTTTCCCTCTTTTTCCACACTCTTTCAAATATATTATTATTTTAATAATAAAGAAGGATGATAAAAAATGTAGTTACAATGCATGTATACAAGTAATGTCCTAAATTATTATGACATAATATTTTATAAAAAACTCCAAGGAGGTTTTGGACTTGCCCGTACATGCGAAATTGCCAAATGTCACTTTGAACACTAGCTTAACATTTTTACACTTGCTATGGTCAAACAGCAAATGCATTCCTAATTCTATTGTTTTTTTATAGAATAAATTTTTATAGAAGAAAATAGTTAAAGTGAACAAACGAGGCAGATTTTTTTCGAAAATCGAATATTCAAAATAAAATATCAATAACTTAAGTAATCAACAAGCTCATGAGAGCAAATATTAGGCATATATAACAATCGAAGCACTCTCTTACAGGAAATACAGAGGTAAATCAAAAAGTAGTAAATAGTAATCATGTCAAGTGCAGTAAAATACAAGTACCCACTCCCACTCGGTTTAGATTGTATCGAGTTTTCAATTCTGACATATCCGATCTTGTTATTTTTATACTATCGTTTACCCACCAAGTCTTTTCTTGCCTGCGTTAAGTACTCGAACAACAGACCAATATCGCAGACTAACTTAAATTTTCTTGCATATGTTCTACTTGTAAATTGTAATTAGTAAAATTAATGTTTTACTTCAAATTATTATGCCGACAGATTTTAACATATACGTAAATGAAAAAAAATCAGCGAAACAAACTCTTGAATATTGTAGTCATCTCATTTTTATCTATCTAGATCATCTTCGTTTGCACTTTTTATAATATATAATTAATCTTTCTAATTTATTGTTAATTATTGTTGACCACTAAACGATAGTGTTACCGTTGAAATTTAGTCCTTCACTGATTAAAAAATAAATTATTCGTTCCTGCTAGCCCCGTAAATCCTGATCACCTCCGCCGCTACACTTATGGCTAGGCTAATAAAATATATAGTTAAATTTAAAGTTCACAAGAACGCAGAACTAGTTAATTAGTATATTAGTGTTGATTTAGAGGGATTGTATAGTAGTATTATTGCTCTACAAAATTATTAGGGTTTACAAAATTTTAAGTTGCAAAGTTTAATTGAGTACTCTTAGCAAAGACTTGAAATTCTATTGGTAGGATGTAGTTTTGAAGTGAACTAATTCCACTGTTCCAGTGAGTTAATTAGTGTCTATGTAAAAATTTATTCCACTTAATTAACTACAAGTGAGGGTTATCAAAATATTGTGGCCGTTTGAGATTTCTTAAACTTAGAATAAGTTACTTATTTCATATATTTTTTTACATATTTTCATATTTTTTTAAAGATAAATATTTATTTTAAAATTTTAAAACCAAATATTATTTTTAAAATAAAAAACAAGTTACTTATTTTCAGAAAAAGTACATATATACTTATTTTCCCCCGGAAATAAGTGTTTATTTTCGGAAAATAATGATCGCGAAACAGTCTCATTATTTTTATCTTCGTTTTGCTGATTACAATATTGAACAGTAAGCAGACTTGAAATCCCAACCCGCCCACTGACCCCTTCTTTCGCCCTCCGGTACTCCAATAACTACAAGGGCCGAGTTAACACTGTGTTATAAGCTATTTAGCGTGAATTGTAATTTTTTTAAATTAAATTTTACAGAATTATAATAAAAATTGAAAAAAATGGTGCAGAATCATAATATTATCAAAACATTTTTTTACATTTTTTATTATGTTTCTACAAAATTAATGAAAGTTTTTACGATTTTTATGCTAAAAATTTCCAACCGATTATTATCCTAAGTTTGATGATATGAATAATTATAGTAAGATCTGTAATATAAGTGATTTTAATATTATATTTAAATTACACTTTAAATTTTACATTCTCAAATTAATAAAATGTTTATATAATATATATAATTGTATTAAATAAAATTTAATTACACCTCTCAATTAGTCAATTTTATCACCATTAAAATTCTTTAATTCATTAATTAAATTTTATAATATTAATATTTTTTTATCTATGATACATTTTATACCAAATACAATTTACTTATATATCACAATTTTAGCACCATTCAAACTATTTAACTCATTTAAAATTATAATTCATCAATCAAATATCATGAATATTATAATATTATTATTTTATATAACCTAAGATTTATTAAATTTTTACAAAAAATTCTTATAAATTTTAAAATATTATATAATTTATTATATATACTCCCTCTATCTCAAATTAACTGTCTTTTTTAATTTTTTACTGTTAAATTAACTAAAATTTGATTGAAAATGACATATAATTGAAAAAAATTAAAAAACATATCATAAAAAATAATATTTAATTAATTTTAAAATATATTTTTCAGTTTTTTGAAATGATAAAAGAATAATATTTAATTTTTAATGAAAATTGAGTCAAATTAATCACATAAAAATCACAGTTAATTTCGAACCTATGGAGTATTTTTTAATCATTTAAATACATGTCTTTGGCGGGTTTTAAACGTATCTGTATATCAGAATCAGTATATATATAGATAACAACGTATGACAATTGTCCATAATTCCACATCAATATTGCTACCTTTTGACTTTGATATTACGTGTTTGCACAACATATATGCTTCCCCATGACGTTATAATATGCTGCATAATTCAACCCCGCTACTACAGGAGTACAGTACATGTGTGTGTACATATTAAAATTGTTTAAATCGTTTCCCCCTCAATAGCTTCCGCTCCTTCTCTGTTAGTCAGTTGTATATAAATTTGTTGAGTATGATCCTTCTGTGAAGTGTAAAATCATACTTAGTGCATTCCTCTCATTTTGAGCCTGTTTAGCTCGGCCTAAAGCGGAGCCAATTTAAAATTATTTTGTAAATAAACTCGATTTGACTCATCTATTAAATGAGCCGAGTTTGAATAAGAGTTTGAGTTCAGGTAAGTTATTCGAGCAGCTCGACTCGTTTTAAAAAACTCGAATTCAAACTCATTTATTGAGAATCACTCAAATTACATAATTAATTTATAAATTAAAAAATAAATATATTTTAAATTTATAAATTACTTATCAGATAAATTAAATGATAATAATAGATTATTCTCTTTGTGAAATTGACTCTAAAATTAGTCAAATTCATACAAGTAATTTTATTAACGACGAACTCGAAATGATGAAGCAGTTCCGTAGCATTGATATTTACCTATAGGTATGTTGTGCACACGTAGCATTCTCAAAATGCAACTCTCGTAATAAACAAATACGGAGTATGAATAAGAATCTTTCAACAAATAAAAATGAACAAGAAAATACCAAAAAGAAAAGACGTAGAAAAAGAATGGCACTACTTTATGGATCTATCAATCAAAATTTTAATCCCAACACATCCTTTATCTCCATTTGTTTTTCTTAATTCTTTTCAAATCATATATTCAACACGGAAACACCTTTACACATTTCTTAAATTATTTGCATGTAATTTATGTCTTGCATTTCTTCAAATATGTATCTACAAATTTGAATTGTAACACATTAATAGTTGACTAATGCAATGCAATGTTGTTACATATACTTTAGTCATAGTTAATCTTGATCTTGGTTTCAAGTTCTGTTTCAGATTCTTGAATAATTATATACACAAGTTTGTGAGTAATGGTGGCTGAGGCATGGCTACTCAAGGTGACAAGCCAAGTGCGTGCAAATTTCAAGCATGCCCTTCTTCTTGAAACTTCAAAAAAAGCAAATACTAAAAAACAACAAGTCAAAGAAAGTATTGGAATTCTTTGTTTTGAAGTTGCTAATTTGATGTCTAAAACTGTTTTTCTTCACAAATCATTAGCTGATAAAGAGATTTCAAAGTTGAAGTGTGAGTTGTTGAATTGTCAAGGAATCAAGAATCTTGTATCTTGTGATGAAGCTTATATTATTGAGATGGCATTATGTGAAAAGCTGGAAGAGTTGAGTGGAGTAGCTGGGGTGATTTCTAGGTTAGGAAAGAAGTGTACTTTACCAGCTTTACAAGGGTTTGAACATGTGTATGGAGATATAGTGAGTGGAGTTATTGAAGTGAAGGAATTGAGTTTTTTGGTTAAAGATATGGAGGGAATGGTGAGGAAAATGGAGAGGTTAGTGAATTTAACAGGTGCCCTTTACGGTGAAATTGCGGTTTTAGGTGAATTGGAGCTAACTACCAAGAAGTTCCAGCAGAGTCATCTTGAGGAGACTAGAAAGGCTTTTGAGCAAAAATTGATGTGGCAAGAACAAGATGTGAAGCATCTTAAGGATGTTTCACTTTGGAGTCAGAGTTTCGATAAGGTTGTGGAGATGTTGGCAAGAACAGTTTGCACGATATATGTGAGGATTCGTGATGTTTTTGGATCAGAATTAGGGAAAAGAAATGGAAGTTTAGATCATAAGGTTGATAGCGGGGAGAAATTTGGTCATAATGATGTGAAACTCGGGAAATCTGGCCCTATGAAGCGAGGTTTGAGGAAGAAGAGTGGCAGTGACAAGTCTGGATTGACTGAGAAATATAGCTGTGATACGAAAAACTCAAATGTTAGGATCCCTAAGCTTGAAGAGCAACAGTTTCGAGCTGATAATTTCGATTTTCTATGCGGAATGGGGCCAGGAAGGATTCTCATGGAGTGTTTAACTTTGAGTAGTCCTGTCACAAAAGTGGATGATGATAATGGATTCAATGATCATGAGGATAGAAGCAATCCTTTAGGTTGTTGCAGTGTTGTGAATGGTGAGAAAAAGAATAATCCAAAGCGCTCAGGTGGCATCGATTCACCCCAAACTAGTACTTCCAATTTAAGTTTTGTGAGCTATACAAATTTTAGTCCCAAATGTAGTTTTATGGCCTACGCTACTCCTAGCACCATTGGAGGCTCTGCGTTAGAGTTGCGTTATGCTAATATCGTGATTGTCATAGAAAAGTTGCTTATGTATCCGCATCTGGTTGGCGAGGAAGCAAGGGATGATTTATACTTCATGTTACCAACAAACTTAAGAATGTCACTGAAAATGAATCTCAAGTCTTTTAAAGAGGATTTTGCTGTATATGATGGTTCTCTGGCTCGTGACTGGAAGGAAAGGCTTGACCAAATACTACAGTGGCTCGCTCCTCTGGCACAGAACATGATCAGGTGGCAAAATGAAAGGAATATTGAGCAGCAACAAATTATTAAGCGGACTAATGTTCTCCTGCTCCAGACTTTGTATTTTGCTGATAGGGTGAAAACAGAGGAGGTGTTATGCGAAGTTCTAATTGGTTTGAATTATATTTGTCGCTACGAGCATCAACTTGATGCATTATTGGATTGTTCAAGCAGTTTTGATCTTGATGATTGTGTGGGGGAGTGGCAGTCACCATACTGAGGTTCAATATATATAAATGTTGGCATCTTTGTTGGATTAAAGATACAATTGTTGCGGTCAGTTTGCCAATCTCGAATGGCTTCTATGGTTGTGGTCAGTTTGCCGAACACGAAGGGCTTTTATCGTGAACTCGAACTTCAGCATAGTGTAAATATATCTTTCTTTTGGACAGATAGTGTATACTAGAGTTTGGTCATTGAAGAACTCTGATTCATATAAATGAGTTCAATTTATTCTTTGTGAAGTTATACAGTTATAGTCTTTTACAGTAACTAATTTGTTTTTCGTTTTTCATTTTCACTAAAATGTGGACGAAAATGACTAGTGCAGTAGGGTTGCTGAACTAGTTTATGATTTCGACCTCTGTCAGATAAACTTACGAGACACACCTAAGTTATCGGAAGTCACAATGTGTACCTTTGTAATGATCGTGATTGGAATAAGTTCCTAAATAGAAATCATTTAATCTAGGAGTACGATTCTTGGAATTGTATATTATGTGAATTATTAGGAGTATGACTCTTGCAAAGTTTCAAACTCAACTTGCTCTTCAATTGCCCATGCCCCCCATGCATGTTGGTTTTGCTTGCCTCTGGTATTTGCTTAATAGCTTAAGATGTATCATATGTCTGACTTTTCTTATTCTCATTTTCCCACTTATGGCGTTTTTTCGGTCTGATGCTTTTATTCTGTGTGTTATTGTGACAACCCGGGTCAAATCCCGAGTCTTTTTTCGAAAATCGGGTCAAGTCCCGATTTCCAAATCTGAAATAAGTCAAAGTAAACTGACCCAAATACAACAACTTGGGTAATCCACAAGCCCACCACAGGCCCCCAAAAGATCATGATTTGTTGGTGCATTTAGTAGTAGTACTTTTACTTATATACTGAACAAATTATCTCAATCTATTCGATGTGGGATTGGGGTGTTACAAACTCCCCCACTTAAATTCTTGACGTCCTCGTCAACACCTCCGGTAACATGACGAATCAAGCTTTCGAGAGTTGGCTTTGATACCATATGTGATAACCCGGGTCAAATCCCGAGTCTTTTTCGAAAATTGGGTCAAGTCCCGACTTCCGAATCCGAAATAAGCGCAAAGTAAACTGGCCCAATTACAACAACTTGGGTAATCCACAAGCCCACCACAGGCCCCCAAAAGATCATGATTTGTTGGTGCACTTAGTAGTAGTACTCTTGCTTGCTTATATACTGAACAAATTATCCCAATCTACTCGATGTGGGACTGGGGTGTTACAAACTCCCCCACTTAAATTCCTGACGTCCTCGTCAGACCGAACAGATAGGCCATAGGCCCAGATCGTACCTCTCTAGCCATTGTGGGATAATACCGGCTGGCTTCGTGTCCCCACCTCCGGACCTCTGTCCATTGTGGGATAATACCACCAGTCTTCGTGTCCCCATCTCCGGCAACTTTGACGAATCAAGCTTTCGAGAGTTGGCTCTGATACCATATGTGACAACCCGGGTCAAATCCCGAGTCTTTTTCAAAAATCGGGTCAAGTCCCGACTTCCGAATCCGAAATAAGCGCAAAGTAAACTGGCCCAAATGCAACAATTTGGGGTAATCCACAAGCCCACCACAGGCCCCCAAAAGATCATGATTTGTTGGTGCATTTAGTAGTAGTACTTTTACTTATATACTGAACAAATTATCTCAATCTATTCGATGTGGGACTGGGGTGTTACAAACTCCCCCACTTAAATTCCTGACGTCCTCGTCAGACCGAACAGATAGGCCATAGGCCCAGATCGTACCTCTCTAGCCATTGTGGGATAATACCGGCTGGCTTCGTGTCCCCACCTCTGGACCTCTGTCCATTGTGGGATAATACCACTAGCCTTCGTGTCCCCACCTCCGGCAACTTTGACGAATCAAGCTTTCGAGAGTTGGCTCTGATACCATATATGACAACCCGGGTCAAATCCCGAGTCTTTTTCAAAAATCGGGTCAAGTCCCGACTTCCGAATCCGAAATAAGCGCAAAGTAAACTGGCCCAAATGCAACAATTTGGGGTAATCCACAAGCCCACCACAGGCCCCCAAAAGATCATGATTTGTTGGTGCATTTAGTAGTAGTACTTTTACTTATATACTGAATAAATTATCTCAATCTATTCGATGTGGGATTGAGGTGTTACAGTTATGCCATAGTGCGCACTGTGCAAGGGCTCAAGCCTGAGGTTCAGAATCAGTCTTTTAGGCCGACTATGCATCAACTAGTTCAGATAACATTGTAATATATGGTCTTAGGGTAAGTACAATACAATGTCATTGGAGGTGTTATTTCTATACTATAGTTTGAATTATAGAAGATAACACTCCAATATAGAATCAAGTATAAATGTAGCTATAATTGCGACATAAGTAGGAAATTGGAGGAAAATGAATATAAAAACACATATTTTAGCAAATTCAATGTTATACTTTACCTTATTGGTTGAAAAATTACTTAATTTTGCATTTATTGGTTCTATTTAAAACCATGCATTGAAACATGAAATCCATTTTAGCACCAAAGTGTATTTTTTTATTTCATATTATAGCATTGAACTTGTTCTTATAGTTTGCAAAATATTGTTAGCAAGTATAAATTACAAAAATAAAATTTATAAATGGTAAATGTTGATGATGATAGTAATTTTTATCAAAAAATTATAAAAAAACAAGTTATCTAAAAGAATATGTTATACCAACTTATAAATTTATATATACAATTTTTAATTTATTAATTTATTTATTACACAAACACGCGTAAATTCAAAAGCCCTGGCTTAAACCCAAGTCAAACGTCCTCTTGCAAGACTATTGTGATAAAACGTAGTTAAATTATTGTTAGCCTTGTATAAGAAATGGACTCATAAATTCATAATCAAGAGGGGCCGTGTAATAATCATACAAGGTCCGGACTCATTGGTTGTAGGCCAGATTGGGCACAGAAGGTTTTGGTTGGGCTTTACTATCACTATTTGAAGGCCTAACAACTCATTTTCTTTTTGGATGTTACGAGTCACACGGTTAGTGAGTTATTCCATCTCAACTCGTAAAATATTTAAATTTGGTTTGATAATAATTGAATCGAACTCAAATTTGAATTATTCAAATATTTTATAAATCTAGCTCGAATTTTAAATCACTCAGCTTGTAAGGTTCGCGAGTCTAATTGAACTTGTATTTATTTTATTATTTATATGTTATTATATAAATTGAGTTGAACATGAGTCGAACTTATCAAATTTGAAATTTTGTTCATTTTTAATAGAATTGATTCGAGATTTCAAGCCGAATTCGAACATATCCACCTATTATCTAATTGAGGTCAAAATTTGAAAATTATGACATGATCGAGTTCAAACTCGAGTTCAAGTCTGAGCTATTTAGTTGAATTCAAACTGGATATGCACGGAGTCTGAATTATTTAATTGAACTCAAATTAAATAATGTTCAACTCGACTCGTTTACCTCTTATTTCGATTTACAAATTAACTTGAATATTAGAATAGTGAAACACTGTATACGCTTGAAAATATGACGTTGTTACCTTTTAGTATAATCTAAATATTATCGGGTAATCCATCGATAGAATTGAAAGCATTTCAAAATATATATTATTGAGATTTCACTGTGTTATAAAAAGAACTGGGAAATAAGTTTTTTTAAACGGTGATTATTGCGCATAAATAAAGTTGAGGCAGTTTACTAATCAAATCAGATTTTAAGCGGTTTTTTTAAGGTATAGAAGAATGGTTATTATGGGATGATACCAACAGGGTTGATGAAAGTAAGTCGCACAGGTATCTTAAGAGACGATCAAATCATCATTACATATATAGGTTAAAGTTTTCAAATGGAATATAAATCGACCAAGATATATATTGTGCAAATATATTGCACAACATAATGAAAGATATATGAGTCGCGTTCCTAAGAATGATCTAAGTAATTATTTAAGGTTAAAACGATTTTTCATATAAATGCACCAGTGCTTGATTATAATTATATAAAATTTTATATATTTACAAAAATGTCAAAACTTTTTTTACAATAGAAAACATTTTAATCAGAAATAATTTTCCTAAGATTGACATTTTTTCTCAATTTATATTGTGTACTGCATTGAATTTAATCATATATATAATATATATTAATCATGTCATTAATATATAAATTTAATTTTTTATTTAATATTAATGTGTGCAAAATAAAAACTACATAATATTTAAATAATAATAATCTAAATATACAAAGTATTCTTAGTATTAAATTATAATAATGTTCTATTAATAAGTTCATTTATTTGATTTTTCGCTTTCAACAAAAAACTTAACATGAGTAGGAAGTTATATTTAGGGATGAGCATAAATATTCGAAAATTAAAATATTTTATTTTTTGTGTTGATATTTGATTTTAAAAATCTGGAAATTTGAATATTTAATCCGATTTTTTGGGATTAGATATCATATTTGAATGTTTTATATAAATTCCGGATCTCAACTTTTCTAAATTAGGATCCGATTTGGTGCTATATTTTTCTTAAAATATTTATTTCTGTAATTAATAATCAATGAATATTAAAGACAAACAGTGAAAGGCATCATATAAAATTAATTATTAAGTAATCACTAATAAAAGAATTACTTTAAAACTTCTTAAAATATTATGATTAATAGGTGGGAAAAAAATTAAAAATACACTAAACAAAAAAGTATTTTAATTTACTTTAACTTATGACATAAATAGGTATTGTGATAATAAATCTTTTTAAAATTTACTTACGAGGACTATTAAAATCTAAGATTTTAATGTCTAAAAATAATATAATTAAGATTCACAAATTTAAATAGATTTGATCCAAATATAATAAAATAAATTAGTTTTTATAAATGAAACTATATTTTAAAATATTAATCTGAATTCGAATTATTCAGCCGAACCAGAATCAAATTAAAATTTTAATAATTTAAAACCAAATATTTAATCCAATTTTAATAGATTGGACATAATATCTAATTTTACACACCCCACATGATTAGGGCGGTAAATGAGCCGATACTCCGAACAATTTGGTATTTAGCTCGAAAAAATTCAGATCGTGTTCGATTCAGTTTATAAACGAACCGAATATGAACACAATTTTTATGTTTGGTTAATAAATGGGCAGAATTTGAGCACAAAGTAGTTCAACTTAAAAGTTCACGAACAAGTTCGATTATAATGTTCGTAAACATAGTTGGTGAGCATGTATGTGGACTTATTCGAAATAAATTCATGAACACGTGTTCATAAACATTTACGATAAATAGTAAATTAATTTGTACATATTTGTTTACAAATTAAGTCACTAATTTATCTATTTTGCTTGTTTAAAAATATTCATAAATTTTTCGTGATAATGAGTTTGTAAACTAATTAAGGTATTCATGAACACAAGTTCGTGAACAATAATCATGAGTTGTTCGTGAATATATAGTAACTCATGAGATGTGTTGTTGAATGGTTCTTGAACATATTCATAAATGTAAATGAGTCAAATTTAAACAAAATATTTAGCTATTTTAGCTCGATAAGAGTTCGAGTTTGAATTCGTAAACTTTTAAAGGAGTTGAACATAAATAACCTCAAGTTCGGCGGTTCGACTTACTTATACCCTACACCTGATCATAGCTAGACGGTCTATACTATTGTCCGTTGATTCTTAACTTTAGGAGTTCCTTAAGTTTATATATGAAGTGAAAAATTAATTTAGTCAGTAATTAATGTTAATTTAAATTGTTGCTTCAATATGATGTTAAATTATATATTTATATTTTATGCATTTATTTTTTTATTGAAAAATATATTATAAATAATATAATTTTATTTACAAAAAAATTGATAAATGTCAAAGATTCCCGTTGCCTATTATGAAAATTAAAACTGAAAAATAATTTTAAATTCAAGGATAAAAGACGTATTTATCAATTTGCATCACTAAAATGAGTCGATTGTCCTGACTAGTAAGTAACATTTAATTAATTGTATAAATTACAAGTATATAAAGAACCTATATATAAACTGCAAATAAAAAATTCACATAGAACATTTTAACATTTTTGATTTTTGATATCCCTGCTTTACTAAATAATAATGCGATGCACTTGCAGCTTACAAACCTTTTAAAAAAGTCGAGCCTTCCCACACCACGACAAAGTACCTCTTTTTCATTCTGAAATTCAGTATTTTTACAGAAAGTGTGACATTTAATTTTTTCTCCTTTAAGAAAAATTTTCTCTTGAGATTCACAACTCCGTTAGTCTCTTTATATATATCGGACCCCCCTCCTTTAACAACGACGGGCCTCCAACCTTGGCAGGCGCATGGGACCCACCCAAACCCTAGCAAAAATTTAACTAAAAAAATACAAAACTCCAAGAGTAAAAACAACTACTAAAAACCAAAGCTTCCTAGTCATCACATAAAGCAGCTCATCAAATCAAAGAAATTAAGTTTAGACTATTTCCATGTAAATTACCAACTATGTATGTATAGTTTTCATTTGTTATAATCTAAATCTAATCGGCTGTAAGTATCTGACCCAAGTGCCCTACAATATTTTTTGTCTTAGCTTTAATTAGCTAGTGTGCTTTATACTTTTCTCTTTTGTTCTTGTAAGTGATTCTATGTATCTATCCATTTTTTACAGAGCGTTTGCATCTCTTCTTAATTACTAGATTTGTTCTCTTAATTAGCTCCTATCTATACTAATCACTAAATTAATTTGCTTTCTTAACTTTCACTCTCTTGTATTATCTATCTATATCTTAGTTAATATCATACTTGATCGATCTACAAACTATTGCATCTAATTCTCTCCTTTAGTTTCTCTTTTATAATTCCATATTCATCATATATAATATAGTTTATAAAAGTTTAAAATATTTATTTGTCGAATCGAAGTCTCAAAATTCTGTGTGTTTTTGCCTCTAGGTCAAGAAATCGATTAATCGATTTTTTTTGCACTTGAGTTAATTGGTTAGAGAGCAATCATGGCTAATCCGTGGTGGACTGGACAGGTAGGGTTGCTTCCGGGAATCAATCCCGGAGGTTCTCCTCTGACGGTAAACAACAAAATTAATCAAGATCGCGCGATAAATAATAACAGTGGCGGTGATGAGGAAGACGAAGATAGAGATAATTGCGATGATCCTAACGAAGGAGCTGTAGTTGTGGGTTCTCGTAGACCTAGAGGCAGGCCTCCTGGTTCCAAGAACAAGCCTAAACCACCTATAATCGTAACCCGTGACAGTCCCAATTCGCTTCGTAGTCATGTCATGGAGATCGCTAGTGGAACAGATGTGGCAGAAAGTATAGCTCAATTTTCACGAAGGCGACAGCGTGGCGTTTGTGTACTGAGTGGAAGTGGATCCGTAGCTAATGTTACTCTTAGGCAACCAGCTGCACCTGGCGCGGTGATTGCACTTCAAGGAAGGTTTGAGATTCTGTCGTTGACTGGCGCGTTTTTGCCAGGACCAGCCCCGCCTGGATCCACGGGGCTGACAGTGTACTTGGCAGGAGGACAAGGCCAAGTTGTAGGAGGAAGTGTTGTAGGGTCACTCGTGGCGGCTGGTCCTGTTATGGTCATTGCTGCTACTTTTACTAATGCAACTTATGAAAGATTGCCTTTGGAAGATGATGAGGATGAGGGAATTGTAGGTGGAAATGGCGGTGGTTCACCTCCCGATATCGGAAGCAGTGGTGGCGGTGGCCAACACTCCGGCTTGCCAGATCCATCGGCTCTTCCGGTTTACAATATGCCATCTAATTTGGTACCTAATAATGGTGGTCAAATGACTTCTCATGATGCATATGCTTGGGCTCATGCATCTCGGCCGTCTTATTAAGATGAAAAAAAGAGAAGAAAAAGAACAATCATATCCCAATTAAAGAAAGGTAACATTAGTGAACAAGTTGATGTTTTGTGTTATGAATGTTATAAATTAAGTTAAAACAAGTTTGTGTGTTTATATATAGCTAGGAAGAGTGATGTGGAGAAGAGCAAACACTTTTTTTCTTCACATATGTATATATTGAATTTTGTTATCTTGATTGCGCAATAAAATGTTATTTAGATTTGTATAATCGTTTCTTAATTTAAGATTCATGCATGTATGTTCATATTTTAATTTATAGTTGGATGATGAATGAATATATTTTCTAATCATCTCGGCAGCTTATCAAGTTAGTTCAGTGGTTTAATATTATTAATCCAAGACACATAAATAAATTAACAATGTGCAGCTGTTAGTCCATCTGTTTAATATAATGTTTAATTGGTTTCATCTCCTAAGATTTAATTAATTATATAAGTTTGCAGTGTGCACAAACAGCTGTTTGAAGCTGTTACTTGAAAGTAGAATTATTGTATTGTTAAGATTTCTTTCGTTCATGATCTCATTGATCTGGTCTTGCCGTCTTAATTAGCAGTTTGTTCACCAAATGACTTAACTCGAGCTACCGGAAACTCAATTCATTTATTAGTATTGTTGCGATCTCGTTAAATATTATATATTATTTATAGTTGGTGAAGGACGAATCCGTACTTTAGACAGATTGTTTTGGCGTCGATTTCTTTCTTTCTTTTTTTAAATGAGTTGTCTTCTTAAACTCCTCTTTTGGTAATTAATTACTTGAGCTATAATATTGTTTGTAATTTCGTTCATGTTTTAAGAATCTTATACATTTGTTCATTCATATATAGGGTTTATTGCGTTTTTACATCATACTCATTTGTGCACATTGAAAATTATTATAGTAGCGGATTGAAAAAATGTTACGGTATGGAAAGTGTGATTCTATTGCAACAATTTTAAAAATCATTTAGCCTAAAATTTTGGCGGCCTTTAAAATAGACAACTAGGCTTTTCAATTTTCTTAATGAGATTAATAGATTTTTCTCTGTTAAGTTTGTTGTCGAAAAATATTATTGTCAAAATTTCTGCCAAATTTACTGTTGAAAATAATCCATAGAAGTCTGTCACAGTTGCGCCAAAGTTTTTGTCGCAGTCATCATCAATTGTGTTAGGGATTGTGGTGCTAACATTGTAATCAACTATAAGTTACTTAGATTAATTAGAAATTAACTAAGTAAAATGTACTGTCATATGTATATTGACAGTATGTTTAGTTATCACTTGTAACAGTTTGTATAAAAGCTAAATACGTGACAGTAAGTCTCAATAGTTACTGGCTTGTAAAAATGTAATAGCATGATCTATAATGTAGAAGTTCACAAAGTGTTCATGCACAACATGGATCAAATCATTGACAGTAACATTCTGCAAACTGAAGCCTACGACAACATATTCAAGTGACAACACATTTGGAACAAACGACAACAACTATTCTCTTGACAGTAAACTTGGCGGAGAATGGAGATTCGAAGACAACAAGTTTTACTGACAATAACTTTGGCGGGGATAGTTGACATCAACATTGGCGGAGATAGTTGACAGTAGCTTTGGAAGACAACATGTTTTAGAAGACTATCAAGTTTGACAGTAAAATATGCCGAGTCAAAGATACTGTCACCAAAGAGAAGCTAAAGGTTGACAGTAACCTTTTAGTGAAGCTGACAGTCTGTTTCAGGTAGCAGACTAGGTAGTGAAAATTCAAGGATTGATTTTGACATTACTCTCTAGTCTGTCAAACCTACTACTGCAACTTGAGAGAAGACAAGTAAAAAGATAAAACATGCTCAAGGAGTCAAGGATGTCTGTACATCTCAGAACAAGTTTATCTACAAATGGAATGAAGACAAATTTGAATAGAAAAAGTGAAATTTCTATTTCAAGTTTTGTTCTAGGAACAAGAGAAAGTAACTTGTAAGTGAGAGATGTGCCTCAGTATAAATACACATGTCTCACAAACACTTTCCCTAATGCAACTGAACTTAACTTTTTCTCAAGTATAGAAACACTAGCAAACTCTTTGTTATTGTATCTATTGAAGCTGGAAATATTTTCCAGTCAGTTGTAGCAAATAAAAATTAATAAAATTAATTTTTTAAGTTAAACACCTTTCTTCATTTGCTTGCTTATTGTTGTTTGCATTTAATAACTTACTTTTATTACTGACTTGTTTGTTATTAACAAGAATAGTGATAATTTTGTAAGTTGCATTCAACATTTCAACCCCCTCTTCTGCAACACTATACTGTTTAACAAATTGTATTGTCAACAAACTTACTGTCTTTAAACATACTGTTTTCAAATCACAGTTTTTAATTAATAAATAAATCTTAACAATGTATCCATATTTTTTCCCCATAATTATAAATTATAGTCACATTATTCCAATGACACAACTTATATAATTCGATGTATGTTAGTTTATGTCCCTCGTTAAGACAAAGTAAAATCTCACTCAACAAGGTTTATATATATATATATATGTGTGTGTGTGTGTTTCAGAATGTGCGTAAATTATTTTTATATGTCACACTATCTAGTAACCGGATTTTATGATTCGATACGCGATCAAAACGGGAGATTTTTAAAAATTCTTTTTTAAAATCTATTTTCGATATCACAATCTTTAAAAATCAAATTAATTAAATATTTCAAATAAAATAAAATGGGTCAAATAAAAAAATATAATTTTAATAATACTACTCAGCAACAAAAAGTCACTTACCTTAATTCCGTAAACAAAAAATTCATATAATATTTTGAACATATATTCAATTCTTACTACTCAACCAAAAATATCACATATAAGACATCTAAAATGTTGAACTTCTCAATGATTTCAATACTGACCAAATATGTACTTGACCTTTTTGAGCCTTTAAATGATATTTTCTGCAAAAACATAAACCCCGGAAGTTGTAGAGACCGGAAAGATTTTTTTGGAAAAGTCCAGAATCAGCGAATTCCGATTTATGATATATTTACTATAAATTTTACTACCTATGTCCCACCCAATTGTTAACGTTTCGGAGAGAGGGTCCGGCACGCATTTTAAGGTGAATATAAAGTATATTTCCATAACTTATTTTTATAATTTTCTATTTTTGAATGTTTAAATTTGTATTCAGAAAAAAAAATTAAAAATAAGTTATGGAACTATATTTTTTATATTCATCTTAAAATGCGTGTCGGACCTTCTCTCCGAAACGTTAATAATTGGGTGGGACTGAGGGAGTACAAGATAGCTAAATTGTGTATGAAAAATCTTAGGAATTGCAATAACAAAGACGAAAAAAAAATTGTATCGAAAGAAATTTACCATTGTTTAATCTTAGTGACTCGAAAAGAATATAAAAAAATAAAGTTACCTTAATATATATATATATATATATATATATATATATATATATATATATATATATATATATAATACCAATGAATATTTTTTGTTTGCAAAGCTAGCCTAATGAACTTTTTTTTTGTTAAATTTATATATTTTATAGAGATAAAAAGAGTAGCCTCTACTGAAATTACCCCGACTCCATGAATGAGTAAAAGTCATATTACAAAAGCATATAGAACATACCTCATAGTTCATGAGACAAAAGTTAGACATAGACATTGGGCTATCAAGACTCAATATCTAACTATCAAACCAATTCCTAATCCTGCACACTAGGCAACGAATCTTTCATGATGTCCCCACCATCTGGGACATTTAGGTTCTTAATGGACTCATTCCGTCCATCATCATCTTCCAAGCCAGTAGCACCATCAGCCGTCATCATTAACTACTGCTTCTCCATCAGTAGCACCCACCCTAGTAAAAACACCCCCAACCTGCATAGATTCAACACCAACAAGCTCATGAGGAATCATATTAAAGAGATAAGGGTAGGCACATACAACATATTTAGTTGAAAAGAAAATAGTGCACCGTAAGAACAATTGATAGTGAACCTTGATCATATCCCTATGATCATTAGATTGAGTGTAAAGAAAAATCATTATATGGCTGCGTCTAGGGTCCAGAACACCCATATTAACAAGCACCTTAACCTCTGCAAGAGGTTCACATTTGTTGACAGCTTCATGTATAGTAGAAGACAAAACAATAGGTTGACCTACTGCTAGGGTAATATAAAATAACACTCTAATTGTCCAGTAAAGGAAGGGCATATTAGAAAACTTAGTCTAGAGACTGACTTTGTGTAATCAAATATTATTAGGGGGAACATGTTCAAAATAATTTTTCAAATAAAATAAGTGACCATTACTTCAAGAGGATTATGTTTCAGAGCCCTATTAACACAATAAGAGTCCTTAAACTTAAAGAAAAGATAGCCACCATAATTCTTAATCAAGTTCGCCAAAAAAACATGGCCATATAATTTTAAAGCATCAGTTTTACCATCATGAAAATCCAAGTTCATAGAATCATTTAATCCAAAGCAACAATCTTTCCAAAACAAGGAAGACGAATGTAAGAAATCAACTTACAGTTTTACAAAAATCTCACCATTAGCTCTAAATAGAATGTTATTATGATCGACATAATCAACGTCTATAACGTGTGAACTAAAGTAATGAGATGGAAGAACCTGTATGTGACCATATACATGTTCATTGAGTAAAGAATCTTGATTTTTGGGGTTGGTGAGATCTAGATTTTGACCAATACCATCTTTCATCAGCACTCTCTGGTTCTAGTTACTTAGACCAACATGATGACTGAAAAACTTAGGATGAAGCGAAGCATTGTAAGAAATTATGGTAACCAGTGATGAGGAGAAATCAGAAATGGACACAAAAAGAATCCAAGTGAAATCGAGTTTAGGGAGAAAGGAAAAAAAGAACGGAGATGAGAAAAAAAAGGGCCATATAAGGAAAAAGAGGGGGCGGAGAAGTCGAAGAGAAGGAAAAAGAGAGAAAAGGAAAAGGAAAAGTAAGAGAGAGAAGAAAGAGAGCCGACTCTCATTTGAATTTAGCCTAATGAAATGTTTCTTTTTTACTAAGTTAATTTTATATTAGAAAAGATAAAATGGGATTAATAAACTTCACCCAACTCCTTATCGAGATGACCATATAAGGTTCAAAGGAGAATTGCACCTAACCAACATCTTCAACACAAAACAAGATAAAACAAGTTAATAATTGAAACTTAACAACATTCATTTGATAGAACCATCATCCTAGCCTTCTTGGTCTATTTTATTCCTTTGTATTTGATCCTCTTATGTGTTCTCCTGAACTCCAAGTTCATGAGTTCCAAGTGCTCTCCCAGGTCCTGACATCTCAAGGTGTTTTGCACTTCCATCTTCTGGAGATTTCTTGTCCTCGTAGCACTTCATATGCCTGTCTGCGACTCTTGCATACCTGCAGATTCAAGATTATTATCCCCTTGGACATCTTGAGCTTTAAACCTCTGCTTACTTTGAAAAACTTCCTCAATGTCTTCTAGTTTCCTCTTAAATGAGGTAGACGAGTCTGTGTATGAGGGTTCATCCCTATAAGCATTGGAATCAGAGTCCTAATCAACATTGATGAAGATATAGCCTTGTTTTTTTTAGAGGGGGAATCATCCAGCAAGAAAAGGTCATGTAAGGCTTGACAAGAGCAAATAACATGATGAGTAGAGAGACAAAATGTGAAGAACATAGAGTCTTGGTATCTAACCTTGACCAGAGCCATATAATCATCCGAAAGACCATGCATTTTAACCAAGACTGAACTGGGTCTGAAATGCAAAGCATAAATTTTATAAGAATATTTGCAGTAATTCTAGATGTCCCTGGATTGAGCAAGAGGTGCACCTATGACACTACTAATATAGCATAGACTTTTAACAATCCAGTAAAAGAAAGGGACATGAGTGAAGCTAACCCAAATATTCACCTTATCATTAGGGTTGACAGGGGCTTATTCGAACCAGGGTTTCAAACAGAACAAAAATCCATTAATTTCAAGAGGACTAAATTTCAAGGCCTTCAGCATATATCTTTCACTCTTAAATTTAAACACCAGATAACCTCCATAATGTTTTAAAACATTAATAAGACCAGTAAAGCCATACAACTATATAGCAAACTTCCGAACAAAATCAAAATCAAAGTCATTCACATATACTACAACAATTTTTCTAGATTAAAGAAGATTCATGAAAAAAGTCAATAGGCGGTCTGACACAAGGGCATCCAGTTGCTCTAATTAGTACACTATCTTTCAAAGTGACTAAGTCTTGTGAACTAAATAGATGAGAGAATGAAAGAACATGTTCATTCTCCATCTTCTGTGGAGTCTGGCTCAGGGTCGTGGTATAGATGGCAAGATGAGTGGACTTCTGCTTTGAATCTTCATTCTTCTTGTTGGTAGGAAAGATCTTTACTTGTAGAGATTCATTATGGGAGATGGTGTTAGGGACCTGGTACGAATACATCTTGCTAGGAGCGGATAGCTTGAGATGGCAAGGTAAAATGAAGAGTGGTCGTGGAGCGAGAAAATAATATAGGTCCTCTAAAGGAAGCCTTAAAAAAAGCAGAAATGGATGGCTCATAGGACAATCGATTGAGAAGAAAGGGGAAGTGAAGCGACGGAGAGAGAGGGGGCAACAGAAGAGTAAAGTAAGAGAGATAAAGATAAGGGTTGGAAGGCGACTCTCATTACAATTTTGAACGCATAAAGTTGTAGATGTTTGTTGGTGTAGAAACAAATAATAGTAGTATAATGGAATGTTGTTTGTATGAATATGGTCGATTTTACGGGGAATAAGTACATACTCCCTCCGTCCCTAATTAATTGTTCATTTTTGACTTTAAACGCGTATTTTAAAGTGCGATCGCATAGTTTCATAAAAATATTATTTTAATTTGAACGCGTATTTTAAAGTGCGATCGCATACTTTGAACACATATTTTATTTTATTTTCAAATAAAAATATTATTTTTGTAAATAAAAATAAATTATTTTTATAAATAAAAATAAAATTTTATTTATAAAAAAAATAAAAATAATTTATGAAATTAGGCAGTCAATACATTTTAAAATACATATTCAAAGTAAAAAATGAACAAGTGATTAGGGACGAAGGGAGTATTATATTTAATTTATGCCTCTTAAATTCAGATGATTTCTTGTTTTTTCTGAGTTATAGGTTTAGTTATTTGTAGTACTCCCTCCGTCTTTTTATAGTTGTTCATTTGAATTTTTATGCGTATTTTAACACGCATAAAACATATAGATAAAAAATTTATTTTTCAATTTTCATTTAAATAAAAATTTAAATATTAAACTTTTATTAGAAAAAATAAATTACTGAACTATATTTTTTATGTCCGTTAAAGTACGTGTAAAAAATTAAACAGATACTAAAATGGGACGAAGGGAGTATCATTCTAAATTTTAGGAAAGAAGAAAGATAATTAAAGGCCATGAATTTAGTAAAAAGTTAGAATATACATATGTATATATATGTGTGTGTGTTTATTTCATTCAAAATTCAAAATATAATATATATATATAATTTTAATATATAATTTTAAAAAATATAAATTAAATGAAATAAAAGGTGTACAAGAAATTAGAAATCAAAATGATAAAAATGGAAAGGGAAGAAATTAATATGAGAAGATACAGCATATATACTGTACTTCATGATTCGTGATCCAACAAAAACAGTAAATGATTTTGTCCCATGCAAGTACCCCATCCACTCCTTTTTACATGTAGCCTAACCCATCCATTCAATTCTAATTATTCGATGTATAAGAAGCATTATGAAACAACCTAAAATTCTAAATACAAAATAATTCGCCACTCTGTAGCTTTTGTCTGGATTACTACTTAATTATCTCCGTTTTTGTTGAGTAAAGTGGAAGAGTTTTATAAATACATAACACCATCGTACTATGATATTGATTAAATTTTGAAAAATTAAAAATGTTTGTTAGAATTTTTAAATAATAATATTGTAGTAATGAATTTTAGTTTTAACACTACTAAAAGCTTTATTTTCAGTAATAAATTATAATTCGACCCTGATTACTCAGATTTTGACCACACCGAATTTAATTTTCTTGAAATTTTAAAAATTTAAATGTTAGGTAAAAATGAAGAGAATTTATTAAAAATTTTATAATAAACCTTCTCTTATCACATGAAGTTATTTTTTGAGCCGAAATGAATCACTATGAATACATCTTTTACAAATTCATTTCTCTTAATGACTGAAATTAATCACAGATATTACGAGTCACTCAAAAGTTTATTTTTAAATTGAAAATGGATCACTAAGAATTTATCTTTTGAAATTTTATCTACCTTAATGTTCAATATCAATTATGAAATTATTAGAGTAGGAATATTAAATTTGGTGTATTACGTTGTTCAAAAAAATAATTAAAAAAGTCTGGTGTAGTATGAAAAATGTGGAAAAGTGTTATTAGAAAAATACAACTGTTAGATAATATTTTTAATATATACATATTTTCATATATAATATAAGAAAATAATATTTTTAGAGAGGTTTAATAATGAACACTTTCAGTAAAAATTAAAAATAATTTTTTTTCAAAAGTACGGAACATATTTTCTCGAAAAACAGCTTTCAGATATTTTTTTTACTTTTAAATTATATCAAATAAATTTTTACTTACTTTTGAGAAAAACAAAACTGATATATTATCTATAATAAAAATACCAAACAAGCTAAGAGGTTATACATTATTTTTAACCAAAATACCAAAGAGATCCAGTTCACGCCATCTTTCAAATATCATGTTAAAGTTTAAAATTATTTCAAAATTTTAAATTTGTAGAATAAATATGTACTTAGATTTTACTTCAATTTTAACATCTAACAAACATTAAGGACCCTTTTCACATGAATTCACGTGGCATGGTGCTTATATAATCATTGATAATTAGCGAGCTCGAACTATTTACAACACTCCAACGCTAGTCGGCTAGTGTAATGGACCCTCTATTTGTTCAATAATTGTTCAACGTTTTGGATTAGCAAATGAATATTAAAACGAATTATAAATCCAATTCACAAGTGGCGATCTTAATTTGACACAATTAGTTAAAGTTATTCATGTTGTACATCACCATGAAAGCGAATCCACTAATTTTGTATTAATGAAATTTAGACCGCTCATTAGTATAAACTAATAATATTTTATATTAGTCCTGGAAGCGAATCCACTAAATTTGTATTCAATGGTGGGGATGCATTATATATGTCATCACCAAGTGTAAATCACCTACTCTACTGTTTGTCCCTTTTGTTAATTTCAACTCTATAAGTTGAATGTGCGATTCAATTCGGTTGCTAAATAAACTTGTTAATTACGTGGAGACAGCGTAGTTTAAACTTTAAATCTGATTGTTAGTGATCAAACATGATCAAAGATAGTGAATGCTAATATGTTAATTAAGAACCCTTCTAGCTTGTAGACGGAAAGCTTGCAAATATTTGAGCAAACATCACAGGATTAATATCACATAAATATCAATATATTTGTACATATATAGCAAGATATTTTTAAAATTTTTGGAATATATTTATTTATATCACATAAATATCAATATATAGTAGCTATTTGATTTAAAAATAATAATAAAATATAGGTTTATAACATGTGCGATATACAAGTCTTTTTTAATATTTTATGATTTTATTAGACTAGCTTACAACTTATGCAAATCACGGGCGAGATTTATAAATTATATATTAATTATTTTATATGATTTAAATATTTTTTTTTTTATATTGGCTATAATAATATAATATATAATAAAAATTATTTATTGATAAAATAATATTATTATTTTAATATTCATGAGATTTAATTAATAAGTTTTAATATTCACGAGATTTAATTAATAAATTATAATTTCATGTAGAAGTGAAGTGATATATGTTATTAGATTGTTGTACAAAAAATGACTCACCGATGATAGCGTTATATGTAAAATATATATGTTTTAAAATTAAATTATAATTATATCATAATTGCATAAAAAAATCGTATAAAAAGAAAACTTACGGATGATAAAAAGAGTTGTATAAAAAGAGGACTTACCGGACGGATGACCAATTGACAATGCACGGATCCAATTGTTTTAGTATTTTCTTTATATAATTTGAATATTTTTTTATAATAATAATTAAATGTTTATTTAATATTCTATGTATATATTTTATATAATTTTTCATATATACTTTATTTGTATTTTAATAAAATAATGTTTGTGTGTTTTATTTAGAGATGTGTTTTATTTAGAGATTAATGTGAGATCTATTTTAATTAGGAGATTAGTGTTTAAAAAGTAGATCCAATATAACTATCCGACCCAAATACCTTTATTTAAGGGATTTATTAGAAATATTTTAATTAAAATTTAAATAAAAGAGTATATTTTAATGTAGGTAAAATATAATATAATTTTAATATTCAACAATTTTAATTATAAAATTTTAATTATAAATAAATTAAAGTGTTTGAGTGATGAGGAAAATTGAAACATGTTAGTAGATTGTGAGTACAACTATATATAGAAAAGTTTGTTTAAAATAATATAATATAAAAATATTGATAATATAGATATAACAGAGTGGTAAAATTTAATTAATGTTAATAAAATAGTATTATTATTTTAATATTCATAAAATTTAATATTCATAGAATATAATTTAAATATAATATAATATTATTATATCCATGATGATGAGTTGTATAAAAGGAGTACTATCAGGGTTAGGGTTAGAGTTGTATATAGGGTGTTGATGTCAGTCTTCTAATTTGAACATACGAGTATTGATTTGTGTTTTGATAAATAATTTGTGTTATGCGATTAAAATAGAGAAATAGATGAAAACTTAAAAAATGCATATTGTTTATCATAAATTTTAATGATATATTAAATAAAAATTATAGGATAAACTTTAATGATATATTAAATAAAAATTATAGGATAAGTAGGATTCGTAAAAAAAAATATAGAATATAATTTAAATATAATATAATATTATCATATCTTATATAAAAGGAGGAACACTGGGGTTAGAGTTGTATGTATGGTTATATTCTTTTTAAAATATATTTTATTAAAATTCAATGGTTAAGATTGTTTCTATGGTTCACATAAAATTGAACGGTTAAGATTTTTTCTATGGTTCACCCAGTACCATACCAACGACCAAAATTTTTAGTATTTCGGTTATAATAATATACTAGCTTATATCCCGTGCGATGCACGGATGAATTTTTTTAAATTTTTAATATTTTTATTTTAATATTTTTTAATGATTTGAATTTATTTGTATTTGTATAATTTAAATTTAAATTTTATTTAATATTATATGTATATGTTTTTATATAATTTATTTGCATTTATATTTTAATAGGATAATTTTTGTTTATTTTGTATAGAGATGTATTTTACTTAGGAGATTAATGTGAGATATTTTAGTTAGAAGATTAATATGAGATTGTATTTTAGTAGTAATGTTTATATTTTTTAGAATTATAATGTTTATGAGTTGTTTGCATAAAATGAGGATTACTTGTGTTAGAATTTTATGTATGATTATATTCTTTTAAAATTATATTTTATTAAAATTTAACGGTTAAGATTATTTCTATGGTTCACTTAAAATTGGACGGTCAAGATCTTTTCTATGGTTCACTCAGTACCAAACCAACCGACGACCAAAACTTTTAATCTTTCGTCTTTAATAATATAGTATAGATTATAGATATACTATAATAATTATATATAATTTCTATAAAATTTTAGTGTAAATAATAAATTTTAATTAAAATAAAACCGCATATATATAATAAAATGTTTTATTTATATGTTTAAAATTAATAATATTTATATTTAATTTTAATATGTTGTTGAGAGGATTAACACTTTATAATATTGTTTAAAAAACACTTTATAATATAAAGTATTTTTTAACAATAAATATAACGATTATCATTTATTCATTTTAAATGATTTAACGATTATAATATAATACATATTAGAAGACTATTAAGACCAACCAAATTTTTACCACTTCAAATTTAATAATATAATTCTTAAAAAATTAAAAAAGAAGATGAAAGTGAAAAAATTAATAATATATACAAATTGTTGATCAAATGGATTAGTCAAATTATTTGGTGAGATCCAATGGATACTACACATTTTAAATAGTCATGTCACCTCCCGCGTGGAGAGTTCACTGTATAAAAAACTAGCTAAATTCAATAATTTAGCTGATTAAATCATCCTTTAAAATCGCTCGAAGTGGATGTATAAATGCTTGGTTATCTGGCTGATAACTTTATTAAAAAAAATCATTTGTATATATCTTATATATGTCGTAAAAAATATGTTACGCCTTAATTGGGAATATATTAAGTGCAATGACTGATTAGTGAATAGGCCTGCACTCTTGATCAGCTAGAAAGTATGTGTATTCAAATTAACTTAATAACGTTAACCAATTATCCCAAGTACGTACTGTGCTGTCTGTGCATGGTAACTAGCATTTCATATGGATTCTTCAATCTTCAACACTTTTTATCCAAACTGCTGCTCCCGATTGGCTAAGTATGAACTATAACCAGTAGATTAAGTTCTGTTCAAATTTAAAGCTTCAATGTTTAAGATTAAAAGTGATAAATCAGGCAGGGAGGCAATAGCATCAGTTAATTACTTCTTTTAGAAATTCTTTGTTGGGGAAAAGAGGAACATCTAATTAATCAATCCTTTAAGTAGAACAGTTGATATGATATAAATTAAAGCCCTAGCTCTCAAGTGCTTTGGTTAAGCATCATTTTACAAAGCTTATCTATGTGTATTACGACTCTAAATTATAAGTCTACTTAATTAATTCATATTTGAACTAATTTAATACTTCATGAGAATTTTCACACAAAAAAAACTTCATGAGAATGAGGAATGGCTAAATTAAAATTATAAGGGGTTTTTTGAAAAATACCTAAGGGTAAACTTTTTTTTATATACAAAAATACTGATTTTTTTAAAAAATATTTTGCAAAAATACGATCTTTTTAAAACGATTGCAAAAATACGGTTTTGCAACCATATTTACAACTGGAATAAACTGAAATTAATCACAAATGCAACTTTAAAATTTAATCACAATAATTATTTTTTGGTTGCATAACAAGTTGCACGAATAAAATTAAAATACAACCGTAAATGCAACCAAAAGCAATTTCAAGCTGCAACCAAAAACAATTTCGATTTTTTTTTTTGAGAAATAGAAAAATAAGTTGCATCTGCTTTTGGTTGCAAACCTATTTTCGCAAAAAGGTCAAAAAATCGTAAAATTGCAAAAAAAAAACCCTTAAAAAATAGTATTTTTGATAATTTCTCAAATTATAAATGATCTGCACGAGTGAACTAATACCAATTTGTATATATTCGACATTGAAAAAGTCTCAAATTTTTACAGTTTGGTAAAAATATTTCATTTATTATATATATATATATACCAAAACATCAGCTTTTATTTTTTAAACTTGTTTACAAAACCAAATTTGTGAATTTGTATTTAACAATTCTATTCGCCCCTATTTTATAGATTTGTATTTTAAGTCTCAGCTACAAGTCTAAAACTAACTTACTTAAGTTGTCTTTAGTTGAAGAAAATAGAATAAAGAATTATCATAATAGAATAAAAGATGTTGACAAAAAATATTCATTTTGTAAAAATATTAATAAGGATACTCATTTTTAAAACATTGACGAGATACATTTACACATTTACATGCAAATGTACATCTAATTTAAAATCAATCCTATATTATTAAAACTGAAACATTAAAAATTAGCGGGTTGGTATTTGAACTGATCGGTATTGGGCCGTATAGTTATTGTTGGGCCTGATTTTTTTGTTAGGGTATTGTGCCTAATTTTTAAACATTAATCTTCTAACTAAAACACATCTCACATTAATTTTCTAACTAAAACACATTTCTAAATAAAATACATAAATATTATCTTATTAAAATACAAATACAAATAAAATATATGAAAATATATACATATAACATTAAATAAAGTTTAAATTATTTTTTAAAAAAATAATAATAAATTTAAATCATATAAAAAATATTAAATACTGAAAAAATTTGATCCGTGCATCGCACGTAATATAAGCTAATATTATTTAATTTCGAAAAAAAGGAACTTTTGTGACATGCATATTACAATCATATTTAAAAAAAATTAAGATATTCAGATGAAAAATGCATTTCTCAGTTAAAAATAATAAAATGATATTTTCAAAAACAACATTTTTTTAATATTTAAAAAATATATCACTGAATATCCAGATAACAAATGCATATTGTGTGAGTACAAATTTAAATTGAGGTGGAGGGAGTAATTTTTTTTACCGTATTCTCCTCATTACTTCATAGTTCATATTCACGGTCATTCCTGACTTCCTGTAGGTCTTGGGGTAAAAATTTTAAATATGTCCTAAAATAATTTTTTTCCGTCATAACTATAAAAAAAATCACAATGATATGACATATGTTTGAGTTAATTAAAAGTAAGTAACAAAACAATCATTTTTTCAACTAAAATATCTCTTATTTTATTGTCTAAATTATCCCAATTTCTAGGATTATGAATATTTAAAAGGGAAATTAGTGTTTCATCAACTCCAAATTTTCAATATCACATGAATTGGTTAGAGTTTCATCCTCATTATTTACGGTAAATGTAATTTTTTTCAAATATTCACTTATTTCCTCCAAATTTTTATCAAATTTACTAAAAGTGTCTATCTTTTTTATAACAAAATTATCCACGTCCTTTTTGTAACTCTTCTAACTTATCAATTTGTTTCTTCTTCTTTTTTTTCTTTTTACATCTATAATTGTTTTTTAGGTAATATCATATAAATCAAAACTCAAATAATTGACTTATAAAGAAGTAATAATACCTAAAAAAGATAATTTGAGTCCAAAATTGTCACTAAACTATGAAAAAGAATGAATTTTTATACCAAAATAAAAACAAAATATATATGTCTACTTGAGTATTGAGTCATAAAACATAAGTTTAAAGACAAAGTTTTATTTTAGGGTTTTTCAATTCTTGCACAATCTTCCATTAACCGTAACCTAAAATAGTAGAATAGTATTATTTGATATAATACATATGAGAATAAGGAATTTAATATTCATCTTAGGTAATTTTTTCTAAAATAGTGAATAAAATAGCTGTGTTTGATAATTATAGTAGTTTTATATATACAATTTTGTAGATATTATTTTGATTGTGCATATAAAAATATCATATTTATCAAAATATAATTATTTTATTCAAGTAAGTTATCTCAAATAAGTTACCTTATTCTCTATACATATATAGGGGGTGTTTGGGGTTCCTTAAACTTAAAATAAGTAGCTTATTTTTTATTTATTTTTACATATTTTCATATTTTTTTTAAAGATAAATATTTGTTTTAGAATTTTAAAACCAAATATGAACTTAATTATTTCCGGAAATAATAACTTATTTCTGGAAAATACATATATCCCTATTTTTTTCCGGAAATAAGCCCTTATTTCCATAAGTTTGATTTTGCCAAACAGGCACATAATGTGTTGGATCCCGAATGGCCTCCCCGCCCCTAGGGCCGGCCATGTTCATACCACATAACGTGTGAAATCTAAACAAGCATATGTAATATCTCAAGTCTCAACATTGATTCAAACTTACTGTACCAAGTCCTACGGTCCGTAGTAGCTATATCCAACCTGTTAAGCAAATGTTGGGTCAGCTGCTGTATAAGATGTACGGGCCATAAGGCCAATTTCAAAATTATGAAATCAGTTTTTCCGTAAATGATTCCCACGAAAAGGTTAGCTCGATCTTAATCCATCATGCATTCGGGTGGTTTTACGAATTTGATGCTCCAATAAAAACGCTCTTTAGACGAGTCGAAATTTAATGTAATATAAAAAAATGTCACTTGGACAAAATTAACATGTTTGAATACCGATTTTTCTATTTATTTTTTCTGAAACAATTTACCCAGAAATATCAATGTCCAAATTTCGCATAAAAAACTATATAAATATTGTTATAAATTTTGAGCTAAATAACCAATGATGTAACTAGATAACTTTTCATAATCTTGATAAAGAGAACTATTTTTATATAATTTTTTTTATCAATAAAAGCTTTCACGTGGATGGGTTATATTTCATTCGGCAGTTTATCATCTAAAAAAAAACATACATGATATTTTTTAAATTTTAAATAATAAAATTTTAATATTTGAAAATAGAACACCTACAATAAAGTCCAGAGCTAAATAACCAATGATGTAACTAGATAACTTTTCGTAATCTTGAGTTGTCACAAAACACGATAAAAAAATAAAATTTGGTCCAACGCCGGTCACTGATGAGCAGCCCATGCAATCGCTTTGGATTAACAAAAAAAACTACATTCAAGCTGGCATTTATAACTTAACAATGGCTCATACCACCCAACTTTAAATTCTAGAAAGCAACAGTAAAATAAAAATTGCAGTCAGCTGAAAATTTCAAAAAATCCAGAGAACCGAAAGCGACCGAGCATGCTTTCCAATGACTTTAAAGGGTGATATGCGTTAAAAACTCAAGATATATATATATATATATATAGTGCAGTTTTGGCCGTCTGTATAATATGTATCAGCTATGAATACATGCACCAGCTGTACATGGTACGTAGTAGAGCTAAGAGACATTTGGTTGTACGTAATGAAATTGCACCCCTAAATACTCCACTACAAATTTGGGTTCGAGCCAGTTGTTTATTTTGAATTAAATACATTCATCATTATGAAAAGTAGTATCATCAGCTTCGATCGGTAAATATCTCTATTGAATATATCATCTAAAAGTAATTATAAGGGAATTAATTGAATATATATAATTAAAGAAATATAATTATGCTGGTAGGGGAGGCTGCAGGGAGCTATATCAAGCATCAGCTATATATAGCTACTTGTGCCATATGGTATGTATACCAAAACACTTTCTTACGCGGTTTTTTCTATACATAAAATTATCTTTATCTAGTCCCGTAATTCGACCGATTAATGGAGTTAGTAAATTGAATATATGTGTAATTAGTAGCTTCGTATAATTTCCATCTCATTTTGCTAATAACAGATTCGAAAGTTTATGGTTTGATGGACGATTAATTGTGTAAATCTTCATATTTTTTTCCGATCGATCTCTTTTCAGGATATTCCCTATGCAACAATAATCCAATTTAAATATAGTCCGGATGTTATTAAAAGATCGATCAAGCAAACAGATAAAGGGAAGAGGTGAAGCAAAAGAATTGCACGAGTCATCCTACGGATGCCTAGAAATAGTCGAATTCACAATAAATGACTTGTGTGGAACAACCTCGTAAAATCTTCTAAAACAAGACACGAGAAAGAGATCGAGAATGACGGGTTTGGAGCCAACTCCTGTGTCTACATCTTTCTTCAGACATATATAACTAGCTTGTCGGTTTTCAACTAGATACTTGCAAATTCAAGTGTCTTTGAGAGAGGATACATTAACAAAATTTGTTTAGACTATAAGATAACGTTTCAAAGCCAGCCGAATGGAGAGCTAGGTATGATTCATATGAAATTTTAAACATAGTTTTCAATATCAACTTGCTCATTTAATAACATAAATTTGTTTTGTTTTCTCTTAAAAAAATTGAAGAAAAACAAAGTACTACCTTTCAACTATAAATTGAATACAATTTCTACTGTGTTTCTTAGTCAACGAATTTACCCTAATTTTCTTTCATCTCATCTTTATACTTTTTTCTTCTTGCCTCTTTCCTATCCTTAGAGATCAAAAATCAAGAGTATATATGGACAACTCTAAACATGAGAATGTTGCGGATCCTTCGAACATCGAAAACGCTGGCACTGGCCGTTCCTATGAGTGTAATTTCTGCAAGAGAGGGTTTACGAATGCGCAAGCTCTTGGAGGACACATGAACATCCATAGGAAAGAAAAGGCCAAAGCCGGTAAGCAAAGTAATATTTTTCTTAAGACATCTTTTTCGAACCCGATCTTTAGTGATCAACACATCGATATTGAGTCTTCGAAGTGTTCTGAAGCTAATTTTAATCATCAGTTTTATAATTTTCCACTCCCAAACCCTAGTCATTCTCCATATGCATGCTATCAAAGTGATCCGAGTAGTACTGTTGTGGCAAGTTCGAAAAACTTGGATTCGAATTTGAGTCTTGACATGGGGTCCTGGCCGAGTACCAAAAACGATGAAGATGTAAATGAAAGAGATGAAAGGATGGAGCATGAAGTGGACTTGGAGCTCCGACTTGGGCATTATACTAAGAAATGACCAAATAATTAGAAAATCGAGTTTGAAATTGGTATATATACATATAGGTATCACATGAATAGAAAAGTTTGTTAGTGCGTGTGGATCATAATTAAAGAAGGGATCGAAACTCGAAAGACTACATATGTATATGAAGGTAATGCCAGTTTGTGAGTAAGATTTAGTACATATATTTAATTACTTTCAGTTTTAGTTCCTCCATACATGTGCAGTAGGTAAGATCATTGTATAACATGGTTATTGATATCATTAGTTATAAACATTCTGGTTATAACTGCAGTAATTAATCTGATTTCTAATTAATTATTGTGATTTAAATATTTACACTGCTAGTAATTATCTGCTTGCTTGTGATCAATACGAATTATGTGCTGTTGAACGATGATAAATATGATCGCTAATCAATTCGATAATTAGCTAGATTGCATATGTATTTGAGAGCATCCTGCACGCAGATTATGTAATTATTTGCTAGGAGTATATGCCACAAATTACATTGTCTCCCATAAATTAATTGCAAGCTGAGTGCTCGCGTGGATCAGTTAATTTTTTTATATATCCATCTTCTACATTTTGTGTGTGCTCAGAGACATTGAGTCTGTCTACAAAGAAGCATATGACATCTTTAATATTGATGTTGATCTTGTTGAGTTAGTAGACTGCAAACTGTAATACATTGTATATATGCTTAATTATAATGTGACTAGAATGGAAGAATATCATATGATTCTCTGATACCTTGATCTCAGTTAATTTTTAATATAAATTAGTATTATCTCGATTACCTTGTGTGTAATATGGTATATACTAGCTAGTACTAGGCTGCCTAGTTTCTGCTGTTGTAATTACTAGTGTGCTGTGTCTTATTTGGACTAGTTCATAATGTGTTGCAGTTGCATGTCAACTTCAAAAAGAGCCGAAAACGAAGAATATTAAAGCTTGTTTATCTGTGATTAGTGTCCACTATATATATAAACACTACAAGCAAAACGGTTAAAACCGACCGCACAAAACCGATCGACCAAAAAGCGGTGTGTGTTAAAACCTACCAATTACGTATCGGTCGGTTATGTGAGAGGTAAAAACCAACCGATACGTAATTGGTCGGTTATGTGGTTTGCAAAAGAAAGAAACGACGTCGCTTTGATGACGTGGCAGTCATTATAACCAGGGGAGCAAAATTTTTTGAAAACCAGCCGTTCTAAACCGTCCAAACTGAAATTTACGGTTTTATAATGGTTTGGACCGATTATGGTTTCAATTTTTTAAAAACCGAAAAATAATGGTTTGGTTTGGTTTTATCTTTTATACTGACCGATATAACTATACCGTTAAACCGATAATCAAACTGCCCGTTATGACCAAACCACCAAAATATATTATAATATATTTATATTTATTAGGGACCATATATTATTTTATATAATTGATATATATATATATATATATATATATATATAAAGCAAACAAATTAACTAATATATTTATATATATTAGGGATCATTTTCATTTTTAGTAGTCCAAATATAATTCTGTTGAAATCATTAAAAACTTGTCTTTCATTAATATTTGCACTCTTGTTGGGATTAAGGATTTTCTAAGTAAACATTATGTAATCTAAGCACTTATTTACAAGAATTTTATTTTTACTAATTATTTGCAAGTATATATGTAATTATATTATTTTTATTTTAGTGGTTTAAATCCGAAACTGTCCGAACCGAACCGTTATAATTTGGTTGGTTCGGTTATAGTAGTAACGGTTATGGTTATGGTAATGGTTAGCCAAATTGCAAAACTGAAAAGTTTGGTTTGGATGGTTTTATCGTCCAAACCAGCCCAAACTAACCAATGCTCATCCCTAATTATAACCAACCGGCGGAAATCGGTCGGTTATGACTCTGACATGACAATCTTAAAACTAATCGACATCGATGGTCAGTTTAAGGGCGTACAGAAAATATTATTAAAATAATTTAAATTAAAGTTTGTGTGCTGTAATAGATCAAAACGTTGTCGTTTTTGTGTGGGATATAAAACCGACCAATGGTCAGTCGGTTTTAATAGTTATTTTTTTATTACAAGTGTAAGCTTTCACTTTTAAAAAAGAGTAAAGTTAAGTTTCAAAGTTGAAGAACACAAAGAAGATAGAAATCAAGTAGTGAAAATCAACAAGAGGAAGATAAAAGAAGAGATATATATAATGTAAGATTTTACTTTGAATATATCTTTTATAGTATATATATATATATATATATTGTTCTTCATTATTCTATATAAATGCATATGTATTTATAATTATTGTTTGATCTTTTAATGTTTTATTTGCATGCTAAATTATTGTTTATAATATATATTTATATAGATGGCAAACAATGATCAAAGTTGGATATGTAAACGAATACAAAGTGATAAAATTTCTCTAACTCCTGAATATAAATATGGTGTAGAATATTTTTTAGATTTTGAAAGTAAAAATGGAATGGAGGAAGATAAGACAAAATGTCCTTGCAAAAAATGTAAAATTTTGAATTGGTTGCCAATTGATGAAATTAGATTTCATTTAATCTCAATTGGGATGAGTGAGGGTTATACGGTGTAGACTTAGCACGGTGAAGTTGTTCGAAGGGAAGAGAATCGACAATCACATTCTCGTCATCATATGGAATCTTTAAGGATAGAACAACTGGTAGATTTAATGCGATGTTACATGATTTTGCGGGTGAAAATTATGATTTTAATGCCACCACGGGTACTAGTAATGAAGAAGCTCCAAATGATAGCGCTAAAAATTTGTATAAAGCGATTGTTGAAAATAGATTTCCCATCTATCCCGGAAATACAAAATATACAAGAATAAGATTTACCACTAAATTATTAGAATTCAAAAATGTTGCTTATTGTAGCGATAAATCTTTTGATAGTTTAATTAAACTTATTATGGACGTGTTACCAAAGCAACACAGTTTGCCCGAATCTTATTATCATATGAAAAAGATTATGAAGATTTTGAGGGTTAAATATGAAAAAATTGATGTATGTGAGAATGATTATATGTTATTCTACGGAGATGACAAGGATAAGATTGTATGCGATATATGTGGTTGTAATCGTTACAAAGACGTAGCAAGGAAAAGTGGTAAAAAGATACCCATTTTTTTAAAAGACATTTTCCTTTAATTCCTCGACTACAACGCTTGTATATGTCGGCACACACATCCGAACATATGAGATGGTATAAAAATCGATAAATCAACGAGGGAGAAATTATGCATCCGGTGACGGAGATGAATGGAAAAATTTTGACCTCCGATTCCCATCATTTGCCGAAGAGGTTCGTAATGTGAGGCTTGGTTTTGTGATGGATGGTTTCAACCCTTTTGGTAAAACAGGAAAAACATATAGTGTGTGGCCCATAATAATTGTCATTTATAATCTCCCGTCTTCGATGTGTATGAAAAAGTCGTATATGTTTATGATCGATATAGTGTCGGGTCTAGATAGTGTTTGCAAAGATATTAATGTATATCTAAGGCCTCTCATTGATGAATTGAAGACATTATGGTGTACCAGAGTAGAAACTTATGATCAATCTACCAAACAAAATTTTACACTGAGAGCGACACTTATATGGACTATTAGTGACTTTTCCGCTATGAGTATAATAAGTGGTTGGTTGGGTAAAGGAAAAATGGGATGTCCGGTGTGTCATCGAAGTGTACAAGGCTTTCAACTAAAACATTCCGGTAAATGTTATTTTATGGCACAAATTGAATATTTCTTGACCCAAATGATCCATTATGCAAAAGAAGTAATGTGTTTTGGCCCTTATTTCTTGACGAATTTCAATGCACCTTCTGGTTGCAAACAGTAACAATTGTAACTATCATACACGATCTTGTTATTGCGAACTTGTGCGTGTTAAAGATATTTATGAATGACGGAATCCACGAGATCTTAGGCTGAAAGACGCCATTCCTCTACATCGGTTAGAATATGTAGTCTACTACCGATGCAGAGGGCGGCAACAATTGCCCAACATATATCCAATAATAAAATTAATTTAGTAAGATTTAGGGTTTTGAAAGGATGAAAAAACGTAAAAGAATGGGTCATATATAGGTATCATACAAAAAGTTACCTGAAAATTGTTTGATGACAACTCCATTCAACTTTGGCTTTATTTCAAGCCAGCCAATTTGTGTGCCCATTGACCCCACCATTAACACCACTTGTCACTTCTGGTTCAAAACAATAAGAAAAGATGTGACTCGTCTCCTTATACTATATGTTAATTTGGGTCATTACTTCCGGTAAATAATCTTTTTTTGAAAGAAAATGAGAAAAAAGTCTCGAAAGCCACCGAGTCGCCTTGAGGTGTGAAATGAAACTCATACGAGGGTTGGCTCCGATCCGGATTATCCCGTGTATACCACTCCGACGGCGATGCACATTGCGATACTCCTTTATCTAATTTGTCTATTCTTTTATTTGTTTCGAGTATATATATGTATATATATATATATATATATATATATATATGTATGTATTAGGAAGTAAGCAATTTTGGTTATTAACCTTCTTATTATTTTTGATTTTTTATTAATGTTGTAGGAACGATATGCCGATATATTAGAATGGTGGATGCAGGCAACCGGGGTACCCGAAGGTGACAAACTAAAGAAGAATTATCTTGTCGGGTACCCCAATGCTCGAGCTAGTGATCTTATACATTCGCTTGCTACACGTTATAGGGACGCTCATCGAGGCGAAGTCGGATCCTCATCTTCATCCGCTACACGACAACTCGTCATTCCCGATAATGTGTACTTCTCGGTGGTTAGGAACGTGCTCAATAAGGTTCATGCTAATCCTACACAATTTTTTCGGCAATTATCAGATGAAGAAATAGTTAACTTTGCACGGACGGCGTTTGAGGCCTCCGATCCATCCGCCGACCAAAGTAGAAGAATTGAATGGAGTAATCTCATATTCAGAGAAATGGTCCATATTGTAACTACATTGGTCGAAGATATTCTCCAAAAAAGTGAGGCACAAGTTCAACGGATGCGTGAGGTAATATGCTCATATATAACTCTTTAGTTGATATTAATTAACCTATGTAACTCTTTCGTTATTGCTTCTAATTATTTTTTAAACGTGTGTAGGAAAATGAACGCAATGTCAAGGAAAAGAATTATACGGATGAGGATGAGATGTTGGAGGATGTGGATGACAATGTTGAGGGCGAGGGTGATGGCGAGGGAGATGGTGATGGAGATGACGAACATGATGAAGATGTGGAGATGGGTGATCCCCATGGGACGAACTCTAGTCTTTCTGTCTGAGTAGTATTTTTTATTAATGTTATGAATTTTGGGATGTTATGTTTGGATTTAGAGGCAGTTGTAAATTTGGGATGTTATGTTGATGTTAATTTGGGATTTTATGTACATTTGATGTTAATTTTGGGATGTTATGTTGGAAATGTTAATTACAAGATCATTTTATGTTAATTATGTTGGTTTGCATTTGATGTTATGTTTATGAATGATTATTGGTATTAATTAGAATGGTTGTTGATTGGATTGGTTATTTTGATTAAAAGGTGGACTGCAATTTGCTGTAAAAACTAGTTTTTTTTTGTCAGAAAACTTGTAAAATCGATCGACAGATCATATAGCCGACCATTTTTTACCATTCATAAACCCAGTAAAACCGATCGACTGTGGTCATAACCAACCGCATCCTTTATAAAATCGACCGATTTCTTGTGAAGGACGGTCGGTTTAATTCGGTGAGTTATGTCTTTTCCCCAAAATTTTGAAAACCTGTCTGCCACATCGGTCGGTTATAATACTACAACTTCTCATGTCATAACCGACCGTGGCAACGGTTGATTTTAGTGGACATATAACCGACCGTGGCAACGGTCGATTTTAGTGGACATATAACCGACCGAATAGGCGATCGATTTAAGGTTACACATGGCAAACATGTGGCATCCGTGTGCCCAATTCTAACAAAAATGGAAGTCTCATAACCGACGGATCTAGCGGTCGATTATGACCATTAAACCTGACCAACCATTAAAACCGACTAGGTTAAAACCGACCATCACAGTCAGTCAGTTTTAAGCTTTAAATCGACCAAAATCAGTCTAATTGACCGATTTTGATAGTCGATTTTAGCCATTTTCCTTGTAGTGAAATCTGTGTCTAAACTAGCTAGCTTAGTAGTAATAAATTAATTAAATAAATCAGAAACTATATCAAGAATGACGATATGTTATTCTACTTAATAAGTTGTCTCCAATAGACAGTGACGGAACCGGGAATTCATGATAGCCGGGACTTAATAATTTAATAAAATAGATAATATAATTTTCCTTATTTAAAGAAATTGAAAGCACGTCATGACCTCGGAAATTTACCTATTAAAACCTAATATTTCTAGTAATATTTATAATGATTATTTTGACTAGCCGGGGTTCCAGGCCCGTAGCCTCCCCTGATTCAGCCCCTGCCAACAGATGAAAACCAGAGGATTGATCCATTATAAGCGAGACAAATTTATGTATTCTCATACATGAAATATTGTTAAATTTACCCTCCTGACTCCATTCTGAGCTGAATATATTTGGTATGTTTTGTTTGGTTTGGTTTAATAGTACTAAATCTTAGTGCACTACACAATGATATATAGTGTGACAGATTTAAATTTGACCGCGGCTAAATGTGACTACCATTGATCAAATTTAGTTTGACAATTTTGCGAAAAGTTTTTTTCTTTTCTTTCGTGGATACGGAATATTAAATTTGACTACCGGCGATTAAATATTAGTGTGACCAGCTATCCGTTCAAGTTGACCTTTAATTCGATAGAAATCGATCATATTTACTCTTATCAAATTTAGTCAGTCACATTTACTCTTGTAGTGATACTTCTCCTCACAATCGAGCAAGATTTCCAATAAATGTATAATTTACACGTACATCACAGTCACATTTCACATAATCACACGCATGACGCATGTATGTGTGCATGTAGGAGATTATATATATGATCTTTGAACATCACAGTTCACATAATCACGATTCACGTGCATGATGCATACACATGTATGTATATATATATGCAAGACATTAAGATGATCAATTGATCAAGTTTTGTAGTTTACTTAGTTTTCAACGAGAACTTTACCTAAATGGCCGATGCAAAAGTGACCAGTTCGTTCTCTTGTTCTGGAGACAGTCTTGAAACCGCTAAATTAATGATTTAATGGCTTTATATTTATATAGGAGTATCTGTTTTTGTTAATTTTTGTCTATATATATAGAGTAGATATATTTTTAATTGTTTTTTTCTACGTATTAATTGTTATCCGATCCCTTTATTTATCTGTTTCTCAAAATGAGTGAATTCGGAAAAAAAAACATAAGAATCAACATCTGAATGGTAGAGTGATATCCGATCATATTTTTTTCTCATCTCTAGTTATGTAAGTTGGAAATTAAATTTGTCGTATTGTTTAAAATTCATTATAAAAATATCTATGTTTCATAAAAAGATTATAATACATTTATAATAGTTGTATAATGATCCATTTTTTATTTTGTTACTTATATTTGTTATATAGTAGTTGTAACATTGACATTTTTATTTAGGGAGAACTTTATCTAAAGCTTTATTTTCTCAATAATTTTATTTATACATTATGCTCTATTCATATAAATGTATAGAACTATTTTCACTATATTATTCATGCATGTCTTTTGTACAATAGGTCCGTAAAACATTTGTAACATAAGAGTACAATCCTGTGTTTACAAATTACGACTATAGACTGTCATATAAATATAAATGCCCTTGGAACAAAAGTTTCCAAGTTGGCTAAAGAAAATGCATTCACTTGTTTCTTTTTGGTATGAGCCCCTGAAGTATTGGAAGACTAAGGACTAATATGAATGAGCTAAGAAAAGCCTGTCCAAACATTTCGTCCCAGTTTTGCTTTGTTATTACCCTTTTCATTCCACCTACAAAACATATGGTGTTAAGTATGACCAACAATGTCAATGGAATCATGAACACCTTGGCACCACTGAAATCAAATTTCCCTTTCATATATCTTTCGAGCTTTTCTTGATCGACAGCTTTATTTGTCAATCTGAAACTGGCTTTTGTTATGCCAAGGCACTTCATTAGAACTTCAAGGCTTCCGAATAGCAATGCCGTAACTGACTTTATCAAGAATATTCTTTGTTCATTCCACCATGTCCTAATTGTGCCACCACTTGATACAACTTCGTATAGATGTTGAATAAGGGATGATATATACACCCCAGCAAATACTGCAAACCATGAGCTTGAAACCTGCAAAAACAAAGATGGTGGTGAAATGTTCGAGTTTATTTATAAGACGAGATGGTGGTGAAGTGTTCGAGTTTATTTATAAGACAATTACCTCTGGAAATAGGGGAATGCCATGTAAGAAACATAGCGGAGAGATGATTCCGTATAATAGGCAAGGAATTGAGAAAAGTGGCATGAATGTGAAGTATCCATAACACAGACTTTGAAGCATCGTCATATTTGATAAACCATAAGTCATTGGACTAAACTTTGAAAGACCAACTTGAAGCAATCCAGAGGACCATTTTATAAGTTGGACCAATGCATCTTTCATATCAATGGTAGTACAACCCAAGAAACATGGCCTTTTTGGATATAGATAGACTGAACGCCACCCTTTGTTGTGCAGACGATAACCCGTGAATGTACTCTCCAATAAACAATCATAGGAGTAGCCAATCTGTCATCATATGAACATAAACTTGTAAGTTCAGGAACACATCTTATTTTTGTGATGAAATTTACATATTGTCGTACTAAACCTAGCATTATAGCCTAGTGGATATCCCTCTTTGGATACTTCTCCACTTGGTAACAAGAGATTGAGGAGGATTCAGCCTCATTGGAGGCATGTGTGTCTGCGCGTGAGTATCAGGGTAAGGCCCCTTTCAGAACCCTACTTGGTTTCCAAAAGAAACATGTTTTCATACTTACCTCTTTACCCCATTGTGTGTCCTTTTCGTAGTCACATGAAGCCAGAGTCTCTGCCTCTTCTATGACTGCTTTTGATAAAATTTTCATGTTGAAAGTGTCCTCCTTGTTACTATCTTTCAAGGAGGCAATGAACTCACTGGAACTACCAAATTTCTTATCCGCTTCGTGAAGAATTTTAGCTGTCAAACAAATTAAATGGAAACGTCAACATTGTATTGATTACTTTCTTCCAGTTACAGCTCCTGGATTTATATTCAATCTTTTCACAATTGCTTCAGAATATAAGCAAACCTTCTTGATTGGGACTACAATATAGTGCCTTTTTGTTCAAGTAATAGCCTGTCCCTGCACAAACCGTGCCTCGTTGGCCATCCATGCCTTGATATTTGGTCTGAAACAGCCCAGATTTTGTCAGCTATTTTTCATAAATGAACTACAAAAGGGTATCTGTTTATCAGTAACTAGAGTACAGAAGTAGAAGCTAAGTTAAATTACTGCACCTTGTATGCTGCTCTTGCTTGGCCATCATAGATATCATTTTGACTAACATTATAGAATATTTGAGGGTACTGTACATAAGAAAGATCCCGAGACATCTGAGGATCAAGATGAAAGCACATTGATTGTCTAGCTGAGGCGGGATCATTGCAGTACATATCACAGTCCAACACAATTATGTAAGGGGCATTGCTCATTATGCCAGAAACTCGAAGCTGAAACAGTGTATGTATACAAATTAATAATCAGTATGTGAAAGAAACAGAGAAGAAAAGAGGTATCAAGAACATTAGTATGCATACAAGTGTATGTATGTGAAACAGTGTATGTATACAAATTAATAATCAAGAACATTAGTATGCATACAAGTGCATTGAGGGCTCCAGCCTTGAAACGATGAGGACGAGTTGGTCTTTTCTCTCGAGACACATAAACAAGAAGAGGCATCTTATTTTTGTTGTCATCATTCTCCCTGTCCTTGCTTTTATCATCATGTATTACCTACAATGCAAAAAACAAATAGAACAATTTCTTCTCATCTGTATATCAGTGTTGTTTCATTTTGAGTTTTGACTAATTAGGTGTTATTCATTTACTCTCATATTCTACTCAAAATCCTGAAAAAAGTGACTGGATAAGACAAATTTTTAATACAGATCATAGCCAGTGGTTTGTCGACCAGACTGCAGATTTAAGTTGAGGCGATGTCAAGAATCTTAAACCTGGTAAACTGAACAATTAGTACCTCACTTAATGCAAAGACTTACATGATCATAGATATTTTCACCTAGAGTAGTACGAAACAAAATGAATTTTTCCATGAACTGGTCAAAGACAGGCAATTCAATCGACTTGTGGTGTAATATGTATATCAATTCATATATCTGTTAGACTTGTTACCAATATATCAGGTATTAAAGAAAAATTAATCTGGTAAATTTTGAGCTCATCTAGTCATTAGAAACACATATTAACAGAGTATCTTAATTCATGAAAGTCAGGCAATTAACCACTACGCTTGTCCTACAAAAGATCATCCAGTTTCGTTTTACCGATTTATTTCACTTAAAATATGTGGCTATATATGCACAAAGAAAAATTTATAGAAATCCTTTCTAGCTATCCATGCATCAATATGAGTTGAGCTCAAGGATCTGTAAACCATTTGAATTCAGTTTTGAATTAGTACACTGTACATACCTCAATGTAAGCAGATCGATCATGCACAACACTATCTTTTAAAGCAGCCTTCTCAACATTTACCTTGAACAGCTCATATGCAGACTGCAGCATTAAATTACTGTTAGCTGATCATGTTTTTCTAAATCCGACCACAAGAGCATACACTATGACAACAACATACTCTATATTTTCCTCTTATAAAGAACAGTATTACCTTCATTTTTGCTTCATCTTCCTTAAAATCATCACTCCGTAAAAAACGTTCATCATCTCCAAACTTAGAAAAAAATGCTTCAGGACATCTAGTCTTGATATCATATTCTCTACAAAAAGGTAACCAAGACTTTGCAAACAAACATGCTTCCTTAATAGCATAAAGTGTTGATGCAGCACCACCATCATCAGACAAATAAACGCTAAGTTTATCCGATGGATAATCAAGAGCCATAGCTGATAAAACAGTGTTCATCACCTCTATAGTAGGCTCCTTACTAGGATCAGCAGTGCATATAAATACATCAACTCCTGGTAACTCAACATCTGCTGGAAGATTTTCTGGAAAAACTGTCCGAGCCACTGGACGCCATCGAAAAGCTTGTATTAGAATCCAAATAAAAGTAAACATGATCTCTGCAATTGTCATAAGCACCCAAAGGAATATTGGCACACTTCTATCATTATTATAGATGTGTGAAGCTCTGTAGTATAGTAAGCTTAGTATAGCTAAGAAATGGAAGGTGATGTGAATTCTATTGATTATAGTCCTGGGAAGCTCAACTTTGCAGGTATGAAGAGAGACATTGGCCATTTTCTTTGTCTTCTGCATTGATCCTGGTCAGCTCTAGCTGCTTGCTTTTTTGTATATAAAGTGTGTGTGTCAATGTATGGGCATTCGTTAGTTTATAAATCTTAATGTATTGATTAGTTGTTTAGTATGCCATATTTTAGATCTAATGATATATATTTTGTACAATACTCATAAGGTCATTTTCATGCTATTATGTTAGTACTTCAGTTCTTGTAATCATCTACAATACAATATATACATTTTTACTGAATGCACCATCTTTGCAATACAATATTTACAACTTACTGAGTCAGAGTGTGACATCTTTGTAAGTATTCTTATTCGATGTTCAAGCATCAACCACCCAATAAATAGATTCAACCAGGGGTGACCTTGCCTATAGGCAAACAAGACCTACACCTAGGGCCCCCAACACGTAAAGACCCTAAATTTTCGAATTCTCTATATATAAATTTAAAAATATATATAGTATATATGAATTAGGCCCCAAAAGCAAAAATCAATTTTGCTAAGGCCCCGTAAATCTCCCCGGCGCTCCTGGATTCAACCAAATATAATTTATTCAAGGATAGATGGAAGATAGGTTATCTTTATTACTTTACACACAGATGATGTTCCCACAGAAGCTAAGTAACGTACGTAGACGGTAGATCATTAGATCTTGATCATCTAATGAAGTAAAATATTATTAATAGAAGACGAAGATACTGCTTGTTTCTCTTCGTAGCTTACAATTTTACCGTGCATGTCCATTTGACCATTTTCTATTAGTTTTAGTTAAATAGAACCGATTGTATTCACAATGTGTTAATTTATAACTGAGGTTTCTTGGTGTTTTATACGATAATCAAGTATCTACTTGCTATCAGTCAGGTTATGAATAAGATTCTTTATAAGAAATCAGGGATATCTACCGCAAAATTTAGTAAACCGATGAGAAACGAGTCTCCTTAAATTTGAAATGTTGGAAAATTCATCCTATAAACCGTTTCAGTTACTCGAACTCCTGTCAAGACTTGCTGTTCAAGCTGGGTGCTTATGGGGAGGTACCATGCCTTAAATCTATTGTCATTGCAGAACAGACAGCTAGCCGATAACTTATATGTCTAATCTTTGATTTTTACATATAATATTTCTAATAATTATTACTTATTTAAGGTTTAAGGAACAAGACAACAAGATCGATTTTTTTGATACTAGGGAATGTGGAACTGATAGTGATGTAGCCCATCGCCCTCTTCTTATCACGGTTTTTGTTTTTTTTTGAATAATTATTATAGTGTTTTAAGAAATTCTCGAAGTTTTTGTTTCTCATGTTCAGTATACAGTATACACAAACCAAACCAAACACATCACTGTCTTTTCTGCACGTATTTTAAAAAAAATAAAATTTAATATTCAAATATTTATATAGAAAAAGAAGATTTAGAAAATAATTTGTAAAATTATATATTTTGTTCAACTTAAAATCTATACTATATTATTATAACCAAATTAGATAACTTTTTTTTTGAAACACTGATGTGAACGAAATGATCCTAACCATTCAATTTTAATAAAATCTAAAATATTAATCTCCTAACTAAAATAAATCTTACATTAATCCCTCAACTAAAATATCTCACATTAATCTCTACACAAAACACACATACATTATCTTATTAAAATATAAATACAAATAAATTATATAAAAATATATACATATAATATTAAATAAAATTTAAATTATTATTATACAGATAAAAATAAATTTAAAACATAAAACAAATATTAAAATAAAAATATTAAAAACTAAAAAATGTCATCCGTGTGATACACGAGACATAATCTAATATATGTAAAAATTAAAAGAACCAAATAATTTAGAACAGGGGTATTTAGTTATTTACACACGTTCCTACACTTTCAAAACATTCAGATTTGCAACTCCCCAACAGTTTTTTGCCACATCTTTTAAATCCTGTTTATAATTTTCATTCATTTTATATTTAATTGTTACCGACTTGATCAAAGGCTTGGAAGAAAAAAATTACGTGAAAATGGAATAAAATTGTACAATTCGTTGACCAGATACCCTCATAATTTCCATTCAGCTTTCTGTCTAACTTATATTGTCATGTAATGCAATCCCTGTGTTGTAATATAATTTGATCTCTTTCAAGACTCCATTTTCACTTTCTTCAGAGATGGCAACATCGTTTCTTCTCCAACTTACAAAGATTTTTCAAGTACCATGTGAATCGTTACATCGCATAGCTGCAGCCTGCGAACCAAAAACAAATGTTGCTAAATTTGTATTCAGTAGTGTCATTTGTTCACTTTATCGTCATTTTGTTGCAGAGAACATGGAATCAACAGTGACTTTAGTCTTATACCATCTCTACTCTTATTACTAAAGCTAAGATCGTACATAACCATATTCTACAAGCAGGAACACTTTCGTTTCTATATTAAACCAGCATTCTGTCTAACACGATAAATTGCTTTGCTTAGTTGGCTCAAGTTTGAACTTTTATCGTGGATGGGAGCAATGCTTATGATCAAGGTTTTGTTTGGTTGGTTCTTGCTATGTTTTTCTCTTGGAGCCTATCCAGGAGTCCCCTATGCTTTTGTATACTTAAAACTGGGTTTACTAATAAATTTTAAATGTTATCCCTATTTACCAACTAAAAAAACAGCCAGTTCTGTGACTTCACCTGACAACATTGGCACATGAAAAGTAGACTAGAATATAACAAGAAGGTTGTAGGAGTGAACACGCTAGTAACGCAGAAATTATACGTACAGACCTTGGGCTTGTACAATACATATATGCATGTCGAGTGGTATCCACTTTCCTTTGCTTCTTGTTCTCGAGTCTGAGTAGCAATAACCCATGTTTCGTCTAAAGCTTCCACCTTAGATTTAACAGAACAAGCTACGATATGCTAGCAGCAACCCCAAAAAAGTTCCTGTGGGATATATTCACAACAAGGTTTACGAACGTGCCTCAATTACAGATCCATCTCTCCAAACTTGAGTCTGCCTGAAATTATAGGCTGTTACCTGTCTACATGTTGCAGACATGATGGTTGACACGGGCATCCAAAATAGATCTTCACCACCTATCTGTAATCAAACATCATATCAGGAAGAGAGGAAGATTCTGGATGTCAATGAAACCAAATAATTAGAATTTGTCATCAATGACCTAAACATAACCAAATAGAATATGGCAGTCCCTGACCATCTATCCACACTTTTTTATAGCAGAGAGGTAAAAACATAAACCCTAGTTTTAATCCCCTCAGCTATAAAAAAAACTGTGGATAGATGTATACATCAATCGCTTGTCAAGGACCCGGACCTGTAGAAAATTTCCAGTTCCAGGGGAAAAGTTGCAACTTATACAAATATGGGTGCAAAAAGGTAGTTAATCAAGTAATTAACAAGAAATGTTGCACTTGTTGACGCAGCAGCAGGAGCAAAATGAACTGGAAAAAAGAAATGCAACGGAAACAGCATACATTTGTCGAAGGTACTACAGTTGTATGCATCAAAAGTCAAATGAAATGGACTTCACCAGAATGACCAGTATGCAACTGATACAACTTCTACATTATTGATTTTTATTATACTAGATTAGGTCACGGTCGGAGAAAAATAGCAAATCTAAAAGATAATGAATCCATGCTTTGATTAGTAAAATGTAATTTATGCAAGCTTACATTTATCTTATTTGGTGAAAAGCAGTCATTTTGGTGAGGAAGATCCTCGGTGTTCCATAAGTTTCCATGAAGGCATCGTACCATTCGGCATAGGAATTCCAGAATTTAAAATTCCCTTGAGCCACTGAATTTTGTTTGCAAGTTCTTCCAAATCCATGAGTACAGCATCCATCGAGTCAGAGATCATGATATTCAAAGGAGGACTCCTGCCAGTTTTAACCTTCTTCAGCGCTCCCTCAGAATTATACAAGTCTTCGGTGCCAGTGTGGACAGCAGTTTCAGTAGAAGCACATTTAATATGTGAACTGGAAACACTATCTGATAGACTTGGTTTCTCAATACCACTATCCCTCACGTCCAAGTCCTCAAGTCTCCGTATCTTAGGTACAATGCTCCCAGATACACCTGACATGTCCCTTGTCTGCCTGCTGTCAGATTTTTTGGAAGCGCGTAAAGAATTTGCTGAATTATGAGAAGAGATCGAAGCATTAATTTGTGATACAGTTTTATCACCAACATCATTTGATCGTTCATCCTTGTAGTCGATGTCCCATTTCATATGTCCCGCAGCGGGCATTGCGGTGTTGTAAACGCCTGAACGGGTAATCAAGAAAAAGATACAATTATATGAAACATCCTTCAATATACATGCTTTGGGACCATCACAAAATTATACTTTTTCCTGTGGTTATATCATTACCAGTGTCAGAGCATCTAACACTGTGTTCTTAGTTGCAAAGGAAGATGAGAAGAAAAATCTGGCTTCAAATCACAAAATTAACCAACAATCAGCTAAAATTAGTATACTCTGGATAATGACGAGGACACACTCGCACAACTACAAATCCTCAAACATGGTAGCAATTAAAATTGTAATCACAATGAATACTCTTATTAATATCTACTTCCCAAATGTCATCAGCTAACATTAATTAAATGAGAAAACAACTTTGTGTATAACAGTAAGAACACCATAACAACGAGTAATATCCTAAACAGAATAGTTACTGTGTCACTGTGTGCGATTATTCGCATCATATAATGTGTAACCTGCATTGATCCATAAAGGGAGAAGAGATGGACTTGTTGGCATTTAAACATAAGCAAATTTCCGATTTGGGATTATTACAGAACCCCCTAATTATAACTCAAGATTCCAATTGAAGCAAAACAGAACTTGAGTCAAAATATTTAAATGTGCCGCATTACGACTCAGCAGCATTCTCGTCTAATACAGACAATCCATAAATCAAGCTGTTGAGACTCGAGTTTGAAAAGTTCATGAACCAACCCTAGGCAATACAGGATTCCAGAGGTAGCTTCTATCCTTTTGTTTTAGCTTTACTTCCTACACTTCAGTTATGTTGAGCTCTAATAGCAATTTCTAATGTGTTATACCATATATTCATCGGTCTAATGCAAATCCAATCATTCAACAATTCACCACAGGCTGATGCAGAAGTGCTATATTCTTTGCTAAAGAAAGATAGTAGGTTTAAACTTATAAAAGAATCCACACTTGGCTAAGTCCTACTATGGGATGTTAAATAAAATTCAAGACATTCCAAATAGCTTTATTACACAACAAAATCACGACAACTTTTCAGTTTGAATAAGCCAGGTGCACTTGCCAGAACATTCGCACAGATTTCGAATATGTTCATCAATACCCCCTTAGGATTTCATGCTAAATATCTTCTTTAATACTAAGAAATTCCAGATAAGTACCACCCTATACTATGTATATATATCTCAACTCCGGCTCCTCCATTGTCCAGATTTAAAGAATATGAACCCTAATTTGAGCTAATAAATGCTGTGCACAGCAATGTGACCCACGCTCTACAATTTCCGTTCATGCTGCCACATGGGTGTGGGATCCAAGTCCAATCATTTATATTGTAACCAAACACTTCACACAGTCAAACCCAAAATGGAAATTAAGGCCTCGAAGGAATTTATTTAACTAGATAACTAGATGCAACAAAATTATTGGTAATTGAGCACTATTTTGAAAATAAGACTACATAAATTTAAATGTCACACTTGCATGCCAAGTCCCTGCACCCGTCCCCCCTTCCAATTTTAGACAAATATTCATGAATCCTAATATTTCTAAATTTGAGAATCTGAAACTTCAATCTTACCCGCGTCTGTCTCTTGCACCCGAGTCTGCTTGTCATAGGCATAAAAGAGTGGTGGATCGAGATGCAAATTAAAGTTGATGATATCAGGATAAATTTACGTTGCAGATTCCCAACACTTAATAATAGTAAATCAGAAGGCATGGTGAAGGGGGTTGCTGAAGGTGAGAATGGGGAACTGGTTCAACTTCAGAGTGATACGAAATGAAAACCAGAAATCAAATCACAATAATCAAAACTCCTGCTACAGCTTGTTAATGTTAGGACTGGAGTATTAGTCTAGTAGTAATAAGAGCATATGCACCAATGTCAAATTTTAGTTAATCCGTTAAGACGGATTGACGGATTGGCAGAGTTTAGTAATGCAACAGCTCTTTATTGGTCCGCCAATAAAATCAAAGTCCATCAATCCGTTAACTACTCCGTCAATTTTTTCCGGAGTAATCAACGGCCGCCAATTTATATCGTTATCAAAAATCTATAAAAAATAATATTATAATTCAAATAAAATGATGAGTAGATTAAATAAAATATTAATTACAATCCAAAAAATACTCTTATATTATCATTTTCAATGTTTACTAATTCAAATATACAAACAATTCAACTCAATTTAATGCAATTATGAGGGATAACAAAGAAAGTAAATAATTCAACTAACATTTTCTTAAGACGTGTGATTTTTTCAAAAGAGAAAACTAAAAAGGAACGGAGGGAGTATTAAAATAATTGATTTAAAATTAAATAAATGACATAATATATATATATATATATTTTTATCTTAATGAATAGTAACTAAAAAATTGATGGAGTTCAACCATTGCAAAAAAAATTTGGAAATAAGTAATTTTGATGTGAATAGTAATTAACTCAACCAATTTAATTGATGGATTGATGGATTGATAGACTTTCTGGGTGCATATGCTCTAACCGCGAAGGCGGTTGCTGAAGGTGAGAATGGGGAACTAGTTCAACTTCAGGGTGATACGAAATGAAAACCAGAAATCAAATCACAATAATCAAAACTTCCGCTACTGTTAATTAATGTTAGGACTGGAGTATTAGAGTCATTTCAATGTTAGTTTGTAGTGGAGTCTATGTATAGTAGTTCTGGATGTAATTTATATTATTTATGAAGATATGCACCAATCTGTTTCTCTCTCTAATTTCTAACTGATTTCACTCTCTAGAATCTATCTTCTTCTACAAGCCATCTGATATCTCTCTAATTCTCTGTTCTTACTCTAAATCTCTGCTAAAACAACTCTGTTTCCACCATTTCTATCCTTATATTACTGTAATTCAGCTTATAAAGTCAGAAATACCAAAAATTCTTGCATTTCTGCATTCACAAACCCTAGTTCCTGACATTGCTCCACTCATCCACTGATTAATTAAGGCTCTCCTTTTGTTATCTCTATCACTCGCACTCTCCCCATTATACATATTCAAACCAGATTTTTAACACAACCCAGCAAACTGTATCCCCTCAAATTCTATTTTATATTTATTTAAATTTCTAGACAAGTGAACTGTATGTTCCTGCGAGCACCCACAATATCCCAGACCTTGAGAGTTACAAAATATTATTAAAATTTTGCCAGTGAAAAATAATAAAATACTGAACTAATTTATTTTAAATCTTTGCTCATTAAGTAGCAATAAAAGCTTCTCGCATATTTCATGCCATGATTACTTTAAACAGTCTGCAACTATTTAAGCACAAGAACTACTGGTCTCACCTTGCTTCAGTTGTTGCATAAGACGCGCATAATTGTAACAACTTTCTCCTTCCTGGAACATGTACCAGAGATTAGTTGGGTCAAATCAAGAACACACCTAAATTGTGGCAAGGAATATTTAGAAATCGAAGCTAAACTAATACTACAAAAAAAGATAGTAAGAAAAATTGTCAAACACAGGTAACATCAGGCCATGATCCTAGATAAATAGACATGCACAAACCAACAAATGCACAAAAAACACATATAATGGAAGAGTAAAGCATATGTACTATGTACTATATAAATAAAATTTAAATAAAAAAACAACAATCCAGTCATAATATGGATTGGTACAATCTAAAGTATTTTGGAAAGAATTTTGCATTAGAATAATAATGAAATAAGCATTCCAAGGATAATAAAATCAATACATCATTGATAATTTAACATTTTCAATTATATAGTAAAACCGGGGAGCAACATGTACATAAATCATTTTTCTTATGTTTTATTTTAAATATAATATATTATTAGATATGAACAGCGCTTTTTTTATCATATATTTGAAATTATTTTTTCCCTAACTATATGATTTGGTGTTTCGACAATATTAAAAGAAATTGAGTTTATCTTAATATGTTACAATTGATGTTACTGTCATTGATGAATACTAGCCTATAACCCATGCAAAGCACGGGACGAGAGTAATAAATAATATATTATATATTTTAAATGAATTAAATATTTAATTTGATTATTCATGTTATTAATATTTTTTATGTAATGTTGTAAATGGGATAAATTATTTTTGAATCATATTTATATTATGTGTTTAAATTCTCATTAATATATTGTTATATATTTATATTAATTAACATAAATTAATAACCCGTGCAAAACATTAATAAATTTTTATTAATAAAAAGAGTTTCGAATATATTAGAAAATATTTTAATTAAAATTTAAATAAAAGAGTACGTTTTAATATATATATATATATAATTTTAATATTCAAAAAAAATTATTATAAAATTGCAATTTTAAATTAATTAAAGTGTTTGAACGATGAGAAAATTGAAACATGCTTTTAGATGTGAGTACAACTCTATATTCTAATTAAAAAAGAAGTTCGTTTAAAGTAATATAATATAAAAGTATATATATAATATAGATAGAGCACAATAATAAAATTTAATTAATATAAATAAAATAATAATATTATTTTAAAATTCATAAAATTTAATTAATAAATTATGATAATAAATAAATTAAAGAGGTTGACTAATAAGGAAATTAAACCATGGTTGTTTATTGATTAAAAGAATGTGTTTGAAATTGAGTAGAAGACACACGTGTATTTGAAGTTGAGTGGAAGGACCAGACTGATGACGGACCAAACATTTGTCTTTGCGGCTTTAATAATATAGTATAGATGTTTTTGTTTTTGTTTACTTGAGTTTCAGAAAAAATAATACTTTACAAGAAAGGTGATTACTATATATATAACTTAACCCTATATATATATATAATTATATATATAGGATAACAATAAGGTGAAAACTTTTTAGCGTGAGAACCATAAAAACTTTTCACTAATTTTGCAGAACCATAATAAAAAATGCAAAAAAATTGTTTAGATAAACTTTTTATTATAGTTTTGCAAATAAAACTATGGTTCTGCACTATTTTTTTCATTTTTTGTTATGATATATATATATATATATATATATATATATATATATATATATATATATATATATATATATATATATATATATATATATATATATATATATATATATAATTGAGTACTACAAATTTATGGATCCTCCTTTTCTGCTTTATAAATATAAAATATCTAAAGTTATAAATACAATATAATAGCTAATGGTATAAGTTAGCAAAACGGAGATAAGTTTATTTTCTCACTCATTCTTTTTAAAACAGAGTTGCTATTTTTATAAGTGTATACATGTCTCCTGACAGATTATATTATTTTTAACAATTTACATTTATACTATATACAAAAATTTGTGTCAAAAAAACTGTACCCTCAAATCTCAATTATTCTGATTTAGCCACTGGCTGAAGGAATCACCAATAAACATGTGCATTTTGGCATCGTAGTTCACAAATAATGAACAAACCACATTTTAATAAGGTTCTAAAAGTTACATAAGAATAATATAACCTTAAGAAGGCATATAAACGTGTCTATATAGAGTATAGACTATAGAGTTATTATGCAAGTTTCATTTGTATCAGTATCATTCTTGTATACCTTTTCCTCTCATAATTATTATGTAAGCTAACTTCTACAAATCCCTATGTAGCCCAAGCGGCATGAGATCATCCATTTGAGGTTAGTCGTTAGTGGATATCAAGATATTAAGCACATAAGAAACTACCTGTAAACTAGGAGCTCTCCAACCATATTCAGGAGTCCAATCTAAAGCTGGGCGTAAATCCTTGCAAGAGACTTTATAGACTCCACCTTCACCCACAGGAGGCGGTAGCAACGTAACCTAGAAAATTTTCACATCAGTGTCAAGATTGAAGGAATACAACATGTCAATGAAAATACATGATATTCATTGGTACACATTGCACAAGCAACTCATCAACTGATATAGAAATGGTGCACGAACAGAATTTCTGGGAACATAGTGATTTCTTTCAGTAGTGTGACATTCTTTATAATTTAAGTTGTTAATGTCATGCCTAGCATAAACAATTTTCCCATCAGAGCTTTAAGCGCCCTAGCCCCAAGGGCTCTTTAATGAGGCGCATGTCTCAAAATGAGAATCACAAGTAGCCCTTTAATATATATACACCCACACACACTTCTAGTAGCGTGTAAGTACCACTCTAATCCTTGATATTTAATTCTAGGCCTGGTAAGACCTTAGCGCACCAGCGCATAGGCAACTTGCATCCATAATAAAACTTTGCTATGTTAATTATCAGGACAAAGGTAGTCAGCTTACTGGATCTTGACAAGTCTCGTGGTAATGATTTTAAAAAAATTTGATAATACAATATTATAATTTGCATCTTAGAAATGGTTTAACAGGTCAGTGCAGTCCTACCTCAGCGTTTCCATCATTAAAAACTTGGGTCAATCTTCCGGTCCAGAAACAGCCATCAGTCAACCAATCTACCAGATCACCCACTTTCCAGACATCATCCATACCTACACTTACTTCTGTGTTCCCCTCGGCAAGAGGTAAATTGATATCATCACACGTACAAGGATACTGCGGACGCACCATTAGTTGCCTTTCTTTCTCCTTCCCCTTTATTTTTATCCAAACTGACAGTTGGTAGATCCTTATCCACTTTACCTCTGTAAATAAGCAATTAAGGATTGAAGAGTACTATATGTGCACAATATGCTCACTGCTCTTGCACAATAAACATCAAAAAAGTGGTAACTTTTATTATATATAAGTATTGAGTAATTGCATAGCTTAAAAATTAGGAAGCAGAACCTCTGCCATCATTTTTACAGAAAAAAACTAAAATACAATGGCACAGAAGTGTTATGAATAATGCAAAACAAATGAATTATCTAAATAATTGTTAAGAGTTATTTTAGATGATAGCAAATAAGGGGTGTCATGCAGTGAATAAGAAATAACAAAAAAAACCTATAAATTAATTTAATTATTTATTTTTAGAAAAGGTACCCTTGGATTCCCTTTGTGAACCTTATATCATTCACTGTATGACGAGAGTCATTACCCTCACAAAGCATAGATGAAGCAAGATATAAACGGAATTTCATTGCATGACTCCACAATATTCACCGATTAGGGTCGCATAAGTGATTAGTTAATTACCAATATTTATCCAAGATAAAGCACCTCTTAGTGATTCACACCCAGTCACTAAGCTTTATTAATCGTTCATTTGAGTATTGCCTCTAACCCTAAAATCAACCCTTAGTTTAAAAAATTTCATAATTTCAGAGAACTTTTAGATTTGTTTCCTAGTGGCTAGTATAAACGAATGATTTGACCAGCATGAAACCTTCTATGTGTGGGGTAGGTTTTACATGTAAAGGGTGTTTGTCAGTATTACCCAAGTGAAGGTTGTTAAACAAGGTTATTTCATTTGTTCTCAGGTTTTGTTGAAAGATACTAGGAGTGCTTGTAAGAATCCCCCATTAGGCTTTGGGTGAAATTGAAGACCGACTTGTCAAGGCATATTCAATTACTTCTACTGAGTTTAAGGAAGTTGAAAACTGAGTATAAATGAGATATTTTGATCACCCAAATCACCATGCTAAAGAACATTCTTTGCCACTTTAGAGAAAATGTACAGGCTACAGGTTGAAGGGTACTATGCAGATTAACAATCCTATGAAGAGCGAATTGTGTGGTTAATTGATCCTGGTTTGTCCCTCTTAATTCTGTTAATTTTTAATTTTTTGGATAGTGTCCATCCTGCATCAGCTTTGAGCCTTTGACATTATAAAAACCGCATGACCTGGTGTACAATATTCCTAAGAACTATGCCTCCTAATTCAAACAAGACTAATCCTATATAATACATACACGTTGAAACAATTAGAAATATTTAGCTAAGAGAAGGAAAAAAATATGAGAAGTGAGAGCTTAGAATGGACTGCAAAGAGGATAGAACAGAGGAATGTGAAAAGCTGGTACTACATTAAGTCATCAACTGAGCCCAAAATTCTCAGTAACAAACTTAATTTTCAACTACCATATAAATGGACAATTCCATCACTCCACAGTAAACATAAGAACCTACTTCTATGTTAATAGGGAAATCAAATTCAACAAGGGGAAAACCAACTTAGAAATTCCTGATCACTAATAGGCAAGGTTATAACTTATATCTTATAGTCTCTTAACAAACCATACACAAAGTAGTTAGGCCTCGTTTGGTTACCTGTAACCCAGCTATGTAACTCGCACTTCCATGGAACTTGTATGAGTTACAGTGTTTGGTTGTATAGTTTTTAAAATGAATGATGTAACTTACACTTCTCAGGTATTTAGGGTTACTACAAAACTCCATAACCTAGTTACCCAGCCCACCCGTGGTCACCCGTAGTTACATAGCTAATCTATTATATTTTGTAAATAATATTTTATAATTAGACTTTTATATATTTTTATAGTAATATATATTATTTTATTTATGTTTAAAATAAATTATAATCATATATTTTTTAACAATGGTGTCAAATATATATGTTTTTAATCTTTATATACAATTTTTAAAATAGTTTTAATTAGCTTAATTTCAATTAATTTTGTATCAATATAATTATTATTGCCACTAAAAATAAAATTAAATGTTTGGAGTTATAAATATTTATATTTTTAATTTTCAATGTTTATAAATTTTTTATAAAAAAAAATTGTAATAGTTTAAAATTAAATTAAATTATATTTACAACAGTTTATAATTAAGTTTTATTTGTTTTTATAATAAATCTAAATATTTTAAATTACAATTTTGAAAGTTTTAATTTTTAAGTTTTCATTTAATATCTCTAAAAAGTTTATAATTAATTTCATGTATATATATTTATATTAATAAAGTTAATATTAATATTATTATTAAAACTGGAATCTTTTGAAAACATGTGATTAATTAAATAAAAACAATTATGTAACTTGAAGTTAAAATGATAAACCAAACGCAAACTTTTAGTAAACCTAGGAATTTTATGAATGTAATCTATTTCCTAGGAACTTAAAGTTCCTGTGTAACTACAAATCCTGATAAACAAACGAGGCCTTAAAATATCATTGGCCAACCCCACATCCTTATGTTACTTTTTTTTTTGCTAAATCTCTTTATGTTCCTTTAGGATATGATGCATGCAGGTAACCATGTCTGCTCTTATAAGAAGATAATTTCAGCGGACAGTTTACTTACTCCTTTCTTCATCTGGAAAATCAATATATTCCACTGCATGCGAAATTTGACCGTTCTTCACAGCTATCTCATGTATCTGACAAATGAGCAAACAAATAATGCGTTTAATGTTATGTGCAAAGAGCATATTAGGATCTCAAAATAGAAAGAAAAAAACGTAGACTGTTTAAGAATTTGATGACAGTATATATTATAATGAATCACGTGACTGATTACAAAGAGCATATTAGGACTATGAGAGTTTGACATCACAAATTAGGAGTCATAAACTCCATAGAAATAAGATCTCAAATTAATTAGATGATACAAAATCAAAAATGCTACATAACCATAATTCGGAACAAGAGTACAACTAGAACTTAAAAAGGGCAATATAAATTCAATTCTAATATGCCATATCACATATTCGCATCCTCTTTGCTCAAATAATATGTATCCCAAATTAAGCAAAGCTTATTTACATGCGAACACCTAATATTAGCTAGGTTTCTAAAAGGTTACAAGCATGCAGACCAGGAAAATAATTAGTTTTTAGCTAAAAGTAAATATTACAATTGACTAATTACCTAAAAAAAATTATAACAATTGACCAACGATGCTGAACAATACTTGAAGAATGCCAATACCTTGGGACATTGAACAGCGGAACAAATCTCTACCCCAACATTAATCCCAAATCTCTACCCCAACATTAACTACCATGAGACGCATCCCCTTCAATTCGGCATGCGATTCATCTACAGAAGTGCCTCACCTCATGTATAATAACGGGTTCGGGACAGATCCACATAACCAATCATTCACTATCAAAAACATAACCAGTTTGCAGAGGTTACTAATTTTTGGACCTGACCAACCAATTTAAGTCCTACACCCATAATTAGTTTTTGCATCCTGGGTTAAAAAAGAGCGCTGGATGATTAGGCAACTGGGGCAGTGATTTAGAGCACGAATTAATACACATTAGTACACATACATTGAATAAAGCAATAATCATTATAACATGTTCCTCTGAAAAAGGCACGTAACTTATTATTTCTTCTGGTATTCCTAGTTGATATGTGAAGAAAAAGGTCAGCAAATATAACATATAGGACTATAGCATATGAACAACTCATACAACTCTGGGATCGTGCCATTTTGATCAATAGAAACAGCTAAAATTTATAGCTAAGTTGGACGATACCTTGCATCGAAACCATGCACCTCGATAACCTTTAATAAAACACTTGGCCTCGGCCAGCTGTCCAACTTTAAAAGGCAATACATTCTCCATGGTAATTTCACAATTGTAATATAGCTGCACCAAAGAAACATATGAGTATGAAGCAAAATTCTTGAGGCATTTCATAACACAAGATATATTTAAAAAAATTGATATTCAGCATATTGAAATTCAGTTCTCTTTTTCTTGCTTTCTGACTTAAGTTTTTTCTTTCAGGTGAGCAATAACACATCACTCACAGTATCGGAGCTTTTCAAAGGTGCAATAATGATAGGACAACTTGCACCTAAGTTGAAATTTTAAAATGCTATCCACTAGGGCTGTAATTCGAACCGAGTCGAGCCGAGTTCGAGCTTTTTTTTGTCGAGCTCAAGCTTTTTTTTGTCGAGTCGAGTCGAGCCGAAAATTATTCGAGCCTAAAATATGTGTTCGAGCTCGACTCGGGTAGTATTCGAGTCAAGTTCGAGCTGCTCGCGAGTTTTCGAGCTTAACGAGCTTTTTTACGAGTTTTCGAGTTTAACGAGTTTTCGAGCTTAACGGACTTTTAACGAGTTTTCGAGCTCTCGAGCTTTAATCGAGCCTATCGAGCTTTTTTTTTTTTGGAAAAAATAGTTTTATCCAAGTTAAGTGGATTATTTGATTTTTATTATAAAATTGACTAAACTTTAACCGAATATTATATAATTAGACAAAATTAAAAAGTTATACTAATATATTACTAAAAAGTATATATAATTTACTTTAAAATTTTAATTTTCAAAATTGTTAATTATTAGTCAATTCGGTTAATTTGAACATTAAATGTGAAATAATAATATGAAATTACATTAGATATTTAGGTGTCTTGGCTATACTTATATGTTACTTATAACTTGCATAATTTTTTCAATTTTAAGTTATTTTATGATTTATTACACAAACAGACATTTTTTAACTCAAAATAAAAAATAACTTTAAACTGGGCTCTTAGTGTATATTAATTTTTTTAAAAATAAATAACTTACTTTTTATTTTAAAAATAAGATTTGGTCTCAAATTTCTAAATTAAATTTTAATATTTAAAAAAGGTATAAAATTACATAATTTTTTCAATTTTAAGTCATTTTATGATTTATTACACAAACAGACATTTTGTTAACTCAAAATGAAAAATGACTTTAAAAATAAGATTTAGTCTCAAATTTCTAAATTAAATTTTTAAAAAATAAATAACTTATAACTTATAAATTCAAGAACACTACAAATTTTAATATATTATATATTTAGAAATCAACTAATTAAAATATTTAAATAAATTAAATTATATATTATAAAATAAATTAATTGAGTTCGAGCTCGAGCCGAGTTCGAGTTCGAGCCTTATCGAGTCGAGCCCGAGTCGAGCCCGAGTCGAGCCTAAAAATACTCGACTCGAGTTTTTAATCGAGCCCGGAAATCTGTTCGAGCTCGAGCTCGATAACGAGTTCGAGCCGAGTTAATCGAGTCGAGTCGAGCTCAAAAAAAACCCGACTCGAATTACAGCCCTACTATCCACAACAACTTAAGTTTTACATTTAAATAAAAATAACAAGTTATTGGACCAAATATAACTCTGGTACCCATAAAGCCAAGGACATAATGAGAACCTATTAATCAGATATATCACAGTAACGAGCAACAAAAACACAAATCACAACAAAGTTTGCTGCATTACTTGGAAAAAGAAACATTCAACGAAACATAATTTAGCATTTTAATAGCACAAGCACATGCAACGGCAAAACCCCAAATATCTTAGCGGTGAAAACTAAACCGACACCGGTAAAACTCATATCCTGTTCGGAATCTCTTTAGGCTCCATAAATTCCAGTACAAATTTACCCCTAACAATAATAACATTAATCATCAAAACAACATTCAATACACTAAAAAATAAGATTTCGAAGAAAACTCGTAAATCTTCAAAACTACCGCATTACTGTTACAATTACAGTAAGCCTCGGAACTCATCCAAACCCTAGACCTCATCCAATCATAATTTCACAAATACTGACACATCGTAACCAACAATTAGCACATTAAGCACACATTCAACTATCATACATCGAAAAACACAAGCAACTACACATACATAAACTAATATACACACATAAAACCTATAATTACATAATAAAAATTCAATCATAAACCTCAATCGTCAAGATTATGACTTATTCTAGAAGATTTCACACACCGGCGCCGTTGATTTCACACAGTAACTATATAATACGCATATATAACGGATAAATTGGTTATTTATATGATCCTGCAATATATATGAATGAGCATGCATTACAATTAAAAAAAAAAATAAACACACAATATTAATAAGTGCAGAGTTTATGTTAAAATTTAAAAGATTTAAAAGGAAAAATAACCTCGAATATGATGATAAAGAGGGGGAATGAATTGAGAAATTGCAAAGCCCTGAAAGAAGCAGAGAAGTCGGGATTGATATATAGTGTGTGTGTGTATTATGAACCTGGGGATATGTGCCCTGTGTATGTGTGTGCATTATGAACCTGGGGATATGTGCCCGGACTTTATATGTTTTTCTGCCGAAAAGAAAAAGTAAGTATGCATGTATTTTTTCTGAAAATAAGCAACTTATTTTCAATTTTGAAAATCATATTTGATTTTAAAATTCTTCAATAAATATTTATTTAAAAATAAATAAAAATATGTAAAAAAAAATTAAAATAAGCTATTTATTTTAAATTTAAACTACCCCAAACGGGCACTTAGTTTTAGTTATTAATTATTACTGTATTTTTTTTGCCAAAAGTTTTAGTTATTAATTTAAGTGCACAAAAAGAAAAATACTAGTATTAATCATGTATGTATTTTTCTTATAATTTGGTTACTTAAATTACGGTTTAATGTAAAAACAGTTAACTCATCGTTTTTAATAAAAATTACTCCCAACTTTTTGTAATGTTTTAAGTGGCATAAAAAAGCCTTTATATATATTATTTATAAATAAAGATTGAAAATAATAATATAAATTATTTATAACAGTGTATGCGCATGCACACGTATAGATATCTAGTTGTATTTTTGTTATTTATGTAATATATGAATTTAATTATATATTTGTATTTAACATATATGAATATTTTGTGCTGGTTAACATGTGAGATATTTCAACTTTTTAATGAAAACTTGTAGGAAAAGACAATAAACGAAGAAGAAAGCAAAAGACAATTCTCATTTCATTCATACCTTTCTTATCTCAATATATCCATGACTATAGCCCACTATCAATCAAATAGCCCATTACTAAACTAAATGACATTGTTGAGTGCTAACCAACTAATGCCCACCTAAACATAATTAATCATATGAATAATAACAAATGCCCCTTCCTTAAGCTGATCCTTGATCCCAAGGATCAAAGTTAGGAAATTTCTTGTGGATATCTTCCCAAAACTCCCATGTTACTTCTTCTTTAGTACCATTTATCCACTTGATTAACACCATAGTCGCTAGACTATTGCCTCTCTTAACCAATCTTCTCTCAAGCACCGCTACTAGTTTAGCATGCAACTCCCTCATATCATTGATCTCGGGTAGCTCAGTTTGTGGCACTTTTCTCTTACCAATCCTTTTCTTCAGTTGTGAAAAATGAAACACATTGTAGATTTTTGCTCCAGCCGATAATTCAATCTGGTATGCCACACTATCAACTCGTTTGATCACTCTATAGGGCCCAAAAAACTTTGTTATTAACTTTTGATTCCCTCTCATGACTAATAACTAATTATCATGACATAAAGTGAGTGAATTTTTTTTGAAAACCTAATTGGAAATATAAGGATTAATCCCCTCTAAATAACTACGTCATGAGGGACTTGATGTTATTTCATTGGATTCATATAATTTATTTGTGTTTTTGTTTGATAACGTGTTAAAATATATTTCATGGAAATTCATTCATAGATCGAAAGGAACTGAAAATCAATATTAATTTTAAGTATATTATTTTTTATAGTTGAGAAATTAGAAGTATGAATAATAATTTGGTGGTTTACGATCATCAACTAATTTATTGTAATAAATAAACTATATAATAAATATGAGAGAAGAAAATACATGAATAAAGATTCTTCAATTAATTATCGTAAATAACTGATTTGTGACATTTATTTTTCTGAAAATAATATTTCTTATATTTATAAAATATTCTTCCAAGATAAATTGTAGTGCCTACAGTTATCCTTTGAATTTCACTTTCATGGTCAAACAAGTTATATTCATAGAATATTAAGAACCAAGAATTTTGGTTATAATTGACATATCAATCTCTCGACCTAATACTTGAATTATATTTATCATATCATATACTAGAATAATAACTCATCTCCCGATTCATTAAAATTCTCATTGATTCAATCAAAAATTAGCTACTCTTCTAATAACATAAAGTTTCCAATGACATATTAGGAAACGAAGAGAAATCACAATGTAATTAAACAAACATAACAAATCAATGAATATTACATAATTCTCGAATTAAGAAATTAGCTGCTCATGATTAAAACATACACACACATATATACGTATAACAAAACTGAGTATAAGAGTTTAGGTACAAAGAATATAACATGCAAAATTTGTTTGAAGTCTGGATGAATCCTTTCTCCAATCTCACTCTCTAAGTTCCCTCCCTTTTCTTACGACTATCTCTATTCTATAATATGATATGGTATAGTCTAGGCAGTTATCTCTCTAATAATATATAAAACCCTAATATATATTAAATAAGAGTTTTAATACTTTTCATGGAAATACATGTAATCCTAAAATAAGTTGAATTTAAATTATAAACTTTGTAGTCTGACTTTTTAGGCCTGTTTCTAGGCTGCTCCAATAGAAAAATAGAGTTTTGGACTACTTTTAAATTATAGAAAAAAATTATCTTCACATAGACTGTAAAATCACTTTATTTAAACTTCTAGAATTCAAGTTATGGCTAAAACAATGATCATTGCGCAAGCTACCCATTACATCCAATTTTCCTTCTAATTTAAGTCCAAATTAAGCTCCACGTGCTCAATTCTTTGTGATTTTAGGATTTTTTTTATTTTATGTCATAAAATATTAAATTCTAATTAAAATCTTCAATAATTTATAAAATACTATAAATATGATAATAAAATTTTATAAACATATATAAGTATATACTCTATCACAATCCATATAAGTTAATTAGATATGACTTACCTCAATTGTTATGGCGCAAACGATTTTTATCCACAATCTTCTATTGTATTCCTTTCACTCCCTTTAATGAAGTGTGAGTTTTTATCTTTTAAGTTTCTTCCTTTCCAACCACGATTCATAGAATCCTAGCTTTTTCTCTCTTTCAAACACATGTTAAAAATTATATATATAATATATTTCGACTTTTGTATTTGTATGGAGGCTAAAAAATGAATTATCACTTTTACTCGGTGATATAACGAACATTTATAAGGTACAAAAAGGACCTTGAGAAATTAGGCGAGGTATTCAAATGATATATTGGGCCAAAACCAATATCATTAAATATAAATTTTATCCACTAAAAAATATTATATACAATTTTGTATATATTTTATTTTTCTAATTCTCAAATTTATCAATATTTGTAATTGTCATATCACCATATTAGAAGGGAGGAAATTACTTATTTACATTTGTGGATAACTAGACTAAGAATTAAAGAAATGATGAAAATTATATAATATTTAAAAAATGTTGAAAATCTTAAAAATATAGTTGAATTTTAGAAGTTGTTTTAAAGCGTAGAACTCTGTTATTTTTAATTTCGCATTGAGATTGATCAACGATATTAATTTATATTTGAATTAGGTGGGTAACACCGCGCTTCCCGCGGCCCGTAAAATAGTTAATAAATAATATAGTATTAAGAAATGAACTAATACATTTATATAGATAGTAGTTTAAGTCAGTTTTGTTACTGTGAACATATTTTTTTATTTACATTGTTAAATGTAAGAAGTCTTAATAGTGCCGATTTAATTTTGTTTATTATTTAGAACTTGTACCCATAAATCATAGCTTAATCTGGATGAAAAATATTCAATTTTAGATATTATTAAACATACGTAGAATGTCATCGGCTCTATACCAGAATCACATAGTGTTTAAGGCCATGCTTCTGTCGTGTGAGTTGCAATACACACTGCCAAAAACCTCATTGTAAACAATATTTTTTTATAAGAGTTTAATCTTGCATCTCAGTGTCAACGTTGACTACAACCAGCCCCTCTCTCTCGGTCACTCTTGACAATGCTACATAAACTTGTCCGTGAGCGAACACCTACGTAGGTATGTATAGGCCAACAACGATCAACTACAACGCTTCCACAAGCATTGCAGACATACACACCATCCTTGGTTGTGAGTTTTTTAATGCATGATACTCATGCAATAAAATATTATCCCTTTTTGCTGATTATGCCAATTATTGTAGCCTTCAAGGTCACTACCTCATCCTACAAAAATTTAAATGTTGAATCTCGCAATGAGCAGGTAGTGGGAAAAGCCTACTCACTAATTCAGTATGAATATGTTAAAGGTCGGCACACACCCTCAATTACTCAGGGCATGTTGCCTTCACCAAAGCATCCACAATCATGAAGTTCAAAAACATTTCTTCTTCCGGGGGTAGCTTTGTGATAGAGGGCCTTCAATCGCCTTCACGTTAGTTAGAAGAGACATGGGACACATCTGGGTTGACTTAAACCTTGCTAGCGCTAGTCGTGGATAAAGAGTGCACATGTCATGCATAGTTTGTGAGAGTGTTAGGACAAATTGATTATAATGTGACACCATCAATAAAATTTGGAATAATTTTTTGTTTGAGCGCAAATTGGATATATATATTTCGTGGGGTGAGCATAGGTTAGACCTTGAAAGGTCTTCACTGTAATCAAAGACACCACAATAACTACATCACACCATCTTCTTTATATATTGCAGGGTCAAACAGATTGCCCAACTTTCCCCACATAGTGATTGTGTTGTTCACCGAGCTAATACAACAACAAGCATTTTTAAAATATAAAGAATGAACACGGACAATAGTGGCAGTACCTGAGTGAGCATGAACTGAATCACTCCTTACTGATCAGTAAAAATCTTGATATCTCTTTTCTTAAAGCCACCAAGAACTTGCTCAACTCCACCAAAATCGTGCAAGCAACCCACATTATCTATAGAGGTGAAAGGTTAGAACGTGACCCGAAAAATCTACACATAATCTCATACTACATGTTTTTGCAGAAGCATTAACCGCGGGTACCTGGGAGAATGGTGGTGTCATTAATCCCGACTTTGCAACACATTTTGGGTTGTAAATTGGAAGCCGTAAAGGGGGATGTTCATAGTGCCCTCATTCAATTCCCGAATCTTAGTTGTCGCGAGAAAAAGAAGCTTGAGATCGCTTGCAAGAAGCCTATATGAATAAGTGTTTGTTACGAGCCACACATTCCTTAGGCTGTAGACCAGGCCCTCATGCAGAAGATGCCCAAACCGAGGGACCAAATGTTTGCGCACAACAACATGCATCAAATTTTCCTACGGTCATAATTCCAATAGTAGAAACTTGTGCACATGGTCATTCCTTTGCATTATGCATTTTAGAAATTCTTTTTATCTTCTGCAATTTCTAGAATGACCTGCTTCTTTCTTCAAGAGTCTTCACAGTCATACAAGTTTGATTGTCTTTCAAATAGCTTAGAATTCTGCAGAGATTCCTAGCATTTTTTCTTTTTCTTCATTGATAATTAGATGTTAAGATTATCAGTCTATTACTCTCTGCATCCATCGATTGATATAGTATCCATCAATTGATATTTGAACTTATCAATCGATGTATCTATAGGTGATTTTGTATTCATTGACTTGACTTGAGGTCTTTATCCATCAAGCCTTTGTTTGATTATCCATTAATTCTTTATCCATCGATCCATCATTCACTTGTGAGAATTTCTCTTGTCAATAATCTACAATTTGACAGCGTAGACTTCACATCAGTTTATGAACATATATTAGTTGAAACAATATTATCCATCGACTCTTACTGGATTATCCATTAATCAATTTACACTTCCTGCTACTTGCCACAAATACTAAGTATATATCATATTTATCAATTGATCACAATATTCATTAATAATAAGTTTTCTAATCAATGAATATTTATAAAACACTTATATCCATTGATTATTTATATACAATAAAATGAACTTGTGATTATAAGTGTTATGTTATCATCAAAACTAACCAGATTCTTAACACTCTTAATAATATTATTATTACGATTACAAAAGATATTAAAACTATTAGGTGTAAAATGACTATGAAACGAGGAATAAGTGGAGTTACAAAAAATATGTATGTGATTATCATATTAATCACATGTATAAGAGTCGAAATTGGAATAAATCCCTCCTCATGATATACGATATAGAAGGAGAAATGTGTACCTTTGATAATCTTTACCACTCAAAATGTAGAGAGGTTGATTAATTTATGTCTTGTATTTTTTTTAGAACCTAAATATAATAAAATTTTGATTAGATAATTTTAAATGCTCATAAAGCGATATGGATTATAAAATATTTAAAATTTGATTTAATCTAAATTTGATACGATAACAGATTTATGTGATAGACTATGAATTAGTTTAATGTTATTTTTTTTATTTGTGTTGTTATCGATTGTTATGCTAAAATATATTTGTTAGACTTTGAAACAATTTTGTGTTACCATTTTTCATTTATTAAGTTAAAAATATTATGTCAAAATACGTTGTTTAATAAAGTTTATCATTTTTAATAAATTATAAAAATTCAAATGTAAGATTTAAAAATTAGGTTACTAATTTTTGAAATAATATTAAAAATGATATTTTTTTTATTTAAAAAAATTATTTTATTTTTGAAAAAATTGTGAAATAAATAAAAAGTCTAACTAAACAACACACATATATATACAATAATAAAATTATTTCCGCCTCCTCTTCTCTGTTGCTCTCACCTTACACCCCAAATCTCTATATAAACAACCCAGTGTATCTGTGTCTATTTCTAAGCCTCTCTTATTTGCTTCAGGTTCGTTTTGCTTCATCGATCCCCTTGTTTTGATTTTTACTATATTGGTTTATTTTCTTTCTTTTACTATGTTTTGTGTTGTGGGGTTTTAGAATAAGCTTCAATTAGTCTTTTTTTTGCGATGATATTTTCTGGGTTTTGATTTTCTTGAATTGGGTTGTGAATAAATTTTTATTTAAAGGGTTGGTTTTGTGTGTATTGATTTTTTGTTAGTGATGATTTTATGAAATTTGATAAGTCAGAAGTAAAGGGTTTATTGGAATATTGGCTGTTAACAATTATTTATGGATAACTGGTATGAATATATATTTTTTTGTAAGTATCAAGAAGACGGTTGATTGTATTTGGAAAAGCATATTTGTATGCAAGTGAAGAAGATGATTGATTGTATATGAAAAAAATGTAATTTTGGTTGATTGTTTATGGAAAAACATATTTTTGATGCGAGTAAGAGTAGTATTGAGCATCAGCAATCGAATTTTGCAAGCGGAGTAATTAGTTGGTGGTTCGGTTTTTGGTTATGAATATTAGATGGATTAATATGTGATGTTGTTATTAAGTGGTTGATGTTCATGTGTTTAGGGGTAGCTTGAAAGTGGACATGGCTGGAACTGCGAGTGAGGATTCTAGAACTTATGAAGTTTGTTTGGGTGGACAACAGCATAGTCAAGCTACTAGTGAAGCATTAGCGGAGTGGCGGTCTTCTGAGCAAGTTGAAAATGGGTCCCCTTCAACTTCACCGCCTTATTGGGATACGGATGATGATGATGATTGTGGTATGCTATTACTTTATATGTTTGTACTTTTTATGTTGGCAATTAAAATGTATCAAGGGAGAAAAAAATAAGGAGTGACTGGGTGCTTTTTCATTTTTTCGATTCGTTGGTCCACCACATCTTACCTGTCGTATGTTTAAATTAAATTACTTTCTTCCTAACTGCACCATGAACTGGGGCCGGGAAGTTTATATTTGCAATCATGATCACTTCTCAAATTATATGATCATACTCGTGAGCATTTAACCCCTTTTATGCACCTTATATGGGTTTTGCGTTGTGATGCATCCTCTTTTACTTTGCTTGAATATGCACGTACGTTGACTAGAAAACTATATAGTGATACATCATTCAGTTAGAGCTTAGCTGAGTTTTTATTAATTATGTTTTCAAGTTGAATTATATCTTGGGACTAAGTTAGATATACACACAAATTTGGTGATGTAGCTATCTAAAAAAAAAATATCAATATAATTTCTGATATGTATGGATAGATGTCAATAAGTACATATGATGTTTACCATACAGCTAAGGGGGTTAGTATCTTTATGAATTGGGCATATTTTTATGACGTTAGGTTGTTCTGATTCTCCAACATAGTGGTAATGGGTAGCTCAGTAGGCGAAGGGGTTCATGTTGATGCTAAAACGTAGACATGTTAAATGAAGGTGAAGGAATACAATTTGTTCACAGTGATGTAAGTGAGGAAAACGTGCATTCTGAGGGAGATCAGATGATGTTTTATCCTTCTAATGCTTGGATTGTTATGCTTACATTTGTGATATATTCACTGATAAACAGCGATCATCTTATTTAATACATGAAAGTATGTTAATCCTTATTGAGATCATATTAAGATATGTACAAATCCCCTCCCTAGACATTCCTTTTCTTCAAATGCTAAATATACAGGCCCTATTTGGAAGTTATAAGTTTGGGACAAAATTAGAGGTTTGAGCTAAATTAGAGGTTTGACCGGATGAAACCTCTAATATTAATGTTTGGTAGTTAGCGGATTGAAATAGCGGTTTGGACTGGATAAGCTAATTTAAAAAAGCTACTTATAAGAGCTTTTTCAATTAGATAACTGTGATGTATCTATTTAAAATACAAATAGCTAATTCAACAGCTATTTACCAAACAGTTTTATTCAAAACAACTAATTCAATCCGTTAGTCAAAACAGTTAATTCAATCAGTTAGTCAAAACAGTTAATTCAATCCGCTAACAGCTAACCGCTAATTGCCAAACAGAACCAAACTCTTTCAATTGTGAAGTGAAGAAAATGACACAACTGCTCATAACAAATAACTCAGCCTTGTATGAAGGGTATTATTTTCTATATTCTAATCTTCTTTCTGTATATGATTTGGTTAAAGGCCATTACTGTGTAATTATTTCTCATTCTTTGTGCATATAGTTTAAAGTTTGCCACTGGGTACAGTATATATTATATACGAACACGTCAAGTAACTTTTAAGACAAGAAATTATGTGGTTTGTTTAGTTGAAAAATTTTCTATCAAGAAATCCTTAAAAAAGGAGAATAGGTTAATTTTTTGTCTCCCCTTTGTAGTTAGGTTGGCACAAACAAGGTACCTTCATTACCCAGGCTGCAAGTGTCCAACATGGGCATGTGTCCAAGTGTTGGACTATGGCAATTTTGAATATACATGTTTTTTTGCCTGAAATAAGTGTCCGAGTGTCCATATCTATGTTCAAGTATTGAGTATCCGATGCGGGACGCGGGTATCTGGGGCAAATTGAAGATTCAAGTTAACAAAGCAAGGTATCGATTTGAAGATAACTACTAGTGTTAGTCATGTATTCTTACCATTGCAGTTCCTTTTGTTTCCTTCAAGAAATTTCTAAGCAGACCATTGGAGGTATGTTCGAGTAGTGAACTTAACCTTGTGTGTTATTTATAGATTAAGAAAGATCAAAAAACTTCAACACACATAAGCTAATAGGATGCACCAGTATACACATTGAACAGAGGAAAAAATTTGACCTTGCCTATAGTAGTGAGATGTTTTCTCATTTCTTTTTGGCATTTTGTATTGCCTTGTCCTTTTTGGAGCCCTTACGTCTTTGGAGAGATGTAGGTATGCCTACTTAAGTTATAAATTTAATTTTGAGAAAACAAAATGGGAGGATGTCAAACTCTTTTAGAGCGTACCTTGTTTGAGTTTTATATTGAATTTGGTAGGAGAACAGTAGTAGATTGTTGTTAACAAGTGCCTTGATTTTAAGCTGTTGACAATAGGGTTATTTTTCTTGTATTTTTAGTTTTTGCTGTGAGGCTGGTCTTGTTGAGTTCATATGTTTCATTTTGTTCTATAAAACTTCCTCTTCAACATTGTACATAAGCTAAATATGACTTCATTTTTAGGGATTTGGCCTTGCAACTAGTTTGCATTGGTGCAGCTATGCATATTTTTTGTTAATCATTTATTGATCCCTTCATTGCGTTTCAGGGCCCAAACCTTCTGAGTTATATTATAAGTTTACTTGGAAGATAGAGAAGTTTTCCCAAATTAACAAGAGAGAACTGAAAAGTAATGCCTTTAAGGTTGGCGACTACAACTGGTAGGCCTTATCAGCTTATATTTTTTGGCAGGCTTGCCTGCTGCTTTGTTCTCTTGTTATGGTTGATCTTGATATGGTTAATCTTTCTTTTTATATTGATTGGGTAGAAATTAACAATTTGATGTTAATGAGTTGTTGGTATACCGTATTCCCTCATTAACTATGTATGTATATGCTATGCATGCTCTGCTTATTAATGAGTGCTTCTCTGGCACTTAAAAATCACTATAGATAATGATTGAGGTTACAGAAATTCAGATACTTAACATGCATATAATTTCGTACGAATAGTTTTGATAAACAGACAGTGGCAGGGTCATGTGATTGATTATTTGCTATTTCGTAAGGAAGCCCTCAGTGACATTGCTGTTAGCTGATATCTGTTATTTTGCATTGTCCCTAAGGTCTTTGATTGATGCATTTTTGAGCCAATATCCCTTACACTTGACCTTTTCCCTTCTGTGTCTCGCTCCCATAGGATTTTTATATGTCAGCAACATAAAGTTTTAGTCCTTAGTGCCACTGTTATCAAGTCAACGACTAGCCGACAAACGAACAAAAGTCGACTCCCGACTTATTAAGTTTGGTGTCCATGGGGTTTTACCCGGAACCTGGCCCAGTACTACCCGAATCGCAAAAAAAAGGGTTTACAAGTTAAAAAATTGTCCTTTTTTAGATAAAAAACAAAGAGAGGGCTTAGACGGGAAAGAAGCAGAAACATCTTATCTTTCTCCTTCTCTGGTTATATATTCCGGCGGCATCTCGACTTTTTCGGTGAGCAATTTCTTCCTTTTTTTCTCATCTTCCTTTCTTCTTCCCATCTTCCTTTCTTCTTTAGTTCGTCATGTCTGTTCGTTCCCTTCTTCCCTGCTTCCTTTCTTCTTCGTGGGTCGTGTATCTATATATATATTCCTATATATATACACCTAACACCTTATATATACACTGGTCTTTATCTTTTATATTAATAAAAAAAATTATTAATATTTTTCTTTTATTTAATTTTATTACTGTTTTGCACATAAAATAGTTTTTCTTACATTAAAAATAAAAAATATTGATATTTTTCATTTCTTCTTTTGTTAATATATATAAAAAGAGGTTTTTTCCCCATTTTTTTGTTTCTTTTATTTTCTTTTATTTATGTTTTGCACATAAATTCATAAAATGAATTATTTTTTTGCTTTTAAGTATTAAATTGACTTTATTATTTTGAAACATGTAAGTTTTAATTTTTGAATAGTCAATGATTACTATAAACACTTCAGTTTACAAGTATTATCAAGTATCAACTATTCAAGTATTCATTTAGTAAAAAAGAAGTATCAACTCATTAACTGATTCTACACATTAGTCAACTGTTCTACTACATAGCTGCTGCTGCTGCTGCTGCTGCATGACTGATGAACTGCTTCTGCATCTTTTTAACCTTTTGCATCGAAATTTGTACCACCGAATCCAACCGAGAAGAATACTCAAGGAGATGGAGATTTTGAGATGGATGACTTTGTTTGATTAGTTCATTTTACTCATTAGTTATTTTTTATTTAGTTAGACATGCTTGAATTTTGGTATTTGAACTTATTATCTATTACTTTTGATTTAAACTATGAAATTGACGTGTGTTTAAATATTATATATATTAAAGTTAGTAAATATATGTATTTAACCGACTTGTCTACTTTTTACAACTAGTCGGGCGACTTGTCGACTAGTAGATTCCAAGGTACCCGGGCACCGAGGCTCGACTTGGCGACTTAATAACCTTGCTTAGTGCAATGAACAGAGAGACTCATGTCCCTTCTAATGATTTCCATAAGTAGTAGGATAATGTGGATTACTGAACTTTTTATATTACTGAAATCATGCTACGTGCTGTCATATTGGTGAAAGATAAACATCTGACATGCTTTATTGAAATGATGTGATATTATATGCTACTAAGCTTAAGTGCATATTTTATGACAGGTATATCTTGATTTACCCCCAAGGCTGTGATGTATGTAACCATCTCTCGTTATTTCTGTGTGTTGCCAATCATGACAAGCTTCTTCCCGGTATGTTAAATGTATTTTTTAAGCAACCAGTGGTGTTTTTTTTCCTTTTATTGTATTATATGGATTGTTCTATGGATAATTGGATACTAATACTATTAAAACAGGGTGGAGTCACTTTGCACAGTTTACCATTGCTGTTGTGAATAAAGATCCGAAGAAATCCAAGTACTCTGGTTAGTTGTTAATTTTTATGTATTGTTAAGCTATTAATAATTCATTTGCTGATTATGATTTCGGCTTCATTGCCATGTTTCACTTTGCAGATACATTGCATCGATTTTGGAAGAAGGAGCATGATTGGGGATGGAAAAAGTTCATGGAGTTGTCAAAAGTGTTGGATGGATTTATTGATGCAGACACTCTCATAATCAAAGCTCAAGTGCAAGTTATCAGGTCTTACACTGTCTTCTAATGTTTTGATTAACATGTTCCTGTTGTTGCCAAAGTTGTCAACTCACCTAGTCAAATCAGTTTATTTTTATATGTGATTTTCAATGGCCACCATATATTCTAATATCTTTTTTTGGCACATGTTATTGAGGTTCTCATTCCTAATTGTTTATCATTATATATAATTTTCCATGGCCACTATATATTTTATATCTTTTTTAGCATGTTATTGAGGTAATGATTAGTTATACTGTACATCAAACCATTCTCATGCCTAGTTGTTTATCATTATATATAATTTTCCATGGCCACTATATAAATACTAGAATTTTTTTATTTGGCACATGTTATTGAGGCACTGATTAGTTGTACTGTGCATCAAACCATTCTTACAAGTGTACTCCATAACTCAGGGCAAATAGCATAGGTGGTCAAGAAAATACTCACTCTGTACCAAAATATAAAATGAAATTTGATATTTTAATGACAATATGTGCTGTTCTTAAATATAAAAGCAGTGTTCTGGAAATTACTTTGCAGAGCTAGGCAGTATATGTAGCTTTAAAGGCGCAGGCCATGTAGTCAATGCCAATGAACTACTTTATCTATTATTCTTGTGGATAAAATCTTAAATTGAAATTGAATTATAACAAATTGAGAATTACAAATTATACTAAAAAATTATGTGCCGTGTATGTATTTACATCTACTTCAGTCCTATCTATGAAAACTAAGAAAGGATCGATTGTATGTATACTTGGCTTCTAGGTAAATAGTTGGTACTTGGCCCTAGACCTTGTATCAGAACAAGGTAAAACTGATACTCATCGGAAAGAAAGCATCCTGTGTCTAGTAGCATTGTCTAGCTTTAACTTAACAACACGGTTAGCAGATCATTAAATCATTCTCATGCCTGCACTGCACTACTATAATTCAGGGCAGAAAGTACACTAGTACAGTGGTAAATAATATAATCCCTCTGTAGGGAAAGATGATGATCAAATTCTAGCGCTCTCATAGTCCTATTAGTATCTTTGCCACCTGTCAGAAAATTTTGATTATAGTTTTTGGAGATTTGTTTATTCAAGCTACCAAAAATTTAATATTCACCGCTATAAAATTATCCAATATTCATTTTTGATATTACTTGGAATTGCAGGTTCAATATTGTTGCCCTATTTTGTTAAGCTTCAACATCTCACCACAAGTTAACCTTTACATCATATTTTTCTCTTTTCATTTATTTTATATTAATCTGGGTCTTGGCAATTCATATTTTTGCCTAGGTTTTGCTTTAAGAAACAAGAGCATATATACACCTAGGTTTAATATATTAGTGTTATAAGATTCCGTATGAGTTCTGGCCTGAAAAGGTAAACCTATATATATGTGTGTGTATGTGTATGTGGCCATGTTCTACTATAAGCCTCTCAACCTACAAACTCTACAAATCTGCTGAATTCACTAATATCGATACGAGACGCAGAAAAAATAATGTTGGAGTTCACCTAAAATTCGAAAAATAAAATGTATAAATAATAATTAATTTACAATACAATTATTTTTATCAATCAAGATATGAAGTTTATATAATAAATAATTTTGCAATTCATCTACACAAAAGAAGTTTTAATTATTTTTATTTTCAAGATATTTGGTAAATTCTGCCTACATTTTAGTGTATCATGTATCATTATTGATGAATTTTCTAGGTTTGTAGAGTTTGTAGGCTAAAGAAGTTATATATATAAGGCTGTAACATGGTGCATTTTGTTTTGGTCTCATGTAATCCTTTTTATTGTCTGTTAGAACAATAAAACACCATCCCCCCCGCGCGGTAGCAACATTACCTGTCCATGTATATCCTGCTGTGGTAACAAGTCTCTAAAAGACTATATAATTTCACAAACTTAGTTCTTATTACAATATATTCTGAATTGTATAATACTGTCTGCATCATATTTAATATATTGTCGAAAAAGTATGTATTTGATTGTTCAAGGGGCATCTCTCATAGAAATTACTGACTCCAGCTTATTTCATTCATTTTTAGGGAGAGAGTTGATCGTCCGTTTCGTTGTCTTGACTATCAGTATAGGAGAGAACTTATTCGAGTATATTTGACAAATGTAGAGCAAATCTGCCGCCGTTTTGTGGAAGAGAGAAGAGGCAAGCTCGTAAATCTTTTAGAGGATAAGGCCAGATGGTCCAGGTAGATGATGTTATATTTACTCAGTTTATTACGGAGAAGTAGACTCTATTCTCTTTCTTACCATCACCATCATATTAATCTGTTTTATGAAATAACTTTTACAATTTTGTGCTCTCCTTATTCTTCTGTGGGTTGTGATTTATAATATAAAACATGTGATTTCATTCAGCTTCTGTGCTTTCTGGCTGGGAATTGATCAAAACACCAGGCGTCGTATGTCGAGGGAGAAAACCGATTCAATGTTGAAAGTAGTTGTGAAACACTTCTTTGTTGAAAAGGAAGTCACATCTACTTTGGTTATGGATTCTCTATACAGTGGGCTGAAGGCCCTTGAAGGTCAAACCAAGAGCAAGGCAGAAAGGGGAAAATCTTTGGAATCGGAGGAACTACCAGTTCCCATCGTTTGCATGGAGAAAGAGACATTTATTCTAGTGGATGATGTCTTACTACTGCTTGAGAGGGTAGCCATGGAACCGTTGCCACCAAAGGATGACAAGGGTCCCCAAAACCGTACCAAGGTTAGCAGTATGACCTGTTTTATATAACAATCTGGGTTCTAATTCTTTTTAGAGTTTGTTAGCTTGGGGATTTTTTTTTTGGGGGGTGGGGGGGGGGGGTGGTTAACAAAGTATATTGTTTCCCAAGTGTCCATATATCTCCGGAATGTAATTGCGCCTAGGGTAAGGATTAAAGAGAACAACCTGGTGAATAACCTCAAGGCCCTGGTTAATTTTATAAGATGAGTATGTGCAGTATATGCATCTGTATATGTTTACGTTTAAAATGCAAGTCAATTTGTGATGCTGGACAAGAAATGGAACTATGAAAAAATATAAGACAGGTTTCTCAACCACTAGCCTAAGATGACTCAACTGTTGAAGAATTACTACCCTTTGGATTTCTCAACCACAAAGGAGAAGAATTTGTATGGACTCCAACCATAAGCAGAAGTAAATCTTAATTTCAATAATGAAAGCCTTGCAATAATAAAAGATTACATCTTATATAGAAGTAAAACCCTAAAACTTTACCAACAAGTATATTCCTATCAGCAAGGAAACTAATAAATGCAGGACACAAGTCCTTTTTCATTATGTTAATACCTTCAACTATTCTAATAATCTATGTATGTAATATAATTAAACTCCTAATAAGATACAATCAATGATATTTCTGTTTAATTTAATACACAATAAGTTATTAATTCCTTGTTCCACATAATTTTGAAAACAAAGCAAAAGATAAAGTTGCACGTTATGTTGGTTTTATAATACATTATGTTACTATCTCAGTCCAAGCTTAGTGGCCACAGTGGTGGACGATCCTTCTTTTTGTATTGCAGTAATTTAAAATGTACAAAAATCATTTACATATTACAATTTTAGTTCTCAACACATCAAAATCTTTATTTTAAGTAAAAAAGTTAGCACATTACAAAACCAATAGTGCAAAAGCCATCTCTGTCCATAATGAATATGCTAGTTTATAACTGTCAAGTGATGGATTAACTCTGGCTTAGTGGTCATCTGCACTTAAGGTCACAGGTTCATTTCATATGTGGCTGAAACATTGCTTGGAACTCAAATATGAAACAGAAAGGATGAAGATGGCGATTCTATGATTAAGGGGATTAATGGATGACATGCCAAATGATTTTATATCTCTAAGATGCTATGTGAGAATGTTGTGGCGATTATTGAGTTGGGATGTGTAGGGTTGCATTTTGATGTTATAATTGTGTCTTCAACAGGATTATCTATATCTGTTTTCAACTTATCAATAATGTTTACAAAGAAAGATAAAGTTCTCAATAATGTCAGCAGTCAGCTTGATTTGGATGTTCATGCTATAAGTCTACAAGAAGATTTCCATGGATAATGATCTTTGTAGTATGAATTTGTTAAGGTTGCAAGTGTTATTGTGTTGGATGTTAGAAAGTTTTATGTTGGATAAGAGGTAGAGATATAGGAAATGTAGGTCATGTGAAAGATAAATTAGAGCTTTGGATGAAAAGATTACAGTAATACAGTTGCATGTATAATCATGCTTAACTGGCTCATTATGGGTAATTAATAGCTCAGGACTGGGGACTGCAGTTCCTAAACTCTGGTTTTTTTTCCTTTGAAGTTAGTAAAATAAAACAAGTATCGACGGTGCATATCTCTTTGTTAGAAGCTATGAATAGTACTATCATTCACTTTCTCCTTGTCCTAAACTCTCAGGCTGGTTTCTATATAATAACTTGGTACTTCAAATTGAACATCAGATTTATAGAAATCTTGTGGTTTTGTATTCTACAAGTGATGTAGAAATAGTTTTAGTAGTAAAATTCTTTGTATCATATTTAAATATAACTGTATCTTTAATTATCAGTCAGAAATTCAGAATTTAGACATATGGTAATACTTATCATTTATCAATTAGGAATCTATAAATTTATTAGGAATTATTTTTTTAGATAGCGTTTTATTTCTATGTAAGATGCAATCATCATATATTTATCCTATTTTATATATTATAAATTGATAAATCTAGGATTTTAATTGTGTCTATACCACTTGCAGAGATAGGTTCTATCCTTTCTTAACCTTGTTCTGCATCAACTAACTGAACATCATATCTTCTCCTAATTAATGACTAGATAGGACATTTTCTTGTAACATACATTTGACCCCTGCCTATCCTTCCCTGCAATATATTGGCTTTGTTCCACTTGCTATTCTTTAATTCTTACCCTTCACATGTCAGGATGGTGGATCTGGAGAGGACTTCAGCAAAGATTCTATTGAGCGCGAGGAAAGGCGCCTTACTGAACTTGGTCGCAGAACTATTGAAATATTTGTTTTAGCTCATATTTTCAGGTACCTATATAGTAGTGGGAATCTGCTCTTTATTTTTGAAGCTCTATATTTTATTATTTCATAAGATTACTATATTATTGGTTGTTCAATATTACTGTCTGTGACAGTATACTTGTGTCCCTGAATCATCCTCGTCTGCTCGCAAAGGTGTAAATGTTTTTGCTATGTTGGATGTTATCATTTCGTTATATGTTCAATAATTATATTAGCTGGTCAGTCTTGGTAGCATTGCCCAGATAGACAATGTTTAAATTATCTTTATTCTTTTCGGTCAGCATGAAAACTGTAATTAAAGGATTTTTAAGTTATTTTTATTTTAAAAGATGACATCTCATTTTTGCAATCAGATGTACAAACTTTCAACTTTCAAGTTCTTTAATCTGCTTCAGTTTGAATTGTCACATTGTAACTTATTGATGTGCCAAATTTCGCAGAGAGAACAACTTCGACGTTTCATAAAATCTAGTTGTTTAGTCAAACTTTTATAATATTGAAATAACAATTTAATTAGGAAATAAAATAGGTAGATGAACTGTATGATATACAGAAGAATACTATATACATATTAAAGAAATGATTGATTAAATAGAAACAACTCAAGCCAGTATATCAACAATTAAACTCATCAAGGAAGATTAAAGAAAGCTATAGTTTTGAGCTTTAACATATCACTACCACTTGCTCTTGCAACCATGCTACCTTTGCAACCAAACACTGCTGTCATAACGCAACCACAACCATTGCAATCAATCATTTGATCTCGTCTCTGACCTTTGTGTGTACTATCTACTGTCTCTTCTGTCATCACCAACAGTAATAAGAAAATGTTCCAGTTCCGTGCTCTACTTTCTGAGGTGTTAAATTCAGATTTCTTACCTTGTTCAGGGCTTCTAGCTTACTTGAGTTCTTTAGAAAAATTAAACTATTTTTAAGGATTTCAGCAGATTAAGGTTTTGGGTTACCAACTAAGAGGGACTGAGTATCTCAACTGATTGGATCATAGTTACAAGGAACATGGGACGTAGCCACGTACTGCGACCTAGATCACTCGTTCCCGAATCGGGAACAAACGCGACCCGAAACGTTGTGGGACGCTACGCAAAACGTTGGCAGTAACGACCCATAATATCCAGTACTAATGTCTTTGTATAAATCATCTTTTTAATGTTTTAAACACCCTAGGCTTAGGTTCAATTAACCGTATCATTTTCAGGCCCAATAACCTTATGAATCACAAAATATTAGCGACCTTATAATAATATATTAGTTGCAATAATTTTGATGACAAATATTTATATTATTAATTGAGTTTTTTATTGAAAAAATATATATTATAACATATTTTTTTTTATAAAAAAGACCTATCGTACCCATGCGTTCCATCGTACCCATACGTTCCGTCGTACCAGATTCACTAAAAGTGATGTTCCGCGTATCCGTTTCCGTACCCCGTTTCGAATCGAACCCCACCTTATGTAACATTGGATTGAATACTTCTTTCTACATCAAGTTGTGTATATATATGAAATGTAGATCGAGTCTGGAGTTCTTTTAGGTGGGTTTTCTTGAAGTTTTGATATGGGTCAGGTAGTTGTGTTAGTTGGTGGCTGATAATAATTGTTATGCTTTTCTTCTTCAATCCACAAGCTCCTTTTTTTCTTGATTTTGCAGCAGTAAAATCGAAGTCGCATACCAAGAAGCTGTTGCTTTGAAAAGGCAAGAGGAGCTCATACGTGAAGAAGAGGCAGCCTGGATTGCTGAAAGTGAACAGAAAACAAAGCGTGGTGCAGCTTATAAAGAAAAAAAATCAAAGAAAAAACAGGTTTGACTGTTGTCTTATAATTTACGATTACGGGTTTCAGCGGGATCGCCTTTGGCTCATAAGATGAAAAATATTTGGTCCATACATGATTGTGTTTTGTCTTGTGTGTGCATGTACAAGTCTAACTCTATTTTACTAAAATATAGTTATATCAAATGTTGTGGTAAGTCTGGCTCATATCCAATCTATACTATATTATAATAACCAAACTAGAGAACTTTTTTTTCGAAACACTGAGGTGAACCATAGAAATGATGCTAACCATTCAATTTTAATAAAATCTAATTTTAGTAGGGATATATATCATACATACAACTCTATCCCCCGATAGTCCTCCTTTTATACAATTCCTCGCGGATAATATTATATTATATTTAAATTATATTCTATATTTTCTATTTTAAGAATTCTACTTATCCTATAATTTTTATTTAATATATCATTAAATTTTATGAATATTAATATATAAATATCATTGTATAACCATCCAATTTTAATAAAATCTAATTTTAGAAAGGATATATATCATGCATATAACTCTATCCCCGATAGTCCTTTTATACAACTGTTCACAGATAATATTATATTATATTTAAATTATACTCTATATTTTATATTTTAAGAATCCTACTTATCCTATAATTTTTATATAATATAATTTACTCACATTCAACTCAATTTTATCACCATTCAAACTCTTTTATTTATTTAAAATTATGACTTATAATTAAATTTTATGAATATTAATATATAAACATCATTGTATAGAAAAGTGTACAAAAAATTAATAATAAAACAAATTATCATATTAAATGAAATATTTAAATTATATAAAATATATACGTGTAACATTAAATAAAATATAAATTATTATTATAAAAATATATTCAAATTATATATAGAAAATATTAAAGCAATTCGATCCGTGGAATGCATGAGATATAAGCTAGTACATATTATTGTCTGTGTGAGGGAAGAGAACAAAAAAATGGAAATAGGAAATAAGTTAGTACTCACTCCCTCTGTTCCAAACTACATGTTGTTTGACTTTTTGACATGCACTTTAAAGAGCTTTGACCACATGGTTAGAATTATTATTTTTAAATATTTCTTTAATATTTTAAATAATAATTTAATTGTGGTCAAAACTCTTTGAAATGCGTTCCAAAAAATGTCAAGTGACAAGTATTTTGAAATGGAGGGAGTATTTAATAATTGCTCACTTTCAATTTTATAATTGTGGGAACTTGTCCTTCCCGTTTTTGGCAATGTGAGAACTAATATGTTATGACTTGTGACTACTGACTAGTAATTCTTGGTAGCTGGTAGATTGTCTAAATAGGTGGTGTGGAGGGTTTATGGGTGGATGGTAACTCTCACTGTCTTTGTTAAAGTGTATGGTTTAGACGCATCTTATTTGTTCTTTTTCCACGCCATAGGGAAAACATAAGAGAAATAGTAGGAAAGGCAAGGACAAAGGAAAAGTTGAAAAACACGGTGTTGTGATTGAAGACGAGATTGAACAAGAAATCAATGATGACAGAAGAAATCAATTTTCACCTGGGGAACCAGTTGGGGATCCTGATCCAGTTGAAGATATTTCTGATATCTCAGATTCTATAGATTGTGTTCCCGAACTACGTCACCCTGATACTGAAGATAGAGATTCTAGCCCTGTTAACTGGGATACCGACACCTCAGAAGCTAAACCACCCACAGAAGCCAGTAGCAGTCGGACTACTGGTATTTTAGCTGTACAAAATGCAGAAAGAAAGTGTTCAGCCATAATGGATGATAGTTCGTCAACATGTTCTACAGACTCGCTGCTATCAGTTACTACTGTGAATGGGAAATACAAAGCAAATTCTTTCCAGAAACAGAAATTCCAAAACTCACCAAGCCGGTAACCCTATTATTTTCTAGTCTTGCTTTAATGTTGTATAAAATGGCACTTCTTAAAATCAGATGTTTCAATTTCTTTTTAGAGGTGAATACCAACAAGGTAGAGTGACTCACGAAGCAACAAGATGGCCCAATGAAAGTAATATGTCCGATGCATTAGATGGGATGCAGTTACGTGATGTATCTGAGAGTTGCAAGGCTGCTGAACCAGAGGGTGCTGTTATGCACCCATCACATTACCGCATGAAATGGACTGAAAAGCAAGTCGCACAGAAGGTGATCTGCTTGGGTTATATCTTTAAAGCTATTCTTTCCTTGAAGTTTTGCTTATATGTTACTGCTTTATAATTATTGCTTTTATTTTGGTCAAGGACATTCAGTTTTTGCTTTTGAAACATTTGCCTGTTGGATCCATTTCTCACCCCCTCATCCTTTTGTTTTTAAAATAATTAGAAATAGAATTTATTTATGTTTTGCAAAGACGATAATTTAGAGAAGTACCAAAAATGTATGTATTCTTTTATTTGTTTTGATTATGTGTGTGTCTATATAGGGTTTGCATCAAATAAATTTTTTTTCAGTAGAAACATGGGAACCACCAAGATTCAACAACATAGTTCAGTGTGTTGATTCTTTACTTCTTCAATGCCGTATTTTCCCTCGAGGGTTCACGGATCCCAACCTAGGGTATAGTTCTTGTTTATGTTAATATCATTTTATTCAAGTCATAATCTCCCTCGAGTGTCCACCATTTCCAACTTGGGGTATAGCACATCTCATATATATGAAGACTCAGGCTGTTGAATTCTGTTGGATTTCAGGCTGAACATGTATTTTGTTGTACTATATGTAGATGTATGTGGAACACACTAGTAACTTTTTGTTTCCTTCTCATTAATACAACTCATTTGATCTTTTACCTCATATATATCATTCAACATTGAATATTCATGTATACAAAATTTTGGTTTTGTAATTTCTTTAGGAGAAAGATAACGTTCTGCCAAGGAAATTGGAGACAGAGGAGGTTGATGCTAAAATACCTGCTGAAGTGAAGACAACCGGAGTTCTATCTTCTCCCAGAAGCCCTACAAAGAATCTTCCATCCCCTGTTAAGTTGAGATCAGAGTCAGGAGCCACTGCAGCCAATAACACAGTCTTGATTAGAAAGTCGTCCTCAGAAAGCCCGATAAGAGCCGATAAAACAGTGTCCACAAATTCAACTGAAACTGTACCGGTGTCTAAAGCTTATTCTCAGAAAATTGCAAGTCCAAAACCAGTTGAAAAGACCACGGCTTTGCATGTTCCCATCTCAACTGCAAATTCGATGGCTCAGCAAGTTCCTGTGCTGACCGAAAAAGCTAAGGTACGGCAACTGGTTGTTTCAGCTGAAAAGCCCACAGTTCAACAAGTGATGTCTAGGCCTTCAAGTGCGCCCTTAGTTCCTGGATCTCGACCACCAGCCACTGTTGTTTCTGTGGTTCAATCAACACCAGCATTGTCACATTCAACAAGTGCAGCTAATCGGTTGGGACCTGAACCATCGCCTGCTACACCTAGTTATGTTGCCCAGTCATATCGAAATGCAATGATAGGAAACCCTGTTGCTATGAGTTCAGCCAGTTACACACAACCTCAGTCTCCAAACTCAGCTGGTAACTCATCTCACTTCCACTTGCATTCACAGCCGCCCTCCCTGCTCGCTCCAATATATCTTCCGCAGAGTTCTGAGAGAATTGAAGCAAACTCAATCAGACCAGGCCTTTCATTTGTTATGGTTGGTCATGGTTTTCCTGCAGATAATAGCAGCAGAAGTATTAATTTTGATCCTTCCATGTTAAATAACATGCAGAATGGGTCTCAGTGGACGAACAATCCACGAATTGATAGCAGCAGAAGCATAAAATATGATCCTTCTTTGCATAATGACATGCAAAACTTTGACATATACAATGCTATGCAATGCAGACCTCGAGATCACTTCCCCATAGAATTTCCCGCTGGCACATCAGGGCATCAGAATCACAACGTACCGGCTGAAGAATTTCCACATCTCGACATTATCAATGACCTGCTTGATGATGAATATGGAATCGGGCTGTCAGTCAATGCAAGTTCAGGAATTCAAAATTTCATAAACGGACCTCACCATCTAAATCGGCAGTTAACTTTTCCAGGTGATATTGGCATGTTGGGCGACCCTGGTCCCTCAACCAGCTCTTGCAGATTTGAGAGAAGTCACAGTTATCATGATAATCAATTTCGTCATAACTACAACTCAGCTGGAGGTCAGTTCCATCCTAATCTGAATTCTCAAGCTAATCTTCAGCCTTATCCAAATCTTCCAATAGAAGGGCTAATGCCAAATCAGTGGCAGATACCTGCTACTGATTTATCTTACTTAAGTTTGAGAAGGTCACAGGATGATGGTTTGTCCTATCACATTCCTAACTATTCAAACTTAGCATGTGGAGTCAACGGTAACGTCCTGTTCCGTCCAAATGGACGCTAAAAAAACAAACTCTGGTGGAAATTAGCTTATCCACAATATAAGCAGAGGCTTCTGTCCGTTGTAACAAAATAATGTTTCGACAGACAAGTATTGGTCTCGTTAGATTTGGAATGAAATTGTAACCCTTTGTTGGCAAGAAAAATATTTGTAAAGAATGGTTAACTTTCTTTATATTCCTTAAATAGGTTTTATTATAAAATTTGGGTTATGTTATATCCATGGGCAATGGAGCATGGTTGGAGCTTTGCATAATTTTCTCATTTTAAGCTTTGTTGTTGATACCTAGTACTACACATATTGGGGATGAATGACCAAGTCAATAAAACATGTTGGCTACACAAGGTTTTTAATTTATCTGTCATTTTCTGAATGAATTGTAAAGAGAAATCAGTATTATCTGTATACTGTACGAGGTTAGTATTAATTATACACCAAATCCCACTGATCAAATAAACAAGCACCCAGAAGTCAAAGTCAGTGACTTGGCAAAATGGAACACTCCCAAAGAAATTGCTATATAGGTGCATATATTTATATATAAAATGAAAATGTTCGCCACCAAGAAAGTTCTTCATCCAAATAGTCAATCTAAAACTGCTGATAGCAACCTCAGATTATTAATATATACTTGGCTATTATCATGGATTCATGGTCAATTACTGCAAACCATTGACAATTAGAATATATATCGAAATTTATGAATGTGAAATGGTGAATGAGGATTATGAAACCTTGGGGATCAAGTTCAAAATAGGATCCGGATTTTGACAAACGATTGTTCCATCCAACCATTCGCATTTTTTTTTTTATCGTGGATAGTATATCACGAGATTTTTTTATGAATTCAGGTAGTCACGTTACATATCCGCGTTTAAAACACAATTTTTAAGATTTTTGTTCCTAGTGAGAAAAAAGCGCGCGGTGATAATTGTGAATAATCGCTTCTTCTGAACCAAACCCATACATAGTAGTCTACAAACATTTATTATATCGATACGGAATATACTAAAAATAATGATAATAACCATCATTTTTTTTAAAATAATATATATAAATAATATCTTATATATTGGTAAATGTTATATGGAGAACCTTAAATGGAGTACTAATTGGAGAACACATATATTCTGCGTTATATTTTATTTATAATATATTACAGAATTTAATGCAAGACATATATGTTCTACGATGAACAAAACCATGTATATATCACAGTTAAAAAAAACCCCATATATATATCAATCAAGATATAATGTTTATATTATAAATATTAATTTTAATAAATTTTTTATACTTACATTTTTTTTACTACATCATGTAGTATTATTATTAGTGAATTCGTTTATAGAGTTTATAAAATAAAAAAAAATTGTATTTGAACATAATTAGACACATATATTAGACGTACTTGCATATGTTATTGTTCTTATATGAAATCTAAAGCCAACGAGGAGCCTAACATGTAGTCAAAAAATCAAAACCCTTCAAACAAGTTGAAATAAAAAAAGAATGGGCAAGTTGCCAATATTTTCCTATAAATACTCTTCATATCTTCTCACAGACCATATTATCTCATTTTCTCCTACAAATTTCAGAGTATCTACAGACAACAAACAACAACAAAATGAGAAAAATTCTGAGCATTATCCTGGGAATGCTGCTGCTTCTCCAGTGTAACCGGTTTCAAGTATGCAAAGCTAGTAGAATTTTGAATGAGAAACCATTAAGTGCAGACTTGCAGTCTCTTGAAAGGGGACCAGTGCCTCCTTCTGGTCCATCTGGTTGCACCAACATTCCTGGTAGTACCGGACCCACGTGCCCGAACATCGGCGAAATGCACGTTGTTGGTCGTGCCATGGCTCAACCTGCTGCCTACCCCAGCGTTGTTGTTCCATTTTCTGTTGCCACTTAGCATTCCTCAGCTATTTTCTTCAAGCCAGAAGCAAGGCTTAGGGTCATTTGGATCATGAGATTTGAACCCGATTAATGAGAATGGCTGATTGGGAATGGAATTCTAATACGAAAACGTATTAGAATCCATTCCCATTCCCGTTAACCAGGTTCAAATTCCATGATACAAACGGTCCATTTGTTAATGCAAAGATGCATCATTTATCAGTGCAGCTGTGCAGGACTACATGATCTTTATTCTTCCTATTGATCGGTATTTTATTTATTTCTTCTTTAAACAAATGTTGTCATTTTCTCTGTTTTCTTGTACATACATATATTTCTTTTGCTTATGCCATGCAATATGAGCATGCGCATATGTAATATTTTTAATTAGTTAAATAATTTCATTAATCTACGATTTTTTTGATTTTTCTGTTGTTATTTTTTTCTCTTGGCTGGTGTTTGTAGTTTTGGTCCTTTTGGATATATATCATGGCAATAAAAAGTTGGTGGCGAGTCAAGCGGTCTAAACCTGACTCGAACAGGATATAATTCGATTCATAATGATCCGACTCGAAATTGACTCAACGAACCCAAGCGGAAAGTTCGACATCCGATTTGATTATAAAAATATTCTTTCATTAAATTTTTTTAAAAACAAGTTAATTATATGGAATAGAAAAAAGTTACATGGATACTGCGTTTTTTTAATACATCGGAGACTATATATGTACGGCAAGAAAAACATATGTTACATTACAATATACTTTGCTCCTGGGTTAACAGTACATATATCTCAGGCGTCAAAAAAACGGTCTTCATATTTCATATAACTTTATTCGAATAGGAAAAGTTATATTAATTAGCAAAAAACATATATGGTATTTAATTTGAAATTAGCCTGTACAAGGAACTGCAAAGCTGGAACCAAAAACATTTAAATAAATACACCGCATCCCAAAATAGGAAGGATGACAAAATTAAGTATTTAATACGAGTAAAATGTATCCATTGGTATGTATAGGAATATCTTGAAATTAATATGGGTAAATGTACTGTATCTAACAAGTTTAATTTTTCTAAATAACAGTTCAGTAATACTTTTTTCAAAAAAACAGTTGAGTAATTTTACAATCTCGAAAACAAGTAGACGGGGGCTCAATTTGATTAATATTTTTCTTAAATTTATAATCACATTCTTCACATTTTAGTAAATTAGACAGAATCAATGAATTTTCATCTAATCATGATGGGTATTCTTGGGCTTTTAAATTGCCCAACTGCTGATCCTGATGGGCCTGGATTTATTCAGTCGAAGGTCCAACAATCAAAGTTGTTGGCGTGGTCCAGTACCCAAGGAATATAATTTGAGATGAGCATAATTTCATTGAAAATTTAAACCCAACTAAAAACTAGAAAATTCTTATTTATAATATTATTTTTGTAATGGCGGTTCTTAATTTTCTCAAAATAATTTTAATTTCAAATTGTAGTTAAATTTGTATAACTAGAATAAATAAAACAGTACAGTAATTCAATTGTTTCTACATTAATTAAATATTTTTGAAAAAGCAAGTATTATTGAAAGAAAACACAAATTAAATAATTGAAAACAATTTACTTTAAAAAATTGAAAAAATGTATCATAGAGCTGCTGGCTCTGCGAAAATACTGCGACTCTTGTTTACTAAAATATCACACAACAGAATCTCCGGAATCTGATTGTCAAATTGTGATCTATAATGCCATTCAAACAAACTATCCATTTGCGTTGATTATCTCAAATTGTAAATGTTTGATTGCCAGTTTAAATAATATTTCTATTATATTTGTTAAGCGATCCGCAAATAAGGCTGCCATGGCCAGTGTTCATCATTACGGTAGGGATTTGTCCCTCCTAATTTTCAGACTGTTTTGATAACAAATTCATTACAATAATATGTCATTAAAATTTTGTCAAAAAAAATAAAATAAATATGTAGAACTAAAAAGTTTTCTCCAATACTCCAGATCTCACATCATAAATTAAATTACTCGCGTACATCTCTCTCATTATAATACGAATATTTTATTTAAGCTAGCTAAGAAAGTGACTCTAAACCAATACCTATATCATAGTTTGGCTTCATTATATTCGTGTGTTTTTTAAGGTAGCAAATCTTAATGACTTCCTACATAAAAAATGAATGACTTGCACAGTTTCACAACAAAAGAATGCATAATTGTCACAAAAATTTGGGAATGTTTTTTTTTTTTTTTTTTTTTTATGAATGTAGTGTCTCATTTTAGCTTTTTGATCCTATATACATATCAGGGAAACGGTGGCCGCCTGCATGTTTGATTGACTATGTATTCGTATAAGAACGAGTACAAACTGATAAATTAGTACAAAATGGGTCAAAATTTGTTATTTGTCTTTCTAATATTATTTAATGCATTAGCTGTGTATCTTTTCAGTGATGTATGATACCCAATATTTATTTATAAAACGTCATAGTGTGAAATTAGGAAGCTCGAAGCTCTCCAATAGTTGTAATACACAATATGCAAGGTGAAAAATGATAGTCTACTAACTCTAACAAACCAAAAACGTATCAGATATTTACCACTACTCCTGGAACAGGACTAGAGATAATGCTTGTAAAAACCTCCAATTTGCTTTTTCAATTTTTACACGGTATAATGAAACACCGGATTAAAAAAGATATCCACTGTACTAATGTCATAATACACAAGCGATAGGAGAAGGAATGTCACGAAGATCCAAAAAAACCCATACAATATCTAGAAACTGAGCTGAAGGGAACTAGCAGGAGAATAGAAAAGACCTTGGCCAACTATAAACTTAAGGTACAGGAGATTAGAAATGAGGGACTGGTAATAAGAAGTGCATAGAGATTGCATAAACATAAGCAAGTGCATGATGCTGCAGCATAGATCAGGCCGAGAAAGTGAGATATACATGTTCATACCATCTAACTTGTGAGAAACAAAGGAATCAGAAATCCTCATCGGTGTCGTTGAGTTTGGTGGATGTATTAAGAGAAACAGTTATAGGTTGCACATCAGACAAATATGCATCCTCTGATGAATCCAGAGCATATATCCTTTAATTCATGAATCACATACACCGAAGGTGATGTTCAAGTGAAATTCTGCAGTGCCAAGGTAATGGCCTAATAAACATACAAAATGATTACATGATAATGAAAGGAGTCAGGCGAGAAACATTACTGCTGCATCTGCACTCTGCAGTAATACTCTGTTGTAGGGGTCGTCAAGGCCCATGCATTTCCAGGCTTATCTGCAGCAGGCCCGGCCATATTAATGTTTATAGCTCATCTTAACTTCCCTACCTCATTCTACACGCAGGGCCATATTTTGCCACCATGTACCAGCTCTGTGCATTCTCTGTCACCACATGCATATGCATATGCCAATTCTAGCAGTGATTTTATGTATAATGGCCTCGAAAGTGTAAGCCTAATGCATTCACTCTTACTCATATATATACTACTTGGTGATTATATATAGATATATTACTCTATAAGATAGTGCATTGATGCAAGATATTATACGTTTCAAGTGTCAATTCACATAGAAGCCTCATGAGTACTTCCTCCGTAGTACTTGTCACTATGCAATGTTTTTTATATGGACAAGGTGTGAGTAGTGACAATAAACTTGTTACTTGTGATTGTTTGATTTTATAAGCTTGTAAAAATATTGGTCACATACCGGACTGACCCTGTGTTTTCAGATCTCATATACCACTCAAAAAAATTTACCCCATTAAAAGATATTTATAATAAAATTGAAAACTTCACTCTCATTATTAAATATTAATCTCTCATAATTTAAAAATTAATTTTCTCACATTTCTACAAGCAAAATCATTAATCAAGCATTTAAAATTAGAATTTGTTAACATTTACTTCTAAATTAATAACATAATCAATTCATTTACCCATTTTTGTGATATAATGGAACGGATATATGATTTAATCAACTTTAATTTTGAAACACTCCGTTTTGCATAAGCCACTATAATCTCAAAATAATTAATTATATAAGTAATTGTTGTAGTCGGATAACGGCTTTATGCTCTTCCACGAGTTCAACATATTAATCCCCTTTTTCTATTTAATAATTAAAATATATATTTTTTCTCTATGCTAACTAAAATACGTCTTTTTTAATTTTTAACTTTAAATAATAAATTTAGTTTTTTATTTTTTTTCATTTCTTATTCACTAATTTCTACAAAAAAATTGCTTGATATCAGGCCGGCCCTGGTCACGAACATTCGGGGCGATTTTAGATTACATGTCGGGTTTGTGGCTCATTTTTAAAATTAATTTAAGCCCAATTTGAATTTGAAATGGGTTAAAAATTTCAACTCGATTTGACTTGAAAATAATTCTTTCTGATTCAAAAAAAAAAAAAAAATATATATATATAATAGTAAAAATATTATTTGATGATGATATATGAATTAAAATTATTTAATTAATATATTACGTATATATAATTATATAGTGTAAATATATTCATATTGTAAAATTTCATATGGACCAACTCAAAATTTATCCAGTTTTTCCAGGTAAATTTTTACTCAATTCAAATCCAATTTAAAAATTAAAATCTCCAATCTAAATTCATATAAGCAATTTATTTTCAAAGAAAATATAAATATATACATTTTTTAAAACGTATGTATTTAATTTTTATTTTAAAAATAAAATCTAAACTTATTTCAAAAAGAAATATCTATCTTTAAGAAAAATATACTTCCTTTAAAAATAAATTATTTTTATTTGAAGTAACCCAAACAATAACATCACCGCAACTTCACATAACATAACGGCTCTCCATGCGCGCCACCTGTTTGACAAAAGTCCCCTGAGAGGAAAAAAATTCCAGAAACACAGAAACGAAACTAGTAGCAATGGCAAATAGCAAGTATGAGTACGTAAAAGTTGATTACGAGGTCAATGATGGAGTCATGTTTCCCAACCTTATTGTTGTTCGCATTCACTTGTCCAATTTCACAAGGTAACAAACACTCTCACTTTCTTGATATATATATATATATATGTATTTTTGTGTTTAAGTTGTGCTTAACTGGTTTTGTAACTGACCCATTTGCCAGATTTTCTCAAGTTCATGAATTTGAGCAACCCAGTGATGAGAAAGCTTTGAATTTAATGAATGCTTGTGCAACTGCTGTGTTAAAAGAGTATTCTGATATTGTTTTCTCATATGGGTTCGGTGATGAGTACAGGTTTATTATCTATTTATAAGCTTAATTTAGTCCTTATGTTGTGTTTGTTGAACCTAGTTAAAATGTTTTCAAGGTCACGTAATTGTTGTTTATGTATGTTGTTGCAGTTTTGTTTTTAGTAACGGCACCAACTTTTATCAAAGGAGGGCCAGGTACTTGGTCTATCTTGTTGTATTTTGCCTTTTCTTTTCTTTTTTTGTTGGTCGGAATTTTTGTTACATTGTTTTAGTTGTTTGTCTGATACGAGCTTTAATAAAATATAGTAATGTTACAGTTCATGGTGTTAGATCAGTTGTGATACTATATAAGGAATACCAGCCTTTTTCTTGCAAGACAGAAATTTATGAAGAGCTCCCTCCCTAATATACAAGTCCTTGGGGTACAAAAGGCATATGCGTGTATTATTCTGAAAATGTAACCTTTCCTGGTATACCGCTAGTTCAAATGTTATATATAGGTATAGGGTCAGGATCAGACTAGAACTTTATTCTAATTAGAACTTAGAACCAATACAAGTCTTAAATGTTTGTTTAATCAACATCCTACATTTATTTGTTTCGCTGCATTACACAGTATGGTTGGTTCCGCCGCAGGAAACAAACTATTTTGGTGAATTGCATAATATGATATACTTTTGCAGTACATATGTTTTTTTAAAAATCATATAATATTTTTTTTAAAGTAAGTTAATTTTTACAGAACACAATTTGTTTTTCACTCTTATAAAACGTTTAAAAAAATGAGTATGAAAAAATATTTAATAATAATATATTATGCATTTTATGTAAAACAAATTTTGTCTAGCAAAAGAACTTAGAATCTATACACCTTTCCAAAACTCAGTTACGTCCACATATTTCCACTAAATTGCAGCATGGTTAAATTTTTTCACCCTCCGTTGTGAGTTGCATATATCTTAGCTCCTTTGACATTGATTTTGCAGCAAAATACTGTCGCTCATTGTTTCTTTCTTCACATCCAATTTTGTAATAAATTGGAAATATTACTTTCCTCAGAAGGAGTTGAAATCTCTTCCTTTGTTTCAATCACGAACCATATGTTGTGCCTCTGTGGAGGTTCTCCAAGCATTTCTTGCATGGCGACAAAGAGAATGTAAGTGGTAATAGTCAGAAGTTGATATGCTACTTATTGCATGTGCAGCCATAGCTTATAGATTCATACTCGAGTATTTTTTTTATTCTTTTTCAAAAATTCAAATACTATTTTTCCGGAATATCTTATTATTCTTACAGGCCACACAGAAAACCAACATAAGATTTGTCTATGGAATCTGGTCAAAAGCGGAAAGACGGAACTAGAAGCACAAGAAATCTTAAAGGTACTAGCAGTTGCTTTTGTCTTGATTTTCATGTTTATACTCCGCACTTCTGTGATTAATCTTTTCACCCAATGCAAGGGTTGGTACTGCATAATTTTAAACTGAAATTATCATGATTTCAAACTAGCCTTTCAACAAAAATCCATTGTACCATGACCCTGTAATTTGTTTCAATTTTAGAGTTATCATACCCTGTTATAAAACGCTTTACCAGAATGCAGAATTTGTGAAAGTGTGATTGTTACAACTTTGCTTGTTTCACTGCTTGTATGTACTTTGTTTCAGAAAGTTACGTGTATGCAAAGGGATGCCCTAGCATCTGCTCTATGATAATTGAATTTTTGATATGTAATATTTTTAATTTATTATTCAATGGGTTGAGCTATGCAGGAACCAATTTTTTTTTTTTTTTTTTTGAGTTAAGCTTGTCCATTGTTGTACTCCACACGAGTTAGTCATTACATTAAAACCATCAACTTAGACCTTGCTTTGTAGTCTGTCACTTGCATCCTAAGAAAATTAATATTCTTCAAGACCATACTATAAACTTTTATTACTAGATGAGCTCTGAAACTTCATTGCTCTTGTTGTAGTCAAAATCTTGAGTTTTAAAATATTAAGAAGATATATGGTGTAACGAAATTAGAATTTTAGTAGAAAAGACAGGGAAAAAATGAACAAAAGATTAAAATTTAAAAGAGTTGCGGAGTTATTGAGATATGTATACAGAGATAAAGATAAAGAGAGTTTGTTGATGCTTGTATGTAGCAGTTGCACAGTGATATCTTGACATTTGTCATCTTCATTATTCACACAATTGCATTTCTTTCGGGGAAAATGCAAAATTGCAAACTGATCTCCTTCGTCTGGAAATGTAATGGAAACTTATCAGTAGGTACAGGTTTATCTGTTATAGACATTGTCTACTCTTACCTCTATCATAAAAACATAAAAATGCGTAGAAAGAATTTCCAGTTGATGTATGTATGCTTTTTTGTTTTGTTTTATATTCTCCTTCGCTGTTTTCTTGTTCCAGTATATTTCTTATATTTAAAATAAGCATGCTGCACTTACCTTATGTTGGAACTTTATCTGTAGGGAACTCTAAAGCAAGACAAAAATGAGCTGTTATTTCAACAGTTTAAAATTAATTACAAGTTGATCAATAAAATGTTTCGTCAAGGATCCTGTGTTCTCAAGACAGAGGTGACTTACATGCCAATATTTATTGTTATCGTGTTCTAGTTTCAATATATTTTGGTCAAAGCATGTTCTTTTTATATCTTAATGCTTAAATTTCATCAACCTTTAAATTCAACATGGTAAAATAAGTCACTGATTCAATTTTTTACTCAGATTGAAGCAATCGTGAAGTATATCAACGACACTCCTGTTAAAAGATTGCGGAAAAATGTTATTTTAGAGCATTCTGAAAATATAGCTTCACGAAGCTTTTGGAACAAGCATTCTTGTTTAGTAAAGGAGATAAGTAGCTTTACAGTGGACATCAACAATATCAAACCAGAGTTTGTCAAGTCCTTCATATTTGAGAATAAGTTAATGCCATCTACTTGGATTGTTGTCAGAATAGATGGCTGCCACTTTCACAGGTATATTTTGGCTTATATTATATACATATATATGTATGTGTGTGTGTGTGTTGTGTGAAATAAACAGAATGTGTGAGTTGATTTACCCAAGTATTTCAGCTCTGCTTTTAGATCCTAAAACATTATATTTTTTTGACAGATGTGCAATGCATGGTGTTGTGTTTCGTTATAATTGTGTCAATGCTGAATTATTTTGAAATTTTACCTGATGGCCTTTGCTAGGTTTTCTGAGATACATGAATTCGAGAAGCCAAATGATGAGCAAGCCCTGAACCTAATGAATTCATGTGCTGTTGAAGTGCTAAAGGAATTCAATGATATAGTATTCTCATATGGGGTGAGCGATGAGTACAGGTATATAGTTTTCTTTGGCACATTTATTAGATCAACCTAATTAATTTTATCAGTTATGCACTTGAATAATTTAGTCTCATGTTTGCAGCTTTGTTTTGAAGAAAGATTCTCAGCTTTATCAAAGGCGTGCTAGGTATTTACTCTTTATAATAATTTCTTCCTTAATACAAATACCAATCTGGATTGAACCAAAATTGAGTGCCGAGTTCTTGATATTTCCCTTGTCTGGCCACATGCTAGCAGTTTGATAACAAGTTGTGTATGCATGATACAATAACTGCTAGCATGAGATGACATTCACTTGCTCTCTTATCTTGCTGCTCTTGTATCTTCATCTGTCACTCTTTTAAATGCTTAAGATACTAATATATACCTGTGTATGTTTCAGTAACATAGTGTCAGCAATTGTGTCATTATTCTCCGCTGTTTACGTTGTGCAATGGATACACTTTTTTCCTAACAAGGAGTTGAAGTACACACCCTGTTTTGATGGCCGAGCTGTGTGCTATCCCTCCTCTAAGATTCTTCAAGATTATTTAGCTTGGAGACAAGTAGATTGTGAGTGTTTCTTCTTTTTCCTCTGAATAGTGCAGCATTGAGATTGCTACATGCATAAGCATTGGCATTGCCTTGATGCTTTATGTTTAAGGAATAAAAGATCTTGCTTATCAAAACCTGAAGTTTGGGAAGGAGGAAGGATGCCGAGATGCTTACTTTTTTCTTTTGTTTTGCGATGGGATATATATCTGTACTTCTCTATTGGCCCCTGCACGAGTGTCTTGGCGAAGTTCATGTTCCTCGTCTTTGTATTTTCTGTTTTGTGCATCTTTTTCCAGTTATTATGTGCTAATTGACTACTTGTATAACTTTCTTTATCTCCGTCTTTCTGATAAAAACCTACTCTCCTATCTATAATAATAGGACAAACTAAGCAAAAAAAATTCATTTAAAGTGTAGCTTCTGGTACTGGGAATCGCTTGCTTGTCTCAACTACTATGTTACTCTCCTTTGGATTTGCAGGCCACATTAACAACCAATATAATACCTGTTTTTGGGAGTTGGTCAAATCAGGAAGGACTAAACGTGAAGCTCAGAAATACTTGAAGGTGTTTCCCACCTCCACCCAAATAATATGAATGAAATTCCTGATTCACTACACTTGCAGTTTCTTATTCCAGTCCTTTGTATATGCAGGGTACTCAAACAAATGAGAAGTATGAGCTGCTCGCCCAACAATTCAATATAGACTACAACAGATTACCGATCATGTTCCGCAGGGGATCTTCCGTCTTCCGGGAACAGGTTAACTATATCTATTTTGCTCTCCTACAGATATGTACCCACAGAATTTTAAGAAAATAGAAAAATAAATGAAAAGGAATAGTAATAAAAAAGTGCAATACATATACATTACCAATGAAAAATAAATCAATTTTTTTCCTCTCCCATAAGGCTAAATTTTTGTTTGCAGGATGAGGACACTTCCATTACAACCAAAGGAGAAACTCAAAATAGAGTTGTAATAAAGCACTGTAATATAATTGACAGCTGCTTTTGGGAAGCCAACCCAAGCATACTCAACCAGATGCCGCTTTAGAGATCACGGAGATCTATGCAGTTCTACATCCATTCAACAATGTTGGTGCAGAGACTTAACTGAATCGTTTAACTTCACCAAATGTAAACCTATAGTCCTGTTAGTTTATTCAAGAATATCATAACAAACAAATTTAGAGTGCTGGCCTTGGAACTGTTTATATTGCAGAATGAATTTTTAATCGCATGTGGATTTTTTTAAATACTCCGCTATTGGGGTTTGCATATAATTGACAGGTTAAGTGTGTTGCTAGAAAGTTCGGCAGTAACAGAGGCCTGCATGTTTGATTGACTATGTATTCATAAACGAACGAGTACAAACTGATAAATTAGTACAAAATGTGTTAAAACTGATCATTCAGCTTGGTCTGCTTGATTTATGCTGGCCGGCCGGCATACTACTAGATTGAACTACTTATAAATATGTATCAATGCACCCTTACATTCTCATCTAATCAAATATCAAGTTTTCAAGTATTACAGCACCATTTCATTTTACAGAAAATGTCTAGCCGTAGTTGCAGCAGAGGTAAACATTAAACCATGTATTCATCAGTTTTGTATTCCCAGACTACAATTAGTTATTTTGTCATCTAAAAATAAACTATTACCCAACTATGTCTTCAGTAGTATTGATTCATCGGCCTCTTGTTATCGAGAGCATATATATGGTATCTGCTAGTGCTTGAATGTAGACCACTGCATTGTATTTTTTTTCTCAGATGTATATCTAATACTTGCAAATAAATTTACGTACATGACAGCAGGTAAGAGTTCATGGAGCGAGTTAATTGGCATTAACGGGGAACTAGCAGCACAGATCATTGAAAGGGAAAACAAAAATGTGAACGCCATTGTAGTTTCAGTAAACAGCTTTGGAACAACGGAGTTCAACTGCTTCAGGGTCAGGGTAAAAGTTGACAGCGATGGCATTGTCACTTCCACCCCAAGAATTGGTTAACTTGCAGCGGCAACAGCAGCTTTCTATTCGATTTACGAGTTGGAAATCGATTGATATGATCTTTCTTCTAAACTATGTCGTATTTACTCAGTGTTCCTCAAAATTTGTTATTTGTCTCTTTAATATTTAATGCATTAGCTGTGTATCTTTTAAGTGATGTATGATACCCAATATTTATTTATAAAACGTCGTATCTAGTGTGAAATGAGGAAGCTCGAAGCTCTCCACAATATGCAAGGTGAAAAATGATAGTCTATTAACTCTAACGAACCAAAAACGTATCAGATATTTACCACTACTCCTGGAACAGGACTAGAGATAATGCTTGTAAAAAACTCCAATTTGTTTTTCAATTTTTACACGGTATAATGAAACACCGGATTAAAAAAGATATCCACTGTACTAATGTCACAATACACAAGCAATAGGAGAAGGAATGCCACGAAGATCCAAAAAAACCCATACAATATCTAGAAACTGAGCATTTACTTATAGTGTACTTCGAATGATGATAATAAGCATAGAGCTGAAGGGAACTAGTAGGAGAATACAAAAGACCTTGTCCAACTATAAACTTCAGGTACAGGAGATTAGAAACGAGGGACTGGTAATAAGAAGTGCATAGAGATTGCATAAACAGAAGCAAGTGTGTGATGCTGCAGCATAGACCAGGCCGAGAAAGTGAGATATACAACCATCCAACTTGTGAGAAACAAAGGAATCAGAAATCCTCATCAGTGTCATTGAGTTTGGTGGATGTATGAAGAGAAACAGTTATAGGTTTCACATCAGACAAATATGCATCCTCTGTAAATCCAGAGCATATATAGCCTTGAATTTATGAATTACATACACCCGAGGTGATGTCCAAGTGAAATTCTGCAATGCCAAGTTAATGGCCTAATAAAATATCAAATGATTACATGAAAATGAAAGGATTCAGGCGAGAAACAAGTTGCACCTCTATTCCTTTTTGAATTGCAAAACCAGTCCTTTTAAAAACTACGTCCATGACATGTTAGTCATAACATTACTATGCATTTCTTTTTGGTGATACTTGATCTAATAGAGCTCCTGGTGATTAGATTTTGGTCATTCTACAAAGTTTTAAAGTTGTGAACAGCTTAAATAAACTAGTACATTACGTCACCTAATCAATTTAGCAAAGATACGAAACATGTGCTTCCTACTAGAATGCATTATGCATGTCAACCTTAAGAAACCAATCAATATATTTATATAGATTATAATGTAAAGGTTACAACTCACATTTGACACAACCCTTTAAGGTAAGTCCTAAAACAAGGACTAGCAATTCAGCTGAACAATTTCATAATACCCCAAAACCACCAAAGTATCTCACAAGAGTGGAGTTCCAACATACTAGATTACAAGAATTACAACTAAACCTTAAATCCAATCCTCTTCTTTCTAGGACTTGTGAAAGCTGGTTGCAATGGGGATCACAATAACAAGAATAAGAATCAACAACAATATAATGCCGATGCACATACACCTCCTGCTGCTCTTCTGGTACGTCTTTGCAGTCTTGAGATTCTTGGATCCATCACTAACATACTGTGCTGCATTCATCACATGGTGCTCAATATCATCCATTTGCTCCCCCTGTGCCTCCACCATCACTGCCATATCCAAGAACACCTGGTGTAGCTCCAACAAGCTCTTCTCTATCTCTTTCGCTGCATCGTGCCTGTCCTGTATCTCAACCACCGTCTCCAGAACCTTTCCCCTCCCATGTTCCTACATTATCACCACAACATCAAATCAGTAATCTATACAGAATAAACACCAAAACCAAAATCAGATAGTCATGTAACATTGAATCATCAGAATCATTTTCCATAAACAAAATTGAAGATCCCTAAGAGAAAGATCTTGATTTTTTTTTCTCTACACACACTCACACAATTACCCATCACCAGAGTCCAGAACATCAATTTAGCATAATATACAGAATAAGCACCAAAACCCTCAATTTGCAGATATTCATCTAGTCTAAAATCCTAACCATAAACAAATTTGAAAATACATATGGCGAAAAAAATCTTGTATAATTTTTATAACTATAACTCACAATTCACAAGCACTTACGCGAAAAGAAAAAAAAAGAAAAATCACAATTCCAAGTTCCAACATATAAAAAACATCGAACAGATACAATCATATGAATATCCATAAAAACTGTACATTGATAATAAAAAAAACGATATCAAAAGCATAAAAAAATATCCTATAGAGTTAGATTATACCTGAATGGCTTTAGCCAAGAACTTCTCACCACCATCTTCATCAGAAATAATTGTCTCGATCACATCTTCATTCGGGTATTCACCAGTCACCGTATAATACTGTCTTCCCACACTATCTTTATACTCAGTCATCATCCTCTGTCTCAACCCCTGAAAATCCATCATCAGCTCCTTAAGCTTCTTCCTCAACCCATTCGTAACCGCAGACCTAGTCCGGTCCACGGGAGTGCCCTCTTTACACCCCGAAAGCCTTCTATTCGCAGCATTAGACCGGTCCATATCTTCCAATTGACCCCTAATTGACTTGGCCTTTTTGAGCACCAACACAACATTTGAATTGATCTTGTTTCGTATCGACTTTAAAGCCTCGGGCTTGTGAAGTGACTTGCTTTCTTCACTTGATTGCTGAAGCTGATTCAAGATTTCTCTGATAGTATTCATCTCTGTTTTAACCGTCTCTGCTTCAGATAAAAATGATGTGAGGTTTTGGTCCATCTGGGTAGTCTTGGACATTTCGATATCGTCATCGAGACCAGCTTCAAGATCCTTAAAAGCTTCTTTCTTTAGATTTTTATAGCTCTCCCAGGATTTTGTCATTAGATCATTCATCTTGCGTGACTTGTGGGGGGAGAGAGAGAGAGAGAGAGAGAGAGAGAGAGATGGGTGTGAGCGAGAAAGAATTGGATTTGGGAAGATGTTTTATTGAAGTACCTGAGATTTGAGTTCTCTAGAAGTAAGTAGCCGTTGAAGTTTCCTAACGGCTAGTTTTTTTAAAAAAAAATGTTATTGTTACCTGAGATTTGAGAATTAATATGTACATAAATAAATAAATAAATTTCTTTTATGGCATTTATACTTTTCCCTAGGTGTATCAAATGTGAACTTGATTTGGGGATATCAAAATTATTCATGATTAAGTGAAATTTTAAAAATACAATTTTTTTTATCTTTTTCAAAATGGCATTAATAAAGAAAGTAGAAAAATGAATTTAAAAAAATTGGCTGCTAGTTTAAAGAAAATGGCTAGTTATTCTATTTGGTAATATTCCACATAATAATATTCTAGTGCAGAAAAGATTATACACATTTCGTTACAGGGATTAATTGCCTTAATTGCACTACCAACCTTGAAATTTAAAACCAGACTTACCAATTGTGTGATGAATATGAATTCTTCCTCCCAATGCATCAACCTCAGATTGCATTTGAGACATCCATACGAAACAACTTGAATATAATTTTGACAGAAGGGAAAAAAATAAGTTGCCGACGTATACATTCATCAAATTGACAGTAGATTCTGAGAACTTTCCAATTAATGAAACTCAAGTCATCCCCACAACCTAATCTAACTACAAGTTTAATGGGAGTTAATCTTCGGAACTTTAACACGAAAATAATTCTTCTCTATTGGTGCTTGAGCTTTGGAATTCTTATAAAGAAGAGCAGCAACCAAGCTTAATGCAGCTATAATTCATCCATCCTTCCAAATATGTAGACATTGAATTCGGATCAAAACTACATTCACAGAAAAAGGAAAAGAGGATTATATTGAAATAGACGGGTCTTGAAAATTGTTTAATTGCAAATTTGCAACAGAAGTAGATGATCTCTTCCATATGCTTAAGCTTAACTCCTCTGTTCTCTTTGCGGAAGGAAAAGAAAAAGAGGGTGTGAATTTGAAGAGGCCTACAGCAATCACATCGACATCCAATTATCCTTGAGGATACTCGTGAGCTTAACTCCTTCCTGAAACCCTTCTGAAGCAAGACTCTGAAATGTCTTTACCAGGTTGGCCCACAGCATTCAAATTAAGATCATAAGTTTACTATGAAAAAACAACATGCTACTACTAGTATCGTTATCTGAGAACTAATGGAAGATAACTAAACAGAAACATCCAAAACCGGAAGACTCCAGCTTAAAAAACTAGAGGCAATAAGCAATCAACGACGATAAATTAAATGTAATGTTGAAAAGTGGCAAAGACTTAGTTTTCTACAATTAATAAATATTGTAATCATGAATTTAAGGACATCAAACTAGCCTCTGTTAATTCTTTAAAGATATTATCCCTTGCAAACTTATACAGGCACTTAGAATTTTAAGCATACCTCAGATGTAATAATGAAGTGGCTGCAGTTGATTCCGTTTATACGTTCCTAGCAATTTGAGTTAACTATGATCAGAGAAGCACATGCCTAATACAAGTAACATAGGAGCAAGGAAACCAGTTACAATAACAAGAATACAGACCACCTTCGAATCAAGAATGATGCTTTAGCTAATGTGATTATTAAGGAGGCGAAATAAGCAAAGAAATCTAAGGTGTAAGAAAATAGGATATCTTAAAAGAACATCCAGACATACATTAGTCACCGGAATTCGTTTTTTTTGCTGGTTATCTATTTACTACTACTCCCTCTACTTGAGCACCTTAATAATTTCATTTCAGAAAAAAATGAATATTAATATTTAGGAATTGCAATTGTACGTTATGTAAAGGTCAAGAAATGCAGCATAATTAAGAAGACACCGGCTATTACCTAAATGAAGTTGACCATTATTCCTCCTCAGCTGATCTAGGTAACTTTAACCTGGAAATTATAGTATTCACAAGTAAAAAACAGCAATTGTTAGCAAATAAATTAAATAAAACATCTTATACAATATTTTTGAATCGAATTCGGATCTGGGAGTCACACTGGAACAACCAAAATTCGTAAGACATGCTAATATAATTCAACCTTTTCAGACGAAACAATGCATGTTATTTTTTTTTTGAGAATAGGTTGTCTAAGATATATCTTAGCTAGGTTACATAAGATATATATGATTTTATATGTAAACACGGTAGGGGTAGTTTTATAAAATCAGGATTCATTTAAAATTTTAAAATTTTATTAGACTACTATTATTTTGTAGCAAGATCTTAGGAAAATATCTAAGATATATCTTAGGTTCCTTTTTCTATTTTATTTTTTTGTAATTGATTGTTTCAAGTAGTAAGTCGTCATTTTTTATGGGTGCTGACACTCAAAATTTATTTATTTATGTACACCTGTTGAATTTTTTTGATTGAAATCTCTCTATTTTAAATTTTGATCATTAAAAAATATGTATTGAGAACATGATATTTCAATTCAAAAACTAATAGTATGATATTTCAGTCCAAAAATCCGGATATGCATAAATAAGTTTAAGTGTGCATATATATCATCACCCTTTTTTATTCCAGGTAAGTCTTATTTTTTTGATTAATAATCACTCAAATACCATAGTTACTTTCCATCTTTTGGAGCTGATTATTAAGCTCATAAAATAACCTTCAATTCACTGTGTCAAGTTTGTGAATCATGTTTAAGACTACTGAATAACATAACATGCGATCGAAAATCATTTTTACCTTTTTTTCCAGTTCGGGCTTGATTTTTTGCATACTCCTTTTAAAGTACGTAGTTTGTTTCCGGAGTCAAGTCTACAAAGGGGACTGGGGGAGGGAGAAGCCGATATGACATGCAAACCGGATTTTGTTTCTTTTACATGTACATTTCTGATGAGACTGCCTATTTCCTCTTTCTACCACGAGACCTGCTTGTTGCTGAAATATTCTTTGAACTACTAGGGAGATCCTTGGAGAGCTCTTCATCGCTCTTTTCATCGTCAAAACTCTCAGTTTTATCAGTAGACACTTCTTCCTCTTCCTCTTCCTCCAATTTCCCTGAAGCTCCTTGTTTTGATAGTCGATTACGAAGCTCTCTTAGTTTTGCCTTCTTTGAGTTTAAAACTCTAAGAAACTGAAAAGCAAATGGTGTAATGCCAATTTTAGCAAAGATATAGTAAATGGAAGGTATAAAGTTTGACAAGTCATTGGAAATCTTGGTAGGATATGAATGTCGAATAATAGCAAGAGACTATCATAAACTCAGTGCACAAAGTAAACAGAAAATAAAATAACTATTAAACTAGATGGGTTATGAATCATGAATCTGAAGATCAAAAGAAGATTATAAATTTATGCACTATATCTATTTGCTGAACCAAAAAAGATAGACATCGTCCAATTTGAAGATTCAATTATCTTCGTGAAAAAGAATGTAAACATGTACTTTTCTTTAGAAATAAGTAACTTATTTCTTATTTTAAGGAACCCCAGACCGGGCCTTCATTTGGATGACTCGGTATGAAGCTGTAAATTAGGTCCTTGATTCACAATAGAACCCAAGTTCACATCCCACTGTTAGCAAATTTTCATTACTGACGGAACAAGGTTCAACTTCAGTGGTTGAGAATTTAACTTTTAACCCTCAATAAAGGAGGAGACAGAAGTGCATAGCAAGTCACTAAGAAAAATAAATTTAACAATGCACACATTTGATGAGAATCGAACCATTGAACTAACCTTTCAAAGCCTTAATCTAACAATTATGTTGGGACCTCTTCGAGGCAATTAAAATATCAAAGTTGTATTATTTCTTTTGTTTTTCCCATTGCACGTGACTAGGATTATATGAATCTAAAGTAGTGAAAGAGCATTTGTAAGTGTTGATGATTTTTTAGCACAATAACAAAAAAAAAAATCATCTAATAAATAAAATTAACATCTCTGATTGTGACATGGAATTTTTAATATAATTTGCTAGGCACATTCAGTATATAACGTGCACCTTTTCATAGACTGCAGTCTCAAATTCTGCTTTCTCGCTGCAAAATTTCTCACTTTGTGCTAGACATTTATCAGCCTCCTCTTTAAGCTTCTCAGATAACTGGGTTTTTCCAACGACTTCCTCCTATATATTGAAGATAAAAAGAGGAAGAAAAGAGTAAGTCAATCGTCTACTTTTAGTCATTTACTTCAACATAGTATTTAAAAGTTAATTTACATATCAACTTTCTCTTGCAAACTACTGAACCAGTAAAAAAGAGTTGTGAATGATTTATTGCAGGACTTTATTTGCAGCAAAGAATAATTAGTTGATAGACATTATAATACAATGTAAACATATGGATAGGGCCATCTAATTGCATGCAAGGAGCTATTTATTGCAATAAGAATCCACTCTGTAACATAAACCTAAATATACATTATATCCAAGTACTGTAATAACTTGTGGTTCTTGTTCACGTATAAAATTCATGGATGTTTTGAACAAATTCTGCACAAATATTTATGAACCAAAATAAAATATTTGATTTTTCACCTTCGGGTTAAGACACACATAAAAGCTCTTTTAGACATCCTTTTGCGGACACATTATTGTATTCCTTATCTCTAGGACAATATTTTGAGGGTAGAGGTAGTGCATTCGTACTCAACTATCTACAAAAAAATGTGATTACCCTAGAAAGAATGCAACGAAAGAGAACAAGAGATATTATCATTATCTACCACTGTAAAGGTCATATAGAGTTTCTGCCAATCAAAGAACACTATGAAAGTAGATGCACCCAGCTTACTCATTTAAAAAAGATGCAAAAGTATCATTAAAACAGTGTGGCATCATATTAGTCTATTAAGAGCTATTAAGAGCTTGTTTGGTTAATCGTTGATATTTACTTCCTATGGACGTTATAATTCACGGGTATTTAATTTCTATATGAACTATGAAGTTACTTGGAAGTGAACATTTTTGTTTGGTTGATAGGTCGGTATTTTCACTTCCTAGGAAGTGCAGGTCACCAGGGTAAGCAACTTCCCACAAAGTTCCACTTCCTATATAAATGTTAACCAAACATCATTATAAAGTACAATTTCCTAAGTATTTAAAGTTCCTGTTTAAATGAATGTTAACCAAACAAGCATAAGCATAGAATACAGGAGATTAAGAAATGATCATACACTTAAACGTATATTTGCATCCATGAGAAAGTCCAATATTCCAGCTGTAGTTTTCTTGCTGTTAGATGACGGTTGGCACTTCCACCACCACTCCAGCTTGGTACCTTCCCTTTCGAACGTCCATGATAACTGCAATAGGAGATCAAACCTTAAGTAAATTTATTTAAAGCTTGTTGATACCTTGACAACCAAATTCCATGCATGTGCACTTTTGTAATGCAAGGTACTTACTGCAAAATGAATAAAATAACATTTATAATTTCCAAGCTTCCTATAAGAAGGGCTTAAAGCTTAAATAACGTCACAGATCACAATTTCTAATAGGAAGCTTCTTATAATATTTTTCCTCCATGTTAACATTATCATATCAACCATCCATTTCATTTAAATATATTTTTCCTATCTCAAACTCATTAAGGAAAATGTAGCTGGGTATGATAATATGCAAAAACATTATCACACGACTTAATTTACTAACTTGAGAGTAAACCATTTTAATCAAAATAATTCACAGAACGAGAATTTTATCATATAAAACAACCTCAAACAAATCACAATACAATCAAACATGACACAATAAAGAATAATAGCAAATACTAAACTCTCTTATGGCCATTGCCAGCATCCGAAAACCCGTAAACCGACCCGGGATGCTGAAACCCTAAGTAGCTTTCCGATAACTTAATGTATTCAGAAACAGGTTGGTCCCACTGTGAAGCTCTCTCTTTAACCTCTTCTTCTGATCCTATACATACATATATACATACAATCAATTTCAACACATAAAAAACAAACAATACATACATATATAATGTAAAGAAAGTAAGGGAAGAGTGAATTACCAATGCAAGACCAAGCATTAAGAGCATCAGTAATGGAGAGTTGAAAATGAGATTGGTACCAAGTGCCTTGTACAAAAACGGATTCGGAGTCGGGTCGGAGGTCCAGTTTCAAGCATGTGTGTCTGCTTGTTTCCATTCTATTAGCTATCTGGTTGTTTAGCTATAATCTGAAACAGTGTTATACTTGTATACCAACTGTTTGATATTATGAGTTAATCAACAAATTAAACAAGAACAACATTAAAACGTTTTGACTTGTGTATTGAGTTACCGTGCTTGATACTTGTCCGACCGGTGAGCAAAACGCAACTGAAACCGAAAAATTGAACCCGAATTTTGGTTCGGTTTGTTTTTATTTTTTTATAATTCGGTCGGTTCGGTTTTTTCTGTTTAAACTAAAATAAATTTCGGTTCCGTTCCATTTTCAACCAAAAAATTTCGCTTCAGACCGAAATATATATTATTTATTAATATTTTATATATTTATTAATATTTTTTATATATTCATGATTTAATTAATTCAAACTAAATTTAAATATTTAGATTGATAGTTTATATTATATTTTATTTGTTACCTATTTAAATAAATTTATTAATAAAAATTAATATTAAAATTAAAAAATAATAATATAATATAATTTTTTAATAATTTCGGTTTTTAAAAAATCCGAACCGAACTAACCGAAATATTTCGGTTCAGTTCGGTTTATAAAAAAAATTCAAGCTAATGTAGTCCAGGAAACAAATAAGTATGACGAGAGAGATGATCTATTTCTTGGGACTTCAAGTTAAACAAACTGAAGATGGCATCTTCATCAACCAATCCAAATATACAAGAAATTTGTTGAAAAAGTTTAACATGCAAGAATCTGCAACTACAACCACTCCTATGGCCACAAAAACTAAGTTGGATTAAGACACTAGTGAGTCTGTGGATATGATAACCTACAAAGGTATGATTGGCTCACTTCTTTACTTGACTGCAAGTAGGTCAGATATCATGTTTGAAACTTGTCTTTGTGCTAGATTTCAGGCAAATACAAGGGAACCTCATTTGATTACTATCAAAAGGATTTTTAGATATCTCAAAGGCACCATTAATCTTGGTCTATAATATCCTAGAGAATCTGATTTTAAACTTATAGGCTATTCTTGTAGGATGCAAAATAGATAGGAAAAACATAAATGTCAGTTGTCAATTCTTAGGAGGAAGGATTGTCTATTGGTTCAGTAAAAAGTAGAAATCAATATCTACATCCACTATAGAAGAAGAGTATATTACCGCAGGAAGCTGTTGTGCTCAAATACTATGGATGAAAAATCAATTGTTAGACTATGGTTTGAACTTTACTAAAATTCTTATTTATTGTGATAACCAAAGTGTAATTGCAATGATAGGAAATCCAGTTCAACACTCTATGACAAAGCATATCAGTATCAGATATCACTTTATCAGAGAACATGTCATGGAGGGTACAATTAAAATGCATTTTGTCCTAACTGATCAACAGCTAGCAGATATTTTTACCATGCCTCTGTGTGAAGCAACTTTTACAAGGTTGGTAAATGAGTTGGGAATGGTAGCAGGAGTACAAGGACAAATATTAAATTAGCATCCTAAATCAAACTCTGACAATTGAATCAGTACTTCCAAATTCTGATATCAATAACTATCAAAGTGTATGGTAAACCCTATCAGAGTATATGGTAAACTCTGTCAGAGTATGTGATGAACTCTGTTCGTCCGAATATCTAATCTCTGATTCATAGTCAATAAGTCAACTTTTAAATGATTATTTGTTTTAAATAGATAATTATTGTTGATTTATTTCTGTGACATCATATTTACATTTGTGGCATCATAATTAGTAATCTCTGATGGAGTAATCCTAGATGCACGTGTGTGTTATGAAAAATGATTAATATTATTCATTAATATATGTACACAAATACACACACATCTGTTGTACTTTATGAATTATTTCAATCATTTTATATCTTCTAATCTACTGCCACGTGTCTCACTACAAGTTACAAGACTTATTGAGAGAGAATCAATTAATTCATTTGTACTCTATACTTTGAATTAAAACTCTTCATTCTTATTTTCTCTCGTTCTCTCTCAAAAACCTAAGTCGCTCAAAACTTTTCTCAACTAAAGCTTCACCTATCGATTGCAATGGCCTCCAAGAATCTTACCTTCGGTCATTACACCTTTGTACCCACTAACAACTACTCTATTTTAAACAAGATGAATGAAAATCCTGATTTTTATGTCATACACGACCTTCTTGCCCACAATTGTATTGGGTTTTCCTTGCAGGAACTAAAAACAATCTCTGCCAGAGTAGTGATATAAATCTGGTCAATAACAAAGTTTAATGATGCTGATGATAGTGAGGAATCTACTCTAACCTTCAACTGCAATGGAAAACATGTCACTACTCTTGTCATAGTGCGTTAGGCTCTTCATCTTCTAGAACTTGAGGAATATGATGATCTTGAGAATGACAACACAATCAGGTCATTCTTTCGAAGGCTGAGATACATGGACAGTCTAGAAAACCTGGGCAGTCTTACCAGGCCTAACTTGAGGAATGAGTGGAGCTTCTTCTTTGATTGCATTACAAGGGCCTTCACAACCAAGTGCACCAATTTTGATGTGATTCCTCAACTATCTCAACAAATTGATGGGCATTCTCTGACCCATAAAAAAATTAATTTTTCTTGTTCGATAATTTGGCAGATAGCTGTAAAGATTAGTGATGATAGAATGACTGTTTATTATGCTGGATTCTTGCAGTTAATCTTTAGTCATTTATTTCCTAATGTACATTTTAACAATGACCCTGATTTGCCTATATTTCAAATAAATAAGAGGTTGTTTGCTGATTTGGCAAGAAAGTATGCCAAGAGAAGGACATCCTTATTTGGATTATTTTATCCTGAATAGGTTAGGCATTTTCTGCATCAGGCTTTGCCTACTGTGTATGGAAGTGAATTTCTATCAGTGACCGAGGATCAGAGTTTACCATCTACCCACTATGATTTTATCCCAAGTCATCCACCAAACACTGATACATAAACTCATCCAACCTCTATTGTCTCCCAAAAGGCATCAGTTATAAAACGCACCTCTCAGGCACTGGACTTAGTGTGACGCCCTCCAAATCCGGGGTATAGATTTGGGAGTCACCAACCAATCAACAACCACCAACAACAACAATAAAATAAACCAGAGGCACAATGGTCCGCCAATAACCAATAATAATAAAATAATGAACCAGAGGCGCACTGACCCCAACAACAACTAAGGATTGCTAACAGGTTATAGTCTGAAATCAATCAGCTGAAACTAAAAGTCAAACTAAGTACTTTATTACAAACCAACAAAACTCATAACTCAAACCAAAAGTCTAGATAAGTTTTAAACCTGGATTTATTTTTATTACACGTTCTAACTACAACCAAACTATAAACAACTAGATACATGGGAGGCCCGAGAATCGAGCGGTCCAGACACCAGTCTCTCGCTATGCCTTCTAGAAATGCTAGGGTGGCTCATAATGACAATCTGACAGGATTTAAATAAAAAGCAAGAGTGAGTCAAAGAAATGCTCAGCAAGTATATTTAAAATAATTGAAATAAAACTAGGATATAGAATCTGAATAAAGAACGGAATGTAAAACAATTTATAATAAAAACTGAACAGTAAATAAATCACAGTTTATATCGAAACTGAACCAACGCAGTATGTCATTATAACATCCCACATTGAATAGTTAGAATATGTTTCAGGCCTTTATAAGGACACGTCAATAACTAATGTATACAAAAAATTGCTAGCTTTTATGGGCTGACTTGTGGTGGGTTGTTGAGTCCAGTATGCGTTAAGTTGTGGACTTGGGTTGTTATAAATGGTATTAGAGCCTTGCCCGGCCGGAAGTGCTAAGGCACTGCCCGCGTTCCGTAAGTTTGTCCATGGGCTCAACGAGGATGTCGACCCAATAAGATGGGGTGTTTGTAACATCCCACATTGAATAGTTAGAATATGTTTCAGGCCTTTATAAGGACAAGTCAATAACTAATGTATACCAAAAATTGTTAGCTTTTATGGGCTGACCTGTGGTGGGTTGTTGGGTCCGGTATGCGTTAAGTTGTGGACTTGGGTTGTTATAGTCATAGAAATGAATCAACTGCTCGATCACAATATATAATAGCCAAACTGACACTATGGATTGGATAGTCAACACACACCACTATTGCCCCCTGATCAGGTTCAAAAGCAATAGGACTAGTTATGTCACACCGCATAATCTAGATTTCAGTTAGGTACCATAGGCAAGTAATATTAGCCTATAGGAAGATGGAATTATCATATCCTCCTTAAACTCTGCTGGACTTACTCCATGGCCACTTACGCTAAATAAATTCCAATCCAATAGAGCAACTGAAATCAAAAGTATGCTTAGTTTTAAATACAAACAATATCCTCGTTATTTACTACGATAACACTAGATATGATGTGTTTATTATAATCAACTTCCCATATCAAGAGTACTAATATCAAGTAACTCTGTTTGTACAACAAAACATTTAAGAATCATAAATAGCTCCGAATAATAATTATTTATCATGATATGAATAACCGAAATAATAAAATAAAAATGTTTAGGATGATCAAGAAGGAAATACTTTCCTGATATAGATGCGGTCCTAAGCTGGAATGAGTCGACTACATTGCTCGTCTCACGGTATCGCCATTTAATAATTCTTTGATCTGACCCTTTTGCGGTTACTACGAGTCTGAACTATTGAGATCGAGTCCACGTGTCTATTTCTATAATCAAACATAATATGATACTTTAATCCTTGAAGTACATCGCTATATTCTACGAACGTTTATAACTTAACTATACTTATATACTTATATCAGACATATTCCTATTAATAAAAAACTCACATCAAACCAATAAATAAAATATACATTCAACTATCAACTAATTCTCAAAACTTTATTCTAATCATCAATAAAGAATATAATTAAAATACTTAATCCTCGAGACAATCAATTAACCCTCAAGACACGAATATAAATAAATAATTAATCCTCGAGACTCGAATATAAATAAAGAATTAATCCCTGAGAGTCGAATATAAATAAACAATTAATTTTCGAGACTCAAATATAAATAAACATTTAATTTTCGAGACTTGAATATAGATAAACAATTAATCCTCGAACGAAAAGGAATAAAACTAATAATTCTAATCCATACTTTAAAACTTATCACGTATAACCTCGATGACGTTATCAAATTAAACATAACATTAAACATTAAAAAAAAATATTTTTAATCAAATAATACTTGAAATCTGAAATAAATATCCTATTAGAAGAAATTTTTTCGAAATAAGGTCTTTGTAAAATGAAATTTTCCCGGTGTCACAGCCCCTCAAAATCAATCCCAAACAATACAATCAAACTATATTAAAATAAAGTAAACAAATTTAACTCACAAAAAAATTATACATATACACATAAAACTGCCGGAAACAAGAAACACAGTCACCTAAACCCAAAAGTCCGGCTAACATATAACTATCTGTAGTATAAAAATAATCTCTAAAAATTATGAAATTAATATATATAAACTAACTTATCCGAATATTTACAAGCGTCAAGTCAGGATGTTAAAAGGTTTACCATAAGATCAATTACGGACACCCCGTAAGTGTTTTTTGAAGGCTGGAAAATATGTCCAGAAAAATCCAAGATTAATACCCATGCACATACACGTGCTATATTAAGTGGCGGATCCAGAAATTTATTTCAGCGGATTCCTTGTATATATATATGAAGGGTTTCGAGGTACAAACGCAGCGGAATAAACGTGAAAAATAAATCAAAATAGCGAAACCCTCCGTAGGATCCATGCGAAAATAAAAGATTTAATTCGGAGATAAAGAATAAATACCTTTAGAAGCTTTAACAGTTCATTAATGGAAGATTAATGGAGGTCCAAAGCTTGTTAAATCACCACGTATCCCGATCTCGCGATCTACGCTCTACGGTATCCACACGAACACTTTTCATGAAGGATTGATGTGTACTAGCACCCAAAAACTGCTTCTCTCTCTCTATCTTCCTCTTTTCTCAAAATGGCTAGGGTTTTAGTAAAAATATATCTCATAAATTAAATCAGCCCATAAAGAGATTATATAGAGAGAGGAATACGTTTTCTAATTATAATCCAATTATAATTAACACTAATCCAAAATTCTAAATTATTTAATTAAGTCTCACTTAATTAATTAATTATTAATTTTGGAATTAGTTTAAATAATTCATTTATTCTATTTATATAATTAATTAAGTCATACTTAATTAATATCATAAATAAAATAAATTACTTATTTAATTTAAATTCATAATTTAAATTATTTCTCCTTCAAGCGTTCTTTGTGTGTGACCCTGTAGGTTATTATTACGTTGACAACAATTTTAATATCTAATTAAAATTGTAAACAATGAGCGGCATCTAGTAATACATCATTGTTACCCAAGTAATAATAATAAATCGGTGATTCGATTAAGCCTTTCGAGAATAATGTTTCATGTAATATAATCCCTTTAATCTTGATATTATAGATTAAACTCAAGACATGTCTCGTGTCATCCTCTTCATAATTTAATCTTTATTTTCTTGCTCGATGAGTAGACTATTAAATCAAATCAACATTTGAGCACGACCGTGCATTTCATAGTTTCACTCAAACAAGAGGCCAATAATATCACTCCTAAAATTAGGAAGATTAAATTACATCTAGATCATTCATATTTCTTATACGATTCATAATATACCCAATGTCCACTTTTATCATCACCCGGTCAAAGGTAACTTTTAATGTAATGAAAGTATATTAATTCTCGTATAGAAATATAATGATTTCAGGTCTAAGGATCATTATACCATTATCACAGTGAGAATTACTTATGACACTTATTTAACATGTAGAATCTCACGGCGGGTCATTCCAGTGCCATGCATTGAGACATGCACTTATATTCTTGACTTTAGTATCACAATACCTATGACCAATGAGATGTGGTCATCTGTCAAGAAACATACTAGTCTTTGTGCATTATTATTGTCCTTAAATAATAATACTCGACTATGGAATTTTAGGAATAAGATACTATTCATATAATCTCATTTTTAAGTCACATACTTAAAGATATATAATACGTATCAAAATTCTAAGGACATTTATTATGCTTTCAATTTATTATGCAGTAAATAAAACATAATAAATAAATAATAATCAATAAAACATAATCCTTAATAATAAATATTTTCCTTAAAATATAAAAAGTATTGTCTCTAGAGCACAATTACTAACAATATATATATATATAATTCCAAGTCATTTAGGGTGAGTTTCAGGTAACCTGAAATTAACACAAATCTGAAAAATCTTAACTCGAATTGTATTTTTTGAATTAAATTAGTTTCTTGTTTTTGAGTCGGGTCTCATATTACCACCCCTAAATCGTATATCTTTTAATTTTGTTAATATTTTTATTTTGGGCTCAAGTAGTGTAATGAATTCCTAAATTTTTTTAGTGGGTTCACTTTATTTTTTCGGTGAGTTCCTACACATGTAAGCTTTATTTTTAAACTTAGAAGGCCAATCTGAGTGGGGTCCTAGGCACCCACTCAGTACTGTATAGATCCGCTCCTGGCTGTACTTCCTCCTAGCTTGATCGCCATCATTAAATTGCCCTTCTATACTCCTAAATAAATTAAAAAGGAAAGCCTGCCCAGAAAATAATCTTCTAAAAACTAATCCAAAATTATATCTATGCGTAGGTATTAAAGCGTTGGTCATTTATATATATAGATAACGATTATTGGATGCATGGTTTGTAAGATGTGAATTTTGAAAGATTTAAATAAATAAATATATGCACCACAGACACATAGCAGAGCAGTGACAGAGACTGAGCACCACTAAAGAGAGAGTGACAACAGAAGTTGCGGTTGATAAAAGGGGGAAATGTGGTCTACACGCATGAGGGGGTAGTTGGTTGCGGCTGATGGCAGGGGAAGAGAGAATAGAGGTGGGCGAAAAATTTGAGGGATGGGGGTATGTACAGGTAGTTTTAGGATATATATAAATATAAAAACATTTTTCTTATAACGTTTAATAAAATATAAAGAATATCTTGTAAAATCATTTTAATACCACATTTAATATCTAAATAATTTTAAATAATCTCAAAAATCTAAAAAAATATTTTATGGTAAAAATATAAATTTTATTATTTTTAAATCGAATTAAAAATAATAACTTTTCAAAATATATAAATATTTTGAATATTCAAAAATATAAAAATACTAAATTTTGAATATTTAAATAATTTACTCAAAATAAAATTTTCACCCGAATAAAAATACCGAATCGAGATACTGACCCAATTCATAAAATAATTTAAAAATTTTAAACTGAAATCAGTCCCACTGAACCAAAAATAATAATAAAAATATGAAAATGCATCCAACTAGAATAAAATATAAAAATTCTATTCCTCCTATTTTGAGAAAACCAATAAAATATTTAAATAATAATAATAAATTTTAGAAAATATCCGGGTTGTCAAACTCAGGCCTCAAAAGGAAGACCAAATCAGTGACTAAGTCTCCACCTAGAAGAAGATGGCTAATTGATGAGCCAACAGACTTTGATGACAGTGCTAAGGGAATGATATTTCCTATCAAGACATCCGTCAAACCTGCCTCAGACATTTCTCTTGCTTCATTTATGAAGCCATTTTATGTTAATCATGTCCCAGAACCTGTGAAGAAAAAGAGGAGGCTGATTAAGGGCAAAATCTCATAACATTTTTCTCCAATTGATGTTGTAAACTCTGACAAACTAAACTCTGATGCTCAAAATTCTGATATCCCTGCACCTGCAGAAGAGAGTTTTGTATCCATGAGGAAATCGTACATGAGTGACGATATAAATCAAATCAAGACATCTCCTCAAGGTTTTGGTGGTTCAGTTGAAGACATTGTGGATGACATTCATGTTAATCCTTTTACCAGTCCTGTAATCACCTTGGAAGGTGCTTCAAATGAGTTACAAGTAAAGATAAAAAGGGAATAGAGGTTGATAGTGAAATTGTTGATAAGAAATGCTGGGATAAAAATAATGATGACAATCATAATACGTAAAATGTTGACCTTGCTACATCATCAGGCTCAATAGTAGTCTCTGATTCCCCTACCAACTCACCACCTAAGAGGGTACTTGAATTATCTTATGAAAGGGTGAGGCAACTGGCTGATCAAGTTGTAAGAGATATGGCTGCCAAAAAGGCTAAGGACAATGCTTTCATAAAATCAAGAAAAATTGATTCCCTAGTTTTCTCTAGGATGAAGAAACAAAGAGTTTCTTTTGGCCTAGACACACAATAACTATCTCTCAAAGTGATGTAACAGTCTCTGAAGGGTTAGGACTACAAGAACCTGTTGATCAAAGTTCAACAGAAGCCCCCTTACTAGCAGATAAAGACAATTTGGATCAGGGGTACAACCCACAAGAACCTTCAACTCAAAAAGTTGAAGAAGCTGTTAAGGCCCCAGCCACACAAGGACCATCTAATCAAATTTGGATGTAGACACTCAAACTCTAATTGCAGATCCTGTTGTTGTTAATGCTGAAGGCCATATATTGGCAGAGTCTAGCACACAAGAACCTTCACCTCAAAGTGGTGAAGCAGCTATTGAACAGACTCTGGTCTCATAAGAACCAATCATCTCAAATGTGATTGCAGACCAAGACAAGGAACAAAAGCTAAACTCTGAATCCAGTGCTGCAAATGCTGAGAAATCAAACTCTGATGCTAATCCTTTGGTACTCTCTGATGCAACACTGGTGCAACCATTTTTTGCAAAGACACTTGACACTACATCAGACCGTACAAATTTTCAAGGTATAAAATCTGACTTTTTTCAGAATTTACATACTATGATAGCATAAGTTCAGAATTTATATTTCCTTCTTTTACTGCTGGAATGACCATGGATAGTCCTGAAAGGGTAACCCATATTCATGCAACCACATTTAACCTTTCTCAGCCACCTCTTATTTCTGTAGGACAATGTGATTTGAGCCTTTCTTGTGAGACTTGGGTAAAATGTGTGAAAAACAGAAATGAAATAGAGAGGCAAACACTAGTTCTGGCAGAGTTTTAAAAAAGATATAAATTGGGAGAGATTGTTAGATATAGAGGAATGATGATGTCAGCGAATATCAATCAGAGTTTATAGAAGATGATCAGAGTCTAGGTGATGTCATCATAGATTACAGAGATAGAGTTTACTCAACCGACAGAGTCTAAGCTGATTAGAGTTTAACAGCTGTTATTCGAAAAATCAGGATTTGGTTGGAGATAAAGATGGAAGTGTTTCGATGAATATCAACTGCCTTGTAGAAGCTATCTATTATGAAGATAATGATGAAAATTGTATCTTTATATTTATTAATCATTATCTTTACATTATTTAGATAGGTAGTTGTGTACTATATAAACACAGAATTAGGTTTACATTAATGTATCGTTCATAACATATTATTCACATAACCTAGCAGATCTTAAGAATATCTGGTTTCTTGAGAGAGTTTTGTATTAAGTTTACCAAAATTAATACAAACATCACTTCTTTCATACACTTGTGTTCTAGTTTCAATTATTTTATACTATTATATTCAACCCCCTTCTATAATAGTATATCCACTGGGTAACATAGATGATGAGAAGGTTGAAGATTTTTTTTATTATAATAATTGTATTGGGTGTTTATTAGTTTACACTGAATTATATTCTTTAAATAATAATAATAATAATATTGTGTATTAATTATAAGATGAAATAAATATTTTTTTAGTAAGTTTATTCTTCTATAAATTAATTGATACATATGTTAAATATAATAATTTTTTGTATTGTTACAATAGAAATTGTTAAAATTTTGAAATAATATAAAACTTCATATATGATGAGAAGGTTGACGATTTTTTTTTGTTATAATAATTGTATTGTCTTCATTTATTTTATAATTCAGTCATTTTAGAATATATTAGTTTGAACACAATTGTATTTTTAAATAATAGTAATATCATATATGAACGATGAGATGAAGTAAATATTTATAAAATAAATTAAAAGTGTTTCGATATATTTAGATTAACCTTTAATAACCGGTATTTTTGACTCACCTATAAGTTTTAATCGATAATAAAATGTTAAGAAATTTTATAATTATTTAATTTTAATTAAAATATTAGTAAATAATATGTTGAATATTTTTCAAATTTAAATATAAAATAATTATTATATTTCAGTCATTTAGCTATTTATTAGTTTGAACTATTTGTTTTCAAAGATCAACGGTTGTCCGTGCGCCTTTTGTCTATTTTTTATCTTCAATTTTTGAATACCAAATAAAGTGAATCTGATCAACTATGAAATCCGATTGATTTGGATTTGAATTTAGATTTGATTTTTTCTTTATTTTCAAAAATCCTATCGTTGAATAAGTGGAATGTCTTTAAATTGTAATGATAAGCGCACGATTTCTTTAAATAATTCAAATATATTGTATTTAAAGTATGACTAAGATAACAAAAATAATTAAATCTATATCTCTAAAAAATATCTGAACAAAATTTTAATCAAATCCTTACATATTTGGATTAGTGTAATAAAAAAATCTGTAGGTGATTAAAAGTTTTTTGATTTAATCGTTTACCTGCTTATATAACCCTCATCATATATGTACATTTTCATGAAGTAGGGATAAAGAAGAAGAGAAACCAATTACACAGATCTACATTTTTTTAGCATTTCAAGAAATAAATTTGTTCTTATATCTGTATTTCACTATTTCAATAATACTCTTAGATATACCACAATTTCCTCCATTTATATGCAAAAGCCACCTTCTAATATTGTTCATATTATTTATATATCCATTTTTCTTTAAAAAGAATGACGATATATTAACCATAACATCGAAAGATGATAACAAATGTCTTTCATTTGTTGTTGGTTATGGACGGCATTGAAGCAATACAAGATATCTTTGACAGACATGGCTCATATAGTTCTAGCACTAGAACAATTAAAGCAAAAAAGTGTTAATGAGTTCTCTATATGGTCTTGATCAAGACCATTCAAGTGTTAGAACATTCTGTGAGCTCGGTCAAGTTGTAGCTGAATTTAGGAAGAACATATCTACTGTTAGTAACAGAGTCATCTGGTTAAATATGTCTGGATCTGGTAATATTCAACTACAAGGCCTTATTGAAGACAAGATTCCAGTGAACGATATCATCATTTCTCAACCTTTGACAGAAGCCAATCCAACAACGTCGACATCCCAGCCTAGGCCAATGACATCACCTCCTTTCGACATTCATCACCCACTTCAAAGTACAGAAATTAAATAGGCTGATAAACCTTTAAGTTGGGGGAAAGTGTTACTCGTGGAGGATGTTATTTTGCTACGGAAAATAGCTACTGATATTCTCTCATGACTTGGGACTACCACTGAAATATCGGTGAATGGACAAGAGGCTCTTCAGACTATCTGTAACGGCTTTGAAGATTAAAGTGCATCTGGAACCCCACATTCTTCGCATTATGATTATATTTTTGTGGACTGTTACATAATTACTAATGTTTAATTATTATTTTGTCTTATGTCGCAAGTTCATCACTACACATACATATAACAACGGTGTTAAATATTTGATTAGATGTTGGTCATGGATGACATCGAAATGACCCGGAAAATACATGAGGAAGAAGCAAAATATGGGGTGCACATACCCATATTTTCTATAAGTACACATACGGATGGGATAGAAATAAAGCTCATAAAAGAAGCAGGGTAGATTAAAATTTATTCAAACCACTTAATGCTCCAAAAATGTAAGAAGCTATCCGAATGTTTAGATATTAAGAAAAGTTGGTTGTACCAAACATTTTTGTTGTATATGTGAACATGTATTTGATTATACCATATCATAGTAATAACGAGGCTTTCAATTTTTATCCTAAGGCTTACATATTATTTAAATTTTTCTTCATTGTTACTCATCAAATGTGTAAAATTGACCTAAATTCGGTTTTATTATTTGCTATAAAAACAATTTACAATAAAATTAATCAACTATTCCCCTTTAAAAAAAAAGAGGTTTCAATTCAATAATGAAAAGTCATACGATATCTACAAATACAATCAAAATTGAACAAATGCTTAAACATATCGTTGTTAAATCCTTCTTTCTTGAAGAGGCAACCAATCAATTTTTTTAAGATGTTATGAATATATGTACTTGATGTGACTCAACTGTTTTAAGTAATCGACCGTAGATGTGATCCCATAAAAATCTTTATCACTGAATCAAAACCATGAAAACCCTGCAGATCTATAATCCCAAAATAAAAACTAAACTCTCACAAGAAGACTAACAAAACCCAAAAAAAGGAGCTTATTGAAGAAAAATAAGAGATTAATCAAGAAAAATGAAAGAGTAAAAAAGTATTGGGGCTTTCCACCGCTGCAAATCGATGGAAACCCCTCAGAAAATATTAGGAGTGGTGACTCAAGAGAGAGATATATATTTAGAATTGACATAATATTGCTGAAAATAAATTTGAACAATTATTAAATAGTATAGATTTATATTAAAATATAAATGAAACATAAAAATATTATTATATATTATATAAAAGAAATGAGAAAATTAATCATAATATTATAAATGAAAATTAAAATTAAAATAAAAAAGATATGTTCTATCAATTTAAGACTTTTAGTAGACATATTTACGAAATTATAAAATAACATCATATATTACTTTTAATTCAAAAAAAATCCTGGTACATTAAAATATTTAAAATTAGGAAGTCATAATACGAATTTTTAACCTTTATGTAACTAATGAATATAAGAGTCATGTAATTTGAATAAAGTAATTAATTAATTAAACTGATAAAATAATTGTAGTTCTTCTTGTGTATATAAAAAAAATTGTAGTCCTTGTATTATAAAAACTTATAACCCGTGCTTCATATATAAGTAGATTTCAAACACATAAAAAATAATAGATACATATATAATGTAAAGAAAGTAGGGGAAAAGTGAAGTACCAATGCAAGACCAACCATTAAGACCATCAATAATGAAGAGTTGAAATGAGATTGGTACCAAGTGCCTTTTACAAAAACGGGTTTGGAGTCGGGTCGGAGGTCCAATTTCAAACATGTGTGTTTAGTTGTTTCCATTCTACTAGCTGTCTGATTGTTTGAGTATAATGTGAAATAGTGTTATACTTGCACACCAATGTTTGAAGTTATGAGTTTATCAACAAATTAAACAAGAATAACATTAAAAAGGTATGACTTGTGTATTGTGTTACCGTGTTTGATACTTGTGTCCACGTTGACAAAAGTGGTGTGTTATGTAAGCTTTGTTTTTGTTTGTTTTACTTGGGCTACTATTGTACAGCTAGCATCATCGTGCAAAACACGGGTCGTATATAATTCATAAAATTGTCCAATTATAAATTTTAATATAATTTATGATATTGTCAAAAATTGAAAAATATATTTTCAAGTTGTTAATATACTAGCTCAACGAGTAATTGAGAAACCAATTCCTATTTTATAAAAATTTGATTAACAAATAACTATAGAAAACTACAGAACATACAAAAAAATCATAGAAAAAAAATAATTACAAAAAAAACAAACAAAAAAATTACATAATATACAAAAAAATATAGAACATAAATTACAAAGCACTAATGTTGAATAGTGTTCTGTAATTTTGTATTCTATATTTTTTGTATGCTATATAATTTTTTTTATTTATTTTGTGATTATTTTTTATGTTCTGTAGTTTTTTCTATGTTCGGCAATCTTTTCATGTGTTTAGTAATTATATTCGTTGTTGGTTAGTAAGTTACTCAAATAAGAGAGTTTCTCAGTAAACCTAAGCATATATATATATATATATATATATATATATATATATATATATAGAGAGAGAGAGAGAGAGAGAGAGAGAGAGAGAGAGAGAGTAGGGATCTAGAGAAAACTTTTTAGATAGGAAATTTAGAGACCATCATCTACACCGTTCATTATAATAGTAGCATATATAATTAACAAAATTGTAATAGTTTCCAAATATATGTAAATAAATGTCAAACAACTGAAAAGGAAACTAATATTATAATTTAATGGTCTAATTTAATATGAACCATCAGATCAATTAGAAATCAATGGTTGATAAAAGTACTTTAGTTTTCTCCAAAATATTGGTTTTCTTTTGAACATTCCCCTATATATATATATTTATATATATATGGGTGCTCAAATGAGACTCTACTTTAAAATGAGAACTGAGACTTAATCTCAGCCTTCCATTTTTTAACACTGCCTTTTAATCTTGATCGTCATTCATTTTACTAACTTTTTTATCAGATAAAAATACATATAAATAATATATGTATATTTTTCTCTTGTTTCATCTCTCTCTTCTCGATTCTCTTACATCTCTCACATCTGTCGTCTCTCTCGTCATCTCCCATCTCTCCCATATCTTCATTGAACTTCGATTTTGAGCAAATTCGACCTAAGCTATATATTTTTTGTGTTCATAATGAATACTGACTATTTGTTATGGATCAGTTGCAATCAAGGTAATTTTTTAAAGTTTTTGTAAGTAATCGATATGAATATTTTGTAATATGATGAACTTTTTATTATCAAAGTTCAGTTATTAGTTAGTTATTATGATTGACATTATTTTCGTATCAATTTGATTGATTAAATATGAAAGTACTGATATATAAGTGTTATGATTGTTCTTTTTTAAGTTCAGTTATTAGGTTGTAATTATTAGTTTTTAACTTATGTTTGATTATTTTTTTAATGTTTTAATATAACTGTGAGCAATGGTGATTTTTCATACATTAATCGATTTATTGATGAAACTATTTCAAATTCTGCTAATCATTCTACGTCAAATGCAAGCGATGGTACAATTTCTAAATCTAGGGTCACACCAGGTGGTAGAAGATTTTATATTCTTGTATGTATTGATAAGACTTGGCGTTTAACAGCTTAGATAAATGTATGGATTTTTATAAGAATTACAATCATTTATCTAGTTTTGATACACATAGAACTACAGAGAAGAAAGATGATGATGATGGTACGATTATTAGTAAATACATGGTTTGCAGTAGAGCTGGATTTAATGAGAAGAAACGAATTGTCACTAATCGTAATAGTAAAGTACGTCATCGAAGAACTATTTCTAATATATGATTATCGTGCAAAAAATATTTTTTTAATTTGTATCTAGTCATATGTATCGATTGCAAGGAGGAATTATGAATTTTATGGTGATCTTTCATTTTATGCAACATTCGATACGAATATGTATGTAATTTTTATTAATTTTTCTTGTTTATATGATTTTCAATTTTAGTGCTTTGTGGTACTCTGTTTTGGTGATTTGTTTTAAATTTAGTACTGATTTTCATATGCTGCCTCTAATAACAGGTATAATATAGTTTTAAATTTAGTACTCATTTTTATCCAGTAGTTATCATGACTGAACATTACAGATTCAGATGTGGAAAGCCTTTCTTATGTTGATCTTGGTTAATAAGACTTCTGGTTTGAAGATGTTTGTTAGTAAAAGAGAGAATAGAATAAAAGAAGTTAACAAACGAAGTATGAAGTACAAGTAGTGTGCTTCATTTGTGCATGATTGAAGAACTTGTCCAACGAAGAAAAAGGGATGCAGTGAGCCAAATGTTAAGATTTAGTGAACTTTGATGGGATTTAATTTTTTTATTATAATTTAGGTACATGTAAATTAATGTTCTTTTTAGATGGATTTTAGTTTTATGTTGACTAATATAATACTTTTTAGTTGGATTTAACATCACAAATAATGTGTTTATAAAAAAATATATAGTTCACATTTATAGGTTGTATTTCTTTGGTTATATATTCTGTTATAAAAAAGTTAATTTTTGTGTTTAAATAAAGGTGATTTGTGTTGTAAAAAAGGTACTTTGTTTCTATTAAAATTGTTCTATATTCAGAAAAAAGGTGATTTGTTTGGATAAAAAAATGTGTTTTTGTGGATATAAATGTGCTTTGTGTTGATATAAATGTGCTTTGTGTGGATATAAAGGTTACTAGTTATTTTTTGTAGTAGAAAAAGGTTACCAGATTTTTTTCTATAGTAGAAAAATTAATATAATTTTATAGTATATGCTACCAAATGCAAATGTAAATTAAGCATCGAAGTTATACGAATTAATGTCTTATATGACACAGTTTAAGATATGAAGCAATATAAAATAAACCTGCTTTATATAATATCATATGGTAGCAATTACAATAATAATATCTGAATCAAATAACAAGATAATATTGACTACATTCTTATCATTCAAATGCATCCTCCTCTGGAAACAACATAGTTCCTTTTTGAACATTTCTTCGTATTCGTATTTGCTCTTATTTTGATCTTTATGTTTTTTCTCCATTGTTCTTTTTAAATTTTCTGGAATCAATTTTTTTTTAGCAGCTGACGTTTTCGATCTATATTCTTTTTACACACTAGAAGATGTAAACACTGCATAATCACCTCCTTGTACACCGTTTATTTTTTGTAGTGGTTGCAAAGAGTCATCAACGCTATCCATTTCACATAACCTACTACTTTGTCTTCTACTAGAAATTACATTAACATATCACATTTTAATATATAACAATTAGTAAATACTAAATAGTGACTTTATAACAATCTTCAAGCCACAATAATCACAATATTACAAGGAATGAGACACTGTAAAAATTTCCTCAAAAACTTAAAAATATATCAATCTCGAATTACAAGGAACATAACACATTATCAAAAACACTACTAGTGTGTACAAGAAAGGGTGTCGATAATTTAGGTTAAAGAATATCCTTATATTGGAACTTTGGAAGTTCATTTAGGACCTTTCATGTACGAACCAGGTTAAGAAAAAGGGAGGTCATCGCTCATACTTCACTATTTTACATATTTTTTTGACGATAAAAATTATACTTACAAAAATCCATGAACAAGTATTACCTAAACATAATAAAGCAGGTAGTGTACCTGTAAGTAGTAATTTGATACTATACAAGCATATCTTTAACAAGTAAGAGGTGAACACATCAATGAGTTAAGCTTTGTTATTTAATTGAAAAACCTTATTTTTCACATCCTTCCCTGACTTTTATGACATAACCATTGAACTCAAGTAATCATTTATATCACAAATTACTTTTTTATAACAAAATCAACAAAATAGAGCATAATTGGAGAAAAATAGCATTTTAATTTGAAATAAAAAAAATACTAATAGAGGAAATCACCTTTTATCTCTAAATCACCAAAAATTAGCACATATGACAAGAGTACAATAACATCTCCAATGAAAATAATTATCTTTCGTATCATAAATCACTTTATTAACACCATAATCATTAAAATAAAACAATACAACAAAGTAGTATCTTATTTTCATAAATAAAAGAAATTAATAAACAAAAATCAAATTTTCTATTACAAAATCACCAAAACACCTAGAAATTTACCTTATCTATTTGTAACTGGCTAGGTATGTGATTTTATGTCCTGAAATATCAAATAAACACAAATTGGTACTTGAAACCCTAGAAATATGTATCAATAACGTGCATCTTTTAAAACTTGTAGAAAACGTTAATTTTCGTGTTAATATAGTCGAATTGTAAATTATTTAGTGGACGTAGTGTGTGAATTCAAATTATCTTGCTGAAAAGAGAGTGGAATACGATAGCAGCTTGGTGATTGATAAGTTTAGTATCTTCAAGACTTCAACTTTCTCCCAAATTGGTAGATATAGTCGGATACACTAATACGAAGAATATATATAATTACAAAATGGTAGTATCGAATCGTTAATGGAGGTTTTGAATGATGCTTTTAGATATAACAGTTGAGGGATGTAGCCAGAAAACTAAACTGTCTCATATATATGCTAGCATTTATTTGCTATTGGGACACATTAGGCCCAATTTGCAGTTCTCCTAATAACAGGGTTCTCACTAGAGTAACATTATATATATATATGTGTGTGTGTGTGTGTGTGTGTGTGTGTGTGTGTGTATGTATGTATGTATTTATGTATATTGTCAAGAAATTTATAGTAATAATAATAAATATTATTATTAAGTGTACTCAAAAGAAGAAATGAACTATTTGTATCATGTGTATAACAAAGAGAAAGAGAATAGAGTAATAATGTTTCTATTATTTGTTACTACATCACTATAACAATAGAATGCAGTACTGTTTATAGGACAAAGCTGAGTCCCCGAATAAATGTGAACGCATAACTATTATTTTGTGAGAGCGTCTACAAGGCTCACCTTTTAGCTAAAATATTGATGTGGAACTCCTTTTTACATAACATTAATAACTTTTCAACTTCAATCATGTTAGCAAAAAGTTTACCTAACTACTTCTCAATCTTCTAGATTTAACCCATATCTATAAATTATACATAATACCTAAAATCTATCGTATCCACTCAAATCATGACACATGGTCAATCTCATGTGAACTTATGTATATTTATTAATTTATTAATTAAAATAATTATAAAATATTATCTTTAAAATATAACCATTTTATATAATTAATTAATTAAAAAATAAAATTTTACTTAATTTTATTAGAATTAGAATTATATAAATATATTCATGTACAATAAATTACTAAAATTTTAATTTAATATTCTAAATATATGATTACATATTTACGATCAATCAGTGTTAATATTAATAAAATTTAATTTTTATTGAAAAATTATCATTCAAAATATAATTATTATCAAATTATAACTAACCATTATATGTTATAAATAATTAGTGTGAATGTCCTTTTAACCTTTCATGTACAAGACTTTTAACCTTTCATGTACAAGACTTTTGGCCTTTCATATACAAGACCTTTGGCTTTCAAATTCAAGTTTTTAGCTCTTCAGCTTCTTGTAAATATTATCATGTAAAACCTATAAATAGGCATTCTTGTTAACCATGAAAACACACACCAAAATATTGAAATGGGAATCATCTATAATCCTTCAAACTCTCTTATTCATTGTTGTTATATAATAGTTTTATAATGTGCATCTTGCATTCAAGAAGATAAGGTTTAAAAGTTGTTTTGATGATTGATTTGGGTCCAAGTGCAAGTGGCTAATCGTTTATGGGTATTTTATGTTACAAAGCATGAGTTGTCATTTTATTAATAGATTCAAGGTTCTTTTCGATACTCAAGTTAAACTTGAAGGATTCTTAAGGTGCGAATTTGAAATTTTAGAGAATTAGTAATCATACATTAAGGGGGCGTTTGGATTGCATTGGACAAAGGGAAAGGGGTTTAGAAGGGGAATTAAAGAGAAAGGAAAAGAATGAACTTGAATTATTTTCCTTGTTTGGTTTTGATTCAGAAATGAAATTAATAATTATTTTTTAATAAATTATTTTGTGCATATTATTATTTTTGGGATTAATATAAAATATAATTATGTAGAGGATGGAAGTGGGTGGGTGTATGGGAGAGAAAAAAGAGATAAAAAGAAAGGAAAAATAAATACATTGGGAGAAATGGAGAATGAGAGTGGAGGAGTTTTGGGTAAACCCAAAACTTAAAAAAGTCAAAGGGAATGATTATTTTTATAAAACAAACAACAAATGAATGAACATTATTGTTTCCTTTTCCCTTTCCTCACTAACCACAACCAAACGGTCCTAGATTTTGAGGTACACATCCATTTTATCACTCTATTCATTTTCATGATATTAGTCTAAATTTATATGTTTGAGTTATGCTAGTTAATATTTCTCGTAAAAATCATATTAAATTCATTTTACCTCAGAATTGCATGATTTTAGACTTTTCGAAAAGATATCTTAATTGTCTACAACTTTCGTAGTTTAGAATTTTTGAGATTCTATATGTACATTTATGAAATTTTGCCATATGTATACATTGTTGGTGTGACTTTGAAAATAGGATATTACAACTTTGAAAAATCATACTCCCTCTGTCCCATTTTGCATGACCCTTATTCCTTTTTGGGATGCCCCAAAAAGAATAAACCTACTATACTTACTATTTTTAACACTACTTTTCACTATTGCACCCACTACTTCTCCATTTTATACTCATTTTTTATTAAATAAATACTATTACACCCACTATTTTCCTCCACTATCTCAAATCTATTATTAAATATTGATAAGTCTTACTACTTTATCAACTTTTCAACTAACTTTAATCCTTTTTTACTATCTTTTCTTAATCTCCGTGAAAGTCAAACCAGCTCATATAAAATGGGACGGAGGGAATATAAAATTGAACATACATCCAAAAATTATGTGTAATATCAATTCAGAAAGATCTTTTCGAAACCTTTAAGTTATAATCATATTTTACTACCTTTTATGATGTTTATTAATTTTAAAAGGTGTAAATTAGAATCTGGCCAGGAGCTTATTGTTTTTCAATTATAGTAGCTCACATTTTTATTTATTCTGAATTCGTTACTAATTCACTTATTAGGAAGTTTAACATTCTGGAAAACTTATTTCATTATCTATAAGTTTCATATTTTACATATTTTGAAATAATGTCTTTTACATGGTGTAAATGGTCTATTTCCCGGACAGGTCAATTCTGAATTTTTACATATGAATATATTATTTTTGAAGTAAGTTTATTCTCTAAGTTTTGGATTAGTCAATATATACAATCATGTTGAAATGTCCATTATGTTAATAATTTAAGTTTCATTTTGTATTTATGGCATGAATATTAAATTGTTAATATTAAAGCTCATTCTTGTGTGTATATACTATCCTTCTTTTTAAAATTCACATAAAATTTATAATTGTTACAATATGATTTGAGTGCATTTACATTGTTATTTACCCTTGAGTACAATAAGTTTGGAGAAGGGGGTTGATTACAAACTTAAGAATTAAATGAAATTCTTGCAGATTTAAGTTTGTTCAACAGACGAGTTTGAGTGTATGAAAAGATTTCTAATTGAACTAAGAATGTAATAATTATGAATTGAAAACAGAACAAGCAATATAAAAATTACTAGTGGATTGGTTTTTCCACTAGTGTGTTTTTGCCTTCAATTTCTCTTGGTAAATTACCAAGCTGCTTACAAAGTGTTTCCTGCACTACAGTGCTTACAATTCCTTTCACTATATTTCTACACACTTTGCTACAATAAGTTACTAACTACTATATAGTAGTTTTCTTCTAAATCTATTTCCTATCGACAGATAACATTATAAATTACATTTTACAATGTTTATATGAAAATAGAAATTAGCTACTTTCACAGTCTTCATTAGACTATGTCTAGTCCTGAAAGTATCTTTGTCTTGATGCATTCCTTGAAGGCTGTTTTTCCTTGAAAGTCTTTACAATTCTGACAAGACTGTCTTCCAATGATTCAGTTTCTGCAGCGTTCCCTTTCTTCTTGTCTTTAACTAAATTGGGAAACCTTAATCAACTGATAAATGCTTTTAAGCTTATCAGTTGATTCTTCTTTGCTTATCCATCAATGGATAGGATATTCATTGATCAGTTATTGAATCGATGGCTATTTGAGTTATCCATCGACTCCCTATCCATTGATGATCTCTTATCTATTGATTTCTTTTATCCGTTGATGGCTTGTATCCGTTGATAGCTTTTATCCGTTGAGTATTGTCTTCATCCATCAACTCCAATATCTGTTGATCACTTCACTTGTGAGAATTCTGACTTAGAATATTTACAATTAATCAGTCATCCTTCACATCCGTTGAGAAGCTATAAATTAAAGTCAATAACATCAATCGACTACTTCACAGCATCCGAGGCAATACAATCAATTGATAATGAAACATGAATCAAATGTTACAATCCAGTTTATCAGTTGCTAACCAAGCTTCAACTGATAATTGGTTTCCTAGTTAATGGATATTTATAATTCACATATCCATTGACCAGTTACAATGAATTTTAAATCCCTATTGTAATTCTAAGTAATTTATTATCATCAAAACTCATAATTCCTAACAATATCCCCCTATTTATGAATATGTGAAATATGCGTAAATTTTTTGTTGATGATAACAAAACTCCTATACAATTTCATTATAGCAGGAATTACAATATTGACAAAAATAATTTGAGACAGAGTGATCAAATACCAGTAAGAGATAAATTCTGACAATTTGATGTTGAGTATGAACCTTCTATATTCTTCTCCTCCCCCTTGACTCATTCATTTTGTCTTCATTTTCCTTCATTTTTATGTACAAGGATCTCTTCAGAATCTTCTCATCCTCAACCCTGTAGTCTAGTTTGTCTATTTCCTGACAAATATCAATGCATTTTTCTCTGTCTTCTCTGTCCTTGTAGATCATCATGTAGAATGGTTCATGAAGTACATTCCTTCCTTCAGGGTTCCAGATTTTGATTCTGTCATCCCTTTCTTCTTGAATAGGTGTCTCCCTTATCTTCTTCATTTTCTCAAGAATAGCCTTCCCTAGATCTTCAGTTAGATAGTACTTTCTATTGAGCATGGTGTAGATCTTCCTTAAGATGCCATATCCTTGCTCCAAGACTTGATTGAATGTGAAAGTTGAATGTGATCCATCTTCATACTCAATGTGAAGTAAATCAACATCCCTCTTCTTTTGACCTTTAACTGCAATCATGCCTTCACTTTTGATTGGCACAAAATTTTTAACCTTGGGTTTGAACACTCTTATTTCTTTGGTTTGACCACTCCCAGATGCTTGATTTTCAAGCTTCACTTCCTTTGGCTTCTCCTCTTCAGCAACAACAAGCTTCATTTTAACTCCAAAAGATTTTGATTCATCCACAGGCTTGTTTGCTCTTTGTTTCATTCTGGGCCTCCCTTTACCTTCTCTTCTTCTGGCTTCCCTAATTAGCCTGTCCTCCTCATCAAATTGCTTTTGCAGTTGAATGGCTAGATCTTCTTGTGCCATTACTTGTTGTTCCCTTTCTTTTATTCCAACAACTATTGTTTTGCCCAATAGCTTCTCTCCTTCACTCATGGCAGAATTTTTCTCCTTCTTGACTTCTTCTATAGCAATCCCTTTACCTTTTCTGTCACCAGTCTGTGAGCTACCTTCATCTACCCTTATTTCTCATTTCTCCAGAATTTCTGGCAATATGGAAATTGACTCTTGTGCATCAATCTCCTTGTTTTTGCTAATAATGAAATCAAATTGTTGTACAATTTGTTGAGCCAATGTCTATTTGGCATCTTTCCTTTGGATGATAGACTCTGTATTCTTGATTACAGCTTCAACTTCATTTCTCCTCTCCTCATACTTCTCCCCCTTTTTGTTATCAGCAACTGATTGTGCCATGGAGGCAGAAATAATGGGATTTTCTAAAAGTTGGTTCAGAAGATTGATTTGGGTGACTTGATTCTTCAGAATTAATTCCATGTTATGCTCCATAGCAGTCACTCCTTTCTCCAATGCCACTACCTTGTCTTTGGCTGTAAACTCAGTATCTAGCTTTTGCTTAATTCTGGTTTACATTGTAAGGCTGAGTCTTGAGTCAATTGTGGGGTCAAAGTGCATCCTTGAACTATCAATTGCCTCCCTGATCTTCTTTAATTCATACTTAGATCATGTGACATGTATTTTCTGGATTTTCAAGTTGTCCCTGTAAAAGTTGAGAATTCTTCTGTGCAAAGGATCCTCTACATTCACTTCAGCCATGGATCTCCTGTAGTGAGAAATAATGGTCTTCTCATTATCATCCAAACTTGTTTCATCACTGGACACATCAAGGTCTAGAAGTTCATCATCAGAACTATCTTCAAAGTCTTCAGGATTCATGTGGGATACATCATCAGGTTGACTAGCTAGATGCTCATTTCCACTCCTGAATTGTTTTTCTGTCTGCACCAATCCCAACATTTGTTCAACTACTTGATTAGTGGCTGCTGCTAATTCTTGATAGTGTGGATCTTCATGGTGAAAGGTTGAAGCTGTTAGTGTAGGTGCCCTAGAGGCAATACAATGTTTCTTTTAATAGACCTTTATGTCATTTGATTATTCAATAAACGTATTTATTATGACTTTAAATACTGCGATATATTTGTTAGCATAATAAATATCCTTAGAATCATGATACACATTGTATAGTTTAGTACATGACTTGAACTTGAGATTATATAATAGATCATATTCTTAAATGTCCCTAGTCGAGTATTATTATTATAGGACAATAATAATACATAAATAGACTAGTATGTTGTTTGACTGATAACCACATCTCATTGCTTATAAGTATGGGGATACTAAAGTCAACACATAGGTACATGCAGGAGTACATGGTACTGGACAGACCCACAGTGAGATTCTTCATGTTTAATAAAGTCATAAGAAAGACTCACAGTGATAATGGTGTAATGATCCTCTGAGTTGAGATCATTATATTTCTATACGAGGATTAATATACTTTGACTACATTAAAAGTTACCTTTGACCGGGTAATGATAAAAGTGGACATCGGGTATATCATGAGTCGTATGAGAAATATGAATGATAGATAAAGGATTTAACCCTTCCATAATTAGGAGAGATATTATTGGCCTCTTGATTGAGTGAGACTATAAAATGCATGGCCGTGCTCAAATAATGATTTGTTTTCATAGTCTACTCATGGATCAAGTAAACCCGGATTAAATGTTGAAAAGGATGACTAAATACATGCCTCGAGTTTAATCTATAATATATATGGTTAAATGGATTATATTACACGGAAACATTAATCACGAAAGGTTTTATCGAATCACGATTTAATTATTATTTAATTGGGTAGCAATGATGTATTACTAGATACCGCTCATTGTTTATAATTTTATTGGAGAATAAAATTATTGCTAATTAAATAATAGCCTATAGGGTCACACACATAGAGCACTTCAAGGAATAGTTAATTTAAATTATAGATTTAAATTAATTGATGATTATTTGAATTTTATTATATTAATTAAGTGAGACTTAATTAATTGAAATAATATAATTCGAATTTGAATTCTGCCCTTAATAATTAAGTATGACTTAGTTATTAATTAAATAATAGAAATTCGGTTTTTATTATTTAATCCTAAACCTATTATGGGTTAGGCTTTGCTGTTATGGGTTGCTGATTGGGCCTCTTAACCAGCATTATAAATAGATAATGATAGGGTTAAGAGGGATGACGTTTTTGAGAAACAAAACCTTAAAGGCAGCATCAGCAAGGAGGCAGAAAGAACAAAATTCGAAATCATCAAAGGAGGCTAGTACATCCATTCCGTAATCAAGATCGTGAGACGTTCTTGAAGGTGCTCGTGTGGATACCATAGAGGTGTTTTCGAGAAGAAGACACAAGTCGTGAAAACTAGGATCTCCGTTGAGTTCGTAGAAGTCAAGACCAAGAAAATGTATGATTCCGTTTCACAATAATCAGTCCGAACTTATACATGATCCTGCGTTTAGGGTTCCGAATTTTTGTTATATTTACGTTTAATCCGCTGCGTTTTATGCCTCGGAACCCAACAGAAGCATCAAGGTTGACTTCAATCTCATCATCCACTTCCATGTGGGCATCTGCAACTCCTGCAGGGACTCCATTTCCTCCATCTCCCCCTGACTCCAACCCCAACTCCTGGGTGAGTTCTGCTGCAGCCTGCTCAATTTTAGAAGTTGATGTTTCATTGGATAGTGAAATGGATTTCTCTCTATTATTTTCTCTCTCACTCTCTTCTCTCTGTTTTTGCATCAGGATCTCATCCTGGATCCTCACATCTCCCTTACTTTCCTCTCCTTTTGCATCACCTGTTAAGGTGGAACTATCTTTGCTCATACCCTCTCCTTTTGCCACCTCAGAAGAATTTGAGGGCCCCTCATTCACACACTCTCCTTTTGCCAAGATATGCAAACCTTGCCCCTCACACACCTCACTCACTCCACTCAATCCTAGTAGTGTATTGGCAACTTGGATTGTTTCAATGGATGATTCATGAAAAGGAATAAATGTGTCGATCGATGGATAAGAAATATCCATCAATTGATGAATATCCACTGATTGGAGCTCATCGATGGATGTAAGGATATTCATCGATGGAAGTACATTAGTCAATGGATGTTGGATATCAGTTAATTGAGTAATATCCATTGACTTGTGAGAATTTGCAGTGTGTTCTTGATCAGCCAAGTTGTTAACCTTATCTGGTGATACAAGTGAGAGTGTTGGCTCCACCCTGAGTTGCAAAGAGGGTGAATTTGAAACATTGAGGTTATCAATTAACAATGTTTCTGAAGAAATAGATTTTGAGGGAGATTGAGGAGAAGAAATAGATAGAGAGTGGGGCTGTGCCTCAGGAAAATTCTGAGACACATCAAATGAAGAAACTGAAGGCTCCACCAAATTGGCATTTGGCTTTGCAGGTGTGTGAATTTCTTGTGCAATATTTTTGTCCTTCTTTCTCCTTTTGTATGGCTGTAAAATTTTGTGACCCTTACTCCCATCTGATGGTCCTGGTTGAGACCTTTGTTCAATAGTTACACCTTGTTGAGAAGGTGCAACTAGGGATGTGTTTAATTCCTTTATCACAGCCTCAATCTGTTGAGAGATTGGGCTGGTGGCTGGCTGGACACTCTCAACCTCTCCTTCCTTATCCTTCTGGCTTTCTTGATGTTGGCCAGTTCCCTCACCCTTATCAACCACCTTCACACTCCCCTCAGTTATTTTTCTCTTCTTAGTTTTTACAACAGTAGTCTTTTGAGAAACTACTGAGGTGGTTTGTTTAGATTTGATTTTGGAAGGTTGTGCAACTTAGGTAAGAGGGATTGGGGCATTTCCATCTCCCTCCATTGTTGCAAAAGGCAAAAAAATTTGAATACCAGAAGAGGTGAAAGAAAAGTTGAGTATCTTTAGGTATACCTGTACAAATGGGGGATAGATGAGACATAACTTAGGATGTAAGTTGATTCTCACCAAGTCCTTGAAGAACCTTTTGTTTTGCATCCAAGGCTCTAGTGTCTCCATATCTGCACTAATCTCATATTCTCCAAAGGAGGCATTTATCAACAACATAAAGAATCTAGCAAAATAAATGTTATTTTTCCTAGATGCCTTATTTCCTAAATTAGCAGTTAATTCATTTAGGAGTAATGTGCTAGAATTAAATTACTTATCAAATAGGATGGAATAAGCAATCTCTTGCATACTTGTGGTAATTGCATCAAAATTGCTTATTTTTCCAAAAAATACCTTAATTATAGCATCAAAGAAATAACTCCATTCTTTCCTTAAATTTTTCCTAACAACTTTACCTAAACTAGTTTCAGCATTTGCATAGTTAACAGATTCTAGCATGTCCCTAATTTCATTTTTAGTGGGTAACCTATCACAATTTTTTCCAGGTAATTCTAAGCATTCAGACAAAATAGTACTTGTGATGGTGTAGGAATTACCTTTGCAAGTATAAGAGATTACATGTCCATCTTGTGAGATTTCTGCAGTATTCCATAACTCTTCAACGAAGGAACACACTATTTGTTGGGTTCCGAGGCATAAAACGCAGCGGATTAAACGTAAATATAACAAAAATTCGGAACCCTAAACGCAGGATCATGTATAAGTTCGGACTGATTATTGTGAAACGGAATCATACCTTTTCTTGGACTTGACTTCTACGAACTCAACGGAGATCCTAGCTTTCACGACTTGTGTCTTCTTCTCGAAAACACCTCTATGGTATCCAAACGAGCACCTTCAAGAACGTCTCACGATTTTGATTATGGAATGGATGTACTAGCCTCCCTTTTGATGATTTTGAAATTTGTTCTTCTTTCTGCCTTCTTCTCCTTGCTGCTGCCTGCTGCCTCTAGGGTTTGTTTTTTTTCAAAAACGTCATCCCTCTTAACCCTATCATTATCTATTTATAATGCTGGTTAAGAGGCCCAATCAGCAACCCATAACAGCAAAGCCTAACCCATGTAGGTTTAAGATTAAATAATAAAAACCGAATTTCTATTATTTAATTAATAACTAAGTCATACTTAATTATTAAGGGCAGAATTCAAATTCGAATTATATTATTTCAATTAATTAAGTCTCACTTAATTAATATAAAAAATTCAAATAATCATCAATTAATTTAAATCTATAATTTAAATTAACTATTCCTTGAAGTGCTCTATGTGTGTGACCCTATAGGCTATTATTTAATTAGCAATAATTTTATTCTCCAATAAAATTATAAACAATGAGCGGTATCTAGTAATACATCATTGCTACCCAATTAAATAATAATTAAATCGTGATTCGATAAAACCTTTCGTGATTAATGTTTCCGTGTAATATAATCCCTTTAACCATATATATTATAGATTAAACTCGAGGCATGTATTTAGTCATCCTCTTCAACATTTAATCCGGGTTTACTTGATCCATGAGTAGACTATGAAAACAAATCATTATTTGAGCACGGCCATGCATTTTATAGTCTCACTCAATCAAGAGGCCAATAATATCTCTCCTAATTATAGGAGGGTTAAATCATTTATCTATCATTCATATTTCTCATACGACTCATGATATACCCGATGTTCACTTTTATCATTACCCGGTCAAAGGTAATTTTTAATGTAGTCAAAGTATATTAATCCTCGTACAGAAATATAATGATCTCAAGTCAGAGGATCATTACACCATTATCACTGTGAGTCTTTCTTATGACTTTATTAAACATGAATAATCTCACTGTGGGTCTGTCCAGTACCATGTACTCCTGCATGTACCTATGTGTTGAATTTAGTATCTCCATACTTATAAACAATGAGATGTGGTTATCAGTCAAACAACATACTAGTCTATTTATGTATTATTATTGTCCTATAATAATAATACTCGACTAGGGACATTTAAGAATATGATCTATTATATAATCTCAAGTTCAAGTCATGTACTAAACTATACAATGTGTATCATGATTCTAAGGACATTTATTATGCTAACAAATATATCATAGTAATTAAAGTCATAATAAATATGTTTATTGAATAATCAAATGACATAAAGGTCTATTGTATTGCCTCGAGGGCACCTACACTAACAATCTCCCACTTGCACTAGAGCCAATCACCCATGTATCTAATACCCATGGAACTAGTATGACCGTCATGCTTCATCTGCGATAAGCCTTTGGTCAGTGGGTCTGCAATGTTATCATTTGTGTGCACTTTACATATGTGTATGTCACCCCTTTCATTAATCTCTCGAATGAGGTGATATCTCCTGAGTATGTCTTTGGTTCGGGAGTGAGATCTAGGTTCTTTAGCCTATGCAATGGCTCCATTATTATCGCAGTATAGATCAATGGGATCTGCGATCGATGGAACCACTCCCAAATTAGTAATGAATTTTCGAATCCAAACAGATTCCTTAGCCGCTTCACAAGCTGCAATGTACTCAACCTCCATTGTAGAATCAGCTACTGTTTCTTGCTTTGAACTCTTCCAACTTACAGCACCTCCGTTTAGACAAAACACAAAACCAGACTGTGATACAGTATCATCCCTGTCTGTTTGGAAACTTGCATCGGTGTAACCCTTTACAACTAGTTTCTCCTCTCCTCCATACACCAAGAATGAATCTTTAGTCCTTTTCAAGTACTTTAGAATATTCTTGACAGCCGTCCAGTGACCTTCACCTGGATTAGATTGGTATCTGCTCGTCATGCTTAAAGCATACGAAACATCTGGGCGAGTACATATCATTACATACATGATGGATCCAATTGCTGAGGCATATGGAACCTTACTCATGTGGTCCTTCTCATCCAATGATTTCGGACACTGATCTTTAGAGATCGTTATCCCTTGAGACACGGGGACATATCCCCTTTTTACATTTTGTATACTAAAACGATGCAAAACCTTATCGATGTATGTACTCTGACTAAGACCGATCATCCTTCTAGATCTATCCCTATAGATCCTCATTCCTAGAATGTAGGATGCTTCACCTAAGTCTTTCATAGAGAAGTTGCTCCCTAACCAAATCTTAACATCCTTGAGAGAAGGTATGTCATTCCCCATTAGTAGTATGTCATCAACATACAGTACTATGAATGCCACATGGCTCCCACTAACCTTCTTGTAAACACAAGGTTCATCTTCGTTTTGAACAAAGCCATACTCTTTGACTGTTTCATCAAAACGGATGTTCCATCTCCTAGAGGCTTGCTTTAATCCATAAATGGATCGACGTAACTTACATACCTTGCTAACATTCCTTGGATCGACAAAACCTTCAGGTTGTGTCATGTACACATCCACATCCTCTTCAAGGCTTCCATTAAGGAAGGCTGTTTTGACATCCATTTGCCAGATTTCATAATCATGAAATGCTGCAATAGCAAGCAAAATCCTTATGGACTTGACCATAGCCACTGGTGAGAAAGTTTCATCATAGTCAATACCATGAATTTGTTTGAACCCTTTTGCAACCAGCCTTGCTTTATAGGTCTGAACATTTCCATCCATGTCAGTTTTCTTCTTGAAAACCCATTTGCACCCTATGGGTTTTACCCCTTTAGGTGGATCAACCAAAGTCCATACTCGGTTTTCGTACATGGAATCCATCTCGGATTTCATGGCTTCTAGCCATCTCTTAGAGTCTGGACTGTTCATAGCATCTTGGTATGTGAGAGGCTCATCTTCATCTATGAGCATCAAATCACCACATTGAGTCAAGAGAAATCCATATCTCTTTGGCTCATGGCGAATTCTACCAGTTCTACGAACAACCTGTGTTTGTTGAGCATTATCATTATCCTGCTCCTGTTCCACTTCAGGTTCAATGTTATTTTGTGGTTCTCGATCTTCATCGAGGTCTATAGTTCCCCCACTGTTTCTTTTGGAAACAAAATCTCTTTCCATGAAAACAGCGTCTCGAGCAATAAACACCTTCTGCTCAGAAGGACTATAAAAATAATACGCCTTTGTTTCTTTAGGGTATCCCACAAAATTGCACTCTTCATATTTAGGTCCAAGCTTGTCAGATACTTGACGCTTCACAAACGCCTTGCATCCCCAAACTTTCATAAAGCTCATGCCTGACCGTTTCTTCTCCCATATCTCATATGGAGTCTTTTGAACCTTCTTAGTAGGAACACGGTTAAGTGTGAAAGCTGTTGTTTCTAGAGCATAACCCCAGAAACTAATTGGAAGATCTGCATGACTCATCATCGATCGCATCATGTCCAACAAGGTGCGATTTCTCCTCTATGAAACTCCATTCCATTGAGGTGTACCTGGCGGAGTGAGTTGTGATACAATACCACACTCCTTTAAATAATCTTTAAATTCTGTGCTCAAGTATTCTCCACCACGATCAGATCGTAAGATTTTAACACTTGTGCCTCCGCCAATTTGCTTCTCTACTTCAGCCTTGTATTCTTTGAACTTTTCAAAAAAATCGGATTTATTCTTCATAAGATATACATATCCATATCTACTGAAATCATCAGTAAATGTTATGAAGTAGTAGTAGCCTCCTCTAGCCATCACTCGCATTGGGCCACATACATCACTATGTATTAGCTCCAGACGTTCAGTGGCCCTTTGACCCTTACCAGTGAAAGGGGCTTTAGTCATTTTACCAAGCAAACAAGATTCGCATTCTTGGTATGATTCAAAATCAAACTTATCCAAATATCCATCCTTATGTAATTTGGATATGCGTTTCTCATTTATATGGCCTAGACGACAATGCCAGAGGTATGTTTGATTTGAGTCATTAACTTTAATTCGTTTGTTTTCTATATTACAGACAGGATTATCTAAGTCAAGAACATATAAACCATTAAACAAACGCGCAACACCATAGGTTAAATCATTCAAAGCAAAAGAGCAACTGTTGTTCTTTATTGTAAATGAAAAACCTTTCTTGTCCAAACAAGAAACATAAATAATGTTTCTGCGAATCGCAGGCATGTAATAACAATTTTCCAGTTCTAAAACTAGCCTAGAGGGAAAAGATAAATAATATGTTCCTACAGCTAAAGCAACAACTCTTGCTCCATTGGCAACTCGTAGGTCCATTTCTCCTTTAGCCAATGTCCTACTTCTCTGCATTTCCTGCACATTTATACAAATATGAGAAGCACATCCAGTATCCAATACCCAAGATGTAGAAATAGACAGATTGACTTCTATAACATATATACCTGAAGTAGAAGCTTGCTCAGCCCTCTTCTTCTTCATATCCTCCAAGTAAACTGAACAGTTTCTCTTCCAGTGACCAGTTTTCTTACAGTAGTGACATTCACCCTTAGCGACCCCACCTTTAGGCTTTAAAGCCTGTTTAGGACCTGACTTTGGCTTGGGTATAGAATCAGAACCTGTCTTCTTCTTACCCTTCCACTTGTCTTTCCCTTTGGCCTTACCTTTATTGCCCACCATCAGTATGGGAGCAGGTTCAGCCGTCTTCATGTTGGTCTCATATGTTCTCAACATAGCCAACAATTCAGTAGGTGTTTTGTCAAATTCATTCATATTGTAGTTTATGATAAACTGGGTGAATTTGTTGTTCAAAGAATTCATGATTAGGTCAATACCAATTTCCTGAATAATCGGGAAACCCAAAGTTTCAAGGTACTCAATGTAACCAATCATCTTCAGAACATGTGGGCCAACTGGTTCACTTGCCCCTTGTTTGCAATTAAAGAGTGACTTACTCGTGTTGAACCTTTCTTGACGAGTTTGGCTTGCAAACATGCTTTGCAAGTGCTTATAGATAGTATATGCATCCATATGCACATGCTGTCTTTGAAGCTTAGCACTCATAGTTGCCAACATAAGACATGCAACATCAGTTGCATCATTCTCATCCTTTGTGTGGGCCGCTCGTTCCTCAACAGTAGCGCCCTCAGGAAGGGGACATGCCGGAGGAATATCAATGACATGAAGCTTGCGCTCCTGCCTGAGGACAATCCTCAAATTCCTCTGCCAGTCTAGGAAGTTGTTTCCTCCTGTCAGCTTATCCTTCTCAAGGACTGATCGTACGGATAGTGTGTTTGTGTTGTTTGCCATTACTTGGTATCTACAATGTTAAAAGAACAAAATAAACATTAGATTGTCTGAGTTATTTATTATGTTCAAATGATTATGATACATTCATAATATATCTCCCACTATTTTTATCAAATCAATAGCCCTTACTATTAATTTGGAAAGTATATCCCATAATTCTTTCTAGTGAGCCAAGATCCATATTTCGTCATGTCCAAAGAAAACCACTGGAAGTCCTTAAAAATGATTATTTAGGTAGACAACAGTTGTCAATTATATCATATATAATTCTTGGATAGTTTGGTGAGCAACGATTGATCTTATCTATCTAATAGATTTTTAACCAAACTCTATGCTTCTAAGTTCATAATGGTTGAATATAACCGTTTACTTTCACCTTATTATGACGACTCAGTTAAGTTTGACCCAATGATACAACGGCCGAATATAACCGTTTATATTCGTCGCATCTCACCATGATAGATAGGAGTCCCCTACCACTGACAGTCTTTCCCCTAATCGATCTAGGATTCGATGAGTGTTCATTCATTGGAAAGCATCCGATTAAAACTTAATATTTTGTTAAGGGGTTTATAAAATTTATGACGATCATGATCACATCATGAAGAGATCCTCAATTTTTCCTTGAACTAAATATTTCAAATTGACATCTTAAATTGTTCATTTCCCAGGTAGATGGAGGATACCAGTGGTCACACTTAAAACCCATCAGCCTTACGAATACGCATATCCGTTTTTGTCAGAAAATCCCAATTATAGATATCAAAATCCATATTCAATTCCGTGTTTTAAAAATCTATATTTCATAAACACAAGAATCTCATGATCGTTTGTTAATTTTAAAATCTTAAATTGTTACATATTTTATCTTGTTTAACATGGCAAGCATGGCATGGGTGACGTATCTAATACATGCATACATCATTAATCTAATTAAAGCATGCATCTTCTACTCTACACATACATTCATACATCAATATGTAAAGTGCAGTATGTAAACGTGCTTGGTTATGGCCCCTTTCCTATGTGATCCTTTCGAGCTAATGAAAGGATCAAAGTCAATCTATGGTGGTAAAATATAAATACAATTACATGTCTTCATTCTTCTTGTATCCATGGGTGCTTGCTCCTTTTCTTGGATCATCCTTCAATCTTCAAGTACATTACATGGAATAATTGAATACAACCTATACTAATGTACTTATATAGGAAAACTCGAGTTACATTCGAGGTTAAACAATTACAAGAATGAAGAAAACGACATGCAAGTCGTATTTATAAAACCAAAACCAAAAACCATTAATCTAGGGGTCCAAAGGCCATAACCAGCACCATGCTCAAGTACACAACAAAAATAATGCGGGGGTCCGGGGGCGGCAGCCCCTGGGAGGGGTCCGGGGCGGCAGCCCCGGGCAGGGTCCGGGGGCGGCAGCCCCAGGTCAGCTCAAAATCAGAATATTTTTTTAATTTTCGAAGACCAGTCCTATTCAGAAATCATCAATTTCTGAACTACAGATCATATCTGTTGGCCTTTTTCCCTACTGCAACTTATGCAGTTTCAGAAGCATGTATCATATACATACTTATCATATCCCAGTTAACAAATCATGTCCAACACAATCTGTCCACCAGTTTATATCACTATACAAACTGACCCTCATTCATATAACAGTTTTTAATCATACATATCATGTCACAACAGATTATAACATTGCAGTAGCATGGCAGTCTCAAACAGGCATGGCAGTAACAAAGCAGTAGCATGGCAGTGGCATAACAGATTATGACAAAGCAGTAGCATGGCATAGCAGTCACCAAAACAGGAATGTATGCATCAAATACATAAAACACGTAACCAAATCAGTCCCTTATACACGTATCTCTGATACCATTGTTGGGTTCCGAGGCATAAAACGCAGCGGATTAAACGTAAATATAACAAAAATCCGGAACCCTAAACGCAGGATCATGTATAAGTTCAGACTGATTATTGTGAAACGGAATCATACCTTTTCTTGGTCTTGATTTCTACGAACTCAACGGAGATCCTAGTTTTCACGACTTGTGTCTTCTTCTCGAAAACACCTCTATGGTATCCACACGAGCACCTTCAAGAACGTCTCACGATCTTGATTATGGAATGGATGTACTAGCCTCCCTTTTGATGATTTCGAAATTTGTTCTTCTTTCTGCCTTCTTCTCCTTGCTGCTGCCTGCTGCCTCTAGGGTTTGTTTTTTTTTTCAAAAACGTCATCCCTCTTAACCCTATCATTATCTATTTATAATGCTGGTTAAGAGGCCCAATCACCAACCCATAACAGCAAAGCCTAACCCATGTAGGTTTAGGATTAAATAATAAAAACCGAATTTCTATTATTTAATTAATAACTAAGTCATACTTAATTATTAAGGGCAGAATTCAAATTCGAATTATATTATTTCAATTAATTAAGTCTCACTTAATTAATATAATAAAATTCAAATAATCATCAATTAATTTAAATCTATAATTTAAATTAACTATTCCTTGAAGTGCTCTATGTGTGTGACCCTATAGATTATTATTTAATTAGTAATAATTTTATTCTCCAATAAAATTATAAACAATGAGCGGTATCTAGTAATACATCATTGCTACCCAATTAAATAATAATTAAATCGTGATTCGATAAAACCTTTCGTGATTAATGTTTCCGTGTAATATAATCCCTTTAACCATATATATTATAGATTAAACTCGAGGCATGTATTTAGTCATCCTCTTCAACATTTAATCCGGGTTTACTTGATCCATGAGTAGACTATGAAAACAAATCATTATTTGAGCACGGCCATGCATTTTATAGTCTCACTCAATCAAGAGGCCAATAATATCTCTCCTAATTATAGGAGGGTTAAATCCTTTATCTATCATTCATATTTCTCATACGACTCATGATATACCCGATGTCCACTTTTATCATTACCCGGTCAAAGGTAACTTTTAATGTAGTCAAAGTATATTAATCCTCGTACAGAAATATAATGATCTCAAGTCAGAGGATCATTACACCATTATCACTGTGAGTCTTTCTTATGACTTTATTAAACATGAAGAATCTCACTGTGGGTCTGTCCAGTACCATGTACTCCTGCATGTACCTATGTGTTGACTTTAGTGTCCCCATACTTATAACCAATGAGATGTGGTTATCAGTCAAACAACATACTAGTCTATTTATGTATTATTATTGTCCTATAATAATAATACTCGACTAGGGACATTTAAGAATATGATCTATTATATAATCTCAAGTTCAAGTCATGTACTAAACTATACAATGTGTATCATGATTCTAAGGACATTTATTATGCTAACAAATATATCGTAGTAATTAAAGTCATAATAAATATGTTTATTGAATAATCAAATGACATAAAGGTCTATTGTATTGCCTCTAGGGCACCTACACTAACACTATTGTGGGTGCTTCACTGAGCGCTTTGGACACTTTGCAGTCTCCCATAAATTTCATCAACATATGGAAATCTACGGGAGCTTCATTCATTGTTAGACATGCTGTGAAGTTGTTTTGTTCATATGTAAACCCAGTGGAGGAGACAATCTTCTTTTGAGGTGCCATTTATGATTCTTGAAAGATCAGAAAGAACTTGAAAGCGAAAAGTGATTTTGACAAGAGTAAGCTTGAGAGAGAAATAGAGGTGCAGCACTTTGAGATAGAAAATAAAATAGCAATTGAGAATGAAGTTAGAATTAATTTTGCTATTTATATTCTCTGTACTTAAAAGGACTTGAGTAGTCAGTTTAATTAAGGATATAACCATTGTGAGGAAAAAGAAGTTAAAGTTAATTACTATAAATGACAATCGATGGGTATATTCATCTGTTGACAAATAAGGTAATTAATCAACTATAATTTAATCAACTGATAAAAGAAACTGTAGAAATTCTATTACCATCGATGGATAAAATAAAGTATTAATGAGTTATCGATCGATAAATAACTACCAAGATAATTATCTGTCGATAAATAACTATCCATCGATAGGGATAAAATTTATCTATTGATCAAATAATAAGAAATTTATCAATCTATAAACAATTACTGGGGTAATTATCTGTCGATAGATAAATATCCATTGATAGGAGTATATTTTATCTGTTGATCAAATATATCCATCGATAGCTGCATAAATATCCATTGATAATTAACACAGTTATCAGTTGATCACTTTGTTTCAACAGATAATTGTGAACAATGGCAAAAAGAAAAACTTAGCATACATTTCAAGATTGAGTAAAATTAAGCATACATAACTCACAGACTAATCTATTAAAAATAGATTCATCTAGAGGTTTGGTAAAAATGTGTGCAAGTTGTTGTTCACTAGGGACAAAATGTAATTCAACTGTACCATTCATTATATATTCCCTAATGAAATGATACCTTATGTCAATGTGTTTGGTTCTGGAATGTTGCACAGGATTTTCTGTTATTGCAATGACACTTGTATTATCACAGAAAATAGGAATCTTGTTCATGTTGAACTCATAGTCAAATAATTGATTCCTCATCCATAATAATTGAGCGCAGCAACTTCCAGCAGCAATGTACTCAGCTTCTACAGGTGAAGTTGGTACTGAGTGTTGCTTTTTGCTAAACCATGACACAAGTTTGTTTCCTAGAAATTGACAGGTGCTTGTAGTACTTTTCCTGTCTATTTTGCAACCTGCATAATCTGCATCTGAGTAGCCTGTTAGATTAAAACCAGAATATCTAGGATACCAAATACCTAAATTTGATGTACCCTTGAGATATCTAAAAATTCTCTTAATAGCCACTAAATGAGATTCTCTAGGATCAGCCTGAAATCTAGCACATAAGCATGTAGAGAACATTATATCTGGCCTACTAGCAGTTAAATATAAGAGTGAGCCTACCATGCCCCTGTAACTTGAAATATCTACTTTGGCTTCCTTAGTGTTCAATTCAAGTTTGGTGGCAGTAGCCATGGGAGTTTTTGCAGAAGAACATTCACTTAAGTCAAACTTCTTTAACAAGTCATGAATATACTTTGTTTGATTTATAAAAATACCATCCCTAACTTGTTTGACTTGCAAACCAAGAAAGTAGGTAAGTTCTCCAATCATGCTCATTTCATATTTGTTCTGCATTAATTTGGCAAACTTTTTGTAAAGTCCCTCATTAGTTGAGCCAAAAATAATGTCATCCACATATATTTGTACAAGAATAATAGAGTCGTTAACATGTCCGTGTATAGATATGTGTAATGTTATTTTTCTTCATGTAAGAGCATAAACAACTGTGCATCAATTTATTATCCCGTGTATTGGCCTTCACAAATGTCTAGAAACTGTTGACAATCATTCGTGTTATGACACTCCCCCTTGATTGTCAAATGTGAGTTATTACAAAGATCGACTGACTCGTTAAAACCTTGCAAGGAAAAATCCAGTGAGATAAAAAGTTTGACGAAGGAAAAAGAGTACAACCTCCCCCTGAATAAAACGTCTCACACTTTGATATCTTGTTGCAACAAGTTTCTCAATCTCCGCATGCCAATATTATTCCACAGCTTTTTAAATGTTGACGTGGGTAGTCATATATAATATGCATATTGTCTAGTAATATTATATTTTCATTATTAAATTATATTATTAGAAATTCAATATTTTTTTGAAAATTGAAATAAAACATAATATTATTGATGAAATTCGAACCATTTTGTATATTAATAACTAATAATATAAATATTTAATATAATTTTGATATATTGTTGATAGAATTTAAAATTTAGACCTTTGGTATTAATTTAAATATTAAATCTAACGGTTTTAAACTATTCATTTTAAAAAATCAACTATCGCCCGTGCGTGTTTTGATTTGTTTTCCTTCAATTTTTGAATACCCAAAATGAACCTGATCTACTATGAAATCCGATTGATTTGAATTTGAATTTAGATTTGATTTTTCATTATTTTTTAAAATCCTCTCATTGAATAAGTGTAACGTCTTTAAATTGTTACAATGAACTCATGATTTCTTTAAATAATTTAAATATATTGCTTTTAAAGTATGACTAAGATAACAAAAATAATTAAATCTATATCTCTAAAAAAATATCTGAACAAAATCTTAATCAAATCCTCACATCTTTGCATTAGTGTAATAACAAATCTGTGATTGGCTAAAAGTTTTTATTCAATCGTTTACCCGTCTATATAACCCTCATCATGTATGTACATTTTCATGAAATAGAGATAAAGAAGAAGAGAAACCAAATACACAGATATACATTTTTTAGCACTTCAGGGAATAAATTTGTTCTTACATCTCTAGTTCACCGTTCTAAAAATACGTTTAGATATACTACCATTTCTCCCATTGATGTGCAAAAGCCACATCCTAATATTGTTCATATTATTTATATATCCGTTGTTCTTTAAAAAGAATGACTATATATTAACCATAATATTGAAAGATGATATCAAATGTCTTTCATTTTTTATTGGTTATAGATGGCATTGAAGCAAAAACAAGATATCTTTCGCAGACAGGCTCTTCAGACTGTCTGCAAAGGCTTTGAAGATCAAAGTACATCTGGAACCCCACATTCTTCGCCCTACAATTATATTTTCATGGATTGTCAGGTAATTACTAGCGCTTAATTATTATTTTGTCTTGTGTCACAAGTTCATCACTACACATACATATAACAATGGTGTTAAATATTTGATTAGATGCCGGTCATGGATGGCATCGAAGCGACCCGGAAAATATGCGAGGAAGAAGTAAAATATGGGGTGCACATACCCATATTTGCTGTAAGTGCACATACAGATGGGATAGAAATAAAGCTCATGAAAGAGTTGGGGTAGATTATAATTTATCCAAGCCACTTAATGCTTCAAAAATCCAAGAAGCTATCAGAATGTTTGGAGATTAAGAAAAGTTGATTGTACCAAATATTTTTTTGCATATATATATGAACATTTATTTGATTGTACCGTATTAGAGTAATAATGAGACTTTTAATTTTTATCCTACGGTTTGAATATTATTTAATTTTCTCTTCATTCTTACTCAACAAATGTGCAAAATTGAATATGAAAAATTGAATAATTATTAAATAGTATAGATTTATATTAAAATTTAAATGAAACATAAAAATATTATTATATATTATATGAAAAAAATATAAATAATCATTTTATTATAAATGAAAATGAAAATAAAAATAAAAGTAAAAAAAGATATGTTTTATCAATTTTAGTAGAAATATTTAAGAAATTATAAAATAGCATCATATACAACTTCTAATTCAATAAATTTTCCTTTTACATTAAAATCGTTAAAATTAAGAGATCGTAATATGATTTTTTAACCTTTATATAACTAATGCATATAATAGTCATGTAATTTGAATAAAATAATTGATTAATTAAACTGAATAAAATAACTCGATCAAAACTGTAGTTCTTCTTTTGTATATATTAAAAAAACTTGTAATCCTTCTATTATATATATAAAGGGAAGATTAATGTTCGAACTTAATTAACTCAAATAACTCCATATTATTTAACACATACTTTTGAGAAAATATTTTATTTAATGTGATTTTACTTTTATACCCTTGTTCAATATTGAAAGTATTTTTACTATTAAACCCTTATAAACACTCCACTTATCAATTTAATTATATGAAATGAGTATTTAACTCTTTTATAACAAATACATATTAATGTAACCTGCTTGTTAGTTATTATATATATATATATACACACACATACGTAAAGGGGGTGAATAGGTGTTTTAACTGACTATATTCAATTTTAAAATATTACCGACTATAATGTGGACAGTCTGCTGTACCTTAAGAAACTGCCTTATTATTTTCATTCTGTAAACAATTATAGTAGGCTAGAATGAATGCAATACAGAAAACAGTTAAATGCAATATGTAAAGGAGGCACACGACGTTTAGCCAGGTTCGACCCCTATGTCTAATGGTCTACGTCCTGGTCTCTTACCAACTTGGTAAGAGAATATATTATTAATCAGTTATAAACCAATTACAAGAGTAATAATATATCTCTTTGTTCTCAATCACTAAAATGGCATGTTAAAAGTCCAGCAATCCTGAGCAGAATGATTCCAGCTTCCTATTGTCTTCTTCCTTGCAATATGTTCTTGAACCTTGAATTCCTCGAGTCCCACTCTTGAATCCTTTTGTTCCTCAAACTTTTTGCCTTTTAGAAATAATATAACTAAATCACGAGCTCCCTTGTTCTACACCTAGAACCCCTTGTCACTTAGTGATTCCAAATACACTTTGAACAATACAAAGAATTAAAGTGTTTACAACTCAAATTATATTCTCTAAATATTAAATCTTCAATATAGAACTAAACTCAGTTTAGAGAAAACGAAGTAAAGCTTTTCAAGAATATGAGTTGTAGTGTATTGGTTGTCTTTAACCGAATGAAAGGCTAGTTCACGTTATATACGAATGCATATAACAGCTCTTTGAAATATATGATAGAATAAAATGTTGAAAATGTGTATATTTCAAAGGTATAACTATAAGAATAGAGATACAAACGAATTTGAAATTGTTCCTCTAATTATGGATATGATAGAAAAATAGTTGTGGTTCGAAAAGGAAGTTTTAAAACAAATCAACTACTTCCTAAAATTTAAGAAAACGTTTTTAATAAAAAGATATGAGCTTTATAATATATTAAAACGTAATATGTATAAGAATGAACAAGTATATTAATCCTACACAAAATATAAATCTGTTGTGCAACCGCAGAAAGAATTCTACTCTATGTAGGATTTTGTTCCAGCTGGCTGTTATAGCAATACAACAGGTTGTTATGCTGTTAAGTTTATATCATGCAAAACACTGTTAATACATGCAATATGACAGGTTATAATCATATAACAGACATAAGCAACAAATATACATTCCAACAAGCTCAAATATGTGATCATCACAATCATTAGGGTTACAAATATATAAATAATTAAGAAGTTTGAAACATATGTCGCATTAATTGATTATGAAATATTTAAAGGTATTTTAATATTATGGCAAGGTGATGTGAATTGATTGAATTAATTAATATATATTTAATAATTTAGTCATTTACTTAAAAAAATTATTAAATATTTTATTTTATTATTGTATGATGTTCGGTAGCTGAAAACTTAGTTACGTGTAAGATTCCAATATGTAATTATTATGACAAATATCGTGTAACTATCGATATATTTTAAACTTATTTATATAATGAAATTGAATTACATCTTTCATAGATTAAAAATATTATTCACAATTATCAAACTATGACTCATATATCCTAAGAAAAATAATACATTTAAATTAAATTCAAAAATTTAATCAATTTTTAGAAGTTTGACGGGTGTAAGAGTTAGTTAAAATAATTTGACGTAATGAGTTTTTATTCAAAAAAGTCCTAACATAAGGTCAATCACTAAATTGCAATAATTTTACAAATATAAAATAATTGAAACTATGAAACTTACATATTAATCTATGAAACTGTGATGAAACAACGATGAGATTGATGCTCTAATAAGTGTTCTCTGTGTAATTGAATGGATATTTTGTGTAAGTATACACATATTTTGTATATGGATATAATGTGATATATAGATTTCACCCTACAAACGTGAAATTGAGTACGTTTATCAGTAATTTATAATAATATTGACATTTTTTCTCGTGACTTGAATATGAAATTATTAGTCATGGAAATTATATTTTATAAATTAAATTTGATTAAATAAAAAATATAAGAACTATCAATGAAACAACTCAAGTTCGGCTCAACTCAATATGTTTATAAATAAATACATGTTTGACTCGTTTACTGTTGAGCTAAACTTGAAATAACTCTTTTTATTTGATTAAAAAAATACTCTTAATTTAACTCAATTTAAATAAAATCCAACTCGATTTTATTAATCTATATCAGTATTGTTTTTTTTAAAATAAACAAATTAATGTGATCTACGGTTTAGAATCTTGCTGCGACAAGAGAATCTTTTTATTTTATTATTTTTTACCTAAATTTTTGAAGAACCGCAATTGTTTAGTAAAGATTCGTACTTCAATTGACACTATCCACCTGCTACATATTCACCATTCCACTCACTCACTCATGTCTACTCCACTGCTCATACAATAATCAACTCATTCTTGATATATATACACCTAAACAAGTCAGAAGTGTAATCAAACACCCCTCAAGTGCAAAAACAAAGATGGGTTTCAATAAAGTTTCTTGTTTTCTCATAACCCTTTTGTTGATATGTAATAATTATGGTGGTGTGTTGTGTAACAAATATGAACAAGACCCACTTACAAAAACTATGCAAGACTTTTCTGGGTATCCAATTCAAGAAACCCACTTGCCCAATTCCTTATCTTTGCTCTCACTTGATTCTCAAACTCTGCAGAAACAGGTTGTTTTCCAATTTTCAAGATTATTTAATTTATTTTGTTTATATGTGTGTGTGTATTTATTCATTATGTTATATATGTTACTTGAGTTGAACTGCCTTCAATTTATGTGTTTTGAGAAAGAAGCTTATGATCAAATTAGAGTGTTCTGTGATAATTGTTTATTTATTTTTATGGTTTTGATGCTGATCATGCTTTAATGTTATCATTTGAAATTAAGTTTTAGTTTTGAGGTCAGAGTAGGGAGTATTGATCTGGACATTTGTTACATTGGTTATACTGTGTTAGTGATAAGGAATTTAAAACATTATTAAGGGTTGTCTGTCGCAAGGTTTTTGTTTGCCCCAAGCCCGATATTTTTCGTTTGAAGTTTGAACTCTATATATTGATTGCCTATTATTTGATATGTATATTTTTTCACTTGTATCTCCCTCCCTATATTATATTAGTTTTGCTGCACTTATTCAGAATTGATTACTTGTCTTACATAGATAGACGAGCTTTGTACTTTTTCGGATTCACCCGCCCCATCAGTAACGAGGATCTTATACAGCGATAAGGATGTAATAGCTAGAAGGTAAGTAGTGACGGAATCTGTTCTTTAACTTGACTATACCTGCGTACAATGAATTAATGTATAAGAGAAGTATATATATGGTCTATGAAATGCATTTCTGTTACTGAAGTTAGTCAAGTAACACAATTTAAAAATTGATTTCATATAAAAGTTTTACTTTTGCGAATATTGTAGATATAGATTTAATTTAGTAAACTATAAAGCAGGAACCTTAAGTACATCGCTTAACTAATAATGTGTAAGATGTAGTTTGAAAGTTTAACTAACTAAGTTAGCAGGCCAAAGGCTGTTACATATTTATTTCTTGAGAATAATTATCAAAGAGTTGTCAATTTATAAGTTCACTATTTGAATCATATGGTTCATTTTTCGTGAATGCAACATGTAAATTTGACCTTAAGCATGATATGGGTCATCATATACTTTATTTAAATGTGCAGGTATGTCAAAAATTTAATGGGACTTGCTGGTCTCTCTGTCAGAGAAGATGCTGTGGGAAATATCTTTGGTCGGTGGTAAGTTCGTATTGTAAAGTTCTATAGTAATTACATTATCAAATATTGGTTTATCTCATATATTACCCAGTTACTTGTATACAATCAATTTGAGTGAAGCTTCTTTAAGTAACATGTGAGTATATGACCATGTTGTATGTTTAATTTCCATGGCGAGAGACTGTTGTAATTGCCTACATGGTGTGTTTCCTAGAACTGGGTTTGATTGAGCCTGAAGCATGTCCCTGTTACCGTTATGTTGAAGTCACAATTGATCTTAATCATAATTATACTAGACGTCACATATAACAGACATAACATGCTTACAAATACAACAGCATAATGATGTACTATATTGCTGGTTCTGGCGCTGTCAAGTACTATGGACACCACGGCATTGATCTCATTAATATTGCATGTTAACAGTTTTCTAGATCTTATAGTGTGTATATGTTAATCATAGGCTGTCAAGTCAATATCTATATTTAGCTTCAACACTTAATTCTGAAAAGAAAAACAAATCCGAGGCTTTTCATGATGAGATTTTGCTTTTACACTACTTTGTACTCTTGATCCAGGGAAGGCTATGAACCAGAACTTGGTGCTGTTGCAACAGGTTCTCACATAGATGCTATTCCATACTCTGGAAAATATGATGGGGTTGTTGGTGTATTGGGTGCTATCGAAGCCATTAATGTACTGAAGAGGTATGCTTATACTAGTAAACAGTATATATAAGCTACTGTTATATTTGGTTAACACACACACACACACACACTCTATCAATATATCTGATAGTTTTGTGCCAAAATGAGTCATTTCCACAAAGAAGTATTGTAGTGGAGTGAGGACCTAATATGATTGTAACTAATTCAAATAGACACACTCTATGTAGTTGATGGAAATATGTAAAAAGACTCACCATTTGCTCATTAGTTGACATGATTTTAAGCAGGCACACAAATGATTATGGTTAACCATGCGAGGCCAACATAGGTGGCATATGTAATCTCTTTAAAGTGAAATTGCGTACTTCATGATAACGATTTTTTAATAGATTTTTAAATGCAAAAGTTTACTGATGTCTATATTCCATGCCAACTTGTTTTAATTTGAGTTGAAATTTTACAATGCTTACTTACAAGAGGTTGCAAGCTTCACATTAATATATGGTGCAATTGATAGTATGTAGATATTCTTAAGCCATATCCTTTTCTGCAGTTATTTTTTTTAAAGATGCTGTATAAAAATGTACAGGTCTGGCTTTAAACCTAAAAAGTCATTGGAGGTGATCATGTTCACCTCTGAAGAACCAACAAGGTTTGGGATTAGCTGCTTGGGAAGGTATGGACCATTAATAATTATAATTTCTCTCTCATGCTAATTATTTAAGCTTTTCATATTGTATTTAATATCTTGTTGTTTTTCTTCTCAAGATATATTTTAAGAAAATACATGTTATTCAGTGGGTTTTCTCATATCCTGTTTGTAATGTGTAGCCGCTTATTAGCAGGAAGTGAGGAACTTGCTAAAGCCCTGAGGAAGACGGTTGATAATCAAAATACATCATTTTTTGATGCAGCAAGCTTTGCTGGTTATGAAAAAGACGAAGCTAAGCTATCTAGTGTATTTCTAGAGAAGGGAAGTTATTCAGCTTTTGTAGAGCTGCACATAGAGCAAGGCCCTATACTGGAAGAAGAAGGTTAAATGCTATTTTAATAATCACATAATGGTACTTTGTGCTACAAATCTATTTACTAACTAACATACTATTGTTTTGGTTCAGGTATTTCAATTGGTATTGTGACGGCAATTGCGGCTCCTGCAAGCATCAAAGTGGATTTTGAAGGCAATGGAGGTCATGCAGGTGCCGTCTTAATGCCGGATAGGTGAGTATATCAGGAGATACTAGTTGCCTGTCCTTGGCTACACTCTGAATTAAACATCCACTCTGATCTTATAAAAAAGAAGAAGATATTCATGAAATACTGCGTATTTACATATCAAGATAAAACCGACTGGATTCCTGACACAACACAACATGTTTGATTTTTATCATGTATATTTCACTAGCATGGTATTCATATTAGGGGATGTCTTATTTCTTCTTGTAATATATCCTACTTATTCTGCTTTTAGAGTCTTTCGGAGTAAGCTGTAATCCCGTGGAAAACTTTGATATTTCCTTTCTTTTTTTTTTATTATTATTATTTACTACTATTATGTTTTAGTATTGCTTAGATTATGCCTATGCACCTTAGTCATTGCATGAATAGTTGAAGCAGAAATGATGCAGGACTGGCGGCTGCAGAGTTGGCATTAGCTGTGGAGAAGCATGTACTGGAATCTGGATCAGTTGACACTGTTGGTACCATTGGTGAGGTTTTTTCTTTTCATCTTTTAAATGCCATATCTCCGAACCTTGATATCCAAGAAAAATTAAACACAAGAATGAATCATGCTATATCTTTGGGTGTTTGTAAAGCACTCACGATCTACAACATCAGTAATTGCTTTAAACCTTCTATAATACTGGCTTTTGATTAGACAGATTACACAAATTATCTATTTGTGTCCGTCTAATCAAGTGGTCACTTTCTTATCTTCCCCTAGCATTATCTCAGTTTGAAATGGTATATGTTTCTCAAGGTATAATGGACCTGCATCCCCGAGCCATCAACAGCATTCCAAGTAAAGCACACCTGGAAATAGGTACGTTAGATATATGATATATCCGCAAGAGAATTTGAACTCTGGAAAATGCTTCCTAACTGGCTATTTTTGTAATTTTGTCTATGTTTGTCTTGTGTTAGAGCTTGTCATGGTATACTACTTAAATTTTATTGCTCTGTACCTTTTAGAAGCTAATTTGAAGCATGTCCAGTACATTTAAAATATTAAAAAAAATTGTTTTTCTCACATTTTGTGCATTGCAGATACACGGGATATTGATGAAACCAGAAGAAATATTGTAATTGAGAAAATCCATCAATCGGCTATAGCCATATCAAAAAAGCGTGGTGTAAAACTTTCTGAATTTCGAATTGTAAACCAAGATCCACCTGCCCTTTCCGACGATTCAGTAATTAAGGCAATGGAATTAGCAGCATTGGAGCTAAACCTAACATACAAAAAGATGATCAGCCGAGCTTATCATGATTCATTGTTTATGGCCAGGTAAGTGGTGGGGAGAAACTTTATACTTATATTCCATAGACCTTCATACTTTGTAGAAACTGCGCTAATATTATATATCGATACAATAATTAATGAGAAACAATATTTTGTTTTTACTGTTGGTGCTTTTACCTCTATTATTTTGTTGCAGTATCAAGATGAGTCAATGATAGGCAAAAGGGCTTTGTTATCAATGGTTTTTCATTAGAAAATCATTACAGTATTAAGATCTTAGACCAGTACGGTCTTTGGTGGAGAGGATATTATAGATATATCAGGGAATGCAAAAACCATTTTATTGCAAAAGTACAATTGATGTTGAAGTTCTGTACAAGTAACATTCAGGACTGGCCTAGCTTTAAGCCTTCAACTGGGTTACTAATAAAAATGATTTTAGAACTTGAACAGAGTCCTCTTTAACCCAATTATGGATCATTGTTAACGCTAGTTTTATTTAGCATATTCTCGATAAGTTTACAATTCACTTGGAAACAATTAAACCAGCTGTAATGATCACTGACTGTATCCAAAAAACAGGTTGTCTCTGTAGGCTTGGTATTAAGAATTCATATGTATGAAACTCCGATAAATGTGTACAGCATGAAAGCCCACTAGAAGCTATACATTATTCTCAACTCTAGAACAATCCTACTTGAGATGAATGTTTGAAGTTAATATGTTGAATATCAATCTGAATGCAGCTAATAAGGTAAGGTGAGAAACTTCTCATGTACATTAAAAATAGGCAAATAAAGTTTTGTGCAACGATAAAGATAAGGTGCAGGTATTTTAATCATAGAACTCACATCTAAGACAACTTATATTTGTGCCCCTAAAAATTGTAACACAAGCCAATGAATGCACAGTTGTCCCTCATAAACAGCCTTTATCCCGAGGAAATATAATGGACGTAGTACTGTATCATTACATCATAATGAAACCCGGAATTGTCACCTTATCTCTTTCTTTCTTTTCTTTTTCCTTTTCCTTTTTCATGTATGGTAGAAAGTTTCAAGTTTAAATTAGTTAATGGTTTTAAGAGTTATTTCAAATGAGCAGCAATATATTATTATTTTATGTTGAGTTTGCTATTGTTTCCCTTGTTATCCTTGCCTCGAATATTACATAACTGCACATGTTCGATTTTTGCAGAATATCTCCAATGGGGATGATTTTTATTCCATGCTACAAAGGTATGCAAATGTTTTCATTCCCCTATTTATGAGCTTGTGGCATCCTACTCTTTCATTATCTAAGTAATTATTGATTTGGTAATTTTAGAACAAAGCAAACAATTGACATATACAAATTCTAAGTTACCCGGACTTGGGTAGGACACGGGTGTGGATCTGAGACTGAGAGTCTTAGTTTTAAAATAATTAGGATTCTTGGACATGGATCCAAAATTGGACATGGGGGTGTGGGGACTCGTATGTATATTTTAACACAAGTTATATTTTAAGTAGACTGAGTGATTGTTCATTCATAAAGATAGTGTCTACTACACATAAATCATATAGACTTAATTATGTATGTTAAATTGTAGCATAAAATCAAAAGGATAACATAGAAACAAGTCATTCATAAATTTCTTCTCTTAGTAAACTAGGATGCTACAAGGTGAAGTGTCCGGTTTAAATAAGAAAGATCCGACTCAGATCTCACACCCACACCCATGTCATGTCCGGTGGACATGGGTATAAGCACAAAACTGGAGAGTCCGGGTAACAGATTATACAATCATTGATAACTTTAAATTGTACAACTACAAACCAAAAGCATCACATATATTTTATTCTCTTGTGACTTCACAAATGAATTTATGAATTTTTGTACGTAACAAGAAAGTTTGGGTGATATTTACTAGGATGTACTGATTTTGCAGGATATAGCCATAAACCTGAAGAATTCGCCTCCCCTGATGATATGGTTAATGGGGTCAAGGTCTTGGCACTGACCCTCTCTAAATTGTCCCTGCACTGATGACTGCTTCAGCTTACACCCCTCTACAACTTGGAAACTTCTTAAATTATCAGAAATCTACTGTAATTTATTTCTCATGTAATGCTAGGGTCCCGAATATTTAATACATAAATACATTGTTATATGAATATGAAGAAATTGTCACTGTAACATGTGGAAATGGGATCAGGGGAGTTGGTATTAGTAGCCCAAGAAAATTTTAGCCCCCGACAATCTCTTGAAATCAAATACTCAATGAGATTGAATTAGTACTTTCTACTTGCACTTATGTTTGCATCGAATTTATCAAAAGGATCGTTTGAGAGAATTTATCAAAAAAATAATCTGGCGTGTACAAAAGATTTTACTGCTCTGGAAAATTCCATGTCTGCATAATACTGCCAACCTGATACGTAATGATTTTACAAAAGATTACTTAAATTGGTGTTAAAAGTTATAATGATTTTAAATCATTAAAAATCTTTTCTACAGGTTTTTTTGACACTTAAATGTAATGATAACAGAGCAAACGAACGTGTAATTTACGGTAGAGCCTCGATAAATGGATACACTTGGGATTAAAAATATATATTCATTTAGCGAGATTATTTATTTATTGATAAATGAATATAATATTTATTTATCGATAAATGAATATTAATTCATTTATATAATAAATTTTCGACTTTTTTCTTTATTATATGTTTTTATACTCCCTTCATCTCAAAATAATTGTCCTGCTTTGATTTTTTTAGTCAAATTAACCAATTTTTGACCGAATATTACACAGAATATATAGCTGTGAAAAAATTAAAAATTATATCATTAGAAAATATATCTAATAAACTTTAATTTACGGTTAAAATTGGGTCAATTTGACCACACAAATATCAAAGAAGACACTTATTGTGAGATATGATGAGTATATATTATGTTCAAATGTACCTAGAACTCATAGTAGTTTTAACTTTTATGTAAATTTTAATTACATTCATTTTTTTTAAATTCTACATTAGTTGTACTATACATACGTGCATGGAATAGATAAAGTGTACAATACCCTATATCACACAAAATTAAGGATAAGATGCATTTTGGTGGAGGTAAGGAACAATCAAATTTAGAGGCATTTTTCAAAAATATATGACTTATTAATATGTTTAAAAATTATTATTAGATTAAATGTATTCATATATTGTAAATAAAATATATTATTTGAAATATAGTGATTATTCATTTATATTTACATAGGGCCTATAATGACTACATTTTTATTTATTCATTTATGTATTTAACGAGTTTATTCATTAAGCCCATTTGCCCAAATTGAGACCTTATTAGTCGAGTTTATTCGTTTATCAAACATTCATTTATCAAGGTTATACTGTATTAGTCAACTGGGGGAATTAGGAGACTTCAAGTCTAAATATCGGTTTAAAATTCAGATTAACACGGACAACTAAATTTAAGAATACGTAATTTTGGCGCCAAAAGTGTTAAAAATTCTATTATTTATTTCCTGTTCAAATCAGTTGAATAAGAAACAACTCGCTCCTGGGTAAGTGGTGGTTGACAAATATATATGGCATCAACTTTCCGTTTAATCTTCAGTAACTAGCGCATTCTCACCTCTCTACAATCATGCAGTGCAACATTATCTCACTCATATCTCAAGCTATTCATTACACAACGTCCAGGACATCTCAATTTTCATTATGAAAAATAAACGGAAAATCAAAGACCAATCAATAGGATTCCATTGGAAGATAAACCGTAGGGGATGGGAAATAGACCAGGTTGAAAACCTTCACAGTTTGTTATCACACACACACCCGCAGGCCTCAAATTCGTAATGGTGAGTACACAAACACAGGTTACTCACGACTAGCTTTTAATCGAGTCATGCACGGGTGAGTCACCAGGGGCGGAACCAGGATTTAGAGTTCGCCTGAGCTAAATAAAAAACTTTAAAAAAATATCATATTATTAGTTTACAATTGACAAATGCATAGAATACGAATAATAAGTGTTCCTAACTAAAAAAATAAAAAAAAGATATACTTACATTATTTAAATTGAACTCGACGATTCTTTTGAGCATAGAGTTCATCGATTACTTCATCTAGATCAATATCTTCGGCATATTCTTTCTCAGTATTGATAATCATAGAGTCTCTCAAAAAGTTCTCCTCCATTTTGTTGCGAAAAATAGTCTTAACTAATTTCATAGCTGAGAATGCTCGCTCTGTAGTGGCTGTAGAAACAGGAAGAGTTAACACAAGACAAATCAACTTGTAGATCATACTGTAATGTTCTACCTTGTCTGTATGTATCAACTAGTTGTAGGCATAACTCAGAAATAGTCGTTAAATTTCGAAAATGCTCATGATTAATAACATCAATCTTGTAAAATTCAAGTTGGAGCCATAGATGGTGCAATTCTTGTTGATCAAAATCAGCAGGATAAAATTTACTAGCAAGAGTGCAAATATTCTCAATATCAAAGAAACTAAAATTGTTCTTTGGTTCCAAAGATGAATTCAATCTTAAAAGTTCTACTGCTGTATCATTGAACCTGTGTTGTAGTTCTTCCAACTGAAAATCAATTGTAGAATTAAATATATCATAGTGATAATGATGTTCAACTGATATGTCATCCCTTTTGCCTAATCGACGAACATCATTCATATATCGAGCACTCATACCTGGCACATCAATGTCAAACTTTTGACATACTAGTCTGACATAATAAAGAACAATATCAAAACCATTATCTCTCAAAAATTGAAGCAATTCCTTTGTTGTTGCAACTAAATCCATGGCATTCAAGATATCAATTGATTTATTGTTCCAATTTGATTGGCTCCTCTACCTGTCTCATATTCCATACTAGCTAAAGATTGTTCAATCTCAATGTTATGTGCAATCTTTAACTCTGAATGGCATTTAGCAGAAGCACTAATAGTGTTCATAATATTAATCAACATAGAAAAGAAATCCCAAATAGAATCTTGTTTTTTAACAGCCCCAACTAATGCTAGTTGTAAATGATGTGCAAAACAATGAACATAATACGCATATGGACAATCTTAAAGAATCAAAGCCTGCAAACCATTAAAGGGAACGTCTAGTTTGACTATTATAAAATCACACAAAATAAATATGAAATTTATTTAAAAAAAATTCACACCACTGAAATAGTCAGGTCTTAACATCCGTACGGTTGGATCGTCGAAAAAGAATTAAAAAAAAAATAGATTCAACATTTGGGTAATACTAATTACTATATAAAGACTAGAAAATATAAAGGCAACACTGAAAAAACAAATACAACGCTATAATATTAAATGCAACACTTTTGAGTGAGACCACATGCCACATCATCACCAGACATGCTGCCACGTCAACAAATATGGGCCCCACACATGCCACGTCAGCGTGGGTCCCACTGCCACGTTAGCAGTGATGGCCCACTGATGGGCACTACCCGCAACGTCAGCACTGGCCCATTGCCACATCATCAATTATGGGTCCCATTAGTGGGCCATCAGATGCCACGTCAACAAATATTAAAAATAAAAAATAGCTAATGCAACACCATCCGTTAGTGTTATACGCTTTGCAACACCGTGAGTAATATGAAACATGAAGTTTTATTTAATGCCATACTATTTTAGCAGTGTTGCAAAAGGGCCAAAATTTTAGAGCTACTGTAACGTTTTCAGTGCAACGCTTCCTAAAAACATTGCCTATGAGCACTTATAGCGTAGTGATCATATCCTTGACCTCGTATATGTTGAATACTCAAGTTATATCTTGTACGAACATCATATATTTTTTTAAGTGTTGATGATGTTGTATCACTTACATTCACAATATCAAAGAAACACTCATATAATACACCATGGGAATCAACAAATCTAGGTACAACAACCATTTGTTCTTTATTTGATGCGTCTTTTACTTCATCAACTAAAATGCAGAATTTAGAATTTCCTACATCATCACGGATTTTATTTTGTACTTTAGAAGCAAGGTTATGCAAAACATCTTTTTGTACCAAAGGGGAAGTATAAATAGCATTCTGTGGTGCATTATCCAAAACAACATTTACAATATCAACATTCATTCTACTCATAAGTTTGATCATCTCAATAAGATTACCTCTGTTACGAGAAGTTGATGATTCGCCATGACCCCGTAATGCACAAGCTTGTAGACTTAACCATCGGACAACCTCTGTAGTTGCTTTCAAATGTAATATGTTCTTCTGTATCTCTTCTGAAGATTGAGCATTCATGACCTTATCAATATGTCCAGTAACATTCTTTAAATCATGAAGGGCAATCATTGCTTTATTGTGTGGTGAATTAGGACCTCCAACATGTACCAAAAATGAACAACATGAACCATCATTAACTCTTTTCTAAATCCTAAAACCATCAAGACTAAAGACATATTGTGTGGATGTATCTTTTTCAAATAGGAAGCATGGAAAACAAAATGCGGCATCTTTTGAAATTGAATACTCTAACCATGAGAATTTATTGAACCAAGAATCTTGAAATCGTCAACATTGACTTCCAAAAATAGTAGTTGGATACTTCTCCCTGTCTAATATAGGTTGACATGGTCCCAACTTAATATATGCACATCTAATCTCATCATGAACATTACGAGGATACTTCCATATTGCAAGACGTAGTCCTGGATCACGCTCAAGTGATGCAATATCTATTTCAATTTGTTGGTTGATCATTTGTTGATTGCTTGTTGGTTGATCATTTGTTGATTTAAAAAAGAAAATAATGTCTTCGTCCTCTTTCGATCTGGACTCCTGAAATAAATCAAAACATAACATTAATTAATATATTTTATATGCTTATTGCAGTAACTAGCTGATATATATAGAAGTAATAAAGTTTTATATATTGTAACCTACAATTTTAATTTGCTTTCTTTAATCATTATTTTTTTAAAGCATTAATATTCAAGAATTAACTAAACTCATGATTTTATAAACTTTAAATTACATAATTTTTTTCCCGAATCATAATTATGAGTCTTCAAAATCCACTTTAATAATCATACAGTAAATTAAATAAAATAGCCTAAAGAGATCTAATATCCTGAAAAAAGGTTAAAATTACACAAATAGAATAAAAAGATATAAAGTAATCTAATTGTAATAGTAGATTAGTAATATAAGTAGAAATCTCAATCATTACTTATATGGTGGGGTCGGTGATGAATAGAGTAAAATTTTATACAAAGTGACACACCTAACTTCTTGCTTTTCACCATTGCTTCTCGTTGATTTGATATCTTTCTTTGCACATGTAATATAATTTGGGCTAGATTATATTAATAGGTTTATTTTTATATATCATCATGGCTACAATTTTTTTGGACTTAAAAATTAAATGGGCTACTAAAATTTTACTCGGGCCACAACCCACCCCAGCCTCTGGAACGAAGGTTAAAATATTTTTTTTGAAGCTCCAACTTTAGATTATTCCCACATTGTATTTATTCTCTAAAAGAATAGTACTGAAAATCCCTTTTTGCAAATGTTGTGGCATGTGTGAAGAAAATGCAAACATTTATTTGGCAATGCTCAACCTCCAAAAGTCTTTGGGTTAGTATTCAGAATTTCAGATGGTGAGTTTAACACCACCGAAGGATGGTAGTACGAGTTTTGGTTTAAATTTTCATCTATATTTCTACAAATCAAGAACTCATGCCAAAACTTGGATCAACTTTATTGCATCAAATTGACCTTTTGCTTATATATAGAGAAATTCTTTAATTTACAGGGAGGTATGATTTAATATCTGGCTAAATCTCCCAAGAAATGTGTTAGTTAAAATGTGTTAGTTGTGGTGGTGGTTATGGAGGGTTGCAATAAGTATAATCCAGAAAGATCTAATAATTATTTGCATAGATGACTACACGTTGGTGCAAGATTTTCGCAACATAAAACTAGGTTTCAATGGAACAGGAGGCGTGCACAATTGCAGACACGAGACCAAAGCATTAAGCCGCCTCAAATAATGCTTATGAAGAGATGATTCAATGAGGCATCAGACAATTTGGCGAGGACATGATTTCGAAGAAGAAGATTTATTGAAGCATGTATGTAATCATTTCGATTTGTGCCCCAACCATCCTTATATTTTCTACATAGTCTAGGATTTGGCTCTTAACTCCCTATTGTTGTTTTTGGTTAGGATGAATGAATTTGGAAGGAATGGAATGGAATTTGAACTAAATTTTGGGTAAATTTTTAAAAAAATTATTACTTCCCCCATTCCATTCATAACAACCTAAACTAGAACACAACTCTCTCAATTTGAGATGGAATGCTCCATTCTCTCTCATTTATATTTTCTTCCCAATTCTTATAAAAAGAAAATTTACACTCACCCATTTTTTTCTAAATCTTCCATTCTACTTACATAAAATTTCTTTATATTTACTCATTCCATTCCATTCTATTCTACCAAACACAACATATATTCTTTAAAGAATACTCTCACCAGCCAAATAAATCAAATACCCCTCACTGCCAACTGCCAAGTAGATTCAAGATTAATGTTCATGGAGTTTGAGATATCAACCCCCTCCTAAATGACAACATGGATGGGATTGGAGTGGTCATACGAAACATGCATGAAAACTTCTCAAACTATCCCTTTGTGTAATCCTAAACATATCACCTATTTAGAACCAACTTTGGGCAATATTTCAAGAATAATGCAGAGCTTTCTTGGATGGTTGTCATGACATGTTCTCTAGAAAGACAACCTCGAGGCTTTTGTTGTGATTAAACACTTTAGAGCTGGAGTGCCTCATGACGTAAGGGAAATCCCATGATAGATAATACTAAGGTTCAATGACAGAAGATAGCTATCCATCATAGCCTATGTTATCTCAGATGCAATAACCTGGCTACCTATTTGACTCATCTGGTGGGATTTCTTGCAAACCCCTGTATACACTATCCAGACCTGAGATTGGGCCCCCATAATCTAGCATGCCAGGACATTATAATCCCAAACGAAGATGTAGACTCGACCTTTTTCTCCGGATTCAAGGTAAAAAAGCCTTTCTCAGTTGGAAATGAATTTTAGACTGAAGAACTAGTGGAGGTGGAGCTTGAAAAATACATCCACCACCTTCAAATTCATGATGTCATCTACGAAGATTTAAAATTATAATATATGATATGCCTTTCATACAAAGTACACTATTGGAATATAAGAATAAAGAATATAAATGAAACATCTTGAATCAAATGTTAAGAATTTCAAAACTTAGAAAATTCTAAAATTATAAATTTAACACGAGTACACATTACATGAGTAATGTATAAAAAGTTCCACCTGAAAATTTTCTATATATATGAACAGAGAGCGTAGTAATTTTTTTGGATAAAACTATATAGTATTATAAATAGATGGAATGAACAGCCTGCAATAAACAAGTCCTATATCCTCATGCTCAAAGTCATAAACCTTCTGGTACTGGATACTACAACTTTCCAAGTTATACATACCATAGTTGTAAATTTCACCATATAATGATTCAGCGAAGAAATAGATGCAATTGCGTTTGTATGCTTTAAAAGTTGTGATCATCATAATCGTATAAACTTGTATTGAATACCACTTTATTGGGATGTGCTCGTGGGATCAACAGTCATTGAGCTGGCCCGCGAGAACTGCAGTGCCATAACTCTTTAGCCACATGATTCCACAAACTACATACAAAGAGACATCGGGCAAGTAACAAATATTATTTGTGAAGTTTTGGAAGATGATAGAGAATAAATCTTTCGGGAGGTCACCCTAAGACATTGTTTTGACATGTTGATTTAAGTTGATGAGAGTATCTCTTTCTAAGATCAGGCTCAGGCTGCCTTTAAATGATTTAAAATTTACCTTATTAGTCTGGAACTAGAATATTAATCCGGACTAGCTTACCATTACCTTACCTAGTCAAAATACATTTATCACATCTTTCTTTTAAACTGGATAGATAATAAATAAGTGAAAATTTAATACATATCATTGATCAATTTTTCAAAAGAGGCATATTATCATTAATAAAATTACGGAGTACAAAATGGCCTACCAGTGCAAACATACTAGTAAGAAACACCAAACCAACTGAATCAGTCAAAAATCAATACCACTAATTAATTAATGCACCATAAGTTGGAAATTTCAATTGAATATAACAATCTATCTTCCATGGGTGCAAAAGTAGCTTCATCAACATATAATAAATCTCTAAAATATTGTTCATCAACTCCTTCCATATTATTCCATGATCCTGCTTGAACATCATTTGTACTCCCGCAGTTGAATTGTAGATGAATTGTTGTTGAGAATCATCCACTGGCATAAAAAATTTATTCATCATATCTTGCATATCAAAATATGTTTGAAAGACATATGACTAGGCCTATTTGTAATAATTAGATGACAACTCAACTCAGATAAGAAAAAATAGTAAATAATAAATATGATAATAAGAATCAGAACGAAGAAGTTAAACTAAACACAAAGAATCAGATTGTCAGAAGAATTTTTATGAGGTTGTTACTCTTCACTGGAAGAAGTTCACTAATATGTTAAAGCATCGATAAAAAATAAAGAAGTAGTATTTCAGAAGAGTTCAGAAGATTCCAAGTGGCTACTACAAGAAGATTCCAAGAAAAGAAATATTAGAGACAAAGCTAGAAACGAGAAAAAGATAGAAGATCATAACTTTTAAAGTTAAAAAGTGAAGAATATTTATTTAGTATGACACAAATGAACCAGACAGTACATTTGTGTGTCAACTAATTTAATAAATATTTATCATCTAACTCAAGTGATTTTCAGACAGATGGCAGTAAAGACGTGAAGACTCAAGTCAAATCTATAGTAGTTGTGCAGTGAATAAACTAAATTAATTCTACTATTAAAAGTTAATTAATTATTTAATTTATCTACTTAAATTAATTCATCTTGAATTGATTTAATTTATAAATTATTTAATTAAAATTTATGGAATTAATTAAGTTAAAAAGAATATTTTATTTAACATTTAAAGAAAGTCTTGCTGCATAATTATAGAAAGTCTTACCGGATTAATTCAATAAGACTTTAAAAAGTCTTACCGAATTATGCAAATAAGACTTTTTAAAAGTCTTACCGAATTATGCAATAAGACTTTAATCAAAAGTCTTACCAAATTATTCAATAAGACTTTAATCAAAAGTCTTACTGAATTATTCAATAAGAATTTTTAAAAGTCTTACCGACCATTTAAAAAGTCTTACCGAGTGAAAAAGTCTTGCTCAGCTAATTTGAAAAGTCTTAAAGGCTATTTTATAAAGTTTTTTAATTTTTTAAATAAGTTTTATTCAAAAGTCTTGCTAGCCACCACCTCTATAAATATGAGGCCAAGTGTTAGAAATTAGAGTTACAGAAGTTTAGGGGGGGGGGTGTGAATGTAGGGAGTGAATGTATAACTTCAAATGCTTTTACTTTTTGTTCTTACTTCTTTAATTTTGATGAACTTTTTGATAGTGTTTGTAGCTTTGTTAATTCACGAGTGTTTATTTGAATGCAAATGCGGAAATGTAAGAACATAGAGAATTAACTTTCAATCTAATGGTGTATTAGAATGAATTAGCTACAATATGAGATTTTTGACTTGAATCTCAGCTTCTTGATCTTAGAAGATACAAGGTATGAATACACCTGTTAATATTCAAAGATACTAACTAATGAGGCTGTGTATAAGCTATATAGACAACATTTCTTTTGGCACATGTTCTCACCTGTCAGTTAAGCTAAAACTAGAAATAGACAAGAAACACTTTACATTTGACTACTATCTATTTCTAGCTAGCACAATCTGTTGACAGTCTTTTGCTTTCAGCTTTATCTCTTATGTCTTTTGTCTTATTCTTCTTCCAAGCTACATTGTAAACTTGTCTCCATCTCCACAGGTTTGACTGATCCTGTAATGATATAGTTGCACATTATTTGTCTTATTCTTCTGCAATTTTCCTTAAAACTAGCTCTTTGAAATAGTCGAATACTCTGTTGATTTTGCTTCGAGAAGTCATGGTGATTGACTTCTCTATTAGGTACATGCTGAGACTTCTCGATTAGGTACATGCTGAGACTTCTCGATTAGGTACATGCTGAGACTTCTCGATTAGTCCTTGAATGGCTTACGTCTTGAATGACTAGACTTCTCGATTGCATACTCGAAACTGAGACTTCTCAATTGGTTCAGCCCTATCACTTTTTAATTGCTCTTTTGGCTAACTTCTCGAATTGTTCTTCTAGACTTCTCGAATGACTCACATTTTAACACTTCTCGAATAACTACAGTTACTTTGACTTCTCGATCACTTCTCATTTCTCGATCGATTACTGAGTTACTTGAGCATTTGAGACTTCTCTACCAGCTTCACATGTCTGACTTCTCTACCAGGATGACTTCTCGTTTACATATTTCCCTTAGAGTATTTTCCACTACAATTCTTATTTGATGAAGTCTTCATTAATTTGATGTCTGATTCAGACTTGAATCATCTATCAACCTTTATTCTTGACTTATATTTACATATTGACTTCTCAGTAGAAACATACTTCTAACTGTAAATGCATGAGAACATTTTAAGAACACATCCTAATACAGAAACATTACATGTGTTACATCAAGACAAGTAATCACATGGAGTATGCTTGATTTGGTCCAACAATCTCCCCCAATTTAGGAAAAAACAATTTTACAAATTAATACAAGATATCAAGCCTACTTATTTTTGATGTTGAAATTGTTGTTGTTGTTGCATGAATATTTCATATTTTGCTTTCTTTTCTTTTTCTTCCCTGGCTTTGATTTCTTCAATGGCTTGAAGAATTTCTTACCTAGCCATGACTTCTTCAATCAAAATTGCATTTTTTAAAATATCAGCTTCAACTTGTAGAGATTGTATGGGATAATATTAGACAAACTTGAGTCTTATTCTTGAAGTTACTCCATCTCTGAGTTTAAATTCAACTCTGTTTGGATCTTTGAAAACTCTGCACTTTCCCAATCTCATCAGCTCTTTAGACTTTCTTTCCAACTCCTTTTTCCCCTTGATCTTCTCTCTTCCATTTTCTTCCTCTCATTCACCTTGTAAATCTTTTTCTGATATTTTCTTACCAAATACTCAGCTATTTCAACCATCTTCAATTTGTTCACCATGCTCTTTTTATCATAAAGGTTGATTACCCTTTTGATGTCATGAGTAGTAGACTTTGAGCTATCATAGTAGAATTTTCTTTCTTCTCCATCAAAATTTGTCATAAACAACTTCATGTCCCTTAGCTCGACCTTACATATCCCGTCTGCCTTCCATTATTTGAGTCTCACTTTATCAATTACAACTTCTTCTTGGATGGGATGGATAGGTAGACCTTTATTAGGTACAATAAGTTGCTTCTTCCATTTTGGACACCTTACTAGCAATAAGCTAGTAGGCTTTTTGAATTTTGTCCTAGTGACTGAGTTAACTTCGATTTGCTGGCATGGCCTTAGGTTCTTGACCTGATTTTTCTTTATCTCCCTCCTTATTACTCCATTTGTTGTTACCTTGACAAAATGTCTTTTAGGTGATTTGGATTTTGGGATCATAGCAGTTTCAGAAACCGTTGGAGCCATATTAGCACCCTGAATTTTGGTAGGTGTACTAGTATGAACACCAATAACTTGCTGCTTGGATGGTTTCTTCCTTTCATATGTCTTTTCTTTTCTTGAGTCATCTCTCTTTTTCTTGTCATCATTTTCCTTCTTCTCATCGTCTTTCTTTCCATCATTATTGCTCCTGAAATCAGGTTTCTTGTCTTCTTTTCCCTGTCCCTTATCTTCATCATCCTTTCTTTTCTTCTTCAACTCATCATTTGCAAAAGTTGACACGTGACTATTGATGAATTTTCTTAATTTTTCCATAATCAACTTATCTTCTTCTCTAATGACTAGCTTTTTCTTTAACAAATCTAAGAGACTTATGATTTGGCTTCTATTGTTAAGATTTAAATGATGAGGAATTCTGAAGTGAGAGAGAGTGTTTGACTTGGTCATATAGATAATCCCATCAGGGTTGCAGTAGATTTAAGGAAATACTTTGGGCAGCAAGAGGCCTAGCATGTTCTTTAATTCATTGTCTTCCTTTATCACATTCTCTATGGACATCAATCTCAGATTGGAGGCCCCTTGCAAGATAATGATTTGCTTAGAGTTTCACTTTGGCAACCTCATGAATTGCATCATAGATTGCACTTGGAGTAAAGACTTTGGAACTTGAGCTTAGAGAAGTTAAGTACTTTTCTCTCATCCACTGTAACATCTCCTCCATACTCACAGTGCTTTTGTTATCCAACCAAGCATCTAAATTTGCCTCTTCATCTTCAGCCATATGAACATTTTTATTCTTGATTTCCTCTTGGTCTCTAGCATACTCCAACATTATTTCAGCATAGTCTTTGTTGGGTAGATGAGATGTGAGAAATTGTTGAGCAATGTGGTAAAAACCATCCAACTAGTCACCATATAATTCTTTTAATTTTTCTTCAGATAAAAACCTATCAGTAGATGGTCCTGAATCCATATCATATTGCACAGGTTTCAGCCATTGTGACAAAAAGTTAGGTCTAGAGCCATTTATTACAGTGGTCCCCTCAGTATCTATGTCCTCATCCAATTTCTCATATGATTCTTTAGATACTGGATGGATGGGTGATTTCTCCTTAGGAGACAGTATTTGAATGATTGGGGAGTGTCCAGGAGATGCCATTTGCATGGTGTGGAGGTCCCTTGGATTTTCCAATATCTGTGAAGACACCCGTTGCTCCAATGGCTCATAATTAAGACCAAAGGGGGGGTACTCTCTCTTGCACAGAGTCTGGAGTAAAAACTCCTGAAACCTATGTGTTTTTTATAGTGTCATTAGGAGATACCCCAGCATGTATTTCATGACCATCATTAAGTAGTTCCTGCGTGGTGAGAACAGTGTCAAGCACCATGTCACTTGATTTTGGCTCAATAAAAGAAATAGATTCCTGTTGATCAAGAACCTCATGTACATTATTCACACTTGGTGGAGAAGAAATATTAGGAAGAGAAAAATGTGTTTGAGTATTGAGTGTTGGCAACTCCCCCTGAGAGAATGGGGAATTTTCAATAGATTTTTCTATGTGCTCATGTATCTCTTTCAACTTCACACCAATCATCAACAGGAGTGTGTTCCTGTGATGGTGCAGACTCTTTACAAAGTAGAGTGGGTTGGCTCCCAAATTCAATAGATGCACTTTGTTGAGAAAGTGCACCTGGTAACAGGTGTAATCCTTTTGTATCCTTTACACCCTGTTGAGAGGATGTAGAGTGATCTAGTATGGTCTCTTTATTTTTCTTTCTCTTTTTGATAGGTACCACAAGTGACTCATCTTCAGTTTCTTCTACCACTACATCTAACTTCTTTTTGGCAGCAGGTTTCTTCCTTTTCTTCTTTTCAACCACACCCTGTTGAGAGGATGTGGAGGTTAGCTCACTATCATCTATTGTATTCAAGGAAGGGTCTCAGTTGGGTTTGAAGTCCTTGAATTAAGTGCATTTAGTTCTTCTGCAGCCTTAGGACCTCATACTGTTTCAAGATAACCATATGTAGGTTACACAAGTGGATACCCTTCAAATACACTCCTCATATGATGTGTGATTCGAAGAGGTACATTCACTGTGTTTCTCCTATCCAATGTAGCAAAAATGATTTTTGACATGGATTTGGAGTAGCCAATTCTATTTTTATTCATTCCTGGCAAATCAATCAATGTAGGGTTTTAAAGTTAAGAATTGACTGAATAAAGCGAGGAAAGAATATCTCATTACCTTTCTTTGGGATCCTAGTTGAGAGTTCCCTCAGAATAAGCTTCCTAACATTAAGTTTTCTATTATAATCCAATAAAAAGGCGAGCTTTAAGGCAATGGAGATAATTTGATCAAAGTCTGTCTTCCTGCTAGTGAAGACCCTTAGTAGAGTATCAAACAGAAATGACCACTTTTTTCTTACATATTTCTTGTTCAAATTTCCCAGCTTGATCTCCTCAGCATATCTTATGAAGTCTATAAAATCTTCCAATTCAGTATCTGTTAGCACTTCATCAAACTGCTCTGTAGGTAGAAATAAGTTCAAATTTACATCATTTTCATCAAAGTTAATGTCCACTTCCTGAATCTTGCAGGTTATAACAATCATTGAGCTACCATCTTCCAAAGTGATGTCCTCCCAAGTTGCAGTGTTCCAGAATTGCTCCAATATGTCTAGGTAGATGATAGAATATATTTTTATATATATTTTATCTTATTTTTATTCTTATATTTAATAGTATTTTGCATTAATTGGATGTTTATTTAATAGATTTTAATGTTTTATTGCAGAAAAGAAGAAAATCCTAAACTTGGAAGGATTTGGGCTTAAAGAACTATTTTGGAGATAAAATAGAAGAAAATTCGTATTTATTGGGCTGCACGCGCTGCTTACACTGTTTGGGCCATATCTTGAGTTCTAGAAGTCAGAATTGGACGATCTTACAGCCCATGCGAAGCTTATGGAATTCTCTTTAATTTAAGAGTGGGCCAACCAACAGAATTTTATTGGATCAGCCTAGAAACTGGACAGAACAGACAACTACGAATTTTACATTGAAAATTCTACTTGGTTTAGGAAACCCTTTGGTAATTGTTTTAAAGCATTAAAATACTTTTTATATAGAGACATATCAGATTATTATGTATTAAGTATCATTAGGCATTAATATTATTAGATTAGAGTAGTATTGTATTAGGGTTAAAAGAGAGATGGATGGAGGCCATGACTTTTTCATGTGACAGGGATAATTCAAGGTTTTCTTATCCAATCTTTCATTTATTCTTATTAGTTTAATTATGCTTCTTTATTGTCTTAGTTGTTTTGTTTGTTTAATTATGTTTAGCGAGTAGTTGTTTCTAGGGCTTAAGGGGAAGTCATGTTTGCACTATAATATTGGTATGATTTTTACAGTGGTTTGATGAGTTATGTAATTCTAATTGATATGTTTTAATTATTGATTTATGTAATCGGCCGATATCATGAATTGATTCTATGCAATATGAGTATACTCGAGAGAGATACTTACTAGAGGCACACATACGATTAGCAGAATTGAATTTGAGTGCGAGAGCATCATTGGATTTCTGAGGGCGTTAATACTCGAGAGAGATTAACACTGCTCTAATTACCTGATTAATTGAATTACTAAAAGTTGTTAATTGTGTAAGCATGTTTCGAGAGTGTTGATACTTGAGAGAGATTGACAAACTCTAGTTGTATGACCACTTTAATTGCTTTAGCTTAAAAGCTAATTAATGTGTAAGCATGGTGGACCTGATTGCCCTAGATTTTTAATATATTATATTAGTTTTATTGTATTAGTGTTATTTTAGTTTTAATTATTAGTTAATTAATATTCTCAAATATTCGGTTAATCTTGAAACAATCTGTGATAATTGACTTGAAATCGATAAAACCTGTCTCCTTGTGGATACGACCCGCTTTCCATTCTCTGCTAACAACAGACACCGTGCGCTTGCGGTCATAGATAAAATAAAACGCATCAAGTTTTTGGCGCCGCTGCCGGGGAGACGACTAGTTTCTATAGTTTTAATTTAGTTATTTAAATTGTTTCCTTGTCTCACTGGAACTTTAGTTCCAATTGAGACCGATTTTACTGTTTTCCTTGTTTTAGTTGTTCATGCCCAGGTCTACAGGAGACGCAGATACTACTCCCCTTAGTCTTGAATTTGAGCAAACTATACAACAGTTCATCGACAAACGAAAGAAGGGAAAACAACCAAAGATCATCCACTCAAAGATTAAAATGGCTGACCTTCCTTTTAAATCTTTGAAGAACTATTCACAGCCCTCTCCGGGTGGTGTGCCTACTGGCCTTCCTATGCCAGCCATTCAAGCAGCAAACTTCGAGATCAAACCGGCGTTGCTCAGTATGATCCAACAAAATCAGTTTGCTGGTCTTCCTTCTGAAGACCCTACACTTCATCTGCAAAGGTTTCAACAACTTTGCTCTACTATCAAACATCAGGGTGTCACTACAGATCAGTTGAAAGTCATGTTATTTGGGTTTTCTCTTCGAGATAAAGCTCAAAAATGGTTGAATGACATTACTGTGACTGAATGGGATGAGATTGCTCAAGCCTTCTTAACTGAGTATTTTCCTCCTAATAAAACTGATGAATTGGTTGACAAGATGACAACTTTCAAACAAGAGTATGGTGAGTCTCTTAGGGATGCTTGGGAAAGATTCAAGGATATTCAGCGTTCATGCCCTCATCATGGTCTTGAGAAGTGGTTTCTACTCAAACGTTTCTACAATGGTCTCGATCCTGAGACGAAGAGTATGGTTGATAATGCTGCAGGTGGTGTATTTTTAGACAAAGGAGTTGAAGATGGGTATGCTTTTCTTGCAAATTTGGCTGCCAATCACTTTACTAATTCAAAAGCACCCAAGAAGGGAGGTAAACTTGAAGTTGATGCCTATTCTCTTTTGTCATCTCAAATCACTGCATTAACTCAAGAAATTCATTCATTGAAGACTACACAGTCATCTACTCCTCCCATGAGCATTAATGCATTGTCGTCTACGGCTCCTATTAATAATGGTTTCTGTGAAGTATGTGGAATTCAAGGCCACTTCAGTAATGATTGCTCCTACAATGTTCAAAATTTACAAAATTTTCAGATGGAGCAAGCAAACGTTTTTCAGCAAAGGCAGCAGTACAACCCGTACTCTAACACTTATAATCCAGGATGGAAGGATCATCCGAACTTCTCATACAGAAATAATAATGCTCAGAATACCCCTCTTTCTAATCAACAACAACAGTATCAACAATCATATCAACATCCTCCACAGCAGCAATTTCGGCCTTCTCAAGGACTAATAAATCCTCCTGGATTTCAAAAGCCCCCTCAACAACAGGTTTCTCACGCAAGTCAAGCTGTACAACCTGATCAGATGAGTGATATGATGAAGATGTTGATACAAATGCAAAAGGGTCATGAAGAAAGTATGAGACAGATGCAAAGAACTCAAGAGGAAAGCATGAGAGAGATTAAAGAGTTGAAGACTCATAACAAGATGATGGAGACTCAGATTGCGCAATTAGCAAGCTCTTCAACTATAAGACAACCTGGCTCCTTACCATCACAACCAACTCAACCAAATGAGAATGTGAATGCCATTGCTCTTAGGAGTGGTCTCACCTATGATGGTCCAACAATGCCTATTGATGATACGACTAATGAAAAAGAAAAGAAAAGCATTGAAGATGACAAGGTAAACGAGGTTGTTGATCCATCCAAAATGAGTGGAACTGAAGGAAGCAAGAAAGCTAGTAATGAAAAAACTGTTAATGCTCCTCCACCATTTGTGCCTAAGCTGCCTTTTCCTAGCAGGATGAACAAAACAAAGGTAGATCAACAATTTGGTAAATTTATGACACTTGTCAAAAATCTTGAGGTAACTGTTCCTTTCACTGATTTAATTTCCCAAGTTCCATCATATGCAAAATTTTTAAAGGATATTCTTACCAAAAAGAGGTCTTTTGGTGAAGTGGAGACAGTAGCTTTTACTGAAGAATGTAGTGCTGTTTTGCAAAACAAGTCTCCACCAAAACTTAAAGATCCTGGTAGTTTTTCAATCCCATGTCATTTAGGTGCATTATTTATTGACAAAGCTTTATGTGACTTAGGCGCTAGCGTCTCTGTCATGCCTCTCTCAATTTTTCAAAAATTAAACATGGGAGAATTAAAATGTACACAAATGACATTGCAAATGGCAGACCGTTCTATAAAATATCCACTAGGTATTTTAGAGGATGTACCTGTCAGGGTTGGAAAATTTTATATCCCTGTGGACTTTGTGGTTTTGGATATGGATGAGGATAGTCAAATACCCATTATTTTGGGTAGGCCATTTCTATGTACTGCAGGTGCTGTGATTGATGTGAAAAATGGGACTCTCACCTTGAGTGTTGGTGATGATAAAATTTCTTTTACTCTAACCTCTGCTCTTAAGTCCCCTATGCTTGAGAATACTTGTTGCAGGATTGATGTCATAGATGAAATTGTTAACAACGAGCTACCTCAACTGTTATTGGATGACCCACTGGAAGCTGTTCTTATGCTTGAAGCTTTAGAAGGAGAAGGACATGCTGAAATTGATACATTGATCCTTGAGTTAGATGGTAAAGTTGATTCGAGCTATTGTGAGGTAACAAATACTATTGCTTCTAGTGATAAACCTCAGGTAAAGAAACCAGAGTTAAAACCTCTACCATCTAATCTTAAATATGTGTTTCTTGATGATGATGAGTCTTGTCCTGTGATTGTTAGCTCAACACTTGATGATCATCAGATTTCTAAACTTCTTGTTGTGTTGCGTATGCATAAAAAGGCAATTGGGTACAGTATTAATGATCTTAAAGGGATTAGCCCAGACTTTTGCATGCATAGAATAAATCTTGATGAGGATTGTAAGCCTTGCATACAGGGACAACGTCGCTTGAACCCTAATATGCAAGAGGTAGTTAAAAAGGAAGTTCTTAAATTACTTGATGCATGCATCATTTACCCAATTTCTGATTCAAAATGGGTAAGCCCAGTTCAAGTAGTCCCTAAGAAAGGAGGGACAACGGTGGTTAAAAATGACAAAAATGAATTAATCCCTACCAGAGTTGTTACAGACTGGCGGATGTGTATTGATTATCGTAGGTTGAACACCGCCACTAAAAAAGATCATTTTCCTCTCCCATTCATAGATCAAATGCTTGAAAGACTTGCTAAGCATAAATTCTTTTGCTATTTGGATGGGTACTCAGGGTTCTTTCAGATCCCTATTCATCCAGATGATCAAGAGAAAACTACATTCACTTGTCCATATGGTACATTTGCTTATCGTAGAGTACCATTTGGATTGTGCAATGCCCCTGCTACTTTTCAGCGTTGCATGACAGCCATATTTTCTGATTTCATTGAGTCTATTATGGAAGTATTTATGGATGATTTCAGTGTTTATGGTTCTGATTTTGATATATGTTTACATAATCTTTCAAAAGTGCTAAAACGCTGTGAAGACGTAAATTTGGTCTTAAATTGGGAAAAATGCCACTTCATGGTCAATGAAGGAGTGGTACTTGGTCATCTTATTTCTGACCGTGGCATCCAAGTTGACAAAGCAAAAATTGAGGTGATTGAAAAACTTCCTCCCCCTGTCAATGTCAAGGGAGTTAGGAGTTTCTTAGGTCATGCTGGGTTTTATAGACGTTTTATTAAAGATTTTTCAAAAATTGCAAAACCCCTCACTCAATTATTGCTTAAAGATGCCACATTCGAGTTTACTGATGAGTGTCTAGAATCTTTTTACAGGATAAAGCAAGCTTTGGTAACTGCTCCAATCATACAACCTCCAGATTGGAATCTTCCTTTCGAAATCATGTGTGATGCAAGTGACTATGCTATAGGAGCAGTCCTCGGCCAAAGGAAAGATAAGGTATTGCATGCAGTCTATTATGCAAGTAAAACCTTGGATGCAGCTCAAGTGAATTATGCTACTACTGAGAAGGAGCTTCTCGCTGTTGTCTATGCTCTGGATAAGTTTCGTACTTATCTCATCGGTTCCAAAGTCATCGTTCACACTGATCATTCTGCTTTGAAATATCTCTTGGCCAAGAAAGAGGCAAAACCGAGGCTTATTCGATGGATTCTACTTCTACAAGAGTTTGATCTGGAAATAAAAGACAAGAAAGGTGCTGAGAATGTGGTTGCAGACCATCTTTCACGTTTGCGGTTCAAGTCCGATATTACATCTGACACTCCTATTGATGATTCTTTTCCTGATGATCACTTATTTGCTCTTTCTACAAATACTCCATGGTATGCAGATTTTGCAAACTTTTGTGTCAGTGGCTCTCATCCTCCAGATTTGACTTATCAACAGCGGAAGAAATTTTATCATGATGTTAAACAATATTTCTGGGATGATCCTTTCTTATATCGAAAATGTGCTGATGGAATCTTTCGTAGATGCATCCCAGAGTATGAAGTAAATGATATTCTTCGACATTGTCATTCTCTTGCATGTGGCGGTCATCACGGTCCTTCTAAAACCGCTGCTAAGGTACTTCAATCTGGTTTTTATTGGCCTTCTCTGTTTAAAGACGCTCGTGATTTCTGTGTTTCTTGTGATGCATGTCAAAGAACGGGTAATATTTCTAAACGTCATGAGATGCCTCAAACCGGTATTCTAGAGGTTGAGATATTCGATGTATGGGGAATTGATTTTATGGGACCATTCCCAACTTCTTGCGGTCACAAATACATTCTAGTCGCTGTTGACTATGTCTCCAAGTGGGTTGAGGCTATTGCATCGCCAACAAATGACTCTAATGTTGTCATGAAACTTTTCAAGAAGATCATTTTTCCACGATTTGGAGTTCCAAGGGCAGTAATAAGCGATGGTGGTTCTCATTTTCACCAGCGACAATTTCAGGCTTTGTTGAAGAAGTATGGTGTTACACACAAGGTTGGCCTAGCTTATCATCCTCAGACAAGTGGCCAAGTTGAAGTTTCGAATCGTCAGATTAAAAGCATCTTGGAGAAAGTGGTTGCCAAGTCTAGAAAAGATTGGTCTTTGAAGTTAGATGATGCTGTATGGGCTTATCGGACAGCTTACAAGACTCCCATTGGTACTACTCCTTACAGACTGGTCTATGGTAAGGCATGTCATTTACCAGTTGAGCTCGAACATCATGCTTTTTGGGCTACAAAAGAGCTCAATATGGATCTAAAGGCTGCAGGAGAAGCAAGACTTCTTCAAATGAATGAACTAGATGAGCTTCGTTTTGATGCTTACGATAATTCTAAGCTCTACAAGGAGAGGACGAAGAAAATGCATGACAAAGTGATCCAACGACGAGACTTTCAAGTTGGTGACAAGGTCTTGTTATTTAATTCAAGGCTTCGACTCTTTCCAGGGAAGCTTAAATCTAGATGGTCTGGCCCATTCACTGTAACTGATGTTAAATTTCATGGCGCTGTTGAGATTATGGGGCAAGATGGGACAAAATTTAAGGTTAATGGCCAACGCCTTAAATTATATAATGATGGTGCATTTGTTGGTGGAATAGAGATATTCTATATCCCCAACCCTTCTACTACAGACGTCTAAATCAAGGTGAGAAGTCAAGCTAAAGACTTTAAAAAAGCGCTTCTTGGGAGGCAACCCAAGGTACATTATTATACAATTTTTTTGCATTTTTTTTAGGTGGCTAGTATATTTTTGTTTTTATTTTATTTTTATTTTTATTTTTTACTCCCTCAAGGTGCCTTGATAATTTTTGTGTGAAGTGTTTCAGGTAGGAATATATTTTGTGCTGATTAATTCCATAATTATATGAAGTTTTAGTTGTGAAAGTTTTTTTTTCCAAAGGGACAAAATTATTCGCACGCAAAAGAAAGAAAAAAAATAAATGCGGTGCACTTTTTTTTTTCCTCTCCCCACAGTGTCATTTTTCTCCCTGCGGGTACATCAGGCTCTGTTAATGCATTATATCTGTACTACAATCCAATCCCGCGGTGCCAAATTGGAGCCCGCGGTGTCGCAGAGCTCTGTAGTCACATTTTGAAAGTAATATAAGCTGGACCCCGCGGTGCCAATTTAGACCCCACGGGGCGTAACATCTCTGTCCCCAGCTTTGTTAACCTGCTGCAATTCCACCGAACCTGCTGTCAAAGCTTCTGTCATCCAAACCTGTTACCAAGCCTGTTGCCCAGCTAACATCCGAACCTGATCCCAGGCCTGCATGCTATTCACCAGCTGTGGTTACAATGATTTATCAAAACAATAATGGAGATGGGAATCGAACCCCTGCTTCTTGATAGTTCCTGACTTTAGTGCACATCCACAACCAACTTTGATACTTGCCTTGATATGCTAGAATTGTGAACTCATGTGTACATAAATGATTGCTACTTTTGTTGCTAAGCACAAAAATCCCACTGGCAGGAAGATTTGAACCTGGGACATGAAGCTCTAATTTGTCTTTATCTGCCAACACCAACCACCTGGGCCAACTTCTTGTTAAGTCATATGTGAACAGATAAATATATAAAGTCAGTTGAAGGCAGAAACTCGGGGTACAACATTTCTCAATTAATTTTCAAGCGGCACTTCATGCTTATGCATTTGGGGAGTATTTCTAACTTTTCTTTGTATTTTTTTTAAGGCTTATTTTTTAGTTTTTTTTAAATAATTATTCATTGAGGACAATGAACCGCTTAAGTGTGGGGAGGTGTTCTTAATGTTTAAAAAAATTCCAAAAAAATTATATATGATAAAATCCAAAAAAAATTAGAAATTTTAAAAAATCTTTTGTATATTGCCTCGTCTCAAAGTGTGTTAATAATAAGGATAAGTACACATACTTGTAGATTTATTTTGCATGATTAGTTGATATGTCATCTCTTATATTCATTTGATATATGATGATTCCTTGTATGTGCTTGCGAAAATTCTTAAACTTGAAATGCATCTTTGTTAATTTTAATAAGTACTGAAGCATGCTTTCACCTTGTGAGATCTTGAGCCTAATTTGTGATTGATACATCTTTGTATCAATCGATTTTTTTTTCTTGTGTGTTATTCATCATATAGCATGTTGCTCTAGAACTTGTTTTAAACCTTATTAAAATTACATGATATTTGTATGCATGAAAAATGATAAAGGCACTAGGATTAACCGCATTTATCCAAACAGTACCCATGAGTTATATCCTTAGTGAGCCCCTTTGAGCTTATATCCGTTTTATTCAAATATCACCACTCTAAATTCTTGAGCCTACATATTTATTCTTGTTTTGGTTTACTAGTAGAGCATTTTGATTTGTTTGAGGGTTGGTGAATATCTAGTGTGGGGATTTCTTTGTTAAAGTGTGATTATTTGGTGGGAGATGATATGAGAAAAAAAAAATCTTCTTAAAAGAAAAGAAAAGTCAAAAAAAAAATAATAAATAGTGCTCCTTTGAGATCAATGGGTGGCAAGTGCAATGTCATATGAAAGGGACGACCCATGTACATGTGTTGGTATTAAGTGCAATTGTACTAGAAATTAAGAATGAGATTATCTCTTATTCTTTTATTTCTTGGTGACTTTTCACTGCCCTTGATTACTGGAGAAACACTTGAGATTGAAAATAATGAGAAGAAGATGATTCGAAGAGAGTTTTTGTTCATTGTTATTACAATATGGAAGTGGGAAAGTACATTTGTGCTTTGGGGTTTAATGTTTGTGAAAGCCTGATCAACTTTTACATGATTTAATTTTCATGTTGAGTGCTTTAATTAAAAATGAACAATATGCTCTATTAGTCTATCAAGTTAGCCACTTGTTAGCCTCTTTCTTGATTTCCTACCCCGTACCTTAGCCTTGTTACAACCTTAACAAAGACCTTTTGATTTGTGCATGCATATATACAAAGTAATGGAGATTTGGTGGAAAACCAAGCCTATGGTAGCACATAACTATATTGATTGAACTTGAGTGATACACTTACACCCTAAACACTTGTGTGATTTGAGAGATATGTGAGCTTTTTATCTATAGCATGTTACTTATTAAATGCGACATTGATGTTTATTTCATGATTCTTTTGTCTATCTAGACAATGTGTGCATACTTGGATAGTTATGTACAAATGGATGCTCTAAGTGGAAAGACTTATTTTTCTAAATTGTGTAATTGGGTTTACATGTGTAGAGTACTATGATATGTTTCATACTTAGGACTTGGCAGAAAAAAATGGACTTTGTGGGTAGATTCACTATAAACCCTCACGAGACAAAACTCGTCCTACTAGGGCTACCTAGGGGTTTAACGGCTTGTTGCATATGCTCAATGCAATCGTGCCATCTACGAAAGTGGTGTTAGTTAGTTAGTTAGGATTTAGTTTTTAGTTCTTTTATTTGCCGAGGACGTGCAAATACTCAGTGTGGGGATGTTTGATAGAATATATTTTTATATATATTCTATCTTATTTTTATTCTTATATTTAATAGTATTTTGCATTAATTGGATGTTTATTTAATAGATTTTAATGTTTTATTGCAGAAAAGAAGAAAATCCTAAACTTGGAAGGATTTGGGCTTAAAGAACTATTTTGGAGATAAAATAGAAGAAAATTCGTATTTATTGGGCTGCACGCGCTGCTTACACTGTTTGGGCCATATCTTGAGTTCTAGAAGTCAGAATTGGACGATCTTACAGCCCATGCGAAGCTTATGGAATTCTCTTTAATTTAAGAGTGGGCCAACCAACAGAATTTTATTGGATCAGCCTAGAAACTGGACAGAACAGACAACTACGAATTTTACATTGAAAATTCTACTTGGTTTAGGAAACCCTTTGGTAATTGTTTTAAAGCATTAAAATACTTTTTATATAGAGACATATCAGATTATTATGTATTAAGTATCATTAGGCATTAATATTATTAGATTAGAGTAGTATTGTATTAGGGTTAAAAGAGAGATGGATGGAGGCCATGACTTTTTCATGTGACAGGGATAATTCAAGGTTTTCTTATCCAATCTTTCATTTATTCTTATTAGTTTAATTATGCTTCTTTATTGTCTTAGTTGTTTTGTTTGTTTAATTATGTTTAGCGAGTAGTTGTTTCTAGGGCTTAAGGGGAAGTCATGTTTGCACTATAATATTGGTATGATTTTTACAGTGGTTTGATGAGTTATGTAATTCTAATTGATATGTTTTAATTATTGATTTATGTAATCGGCCGATATCATGAATTGATTCTATGCAATATGAGTATACTCGAGAGAGATACTTACTAGAGGCACACATACGATTAGCAGAATTGAATTTGAGTGCGAGAGCATCATTGGATTTCTGAGGGCGTTAATACTCGAGAGAGATTAACACTGCTCTAATTACCTGATTAATTGAATTACTAAAAGTTGTTAATTGTGTAAGCATGTTTCGAGAGTGTTGATACTTGAGAGAGATTGACAAACTCTAGTTGTATGACCACTTTAATTGCTTTAGCTTAAAAGCTAATTAATGTGTAAGCATGGTGGACCTGATTGCCCTAGATTTTTAATATATTATATTAGTTTTATTGTATTAGTGTTATTTTAGTTTTAATTATTAGTTAATTAATATTCTCAAATATTCGGTTAATCTTGAAACAATCTGTGATAATTGACTTGAAATCGATAAAACCTGTCTCCTTGTGGATACGACCCGCTTTCCATTCTCTGCTAATAACAAACACCGTGCGCTTGCGGTCATAGATAAAATAAAACGCATCAGTAGAGAGTGGGGTTTGTCAACAAGGATTCTTTCAAGTAGGAATCAATGAGAAACCTTATAAAACATTTATATTGTGCCTTTACATCTGCATCTCTAGCAATGACCGAGAAGTTGGTTTCTGGAATTACATAAGTTATAGTTTCAGGGTTGGAGCTAGATGAAGCCATTGAGTAGTGTGTAGAAAAGAAAATTGAAGAAATGAAGAAGGTTTAAAGACAACTATGAGAGAATTCGAATGACACTGTAGAGAGAGAGAGAGGGAGAAAATTTCTTTGAGTTTGCAATTAAGCGTGGAAATGAACTAATAGTTCTACTTTGCTTTTTATATGACTTAGGCAACTCGACTGGAATTATAATCGATTTTGAATGGTCGAGAACTCAGAAAATGAATAAAGTTACTTTAGTAGAAAACTGTCATAATTTGTTCGAGAACTCATGTTTTGTTTGTTTATTCGAGAAGTGGCACAATCGAGAACTCAATATGACTTAATCGAGAACTCTAGGATCCGAGAACTCAGATTAATACTGAATTGAGAACTCTGGAAAACATGTTTGATTGAGAACTCACTAAAGTGGACTATTCGAGAACTCACAAATAGGAACACAGTCGAGAAGTCAGAAAATAATGGTAATTTAATGACAAACTCCGGTTTTTGAAGGATTATTCTATTTTCACTTGGAAAATAAAATAACAGTTTGTCAAGCACATTTTTTAGAAAAATAAAATAAATTTATTTATTCTAGAATTAAAATGTACTTGTTAAATATTCCTAAGTAATTGAATATCACACTTGTTATTTAAAAATGCACAAGTATAATAATTCTTTACAGGTTTGCTTAGAACAAATAAATAGTTCCAAGCTGCTATTTCATTTTATTTTAAAACAAAATGTACAACAACATAACTGATGTATTTAAAACTACACACCAGTCTATTTCACTTAGATAAATCATGTAAGGATCATGTCTGTGAAACAGTTGTTGCAACCGTTGGTGAGATATATTTATTAGGCACTAGTCAGAAGAATTTAGCATTCTAATCTCACTTACCAACCTGTTAAAGGTGGATTCATCTAGTGGTTTAGTAAATATATCAGCCAACTGATTTTGTATAGGAACATAGAATAATTCAATCTCTCAATTTTATGCATGTTCCCTAAAGAAATGGTACCCTTACATCAATGTGCTTTGTCTTGGAATGATTGACTGGATTGGCAAAAATTGAGATGACACTAGTGTTGTCACACATGATATGATTTTTTTCCAACACTAGTCAAAAGTCCCTTAATTGATTTCTTATCCAAATCACGTGAGCACAACAGCTTTCAGCAACTTTATATTCAGCCTCAGTTGTGGAAGTAGAAATTGATTGTTGCTTCTTGCTAAACCAAGACACCAGCCTCTATCCAAGAAATTGACAGCTTTCTGAAGAGCTTTTCCTATCCACTATGCATCCAGCAAAATCAGCATCTGAGTATCCAACTAAGTTGAATCTTGTTTCTTTAGGGTACCATAAACCCATGAAAGGTATTCCTTTGAGGTATCTCAAAAATCCTTTTGACAACAATGAGATGAGATTCCTTCGGATTTGCCTAAAATCTTGCACATAGACAGGTAAAAAACATAATGCCAGGTCTACTAGCTGTGAGATAGAGAAGAGATCCAATCATTCCTCTGTAGGTCTTCATGTCTACACTTTTTCCTTTCTTATCTTCATCAAGTTTTGTAGCCGTAGATATTGGAGTTTTGGCAGGTGAGCAATCTTGCATGTCAAACCTCTTGAGTAAGTCATTGATGTATTTAGTCTGACTTATGACAATGTCATATGTTCTTTGACTTATTTGAAGGCCTAGAAAATAATTGAGTTCTCCCATCATGCTCATTTCATATTCACTTTGCATTAGCTTAGAGAACCTTTGACATAATTTTTCATTTGTAGACCCAAAAATAATATCATATACATAAATTTGAACCAGTATAATATCCTTACCATGCTTCTTGTAGAAAAAAGTTTTGTCAATTGTTCCTCTAGTAAATTGATTCTCTAGAAGAAATTTTGACAGAGTGCCATACCATGCTAGGGGCTTGTTTGAGTCCATACAATGCCTTGATGAGTCTGTAAACAAAATCTGGAAAATTGGAATCCTCAAAACCAGGTGGTTGTTGCACATACACTTCTTCTTCTAAATTACAATTGAGAAATGCACTTTTAACATTCATTTGATAGACTTTGAAATTTGAGTGTGCTGCAAAGGCTAGAAAAATTCTAATTGCTTCCAGTCTTGCAACAGGAGCAAAAGTCTCATCATAGTCAATGGCTTCTTCTTGTGAGTAGCCTTTTGTAACCAACCTTGCCTTGTTTCTTATCACAATTCCATGTCTTCCATTTTGTTCATGCAGACCCACTTAGTGCCAATTACTGATCTATTCTTTGGAGGTGGCACTAATTCCTAAACATTATTTCTTACAAATTGATTCAATTCCTCTTGCATGGCAATTATCCAGTCTGAATCCAATATGGCTCATTCAACTCTTTTTGCTCAATTTGAGACAAAAAGCAAGAAAATAAGCATTCATTCATAGTTGTTCTCCTTGTCCTCGCACCTTCATCAGGATTTCCAATGATTTGATCAGCTGTATGAGCTCTATTCTATTTAGGTTGATGAGCTACATCTCTATCACTTGAACATATTTCCCCCTGATTGAAGTTGGTGCCATTTGTTGCAGACCCTTGAGAAGCTCCCTCTGAGTTGATGCTAGGGTTATGTGGAGAATTCTCAATCTGAATATGGATGAAATCATCATTTTATTTTTCTACATTTGTTTTATATGAGATGTCTACATGTCAATCCTCATGTATGTTGGCAATATTTTCAGTTGCAAGTTTTTTAGACTCCATTTCATTTTCAAATCTTAGTGTATCACAATCCTCACCTTTCAAGTTCATTGTAGGAAACTTGAAGTCATCAAATGTCACATTTATACTTTCCATCACCTTCTGTTGATCAATCACATATACTCTATAGACAGTTTTGTCTAAAGAGTATCCCACAAATATTTCTTCATATGCCTTGGCTTCAAACTTTCCAAGATGCTCAGCATCATCCTTAAGAACAAAGTACTTTGTTCCAAACACATGCATGTACTTCACAGATGGTCTTCTAATTGTCATGATGTGATAAGGAGTCTTTCTAACTGGTTTTGTGATGAGTGTTCTATTTTGAGTATAGCATGCAGTCCTAACAGCTTCAGCCCAAAAACTGGTTAGAAGATTTGCTTCTGTTAACATGGTTCTTGCAGCTTCAATAAGAGTCCTGTTCTTTCTCTCAACAACTCCATTTTATTGTGGAGTTCTTGGAGCTGAGAATTGGTGAGTTATCCCATTTTCTTTGCAGAATTTACTTAATATAGCATTTTTTAATTCTGTTCCATTATCACTTCTTAGGGCTACAACAGGTGTAGGGCATTTATCCAATCTTCTCAAGTTTTCAATAATAACTTCAAGAGCTTCACCTTTTGAATGCAAGAATTCAATCCAAGTATATTTGGAGAAGTCATCAACCATGACAAGTGCATATCTTTTCTTGGACATGGACATGACATTTATTGGTCCAAAAAGGTCCATGAGAATTAATTGCAATGGTTTGGTGATTGAGGTGAATTCTTTACTTCTGTGACTTGACCTCTTCATCTTTCCCTTTTGGCATGCCTCACACAATCCTTCTATGTAGAATTCAAGTAAGGGCAAGTCTTTCACTAATTCGCTTTTGACTAGAGAATTAATGTTCTTGAAATTTAAATAAGACAGTCTCTTGTGCCAAAGCCAACTTTCATTTTCTGAGGCCTTGGTATAGAAACAACAAATTCTTTCCTTGTTTATAGAGTTCAAATCTGCTACAAACAGACTTTCTTTCCTTACTCCTTGTAGGGCAACTTCTTTGGTCTTTCTGTGTGATATGAGGTACAATTCTTTATCAAACTCCACCTTTAAATCTTTGTGCAGAATTGAGTGATGCTGAGTAGATTATGCTTCAAACCACTGACCAAAGCTACATCTTCAATGACAATATTTTCATGAATCAATTTGTCATATCTCATGGTAAAACAAATGATGTTGTCTCCAAAGATTACCATTGGGTCAGCCTCATCTTTGAATTGTGACAGCATGGCTTTGTCACCATTCATATGCCTTGAACATCCACTGTCCAAGATCCATATGACCTTCTTTTTACTTGTGCCCTGCAAATGCAAACAAATCAAGTTTTCTTTGGTACCCAAACAAGGTTGGATCCTTTATGCTTAGTCACATGAATGTCATTCTTATTTTTAACAGTCTTAGTCACTTGATCATGCATACTTTCATTTTGTTGGTTTTGATTTTTAGCTTGATTAGTACTTCCAGAGCTAGATGCATTTCTAGGTGACATGGAGTGTTTTCTTTGTCTAATAGCACTAGCAGTTTTAGGCCTAGAGGTGTTGATGTTCAAGTTTTGACTTATGCATCCATCAACAAGTTGTTTTCTAAGCCTAAAGCATGTGTTCATGATATTCATGTTACATGGCATACAATCAAATTTGTCACAGAATTTATGATTATTATGCATCAAAGGTTTCACAAAGCCACAGGTAAATTCAGCATTATTAACAACAGGTTTCTTACACATATCTGTAAGGTGATTTGTTGATTCACAATTTTTACAAATCTTCCTAGGAGCATTATGAACAGGTGCATAGTTATTGTGTTTGTTAATGCATACCTTGTCATTTCTATTTGCCTTTTTATTTTTAGCATGCATGGTGTCATTTTTCTGGACATTCTGTTTTGATTCTATTTTAACATGGATGGACTTGGCATTGACTACTTGTTCTTCTATTTCAACAGAAGGCACGCCACTCTTAGTTGTTAACTCATCCTCATCATTCATCTGTTGTTTGATGACTATACTAACTTCATCAAATTCAACAGTTATTTTCTTAAAAATTGAAGCCTTAACATTTTTCAAAATGTGAGGATTTCTAACAAACTCAGTTTTCTTGCCTTTTGTTGACATAGAAATTTTCTTCTTAAGAGTGTCATAGTCAAATCCAACTCCAACTTTAGAATTCTCTTGGTGTTTCTCATGAAACTTGCAGTGTCATGGAATAGTTGTGATAGGCTTTTATCTTCAGTTCATTTTCAGAGATTTGATCTCTTAGGACTTTTTCAATCTGTTCTTGGCAAGTGACTTTGTTCTTGAGATACTCATTTTCTTGTTTCAAGTTTTCCAAATTTATCAAGGTCAATTCTAAGGTCTCATTTTTAGCAGTCAGTTCATCATTAGCCTTTAGTAATCTAACAATTTCCTCATATGCAGCAATCATACTAGTGTAAATATTAAACATTTCAATGTTCAATTCTTCAACAGTTTTCTTATAATGATAGTTTGACATGTCAAGTGCGACTAATGAGGGTACCTGAGTATTAGAGGATGATGCTCCATAATGTGAGTTAGCCATGAGTGCCAAATTTTCATATTCCTCATCATCTTCATCTGTGTCATCCTAGCATTTTCATTCAACTATGTAAGCCCTTCATGTCTGCTTTTTGAGTAGTACCTCATACTTGACTTCCAGTTCCAAGTAATCTTTGTCCTTCTTGATTACTTTAGGTTTTCTACACTTAGTTGCAAAATGTTTAACCTCATTACAGTTATAGCATCTTATTTTAGATCTATCAACTGTTCCAGTTTTATACCCTCTATTGATTTTTCTTCATATTGAAGTTTTTCCTTTGCTTGAAGAGTTGAAATTTGGTCTTGGTTTGAAACCTTTATTTTTCTTGAATCTCAAGTTTCCAAATTTTTTTTCCATGAAGGCCATCATTTTGTTGTCCATTCCTTCAAGCTCTTCAATAGTGTAGAACTCTTCTTTACCTGATTCACTCTTGACAGAGTCTTTTTCTTCTTGTTCCTATTCTTTAAGTTCTTCAATTTTTAGTTTCTTGCTTGTACCAGTCTTCTAAGTTCTTGATGGTTCATTTGCAACCAAGGCACTTGAAACATTAGCCATTTTTTCTCTATTTGGTAAAATGGAATTCTTTTGGTAGAACTCCAGTTCATATGTTTTTAAAACTCCATATAGGGTTTCAAGTGAAAGTTTTGTTAGATCTCTCCTTCTCCAATTGCAGAGATTTTGTGCTCCAAATATTCTGAAAGAGTCAACAAAAACTTCATGTTCTTCTCCTTAGTTTCATAATACTTTCCATGGAGTTGAAGGTCATTGATGAGTTTGTTGAACCTTTTAAACACCTCAGTTATACCTTCATTTTGTTTTGACATGAAAGCTTCATACTGTGAGACAAAGAGTTGCCTCTGGTTATCTATCACCTCTTCAGTCCCTTCACACAGAATCTCTATGATTTCCCATATGTGTTTTGTAGAGGTGCAGTTGACAATGTTGTTGTACATGACAATGTCTAGATATTCTATGAGTATAAGCATTAGACTATTGTCAACTGACATCTTATCTTTCTCTGTGTCTATGTATTGAGATGGATCTTTCAGTATCCATGTTGCAGGTATCACTTCAGAGCCACTAGTTGTTTCAAGAACCAATTTTATTGGCATAAAGGGGCCATTCTTCAAGATTTCTGGATACATGGAGTTGGCAGCCCTTATGAACATTTACATCTTCATTTTCTATAGGTTGTAGTTTTCTCTGTCAAAAGGAGGAATTTTTATACTGCTTAGCTTCTGAGAACTCATTTTGATCTTCAAACTGTATGTATGTTAATAACCTGAGCTCTGATACCACTTGTTAGATATGAGATTCTCAAAAGTAACATAGAGGGGGGTGAATGTGTTTTGATTTCTTTTACTTTTCCTTTTCTTTTTTGAAATGTATTTGATGAACTTAACAAAGATATATAGCTTATGAAAGATTATAGTGTTCTATAAGATTTGCATAATATAAACAAAAACACAGTTAACTTTCAATCTAATATTTTATTAGACTTGAATTACTACAATCTGAGATTCTTGAGTTGAATCTCAACTTCTTGTTCTTAGAAGTTACAAGGTATTAAAAAAATACTTGATGATTTGCTAAGATTGTTACTAATGAGGTTGTGCATAGGCTATATAGACAACATGTCTTTTGGCACAAGCTCTCACTAGACAGTTTAGCTAAAACTAGAAATAGACAAGAAATATTTTACATTTGACTACTATCTATTTCTAGCTAACACAATCTGTTGACAGTCTTTTGCTTTCAGCCTTATCTCTTCTGCCTTTTGTCTTGTTCTTCTTCCAAGCTATATTGTAGACTTGTCTCTATCGTTCCAGGTTTGACTGATCATGAAATGACAGAGCTTCAATATGTTTGTCTTGTTCTTCTGCAAGTTTCCTTGAAATTAGTTCTCTTAAAACATTAGATTACTCAGTGTAGCTATCATTCGAGAACTCTTGAAGTACTCAATAGACTTCTCGATTAGTCTTTTGCTTTGATAACTTGTCGATTGGTTTAGACTTATCGAGTGCATATATAACTTTGATGACAACTCGATTAGACTAGACTTCTCGACTGACTTGATTTCCCTGACTTTCACTTCTCGAATTACTTCAGTAACAAGACTTCTCGAATGACTCCCTGGAGTCACTTCTCAATTAGCTCATACTTCTTAACTTCTCGATTATCTCCAATTCTTGACTTCTCGAATAACTTCAATTTGCTTACTTCTCGACTTGATTTGCTGGACTTCTCTAATCATTCATTCCATGACTTCTCTACCAGTTGATCACTTCTAACTTCTCTGCTAGGCTGACCTCTCGATTGGTTTCTTGACTTAGAACAATTTCAATCTTCAACTTCTTATTGTGTCAAAGATTTCTTGATTTGGTGCATGATTCACCAATCTTGAATCTTCTACTTTTCTTTATTTTTGACTTACATTATTTATATTATGAAATTACAGTAGAAACATGCTTCTAACTGCAAGAATACATGAGATATAATAAGTCACAAGCCCTAATACAAAGAATCTAGAAATGCTTAAACAAGACAAACATTTAGTACATAGTAGGCTTGATTTGTTCCAACAGCCTTAGAGACCTCAACTGAATCCCCAATTATGGTACCATCATCTAGTTACCACGCATGAAGAGAAAGAGTGCATGTATCACACATTCTGAGAATCAATGGATGTAAGGTAAGCGCGAAGAGGAGAAGCCCTAATGGATCCTCTTGTTGTATGCCACAAGCCGACCAAATATATCCGGACCTTAGAAATAACCTAGTTGGTTGCCCATAAAGAAACCCTACCCAAGAAAATATCGATGGACACATGGCCCTCACTTCCTGAAATATTTTTTCTCTATCAATCGGATTAAAAGCATTTTTGAAATCCACAAAAAGCATAGAAAGTTTGGCTTTTTGACTCATGGCCCACAACAAAACACTAATTGCATGTTCCTGAATTAAGAAAATATTTTTTAAAGTAAATTAGATATGCGTTTTAATAATATATATTTTGTAATCTTAATTATATAATGTACTTAATTATTTGTCAAAATTGGTCAATTTGACTGAAAATAGTCAAAACGGTCATTTGAATTGAGATCGAAAAAATATATTATAAATTCAAAATATTTTAAATTAAATTATTTTAGTAGTATGCAAAATTATAAAAAGTATTTTATTTTTATTATACATATAAATTGTCATTTTTAATTTTATTTAGCTAGGGTTTAGCCTTATATGTGTAAAACATAAAATTTTCAAACTCATACTCAACTCGTTCTTTAATATTTAAATTTTATAATTCATGAGTTTGAAATATAAATTCAAAAATCTATTTTTTGCAAAAATATATAAGTTTGAAAGCAAGAAAACTTTTTACAAATATTAAAATATTCCCAACTGAACCACCCTATAGATTGTCGCATATTCAGAAAAAAATTAGTCAATGTCAAATTTATTTTTGAATGAAGATCTGCCTAGTATGTTATGTATAATATATGTACTAGTGATTTATACAGGAGTATACAATACGAAGTCTTCCTTGCACTCCACTCTCCCTGCTCAACCAGCTCACGGGTCATGCAAATTCATATTGTTGTAGATTTATTTAAGTTCAACTTTATAACGACACGGAATTATTGATGATTTATTTTGGATTTTACATTTCTCAAGTATGAACCCTTTTGATTGGTGTCGGTTATGGACCTATGGTTCATCAATAAATTATAAAGTTACTTTATGATAGTAACAAGCTGTTGAAATAGAGCCAAACCAACTCAAATTTTGAAAATGTTAACTTAGCCATTTGTAGTCAAAATGTGGGATGATAAAAAGGGTGAAATAAGTAATATTAATTAATAAATAAAGATGGGTTTGAAATTAATTAATTAGATGGTGTTATGGCTTTATCGAAAGGGTTAAGTGGAGTAATCATATATGATTTGTCTATAATTTTACTCTTTTAGTTGATATAATACCAACATTTTGACAAATCATCTGCTTTTAATGTTAAAGTGTCAATTCTAAGCTTGGTTTAGCTTTAAATTTGTAATTATGAAATCTCACATATTATGACATATATAATTGTATCTAAAATTCTAAAGTAATCAAAATTTTACACAAGAAATCCTGCATGGGGCTTTAGGTACACAGAAACACTAGAGGACCCATACAATTTTAAAAAACAGAAAATATTTACCTCATATTTTAGCTAAAATGACACCATCCAAAATTTAATTCAAATTTGATCTTATTTACAACAAATAACAATCTCTAAACATGATTATGATTGGATGACTCAAATTGTATAAAGTTTATTTTTAGTCGTCTCATTTCTCGCTTCGACTCTTCCCAACTTTTAAATTGATTTCGTAAAACATATATTCATTTGAAAGGTTATAAGACTAATTATTCGGGGATATCTCGAACACCATATCAATTTGAAAAATGACATGAAAATAATTCGATTAAAATCCGAAACAGACTCTCAATATTTTACTACTAAAATTTACCTCGAAAGGGCAAAGGGTACACTAGTCATGGGCTTTCATGCTTTGAGTTTGATAAGTTTCAACTAAAAAGAAAAAAGAACAGAACATCCACACAGCAAATTCAGAAAGATTCTATTACTGTTGTGTGTACTTAACAAGACTTTAATTTAAAACTTGTAAACGCCGTTACTATCCCTTTAAACAGCATATAACCCGTGTATATAAATATGAGTATGTTCTGTAGCAGACATACACAACTTCACACACTAGCTACAGCAAGAACCCAGCTAGCCCACCAAAGATCAAAGCTTTAATTTGTAAGAAACCTCTCTATTTTTCTTTATTCACAGTCTTTTATTAGTTTTTGATCTCTTTGTGCATTTTGTAATGGGGTTCTTTGTTTATATATTTAATCATTTTTTGTTGCTAAATAGATCTATGTAAATGTATGAATTATGATCTACATTTATATGTATGGTGTTTTTTTGGGCTTATATATCTTTGAACAAGTAGGGTGTAGGGTGGTGTCTAAAAATTAATTCTTGGTTTGTTTTGTATTAAAGTATTGAAATTTATGTTGTTCAAACCCTTAAGGCATTGTTTAGTTGATGGTGTAATGTTGGTAGGTGAAAAAATTGAAGCATTGAATTTTATATGGGTAATGAATGATGGGTTTTGATTGCTTTGCAATAAGACACAAGAAAGTTGTGAAATTGGGTGGATTTAGTTGTCAGACTTGTATATTTGTTATAATATATATGAATTATGAGAGAATATTTGACATATTCTTTTGAGAATATTTTGTTGGTTTGTTTATTCAGTTTTTATGTTGTATTGTGTATTAGTGTATCTAAATTCAATTTTTTGATTAAATTGCAATGACACCTTGGCAAATGAATGTGTCTGTATCACATTGGAATTAAATTTTTGTGCTAATACATGTATGTTGGGAGGTTTTGTGTGTGGACGCGAGCAAATGGTTATATATTATGATGTTCATTCGATTTTAACAATGCAATGTCGACCCACCTTTAAAAAAAAAAAAAAAATCTTTGTTGCTTAACTGGCTTCTCACTTGGCTTAATTAACAATACTTCTGCTTATCTGTTTTTTTCCAATAATTAATTATGAGGATTTCTCTATATGTTAAACCATCTTTTATTTCCTGTCTCATTAAGTTTAGTTATTCAAGTGTTTTTGGTCTGATTTCTTAGTCGAGCTGTGTTTATAACTCACAAGAGTACAATGTTTTTCAGTTGATAACAGAATAAAAGAAATAAATTTCCTTAAATTGTTTTGTACATTAAGCATATTTAAATGCTCGTGCAGCTGTGCCTGTTAAAAAATTAGTCTTTAATTTAAATAGAAATTTAATTTTGCTTGTTTATGTAGTTGTGATCTGTTGATGGAAGTTACTGTTATCTGCATGGATAAGGAGCCTGATCATGTTGTATATGTGAATGGTGTTTCCCACAATTCAAATCATGATGCTGCTTGTTTGAATGATGTTCTGGATTCACACGAGGATACTACAAAAAGTCTGGAACCCAGTATGCAGAATATCAATGATGAGAAAGTAATTACTGAAGCTAAGGATTCTGAAGTGAAGGAATGTACTGCTGAAGTCTCTGTTAAAATTTCCAAGGCCTTGAAAGATGAAGGAAAGGAGGAACAAAATATACCAAGCTCAAAAGATGAGTTTACCTTATCAGACGAGGAGATCAAATGTGAACCTGAAGCTCAAAATGACAAAAAAGTTATTATTGAGGCTAAGGATTCTGAAGTGAAGGAATGCACTGCTGAAGTCTCTTTTGAAATTTCTGAAGCCTTGAAAGCTGAAGATGAGGAGGAACAAGATATACGAAGCTTAAAATCCCAGTTTAGCTTATTAGAGGAGAATATTAGATCTGAACCTGAAATCATGAAGAATGAGTGTCTGAAAGAGATTACTGAAACTGACTGTGAAGTGAAGAACTGCACAACTGTAGTCTCCGTTGACATTTCTGGAGCCATTGAGGCTAAAGTTAAAAAGGACCAAGGTATCACAAGCTTGAAACATTACTCTAGCTTATCAGGGGAGAAAATAGAACCGAAAACTGAAAACAGAAAGGATGACTGTAAAAATAATGGAGCTTTTCTGAAACCTGCAAACAAAATTATTGCTGGAGATGCCAAGACAAAAGTCACTGTTCCGCAGCCATTTTCTCTAGCAACTGAAAGACGTGCTCTGAGTGGCATGCGCCCCACTAGGCCTGAGACGGAAATTAGTGCTCCCCACAGTAAATCATCTCTTCCAAAGAGTTTGCAGACCCCAGTTTCTAAGAAGCAATTTGAGGTAATGCTTTGCTCTCAGCTAGATTGTAATGCTTTAATCTTCCATTTTTCTTTCTTTTGCATTTATTTATGCCCTTCACGCAAGAGAATAGAGTTATTTTATTATGACAATGCTATTGTTTCTCTGTTGAAGTGTTTTGGCTGTGGATATTATATCCTCGCCTATACCTACTGATGCTGGTAAACGTATATCCAACACTTAAACCTCATACATATTGGTTGGTTTTGTGAAAGCAAAATCTATTGCCTCCTTTTGCACTTGCTCAAAGATTATTGTCGTCGGAAAGTTCTTGAATACTAAACAGCTGTTCATTAAGGTATTCTAATTACTTATTTCCTTTTCATTTCTTAGCAATTTGTCTCGCCCTTGGTAGCAAGGAGGCCATTACAGCCTACTAATAAGAAGCATCCTGATGATGATGATTCATATTCTGTTGCTTCCTCGTATCCTTTTCATCTCAATAGTTGCCTTCTGTGCTTATTTCTTCCTTGATTCCTTTCTTTCTCCATCTAACATTGACAAGTGATGATCCTTAACTATGCAAATAATTGCTGCATCTGCAAGGACTACTAAACACAGGATAACTTTGGCATCTGCCCCTCTGTTCAGGTCCACTACACGTGCCGAGAGACGGAAGGAGGTAGTTTTCTGAACCCTACTTTAGCTAGTGTCACATCTAAGAAATTTCAAGTAAAAAACATGTTGTATACCTCGGTTTTCTTTTTCCCATATATTAGTTCTATACAAAATTGGAGGAAAAGCACCAAGCAATGGAGGCTGAGAAATCTCAGTGGGAAGCAAGGACCAAGGTACATCATTACATTGCTTGTGAAATAAATCTAAACCTGGTACTGTGAGCTATCAGTTCTATTATTATGCACTCTTAGTATGCAGATAATTTCTCATTAGTCATTACACATACTTCTTATTTGCTTCTGTAACTTAATCCATCTTCTAATTTTTAGGAAGAGAAAGAAGAGGCTCTTAAGAAACTAAGAAAGAGCTTGGTGTTTAAGGCAAACCCAATGCCGAGCTTTTATGTTGATGGACCGCCACCAAAGGTTGAATTGAAAAAGGTAACCTAATGATTATTCAGCTTGAATTGAGAAGTAAGCTTCTTCGTTTACCAACTTATGACAATGAAGTGAAAAGATTCAAAATTTCCGAAATTAAAAGTAATATTTGTTTAAATTAGCAGCAAAATTTACTCAGGTTCATGGTTTCTCTAATCTATAAAGTGCAATCGATGATTTCGTATGTAACTTGATTAAATTTCAGCCACCACCAACTCGTGCAAAATCGCCCAAATTGGGTAGAAGGAAGAGCTGTAGTAATGCAGCTGGTCATGATAAAGGTATAGGAGTGTCTGGCCAAGGAACGCGGTACAGTCTTGGCTGTCACATAGATGGTGCAACTACTGCTAAGACGGATGTGAAGGACAAGATAACTGTCGAAAATATGAATGTTACTTACAAATTTCAAGATGAGTCCAAGAAAACATCAAGAGACAAGAAAGCGTCCATTTCACCGAGGATGACAGGACGAGGGAATTTGAACATTATGGTTCAATCATAAGTCTCGGGTTTCTTTCTAATTTATACGGGAGGAGAAATTGTATTTCTCGTGGCTACATAAAGAGAATGCCTTTGAATTTCTAAAGCTGCAAGTACTCGCTGCAGTAGTTTGTGTAACTTTGATATTTAAGTGTAAATTATCTTTGTAAGTTATTTGCATAATCAGGAACTTAAGGTTCCTATATTGTTGACTTCTTGTAAGTTTAATGTGTGAAGCGGCTAAATTACATTTCTGTAACTTGTTTTATGACATGGACATTAAATATAAAGGTATGGATGTTTAGAGAGCCAACTTGCAAGTAATAATGTAAAACTCTGCAAAATACAAGTGCATGGGCAACACAACTGATATACTGGCCCAATAGCCATTATGCAGCTTTTGGACTTGCCGATTGTTTCCAAGTTAGAGTCTACCAGATTCAATCGCCACGAAATTTTGAATGTAATGATTACTTGTAAAAATTTGAAGTTGCTAACTATTGGAGTAAAATTTTAATAAATGTTATCAAAAGTGATATGAATATGAGAGAAAATTAAATAATAATATATTTGATGATTTATCATAATTTGACAACTATTCTGGGGTTACCCCTATCGGAGATGCTCTAAGGACCAACTAAGGCGTTTTAATTTTTTCAAGTTCATAGTCTCATATTAAGGAGGGTTTTTCGAATTGTTTGTGGAGGCGAAGGCCAGCTTTGGCCATACTGTATGTCCGCCCTAAGATGCCTCATTCCGATCTTCACCTATTAATGTGCAATTTTCTTCTGGTTTATCATGATAATTTTATAGTTTTTGCATTGCAACCACTTTTGGAGTATCATCTAGTAAAGGATTACTCTGTGACAAGAGATTTATGTAATGTAAAAGGGAAGAAGATATTTGAACTACAAGGTCAGCAGCTAACTAGATTACTAGATATAATTGCAAGCCTTATAGACCGGACAAAGTGTTATAATTGCACTTGGTTCTGGAATGAGTTCGTTGGCAAGTTGCAGTAGTAGTATTTTCAAAGAAGACACCAGTTAACCGGTCCTTTTAACCATTTGGATTTTGTGTATAAAAGCCAGAGTCCAATAATTTAATCTGTCAGTACAAACCCTACCTTGTTCTTTATTCGTCAAACCAATCATACCAAAACCAAAGCAACTAACGTTTAGTTGCTTGAAATCAAACTTTGGCCCGTCAAACAAGTTCAACAACATGATATGGTAACCCACCCGATGAATGCACTGAAGGGTAAAATGTATGCAGACCTTATTTTTATTTTTTTCTGCCAAACAAACTATTAGATAGTTCAAGTTATAATCAAGAGGCCGGGGGTAAGGATGTACAGTCAATACTCTAATCTAATGTTAAAAATAGGCCGAGAGTTGGGGAAATTTGTGCATGCGCCTATTCAATGGCAAATGCAGAAGTTCCATGAGCTCGATACAATATTAGAATTTTGAGAAAGATTTAGAATGTTATTTCTTAATATGGAATCCAAACTGTAGTACACATTATGACATTACACAATGTGTTTCAACTTTCGAATGGCTACAATGTGTGCAGGAAACATAATGCATGTTTAATATTGCATTTTGTGTACAAATATTATATATTATATCTTATATGTCTTTGTTTTACTGCTGAAAGCTTTTAACTGGGTACTAGACACCCTGTAATTCCTTTAAGTTTAAGCCTAGAATCATCACAATTCACATTAACGAATCCACACTTATGTATCACATTATTTCTTTTTCCACAAGTGGGAAGTAGAGCGGGGGCTTCCTTCACTTCCATTTCAAGAGCATCTACATATAATAATATATACAAGTAGTCGAGGGAGAAACTAGGGTGTGTAGGGTGGGCTAAATCTTCGACTAACCTGCTAATTGAAATAAGGGTTCGAATGATATGGTTCTGACAAGTAATTGTCAGATCTATTGTCCGTAAATTTTTATAGTTGGTGGGATTAATAGATTTTTTATGCGAATCCGGAGGCACGTTACTTATCCGCGCTTAAATTTACATGTTTAGAATTTTTATCCCTCTATAAAAACGCAAATACATTATTGACAAAAATTACTTGTCAGATCTCCATCCTTAAAATAACACTAGTACGTTTTTAAACCTCTAAAAATTAAGTGTATAAAATAACACTAGTACCGTTTTTAATCCTCTTAAAATTAAGTGTATTTAAGTTAATACATTTGAGGGATAGGTTCCGCCAACACGACTCATTTCTGTGTTTTTCTTTTCAAAAAATTGATATAAAAAATTTGCCAACAGAGACATTTTTTTTAGATACACGTAGGTCCAATAAAAAGAACTCTAAACCTTTCAAAATTCAAATAAATAAAAATTAAGACTTGTGACATATCATATGCGTCAAAGTTACATTACGATATTATTGTCACATGTCAATCAAACTCAACAAATGAATCAACCTTTATCTTCTCCGCACGTATATAAAGGGGCCATGAATAACCTTGCATGGTTATATACAAATCAACATTTACATATCTTTGTCTCTCTCTCTGTCTCACACAACACATGTACTTTAAGACATCCCTGCAATTCTCATAAACATAGGCTGAGGGGAATGCTGTCTGGTTCGAGGCCAATCGAATGATGAAAAATATATCATCGTTCATCGGAATGATCTCGGACCAGGCTTCATTCCCCCCAACTTCTATGAATGATCCAAAACTCAATTCCCAGATTAATGTTCATTACTTGCTTCTCTGTCACTCTTATTCAATGTCGAATCTCGAAAGATGTCAGGTACATATATCTACTATCACTTTAAGGTTTTAAAAGAACCGATAACTTAACAGTTTATGTGTAGGTGCAAGCTGTTGTACGGTCCAATTTTATGCATGTTGATGAGATTATTTGTATGTTGCAGTTGTATCGTTATTTCATAAACTAGGAAGTCATTCTTGATTTAAGGTGTTTCTTTTATTTCCCTTCAGAGTACACACTTATAGCACTTGGTAAATTAATTATATTTCTTTTTTTTTGCTGCCTTTGCATGATGAAAAGTTTAAGTACTTAATTAGTATAAGTATGTTAAAGTTGAACTATATATTTGCATGGCATTCTATTTTATTGCCGGAAATAGAGTAACCAGAGTAATTATTTTGACATAATCAATTAAGTTTAACTGTTTGTAGAGCCAGAGATTCTAGCTTAGTTTTAACTTAATGGACTTCTAATTATAGAAAGAGGTTAATCATCTAAGATTCATGAAATTTTGATCCATTTATAACAAGAATCAAATTCTTAATCTCTTGTTTTGGTTTGTGAACAGAATATGTTAAAACAGGGTGGGTTAATAATATAATATGATCGTGGTAAACCTAAACCTGTTTTGTAAATACATTAAGAATTTAAGAAAATTGATAACTTAATAGGGTAACTCGAAAATTTTCTAAATCATTCACAATTTCATTCTCGAATTACATTAAATTCCTATCTGCAACATTAGACATGAATGTTATTTGTTTAAAATTTTATGATTGTCAATTTCTTTATACATTGTGAGACAGAGATTCTTATTCATTTATATTTCCTGTTATGAAGGTTATATATCTTAAGCTTTACTTTCGGATTTGGTCCACTTTGAACCATTTTTTTCTTGAAGTTTTCATCAAATACTAACTTTGATAGATAGTGATGATGGGCTAGTGTGTAAATATGACTATTTACAATCATATAAAGGTCAAAGGAAAAGTAACTCTTTGTTTAATCTTTTCTACCAATTGTTTCTTTTTACCTTGCTCTATACTTTGCTTGTGTTGAGCTACAAAGAATATAAACCAAGAAATCTACAAAGACCTTTAATCAATAAATATACACTTTAATTAATTTTAAATCCACTTTATTATTGTGGTAACAGAAAGCCAAAAATTAAGATCGTGAATTTACCATAGAAATTTTACCATCTTTCTTTTTCAGCAGACCTTATATAGTTAGGCCCATGCAATCATGACATTTTTATAACTCGTTGGCCCATTCTAAAATTGATAGTAGATATATAGTAGGGTCAAATTCTACCCAACTAGGGAGGTATAGACATTTAGAAGAAGCTACACGACCATGTGGGCTTGTCCTTTGGATAATTCGCATGGTAGAGTATGGGTTGTGATAAAATTCTGAATCCTCTTTCTTCCTCATTCTCATTCATAATAATTTTATATAGAGTTTTGGTCCTAAACATGTGATGGCTGAGCAACCATCTATCTATTTTTTTCCCACAGATAGAAAAAATCTTAACTAACCCTACATACATAAACGCGAATAAATGACGTGACCCCCTGAATTCACAAAAATTTCATGTCTTAATGCTATGCGGAAAAAAAATACGGATAGATGGTTGAGACAATCGATTGTCAAGGATCAAGACCCTTTTATATAATGTTTATTAATTTCAATTTTATTTTTAAAAAGTGTTTCTAAATAGAATAGTGCTAGTTATTCCAAAAATTGTCCCAAAATTTTGATTCGTGGGTACATATATATGCACGTGGGGTCTCATATTATTATTAAGAAAGTTATCATTTACATAAGTGATAACGAGTGATCGTTTGGTTCATAGAGTGGTATCAGATTGGAATCGGGAATCAGATTAAGATGGTATGAGGATGAAGTATCATTCCAAATATCATGTGTTTGGTTTAATGGTGTAATGAATTTGTTAATTTAATATATTTTTTAATAAATAAAAAAATATGTGCAGTTTATATGAAATATAAATCACTATTATTTATTAAATATTAAATAACATCATTACAATTTTTTATTTTAAATATTAACATGTAATTTTATAAATAAAAATAAAAATAATAAAGTTTTGATTTAATTACTCATACCCCCATCTAAGGTATCAAAAACCTATATGTTATGTGTTTGAGATATGAGTTTTAAAATTAAAAAATTTCAACCAAACACCAAGTATGAGTTTGAATAAACAAAATCCATATCTAATACCTAAAAGTTACGAATCAAACGACCCTGATATTTGGGGAAAAATTTAGGTACATGATATTTCTCTTCTAATTAACATAAATTTGATAAAATGTCATTATAAAATATTTTAATCGATGAAATTTATACTGTCTTCCACAATAATATTTTAATTCATAGAATATATCATATTTACTACGTGCTTACCTCCTTAACTAGGGATGAGCAAAACCGAACCGAAAACCGAAACCAAACCGAAAACCGCATGAAACCGCATAAAACCGAACCGAAAAAAATGAAACCGATTAAAAACCAAACCGAATAAAAACCGAACCGATATTTTGTTTTTGGTTCGATTTTTTAATTTTTACGAACCGAATAGAAACCGAATCGAACCGCATTAATATTTATAATACATATTATTATATAATAATAATAATAATATAATATAATATCATTATATTTGAATTTAAATATTTTTAACTATAGCAGAATCTCGATAAATGAATACGTTTGGGACCATAAATATATATTCATTTAACGAGATTATTTATTTATAGATAAATTAATATAATATTTATTTATCAATAAATGAATATTAATTCATTTAGATAATATTTTTAGGACTTTTTTTTAATTATATTATTATATATATATTATGTTTAAATATACCTAGAATTCACCACAGTTATAACTTTTATGTAAATTTTAATTGTATTCATTTTTTTAAAGTTCTAGATTAGTTGTATTGTACATGCGTGCATGGCCCCGTTTGGTCAAGCTTATAAGCAGCTTATACGTTGAAAAAGTTGGCATATATGTACTTTTTCTAAAAATAAGTAACTTATTTTCAAATTTGGAAATAAGATTTGGTCTTAAATTTCTAAAATAAATATTAATTTTCAAAAAAAATACGAAAATACTTTTAAAAAAAAGTAACTTATTACTTATAAGCTAAGCCAAACACCCCCATGTATTACACAAAATTAAGGATAAGATGCATTTTGGTAGAGGGAAGAAACAAAACATTTTAGAGACATTTTTCGAAAAGATACGACTTATTAATATGTTTAGAAATTATTATTGGATAAAATTTACTCATATATTATATAAATAAAAATATATTATTTGAAATAGAGTTATTATTCATTTATATTTACATAGGGTCTATAAATACTACATTTTTATTTATTCATTTATGCATTTAGCGAGTTTATTCATTAAACTCATTTGCCCAAATTGGGACTGAAAGAATTTATTCAATTGTCGAAGTTATTCATTTATCGAACATTCATTTATCGAGATTCTACTGTAATTATACAATGTAAATACTAAACATATAATATTACAGCACATCAATACATAATATAATTGATAAGCTGCTAATCTAATTATTTTTTCAAATTTCAATTAATGTAAGACGATAAGTATAATAAAATAGTAATGGTTTTAAAACCGAAACCGATACAATTGAAAACCGAACCGTACTTTTTAAAACCGAACCGAACCGATTATTTTTGGTTCGATTTAGGTTTCTATTTTTTAAAACCGCACATAAGTGGTTACGGTGCGGTTTGAGGCTCAAACCGCACCAAACCGCACCATGCTCATACCATGCTCATGCCTATCGTTAACTATTGAATTTCAGTCATTGCGTAAATAACATTAATGTTGTTTTCTGCACTCTACATGGGTAACGGTGGAATCAATTGTAATTTTTCTTTTAATAAATTATGCTATATTTTAAATTAATAATTATAATCATTCTTCGCAAGTCAACGAGAATAAAATATTAATTACTTCGAAATTAGATAGTTTTATATGAAAGTCGAATATTAGAAGGGAAAAAAACCCAATGCTGATATTCATTCGACATAATATAAAAGGGTTAAATCTCAAAGTGATCACTGAAATGAAGGACATGTATCAAATAAGTGACTCTAGTTATCGGAGTCTAATTTGTACCACTATAGTCGAGAGTAATGACAAAACCGTTAGTCAACAAATTGACTTCACAGAAAATTAAACGGAAACGTCAGACAACATATCATGGCCATCAACTCGCGCGTGAACAAAAGCTATATCCATATGTGTATTTTTTAAAATAAAATATATATTTTTCTTTTAAAATTTTAATCTTTTTTCTTAATTTATACAAAAATTAAAATTTTTTAATAAAATAAATTTTTTATTTTAAAATCTCAATTTTTTTCTAAATTATAAATAAATATTATATTTCTAAAAAATAAAAATTTAAAATCTCAATTTTTGAATAACTATTAAATTAATAATATATAAATATTAATAATAATTTGTTTTTATGATTTAGGGAGCTATGAAATGAAAAAATTATATAATATAATTTTTTCATTTTCAAGTTACGAAAGCTAAAAAAACTAAAAATATAAAAATTTGATAAAGAAAATTTTTATTTATTTTTTTGCTATTTCCAAAATCTTGAATTAAAAAGAAAAAATGAGATTAAAAAAATATCTTTTTAAATAAAAAATTTCATGTATACTTCAAAAAAATATTGAGATTTGAAAATGAAAAAATTTAATCTAATTTTATAACAAAATTTAATTTTTTTTCTATAAAATAAAAAAGAAAGATTAAGATTTTATTAAAAAATTATTATTTTTTACTATAAATAATACATGTGCTAATATATATATATATATATATATATATATATATATATATATATATATATATATATAATTGTTATTTTCATTTTTAAAGAAATTGTTATGTGAATGTTGTCAGCGTGAATGTTGCCGCTCTCTAGTTCTGATTTTAACAGTCAACGGTCAAACTAACAGTTTTGTCGTTACTCTCGACTATAGTGGTATAAATGAGACCCCAATAACTAGAGTCACTTATTTGATACATGCTTTTCACTTCAATGATCAGTTTGAGATTTAACTCTGATATAAAAGAAGCAGCAAAACGCACAAAATAAACTTCTCAGCATTTTCTCAAAAAAAAACATCAATCAGCAGTTAAGCTCTACCTCGAATCATTCTGTCTGTCATAAAGTTTATAATGTTCAATCATCCCATTCATAACCAAATTCACAAGAAAGTAATCAATTTTCAATCATACTATCTCGACAACCTTATAAACCGTGCATATTTGACTAGTATGTAAATAAATATATCTTTTATAATGTATTTTAATTGATATTTCATATTAAATATTTGGAAAATGGAAAATTTCGTGTTAATGTATATAATATATATATTTATTTATTTATTTATTTTATATAAATTTATTAAAAATATGAGTGATAATAAATTAATCAGAAAAATTAATTTAATATAATAATTAAAAGTTAGGTATAATAAAAAAAAATATCAAATATAATATATATATTATTTGAATCCATAAAATTTAATTATAATAAATTTGATTTGATTTAATATAAATATGTATATAATTTGGGTTCCTATTATATAATAAATAAAATTTTATTTAATATTAATATATATATATATATATATATATATAATTTGAACTTATATTATAGTAAGTAAAATTTTATATTAATAAATTTTTATATAAATATGTATATAATTTAGATCTTCGGTTATATCAACTGTGTTTGACTAAATTTTTTAATAATTTAATTTTAATAATAGACGTACATATTTGCCAACACAAAAATTAGTGTAAGAATGTCTGGCCTACAATTATTTAATAGGAAATTTGTCGAGAATACCAATTTTGGGGTATTTATTTGCAAATATACCAACATGTCTTACTTCTTGCAAATATACTTTTTCTAAAAAAAATTACAACATTTATTTTGCAAAAAAACGTGCAACTACCCGGCCCATTTCACACATCTCCACTCTTTCTTTCTTTCCTCACTCTGTAATTACATACCTGTTTCTTTCTCTCTCGCTTTTTTTTTTCTCGATTTAGTATTTTCGATCTGCTTCTAGTAGAGCTGTAAACGAACCGAACTCGGACGAACTCGAACGAACTTTTAACGAACACGAACAAATTCTTAACGAACCGAACAATGTTCGGTAAGCTTATCAGACAATTTTTCTTGTCCGAACTCGAGTTCGGTAACGAACCGAACGAACACGAACAGTTCGCGAACATACCGAACCGAACCGAACACGAACAGTTCGGTAATTATATATATAATATTGTAAAAAAAATAAATATAATAATTTGAAAAATAAAAAAAATAAAAAATTATAAATATTATTATTTTTTATCGAACGAACTCGAGCTTACCGAACTCGAACGAACTCGGACGAACTCTTAACGAACTCGGACGAAAATCCTAACGAACCGAACAATGTTCGGTAACCTTAACAAACATATTTTATTGTTCGAACTCGAGTTCGTTAAGCTTATCGGACGAGCTTAACGAACTCGAACACGAACGAACATACTGAGCTTACCGAACATGTCCAGTTCGTTTACAGCTCTAGCTTCTAGTGCTTATTTGAAACTCGACTTAAGCTATTTTTTCCCCCAAATACCATGAAAGAATTGGAAATTAGGATGAAAAAATTCGATGATAGGTCAGATGATGCAAAAGTGGCAGAGAATGCATCGCTTGGAACCCCGATTTTACCAAGAAGAGCCATTGCGCTTATAGTTTATTTGATATCTCCATTTTTAGAACATTATGGCTCTAGCTCACTTCGAAGTATTGAACACTGGACTTCTCACGAAAAATATGTATACAATGTTTTTATATTTCTGTTTGCAACTTCTATATCAATTTAGTACTTATGTTTTTCTTTTGTTTCGTTTTAAGGAAAAAAATTTATTTTAAGGAAGATAATGAGATTATCCTCCTTTGAAATTGGGAGGAAAATTTATAAGTCAGAAGATTTGATTTCATGCCATTGAGTATCGACAAAAGACTGTGAAACGAAGAAGAAGATGCCTAAGGGTTTGAAGAAGAACAAAGAGATGAAAGATTACATTGAGATCTTGTAATTTGAACTTTCTATGTAGTCATGTTTCATTTGTACTTTATTAAACTTTGAAATGTTCTCAGATATATTACATTTATGTTATAGATTTGAAAGAAATATTTAAGAAGCTTCAATGTCATTGGACTTTATGGTTTAATGTTGTATGTATGTTGAAAGGTTTAATGGTTTTAGGTAGGTTCTATGTAGTCATGTTTGCAATTGGGTTGAAGGGTTTAGCTTCAATATTATTTGAGTTTAATATCATATTGAATTCATTTTTTAGTGATGTATGTATGTTGCAGTTGAGTTTGCAGTAGTGGTTAAAAGTGGTTGCAATAGAGATTGTGTTAGTGGTTGTAATTTTGTAATAAAGAATATTACATTTTGAGTTGCATTTGTAGTTAAATGTACTTGACTATGTTACATAATGGGTTTCATAAGTGGTTAAAATAAATTTAATTTGCATAATTGGTTTGTAGGGGTTGCAAATTATATATAAGATTTAGCTTTTATCACTTTGATATAGATTTTGGGATTTACTATTTAGGTTTTAGAATTTAGGGTTTTACTTTAGGATTTATGTTTAAGGGTTTGGTATTTCAAGTTTATGTTTAAGGGTTTGGGGTTTTGGTTTGTGGGATTTAGGGTTACTATTTTAGATTTAGTTATGTTGCATTTTAGGCTAAATTGGTGGTTGAATGTAGGTTCAATGTTGCATAATGGGGTTGCACAAGTGGTTACAATTAATTTGGTGTTTCATCATTGGTTTCCAGTGGTTGTAACTAATATATAAGATATAGACTTTTAAGGTTAACCTTTTACGGTTTAGGCTTTTTATTTTGGGGTTTAGGGTTTATGTGTAGGGTGTAAGGTTTAGCTTTTGGTGTATAATATGAGGTTGCATTTTGGATTAAAGAGAATGAGTCGTGTTACATAAGGGGTTTCATAGGGTGTTACAATTATTTATATTTTGCATAATGGGTTGCATTAAGGATTTTAAATAGGATTTAAATTTTAAGATTTTAGGGTATATGGTTTTTTGTCTAAACTTTAGGTTTTAGAGTAGAGTGTATAGTGAGGATGCATATAGGTTGCATAAGATGTTAAAAATGTATTTTGATTGCATAAGTGGTTCAATATGAAGATTTATCACACAACTAATATATAAGATAGTAATATAAATGCTTTTACAAACCTTTTAATCTCAATTTTGGTTCATATTGAAATAAAGCTGCAACTGAATTTATGATATACTAGCTTAGTACAAATAAAAAAATGTTTTAATTAAAATTGAAAAAGTTAATATACTAAATGAACTAGTTATTATTCATTGGATTTCTGCAAGTCCTTCTATTATGTCCCATTTGGTTACATTTTCTACATTGGACTTGTGTTTTCCCATTTATTTCCCAATGAGCTTTACATGTTCTTTTTTTTGGTATGCCAATCATGTTCGTATTTACTTCATCACTGATGTCATTATTTGCGTTTGATTATGCAGCTTCTGTAATTTGAACCCCAACACGTCCATCATCAACTGTTGTTTCACTATGATTGAAAATATATAATAGTTGCATAATTGTGTTTTCAATTGTGAGACAAAAAGGGTATTTGCTGAAGTCAGGCTCCCTTTTCTTGAGCTCTGTATAAAATAATAGCTGTTGATCGTCAATAATTGTGAAAAGAGGATATTCATCTTTTGCTTGATACTGAATTAATAGTGAAGTTGATTGTGGTTGCAACTTCAGTTGATTGAATATCATACAGGCAATTTAGCAGAGTCACAATTTCTTGGAAAAAGCAAACATAAAACTTTAAAATTCTATAACTTGTATTTTCATCCCAATGGCCACCATGTTGAACAATAACTGGAATATTATCCATTCCTACAATGAAAATCATGCAACCGAAAAACATCTTAGGTGACATCACTTAGAAAATTAGTAAAATTTTATAAACTAGCATTTCAATACATGACATAGTTGGAGATATCAATTGGAACCTGGAAACTGAATACATTACATGGTTCGACAAATCTATTACAACCGAAAACTGGTAAAATGAAAGTACACCTAGCCGAGGCTTTCACAACCATAAACTAATGCAAGATTTTAATAATTTTTTTAATAATTATGCAACCTAGCAACTCTATACACAACATGCCACCACAAGTCAATTGCATTAGAAAACTCGTAAAATGAAAAACAGGTCTAGGTGTGCCTTTTTCAAGCATAAACAAATCCATGATTTGGACATAATTTTTTAAAATTTGTGTAACGTAGCAACCCAATCGATTACATGGTTCGACACGTCTATTGCAACCGAAAACTAGTGAAATGAAAGTAGACCTAGATGTGCTTTCCTCAACCATGAACTAATGCACCATTTTGACATGATTTTAAAAAATGTCGCCACCTAGCAAGTCAATACATTACATGCTTCGACACGTCTATTGCAACCTCAAACTCATAAAATGAAAGTAGACCTAATCAAATCTTCCGCAACCATCAATAATTCACAATTTTTACGTAATTTTTAAAAATTCTGCAACCTGGGATCTCAATAAACGAAATCCTTTGACACTGGCTAGTAGTCTGCACACTAGCAACCTCAAATCAATCTCAATTGTAATTTAAAAACCTAATCTGCTTACAAGATATTGATTCTCTCTAACCTCTTATACAACTAAAAGCAACAGTTACTCCTCAAATTTATTAATCATAAACAATGTAATCAAAATTTTATAATAGAAAACAAGTTGATCGACAACTTTCATATCAATTCAGAAGTTACCTTATCGCCGATTTGAAATAAATTTGCAGAATTAGTTGGAGTTTGATTTCGATGATGAAAAACAAATCAAATCTCAATTGATCTCGGTTCAATCGATGTTCGTGTGGTGGTAGTTACGTTGAAGTTGTAACTGACGGGAGAGATGCAACTTAAATATGAATATAACTATATTTGCAACTTCTTTTATGTTTAACGTAATTTTACAAATTATTTTAAAACAAAAACGTAAAAATGCATTTTTTTACTTTTTTTTAATATATTCATGAAAAAATCCCTATTTAATATCCATCTTATTATCAACAACGTCTTATTGCATAATTTTGTTTAAAGATATATTTTTAAATTAATTAATAAAGTTGGAACAAAACTAACCTGTTACTAAAAAATTAATTAGATTATTCCAAATTTTCGGGATCACATATTATTCATAACTTAAGTTAAATTTAGTTCGATCGCAACATAATTGAAATAATGTATTTTTAATGTTGATAAATTAATAAAATTCTATAATTTCAAGGATATGATGATAAATGATATAAATTATATGAGTAATATTCTCGTGGAAATCTACAAGTTTTTTTAAATATTAAAATTTTGAGATTTAAAAAAAATATTTTTAAATATATTTTATTACAGTCTTACAAATAAAATAAATTTATAATTTTGTAGAATAGTAAAAAAAATTCGGGACAAAAAATTACCACCTAAAAACCAGTCATAAAACATCTATACTATATTATTATAGCCGAAAAATTAAAAGTTTTGCTCAGTCGATCGGTAGTGGGACATGGGCCTAAAAATATATATACATGTAGATATAATTTTGTTTATTATAATAAGGCTTCTAGCTATATACATATTTATATTAACTAAAATTTTACTTTTTAAGTTCAATTATATATTTATTATAATACGGGTCCAAATTATAATATATTTATATTAAATAGAATAAATTTATACTATATAAAATAAGATAATATATAATATTAACATTATAAATTCTCAATATTATAAAATTTTATATTAAATATCATTAACAATATAAATAAAAAATTAATTTACTTCTATATTAGTTATCCCGTACTTCGCACTGGTTATAAGCGTGTATATATTAATAATCATTATATATAATAATTACTTTACAGAACTTTAGCTTTTATCTATTCGAAAAATGTAGAATTGACAATTCAAAATTATGGAACTACATCATGCAAACATTTCTGGTTGTTTTGATTTGTTTTAAGAGTCAACACAGGGGACAAAATTAAAGTGAAATTTGATTTTGCAGAAGAGAAAATAATTAGAGTCTTCTATTAAAGTATAAAGCCATCACAGTATTGGAAGATTGAGAAACACTTTGAATATTACACTTTCTATGACTTGACTACCCTTGATCTTCATTACAGCATCCAAAGATGAACAAGAAAGGATCGGGAAAAAGTAAATTTGTAGCAGCTTGAAAGAGATTTAATATGTTGGGGGACAAAAAGTTGTCTTGCAATTCGATTCCACAATGTATGTGTTGGGCCATAGCCCACACATAATATAAAGATGATATACATTGTATAAGAGGTCCATTAAGATTAAAAAAAATAGATTGTATATTAAATAGAAGGGCCCATTTGAGATTTACCCGTTACCCAAGAATGAGGGGCCCTTGTACTCCCTCTATAAATAGAAGCCTTCCTCCGACAAGGAGGGGGTGAGAAAATTAAAGAAGAAATATAAAGTTGAACTTCCATGTACAAATACTCTTGATATTAATAAACTTATCTCTTAAATATATTTGTACCATCATTTGGCGCCAGAAGGAGTTTTATAAATTCTTTCTAATTAATTCAACCAATGGCTCAACCTATCAAATCACTGAAGCCACCATACACGGTTGAGCTCCCGTAAAGAAAAGAAGACGAGGTTCGTCGAACCCTGTCTAAGTTACACCTAAAGAAATTGTTCAAAATAGATACTGAGACAATTATTACTCGTTTGCAAAGGCTGATGAATTCTGACCCTACGGGCCGGAAACGTCGACCTCAAAATCAGCCACGAGCCACGGTCAAAACAAAGTCAGGAAAAACAGTACTCACAAGTGACGCTCGGTTACATCTCGAGAAAATATGAGATCTACATGCTCAGGCAGCCAATTTAGGCAAAGCTCTAATGAAAGTTGATGATGTTGAGCTCGAACGATTGCAGCGCGAGCGACATGCTTTGGATGATAAGCTTGCTAAGCTGAAGGAAATAAAAAGGCTTCAACTCGAGCTCCAACGAGCTACCTTATCTCCCCCACACCCAGATAATCAAATAGATAAAGAAGATTTCAACTTTGAGGCTGAGACTCAATCCGAATCTACCTACACCTTAAGCCGCACTCTAAAGCGAAGGCGACAAACGGGCTCTTCTGATGGCTCAAGATGAAGTGATAGTAGCGAGACGTCCTGGCGACCCGAGGACATCACTCGACTACAACAAGACGTGGCTCTGTGTAAGGATTTTATTTTCACACAATCAGGAGCTGAACTCCCATATGAAAGTCCATTGCCAACATTAATTGAATCTACAATTATCGACCAACATCTAAAATTTCCCACTATATCTCAGTTCGATGGCTAGGCCGATCCACACGACTTCTTAAACATGTTTGATGGACGGATGACATTCTATGGTCATTCTGAAGTAGCTCGATGTCGATTCTTCAATACATGTCTCTAGGGAACAGCTCTTAAATGGTTCACCAATCTCCCACCTCGTTCTATTGACTCATGGACTAGTTTAAAGGCTAAATTCAAAACACGATTTTCTAGCATCAAGAGAGGTGGAAAGATCACGGCCTCCCTAATGACCGTTCGAGAACGTCAAAATGAATCTCTCTATGACTTCTTGTCTCGATTCCGAGCAGAGGTCGCGGCAATTCCAAATCTAATTGATCAGCTCGCCATCAACTATTTAGCCGTAGGGGTCGATAAATAAATATTATGCGTATTCTTTAAATTTTAATCTTTTACTGAAGACTACAGGGCACTTGCACAGATAGAGTAGTCAACCAAAAACTTAAACCAAATAAGTACTGCAGATGGGCGACATAAATCATTATGTGTATAATAACTATATTATTACAAGTATACATGATAGAATTTAGGTAGATACTTACATGAGAATGAGATATATGCACTATTCACTATTCATAACTCCAACTTTTTATATGTTTATAATTTGAATATGTAATTATATCACCTTATCACTTGCATTTCTTGAAACACGTTCATGTTTTTTAATTTTCCAACTTTAATTCCACCAAATTTTAATAGTTGTCGTGAAGCTGAACAAAATACCGTAATAACCAATGACTCTAGGCACGTCTGCCTAATATACCAATTTGTGGTTCAATATACCTTTTACGAAATTTGTTATCATCTTCACATTCTCTCAATAGGCTAAGTCAGGATTTTTTTACCATCCACTTACAAAATTAATTAATATGTCAAGTCAAGTCAATTGATGACACAACATAAAACATATCAAACTTTCGACTATTGTTGGGTCCCGGAAGTATCGTAGAAGGGGGGTTGAATGCGATACTGACAACAATTTAAAATTCTTTTCAGAATTTACGGAATTAAATTATTGTTTTAGCTGAGGGTTTGGGTCCTTGTAGTGTTTGGGTCCTTGTAGTGTTAGGGTTTGGGCCTCATATTTATAGAGGTGGAAAGTTAGCATGACTAATAAACTCATTTAAATTAAATTCACAAAATAAATTTATTTTAAATAAAATTTATAAAATAAATTTATCTAAATTTAAATTTGTAAACTAAATTTATTTAACAAGGCCCCTAGACATTCAGAGTTAAAACAGTTTCGGTACCCTGAGTTTCACTGAACTGCGGATCTTGATTTGTATATCAATCAGCTTGCTCTGATGCCAATTGTTGGGTCCCGGAAGTATCGTAGAAGGGGGTTGGATGCGATACTGACAACAATTTAAAATTATTTTCAGGATTTGCGGAATTAAATTATTGCTTTAGCTGAGGGTTCGGGTCCTTGTAGTGTTTGGGAGGCTGACTTACTAGCTTTCTATTTTCATGATTAAACATTTAAGATATAGAAAATTAGCAGTAAGTAAACAAGATTCAAGTTAAATATGTATATTAAACTTGAATGGGTGTTAGAATATTCGGTAGAATAAACATTTAATTCCTAGAACAAATTTGACATGAATTGTTCTACTTAAGGAATTAAACTCAAACCAGCACAGAAAGTCTGTGAATATAACTTTGCAGACAAATTACTGAATTTGAAAGTTTTTCTACTTCTGAAAAATGAAGCAAAGGCCTCATATTTATAGAGGTGGAAAACCAACATGACTTATCCCAATATGACATTTTTCACCTAAAATTAACACTTGTATGACTCATAAAAAGGCTGGGCATGACTTATAATGGTCGGTATGACTCATTAAAATTCGGTATGACTTATTTTATTAAATAAAAAATCGGTATGAATTTTTAATTAAATAAAAAATTAATTCAGCATGACCTTTAGAAGCGTTGCTCGGTATGACTTTTAATTTCCTCTCGGTATAACTCTTTAATTCCTTCTCGGTATGACTCTTCTTAAACACTCGGTATGACACTTGAATTTTCTTCGGTATGACTCTTGATCAACAGCCTTGTTCATTTATTTTCTTCTTGATTGGACAAGTGTCAGCATGTGATTGGTTGAAAAAATCTCCTGCCAAATTCAAATTGAAAAGGGGCTTATTTCGTCTTATTATAGACAGGCTCCGTAGAAATGTTTTTCGACTAGCACAACTTATAATCTTTGATTAATAAATAATAAATTAAATTCAGAAATTATAAAAATAAATATCTAATATTATTTAGATATTTATAAATATAATTTACTAAATAAATAAAATATTTATTAATTAAATAAATCTTTACGCTCTAAGCTGCGGTCTTCTGAACGTCCGGAACCGAACTCCTTTTGACTTGAAAATGATAAATCAATTCCAACCGGGGTTCTACTTTTACGAATATATTACTCTGCATTTCTTCCGTGTCAATACTTTTTCCGTCTTGTCTTAAAGTCAGTACTGTCAGACATGTTTGGCTGTTTCTACAGTTGCAATTAGAAGTACATCTGTTACTGAAATAATCTGACTCTTTAAACTAGACAATACTTCTTTTCACCACTGCATGTACCCAGTCAAATATTCAATCTTGGATTCTGACTCTTGTACACTGCATTCCAAACAAACCTGTATCCCTTTGATCTTCCAGCTTCTGTCTTCTGTCATTCTAAAATAATTCTAAATTAATTAATCCTTTAATTAATTTAAGAAATAAATTAATTCTGAGTGAATTAATTTACTAATTAAATTAACTAATTAATTTAATTAATTAATAGAGAATTAAATTAAAGTCTTGACTGTAGGACTATTGTTGATGTAGATAAAACTCTTCTGTTCTTCAACAATAACCTTTTTAACCACTTGAACTTTTTGATGACGAATTTTCACTGACATTATTGGCATCCTGTGCACTGATCTGGTTCACGGATGACTAACTACAATGTTGATTCTTATTTCTGCTGTAGTGATCTTTGTGTCTTCTCTTGTCATGTCTTAGCTTCTTTTTTTCTTCCTCTATATTTATTATCTATTATTTACTTCGCTTTCTTATCTGAGTTGAGTTGTCATCTACTTATTACAAATAGGACTAGTCATATGACTTTCAATCTCCCCCTATTTGTTGTTAAACATTTAACACACAAATTCCTAGAGGATAACTCAACTAACAACTAAGAAAAATAAAACGACATTTAAGAACTGTAAATAATAAATTGTTTTCTGGATCATATAATACATTTCCAGATTTCAATTATGAAAGATAAATATAAGATAGATGTTTCTCTAGACTGAACATATTTAACAAAGTTCTACCTTGACTTACCTATCATTACCAGCTTTAGAAGTATCAACTTCACCTTCTTCTAGAGTTTAACTTTTGTGACTAGGTGTTATTGGTAGATCTTCAGTGACTGGTTTCTCTGGATCAGATTCTGCATTTCCAGATTTCTTGAGAAACTGAAATGAAAGATGTTTGTTCCTCTAGCACTGAACATATTATACAAGTAGTATTATCTTCATTTCTCAGACTTATCACTACTCCCCCTTAGGATGGCAGGGATGAAGTCTTGTTCTCTTATTACCATTTCTCCTCTGTTTCTCCAACTTCTGTCTTCACTTCTCTCCCAAGGTGAATTCATTCTCCCCTTATGTGAATTATCCAACTAATTTAATAGAGGTAACAACAGACATGGCATACATACAACATTAAACCATCGCAGATATAAAAAATACAAACTATGACATGTTATGCATTTTAGAAAATCCGGTTAATCCTATATACAAGAATTTTATAAAATAAAATGGATCCAATCCAAGCATGTTGTTATATACCCTTTTTTCTTGTTCAACAATGAAGTAATCCTCTTCTAGTAAAAGTCTTTGTTAAACAATTTTCCCCTTTGGATCTTGTTCAACACTTCTCCCTTTTTGGATCTACTTCTCCCTTTTTGGATCTTGTTCAACAGTTCTCTTGTTCAACAGTTCGAACTGTTCAACACTTCTCCCCCTTAGTTGAGTAATCCTCTTCAGAATCCTTACAATCAGAAGAAATTTCATCCCCCTTAGTTGAGTAACATTAGAAATTTTAACATTGAATTGGGAATGAGATTTGGTAATTGTGCTAGTGTGTGATTTTACTTTGTGTTTCTCACAAGTGTTTCGCTCATATACTCTCTAAGTGTTTCACTCATAGAATATATATTTTCACTCTTTCTCACTTGTGTTTCACTCTTTTCTCACAATACTATATCTCTCTTAGTACGGATAACACAGTCTTTTATACCTGCAAGAAAGATCACCATAGCCCCTTCAAGAGAGGTCACTGGTGATGCAATGGGGTTTCGTAAATCCCCGTCCTCAATGGAATCCATTAAAATATTTGACTTTAAAAACTGAATTGCTTCAGGAATAGATTCAATGAGTTGCTGATCATCTAAGATGATCTATTCCATTAGGAATCCAGATATGTTCCATCTGGGGAGGGAGACAAGGATCTATAATGTATCAAAAGATCCAAGTTTCCTCCTGACGCCTGTGAAGGCATGTTGATTCAGTCAGAATCATCAATCATTCTTCCTTCCTTGATATGGAAGTTTAGAATAATTGCTTCCGTTAATTCATCCTTAGTGTGTGACAATCCTTACAGTGCATTTGAATATATACATTTATGGTCTGCAGTGTTTGAGAGTGTCCAGATGAAATTGACTCTTTACAAATGGTCTTGGCTGACAGGCCGAATTCAATAAACTCATTCTGTTGAGAGAATGAACCTAGTAACAGTTTTTCTATTTGAAAATCTATACCTTTTTGGGAGGATATAAATTAGTTAGCAGTTGCCTTGGTTTCAATTTCATATTCTAACTAGAGGCAGAGCTACTGGAACACTCATAGATACTTCTCTTTTCTAGTGCACTAGAGGCACTTACTCTCTCACCCTCTTTAGTTGATAAACTTTGCTTTTCAGGGGTTTAGTAAATGAAGTTGTATCTGTTTGAGTGTTTGGTTCTATGATCTGTGTTAGAGATTGTATGTTTTCAATCCCTTGATCTTGTCCTATAGCCACTGAGGGCTCAATATATCAATTGTATATATATTTTTATATCAATTGATTAGAGAATATATCAAGATCGAGATTACCTGCTTTTACCTCGAGTCGATTGCTCTTGTTTGGCAGGACACAAATATACTTTTATTATTAGTGATTTTCAGATAAACAATATATATATATATATATTATCACTAACAAAAATCATAATTAATTGCAATGAAATAATAACAAATTATCAAAATATGATAATTAATAATAATTTCAAAAAGCAAGTAATTATGCTCCTAATATCTCATCGTGGTAAAACTATGAAACTAATAAACGATGAATTGCTTCAATTCATAATTTTAATAAGATAAAATACCATCACTAAATACTAGATAATCATAGGAATGAAAATTAGCATTTAACTTCATACATTATATCAGTGATATATGTAAGCTCGAGAAAGTAAATGTAAATAAATTCATAAATCCTTTAAATATTGACATTTAATACTTATGATTCTTAGAACAATTTCTCGTAGAGAAAAATAAGATAAAATAAAATAAGATAAAATAAAATAAGATAAAATAAAAATAAAAATAAAGTATACCAACTAAAAAAAACAACTATAAAATAAAATATGCCAATTTTATAAGATAAAAAAAATAAACTTACACACATATATATCTATAGAAATAATAATATATGTTTGAAAACAAAAAATAATATGTACCAATTGTTAAAACAAAAATAATAACTAATCGAGATAAAAAGAACCAATTGAGATAAAAAGATAATCACCTTAACATTGCAAAACATATTTTTCATCTTGAAGAGAAGGAAAAATATAATAAGGAGTGGTAATAGATTACATTAAAGCACTTTTAGTAAAAGAGTTTTGTCGGAACTAAAGATTTATCATTTAAGAGCATGATACGAAATTTTTTTTAAGATACATATCCCATAATAAAACGCGGGAAAGTTATATCAGAGAAGAAAGTTTCTATCCCTCATGAATTTCCTATAAGGCAAACTTCCCATAATAAAACGTGGGAATTTATACCAAAGAAGAAATTCAACTCTCTTTCTAAATTATATCTCGTTAAAAATGACTTTTTTCCTTTATACCTTAATACTGTACTATTTGAAAACAGTTTTACAAACCATCCTTATCAGATAGAGGACTATGATTTTCCGACTCATAATGCAATTATGATATTCATCATTTTCGTCCACCTGATATTATCCCTAACTTAAAATAGAAAATTTCATGACAATAGGGGTGGATGTATTCTTAGCAATACAGTATAAGACCTTCAAAGCAACAACCATTGTTTAGGTACTTTGAATCAATGTGCAACAAACATTGAAACAAGTGTTTGAAAACAAATCATTTTATAAATGGTTGATACCTCGAAGTAAAAACAATTTTGGAAATATTTCTAAGTATATAAAATATTGAGAATTTTATATACACATAACTCATAAAATACTTCCGTTTTTTTTCAATATTAGTGATTTTGAAATATGCATTGATTATTTAGATAAGTAATTCTAAATAATGTCACTAATATTAAAAGTGTCACAATTATTTGCAACAAAACATTTAAAAATATCAGAGAAAAATATCAAAACAATTAAGAAAGATATCATTAACTGATACTCATAAAATATTTATCATACAAACAATTATGTTGCATATTATTTTAATTCATTTAAATTATGAGACTGATGTGACATTGAATTGTCTAACATCATAATTTTAAATCAATTAAGATAATATAAAAACTTATGCTAGAACACCTAATTACCACATATGTATTTAACATTGTAAATATGATAATTAAAGTAGTAGCAATAAGCACGAGGTTATGGATTTCAACTAAATTCACAAGTCCTTTAAATATGGAAAATTTAATACTTGTGAACTCATTTAAGAATTCCTTACAGATGGGATTTCCAACAAATATGCATATAAATAATATCCCAACTTCACTAACCAACTTAGACAAAATGAATTTATCAAGCTGTTTAGCAAATATCTGCAAGTTATTCTACTAAGGACTACTCTCGATATAAATGATACCTGGTGTCCATGCGCTTGTTCCGTGAGTGGTGAAGAGATTATCAACCATGTTTGATGGAGTTTGACAGCTTCTAGTAATTACTTCCCTGTCTTTCTTTCAACCTGCATTATCTATATCTATATAGTCAATTAGGTTAAACCTAGTCTCTTTAGGGTACCTTATTTTAAGAGTTGGTAATCCCTTAAGATATCTAACAATTCATATCTTAGCTATAAGATAAGATTCTCTAGTATCCACTTGGAAACTTGCACATAGGCATATTGAGAATAAAATATATGGTCTTTATGCACAGTAGACCCATATATAATATAATCATGGTATACTTGCACTAATATTACATTATGTGTGTGTGTCTTGTATTCTAGAGAGATATGTGTATAAAGACTCTAATATAAAATCATTTTCAAGTAATTAGCAGTTAGAGTGTCATACTATGTCCTTGACGATTGCTTGATCTCTTACCTCCGTCATAGAGAGCTTTGTGAAAAGAATGATATACAAATTCCAGTGGATATGAAACTTCAAAGTCCAGGAGTTGTTGTACATCAACTTGTCCAGCCCTAATAGTATCAAGTCTCGTCTCTGGTGCTTTAGTTAGATCTTGAAAGTCCCGAAAATTCTGTTTCCATCATCGTCGATACCTTCTGTAGCAACCAGTTTGGCTTTGTCCCTCATAACAATGCCAAATTTCATCCAGTCTCTGAAAACCCTTACAGTACCAATTACAACTTTGTCTTGTGGCCTGGGTTCCAGATTCAGTAGATTCTGCCTTTGAACTGATTGAGATCATCTTGCATTGCAATCACCCAATCTGGATCAATCAGTGCTTCTTCAATCTTCTTTAGGATTCCAACTGTTTAACAATTGTTCTTTCCCGGAGAATAACCATTTACTTTGCATAACACTTCTAGTCTTTACTCTAGTATCCGGATCACTAAGAACTAGACTCCAGGAATGACTTTGACTCTAAACCCTTTGTCTCGGCAGATATGTTCTTAATGTATTCCTTTGATCTTCATTGTGTTGAGTATGACTAGTAGATCCTTCTTTTATTTGCTCCCCCTGAGTTGCTGCTAGGATGTGTTGAAGATCCTTCACCTTGTTGAGTGGATTCTGTTAAAGTCCATGAGTTGTGTAGATTCACTACCATTTCCACTACTAGGATCTGAATCATCATCATTAACATTGATTCCTTCTGCAACCTCAGTTTCATCATCAATATCTGAATATGACTCTGACAAGATGTCAAGCTTCACAGATTCAGAATAGACTTTTATTTTAATGCTCGGGAGCTTGGTGTAATAGGACGACACATTCAGACTTTCAATCACCTTCTGATTTTACATCACATCTTACTTTGAAAGCTTTTGACTTCAATGAGTAGCCGAGGAAAATTGCTCCATGAGCCTTAATTTCAAATTTGCCAAGATACTCATATAAATCTTCAATAAATATCAATTTCCTCCAAACACACGAATGAGCTTCAATGTTTGCTTCTTGTTGCCCATTAACTCATATGATATCTTTTCACGATTTTTGTTGAATAAAGAAGCATGCTATGTTAATTGCTTCAACTTCAAAGAACTTTACTTCCAACTTGATCTGCCTGAAGTGATCAATCACCATATGTGATATATTATCTGTTGAATGCACGAACATCACCAATTCACTCTCAGTTGAGTGATCTTCCATCTTTCTTGCTTGAAATCAAACACTTTTCTATTTCAATGCTTTTCCAGAAAACCTTTGACAAAGAATTCCCTACTGCACTGTAGATAGTGCTTAAGTCCGTTGACAAGAAAGATATTTCCAGTGATGACAATTCCAAACTCATGATAACCAAGTCCCTTGTATATCCTTTGCTGTCATCTCCAAAGGTTACCGTTGGGTAGGCTTTCTCAATCAACTGTGATAGTAGAGCTTCAATGCTTGAAATATGCCTCGAACAATAAATGTCACGAAATCACATAACTTTTGACTTTTGTTTCATACTCTACAATCACAAATGATTAAGTTTCTTGGTACTCAACTTCAATTGAGTCCAAATGGGTTAGAGTTATTACTTTCAACAATTGTAACAACAGTTTCAACCTTAACATGCACAAACTTATCTTTGACTGATCACTTATCATTCACAACAGTCTTGACAAGGTAGTCTTAAGGCTATGAGATTAGTGATTCCAACCTATCTTAAGGTGGACTAGAAGTCTTTACCCTTTTGTGATTCTAATTGATGTTTTGCCTAAGATTATGCAAGTCCTAAGATATGCATTTTCAAATTTAAATAAATAAGCATGAAAATAAGAACACATGGTAAACATTCAGCTTCAATGCATTTTAGATAAGAATTAAGCAATTCAGGCATGTTATGCATATTAAAAAATTCAGTACTATCTACTTTAACCATTCTACACAAGTGTAACAGGTGTTCAACAGATTTATAGATATTCAATAATTTTCTAAAAGCACATGGAATAAAAGAACTAACAATTTAATTACTAATTCTGTCTAATCCATTTCTGTTGTTGTCTAACATTTTAATTATCTCTAATTACCTAAGTCAGTTTTAGATTAAGCCTCGAATCTATAAATTTTACTGATTACTTAGATAATTCTACCATCTTTTAATCTTTTATACCATAACAAACAATACTTGAAGTGATTTGACATTTAAGTACAACTATGTGAGTGTGAGCAATTCATATGAAAATACGCACCTGCTTTTAACTCAGCACAGTCTCTGTCATCATTTGCTTGTTCAGGCTTCTTAAATATTTTAGCACAACCCTGATCTTGCCTTACTACTTTTAGCCTCATATGTTTCTTCAGTTGTGACCTCTAACGATTTTTAAATCCGTTTTGTATAAGTACAAAAACTAGAATGATCATTAGAGTCAGAAAAAAAATCTTCAGAGTTCCCCACTAATAAATCTATCCTTTCTTTACATTTGAGCAGTTTGTGGAACTGTAACATGAACAGTCGTATCATCCACAATAAAATCCAAACGCTCCAGAATAAATCTACTAATACGAAATGACCACTTTCTTTGAAACCGGGTCATATGCTCTGCGAATTAATTCTGAACCCAAACGAAGAATTTTTCAACTACAAGCCCTTTTTGAAAAATGGACCAAGCTTTAATATTTTTAGTTATAAATTAAATCTATATAAATTTAACTAATAAATTTACTTAAATTAAATTTATAAAATAAATTTATTTAAATTAAGTTTATAAAATAAACCTTTTCAAGTTTAAATAATAAACTCATTTAAATTAAGTTCATAAAATAAATTTATTTTAAATAACATTTATAAAATAAATTTATCTAAATTTGAACTTATAAAATCAAATTATCTAAACAAATTTAAATTATAAAAGAAAATCTATTTAAATTTAAAGAATAAATTTATTTAATTTAAAATTTATAAACTAAACTTATTTAAATTAAGTTTATGAAACAAACTTTTTCAAGTTTAAATGATAAACTCATTTAAATTAAATTCACAAAATAAATTTATTTTAAATAAAATTTATAAAAAAAATTTATCTAAATTTAAATTATAAAATAAAATTATCTAAACAAATTTAAATTATAAAAGTAAATCTATTTAAATTTAAAGAATAAATTTATTTAATTTAAAATTTATAAAGTAAACTTATTTAAATTAAGTTTATAAAACAAACTTTTTCAAGTTTAAATAATAAACTCATTTAAATTAAATTCACAAAATAAATTTATTTTAAGTAAAATTTATAAAATAAATTTATCTAAATTTAAACTTATAAAATCAAATTATCTAAACAAATTTAAATTATAAAAGTAAATCTATTTAAATTTAAAGAATAAATTTATTTAATTTAAAATTTATAAAGTAAACTTATTTAAATTAAGTTTATGAAACAAACTTTTTCAAGTTTAAATAATAAACTCATTTAAATTAAATTCACAAAATAAATTTATTTTAAATAAAATTTATAAAATAAATTTATCTAAATTTAAATTTGTAAACTAAATTTATTTAACAAGGCCCCTAGACATTCAGAGTTAAAACAGTTTCGGTACCCTGAGTTTCACTGAACTGCGGATCTTGATTTGTATATCAATCAGCTTGCTCTGATGCCAATTGTTGGGTCCCGGAAGTATCGTAGAAGGGGGTTGGATGCGATACTGACAACAATTTAAAATTATTTTCAGGATTTGCGGAATTAAATTATTGCTTTAGCTGAGGGTTCGGGTCCTTGTAGTGTTTGGGAGGCTGACTTACTAGCTTTCTATTTTCATGATTAAACATTTAAGATATAGAAAATTAGCAGTAAGTAAACAAGATTCAAGTTAAATATGTATATTAAACTTGAATGGGTGTTAGAATATTCGGTAGAATAAACATTTAATTCCTAGAACAAATTTGACATGAATTGTTCTACTTAAGGAATTAAACTCAAACCAGCACAGAAAGTCTGTGAATATAACTTTGCAGACAAATTACTGAATTTGAAAGTTTTTCTACTTCTGAAAAATGAAGCAAAGGCCTCATATTTATAGAGGTGGAAAACCAACATGACTTATCCCAATATGACATTTTTCACCTAAAATTAACACTTGTATGACTCATAAAAAGGCTGGGCATGACTTATAATGGTCGGTATGACTCATTAAAATTCGGTATGACTTATTTTATTAAATAAAAAATCGGTATGAATTTTTAATTAAATAAAAAATTAATTCAGCATGACCTTTAGAAGCGTTGCTCGGTATGACTTTTAATTTCCTCTCGGTATAACTCTTTAATTCCTTCTCGGTATGACTCTTCTTAAACACTCGGTATGACACTTGAATTTTCTTCGGTATGACTCTTGATCAACAGCCTTGTTCATTTATTTTCTTCTTGATTGGACAAGTGTCAGCATGTGATTGGTTGAAAAAATCTCCTGCCAAATTCAAATTGAAAAGGGGCTTATTTCGTCTTATTATAGACAGGCTCCGTAGAAATGTTTTTCGACTAGCACAACTTATAATCTTTGATTAATAAATAATAAATTAAATTCAGAAATTATAAAAATAAATATCTAATATTATTTAGATATTTATAAATATAATTTACTAAATAAATAAAATATTTATTAATTAAATAAATCTTTACGCTCTAAGCTGCGGTCTTCTGAACGTCCGGAACCGAACTCCTTTTGACTTGAAAATGATAAATCAATTCCAATCAGGGTTCCACTTTTACGAATATATTACTCTGCATTTCTTCCGTGTCAATACTTTTTTCGTCTTGTCTTAAAGTCAGTACTGTCAGACATGTTTGGCTGTTTCTACAGTTGCAGTTAGAAGTATATTATGATACAACAACTGATTTGTTTTCCACATTAATCATTTCCCCCATTTCCCATGGGGTTGGCGTTAGACTGCACTTTTACATCCTAAAACGATTAAACATTTTTATTCAAATACTTTTTCTGGTTCATACTCAATATTCAAATTATTTCCATTTAATCTGAATTACCTAAATTTATCAAATTACACCCATATTTGCAATCTCCACTTTCCTCCTAAGTTTCAACTTAGTTTTATTGAGGATATCTTTATTATTTCTGTAAGCAATATACCATCAAAATATATACCGATAATATTAATATCAAGCTCCCATTTTTCAAAATACAGACACGGTTGTCTAATTTCATTCTCAATTTTTTCAAAAAAATTGTAGCTAGGCAAACCTCAAATTTTCTAAACATACCAACAACCTTATTTTCTATTTTTTAAAATTCATTTGCAACCAATGAATTTTCTATCTTCGCTAGATCACACAACTCAAATATTTATTTATATTCTATAGAATCAATTTCTCAATCATGACTTTCATAATCTCATCAATTCTTGATAAGTAATGAAATTAATAAGATTCCTTACATTCATATCTACTGAAAAACATGTTATTCTACTATCATATACATAATATTCATTCATCCACTCACATGGAGTTATCTATCTCTTATTCCAACAATATTCAATTATTTATTCCCGACATTTTAATCCAATTCATTATTTTAAGTTAGATCTTGTTCAACACATGTACCATTTTTTTAGTCATCTTTGATGTATTGTACTTGTGCAAAACCACACTACTAGAAATGACATCATACTGCTATTTGAGCATATTTTAATTTTCTTGACATTTCTCATACTCCTTATTCTGGGTATCACTATAAATTTCCTTTACAGTAAAGCCGTCTTTTTCAATGTCAAAATCAAAACAATTTCAAGTATAAAAAATATTATAGTTCATCGTCATCCATTTTAATGACAATTTCTACGTCATCTTAAAATAATCAATATCTTAATGTGCAATAAATCCTTTCATTTTTATCAATCCCAACACAATCCATTGATCCACCATTTTTAAACTATTATTTATATTTTTATGCTCTCTTTTCTAAGACTCACTAGAAATTCTTTTAGTACTATACCATCTATTTCAACAATAATTTTCAAATTATAACAAGATCATAATTTATTTCTAATTTTTAAGTTTCACATATAATAATATGGGTCAACCAATTTTCACGTAATTAATATTCTTGTCACAATCAATTTAACCAAAATAATAATTTATAACAAGCTGATCAATTCAGCCAAACAAAATTTTATATAAATTTTTATACTCTTCTTTTAGAGTATCACTATGAACTTCTCCACATATATTGTCATTCTTCCCAATAACAATTCTCACACATTCTTGAAATAATTTCTTTTTTGGCTCCATTTATCATAATGGATGCAAACAAATTTCTCAAAAACAACATATATCTTGATTATCGGCTCCACGCATTTCCACTAATACCAATTAATATTTATAAAAAATTAAACAATTGACAAACATATGCCCACAGCACGTATGAGTAACAAATATAACTAATGAAATGTGAAGACATAATAAATAAATCAATCAATACATGTTACAGACAACAAAGACAATAACAAATATACTAAAAATATTAAAGAACAATTTAAAATAAATTATGAACCCTTAATATACATAATAATCATAAATTATTAAAAAAATGCAGAAAAGGTATCATGATCTTAACATGCAAAAATGACAATATAGAACTAAAACATATTAATTATATGCAAAGATCTATCGGAAAAATAAATTAATTAAATCGAAGAAAACAAGTAACAAGTATCATTTAAAACATTACACTATGAAATGAGGCACTAGGTTCATGAGAAACCAGGACTAAATGACTAGCATGCACCTTGTCAAACAAAAAATATACCATATAAAAAAAACAAAAAAAACTAACACATATATAACTGTAGGTATTTAAAAAGAAAACTCAGTGGATAAAAATTCCAAAGAAGCTAGAGTGACGTCGAGGTGGTAAGCCATCACACAAAGTAGTAGAAAAATTTGCTAGAAAATAGGATATACACAGGGCTTATATAATAAAATATGGTTAAAAAAACCCAATTGAAAAATGCAGCAGCAATAGAAAGTCAGAATGATAAGAAAATAATCTAGCTCGGATACCAATGTTGTATTACACCTGCAATAATACATATAATAAGCACTATTACATATTATAATCAATGGATGAAAAATATATAAGTGAGTGAAGGGTTCCGGATTGTGCCAAGAGCAAGCCTCTTTTTGTGTGCTTTTTCTTATGGTTTCAACCACTATGCATACAAGCATATCCTCCACCTCTTCACAATGTAACTGCCCCATTAATGCATAATCAATATATATTTATTACATTGATATGTAACTCATATAATAAATACATATTTGTAACTCTTGTATATTTATTTAAACATATTTTATTTTACAAACTATTTGACATAAAGCCAAAAAGTCCAACAATTTTGATGTCAGAATATTTTGTATTTTTTAATTCATTACCATATCGTAATTAAAAAGGTATCGACTTTGATGCTAGTGGTTGGAGGACATAGTCAAAAGAAAGGTATCGACTTTTTCAATACGTACTCCCCTGTGACTTAAATTGCTACCATTAGAGCCTTGATAGCACTTGTATCCATTCATAATTTTGTTGTGCATCAAATGGATGTGAAGACTGCCTTTTTGAATGACAATTTGGACGAGGTTTTATATATATATATATATATATATATATATATAGAAGCAGCCAAAGGGATGTGTTTTCCTTGGACAGGAAGAAAAGGTTTGCAAACTTATAAGATCAATATATGATATTAGGTAAGCACCCCAAGACTGGTATGTAAAATTTAATGAAACCATCACCTCTAATGGCTTTCAGGTAAATGATTCTGATGCTTGTGTATATTCTAAATCTGATCAATCTGGTTGTGTGATTATATGTCTATATGTGGATGACATGTTAATATTTGGTACTAATATAGATGTTGTTAACACAAGAAAGACATTCCTAAGTTCCTGTTTTGATATGAAGGATTTATGAGAGGCAAATGTGATTCTTGGCATAAAAATTACTAGGAGTTCACATAGGTTGTGTTTAAATCAGTCTCATTATGTTGAGAAAATTTTGAAGAAATTTAATCAATTTGAATTTACTCTTGTGAAAACTCCATATGATCCTAGTATTCACTTGAAAAAGAATAAAGATGTTAGCGTTTCCCAAGAAGAATATGCCAAAATAGTTGGAAGTGTGATGTTCTTGATGAATCATATTAGACTTGATATAGTATATGTTGTTAGTAGATTGAGTAGATACACTCACAATCCTAATCGTGATCATTGGGGGTGTTTTGACTAAAGTGTTGAAATATTTACAAGGCACAATCAATTGGAAAGAACTCCATGTTTTTTAGAGGGATATTGTGATGCAAATTGGGTGTCGGACAATGATGAGATTCAATCTATAGTGGTTATGTTTTTACACTTGATGGAGCTACTATATCTTGGAAATCCTAAAAAAAACTTGTAATGCTAAATCTACACAAGAATTAGAGTTTATTACATTAGAGTTAGTAGGACAAGAAGCCGAATGGCTAAGGTGTTTACTTGCTGATATTCCTTTATGGGGGAAGCCAACTCCATCAATTTCAATGCAATGTGACTCACAAGCTGCAATGGGACTAGTGAATAATCAAGTTACAATTGGAAGAAGAGACATATTTGCTTGAGGCATGCTATCATTAGAAGTCTTATCAGAAATAACGTGATATCACTCGAGTGTGTAAAATCAGAGAGGAATATTGCAGATCCTCTCACCAAAGGCCTTTGTAGAAAATTAGTGTTGGAGTCAGCACTAGGAATGAGTTTAAAACCTATTGTGGAGAGAATTGTGATGTATACCATCTTAGGAGTTTTCTAAGATCAATGGGTCAAACGAAATCACAAAAGAACTTATTTTATATATATTACTACCATTCCTATTAATAAAGTGATGTAATATTCTTGTTATTGTCATATGTGTTAGGCTGAGCTAATGTTCTTAATAAGTTCATAGCCTTGTAAAGGTGGTTTACGACAATACAAACTTAATGAACTTACCTATGTGAATGTGGGGGCTACGCCCAACCCCCTGTGAGAGTTCTTTAGGCTTGGGACCTCTAGAGCGTTCATAAAATCCAGGTATAATATGGGGCTTTTCTATATATAAATTACAAAATTACACATTGATTTTAGAAAGGTTTGTGTATACAAATATGTTCTCACTAAATACTATGAGAGGTTCAAGAATTGTTTTCACCTAACATTGTTGTGAGGCATATTTGTATGCACTGATATCAATTCAAGTCCACAATACATTGATACTTAAAAAAACCTGATCATCCATTGCCTATAAAATTCATCAAACTATTTTTTCCTTTGAATCATGTAGGGGAATGTTGGAATTTGTATATTTTATTATTATAAATTTTAGTTTGCTTCAAAAGAAAAATAAATTATTATTTGAGACCTTTTATTTGTTCCACTTGATTATTTAAACTAGTGACATTTGACTTTTTATTTTCTTGGAGTTATAAGTGTCTACCAATACAAAAAGAAACCTACATCATGGTATTGAGATAGAAAACTCAAAAATTACTTTCTCACTCATATAAACAATTTATGGACAATGATCAAGGGTGATTCCAATCTATTTCTTTATACGTCATCAAAGAAATAAAAGTCGTGTATCACTGGAGGTTGAGTGCTAAGAGGTCGTGTGTACATAATGGAGCAAATTCAACTTTTCATTCAAGCCACGACTATTTCATTTTTCGGTCTACTTCTCATCCTCTCTTACAATAAAGAGATAGAAGAGCATTGTACATAATCAAATCAAAAATTTATCACAAGTTTGAACGGTGCCAAAATATACATCACTGCATAGGCATAAAACACGAAAATCTAAAATGCATATAAACCACAAATTCAGAAAAATTAACTAGAACTATTAACTAGTACCTAACTACCACAAATAGTCTTCAACAGACATATGCACGGAGCACAGAAAACCAAACACATATAATACTAAACACATGTACAAACAAATAAAGAGGCAAATGAATATGATACTTCATAAAAAATACAAACACACACACACACACACAAGTTAGTTAGTTTAGCCTATAAACAAATCAAATCATAAAAAAATGAATTGAAAAGTACTAATAAAGTAATTATACCCCACAAGTGCTTCATTAAAGTTTGTGACCGGAATGAGAGAGGTCTAAAGAGAGAAGATCTAGCATGTACAGTTGAAAACAGAGAAGGACATGTGTTAAAAATACAAAAAATAATCAACAATTAGGCTAGTTAGGCTAGCGGAGAGAGAGATAGAAGAGCATTGTACATAATCAAATCAACAAATTATCACAAGTTTGAATGGTAATTACGTGCCAAAAAAATACATCAATGTATAGGCATAAAACACGAGAATCTAAAATGCATATAAACCACAAATTTAGAAAAAATCAGTAGGACTATTAACTAGTACATAGCTACTACGAGTAGTCTTTAACTAGCATATGCACGGAAAAACAAACACATATAATACTAAACTCATGTACAAACACATAAACAGACAAATGAATATGATACTGCATAAAAAATACAAACACACACATAAGTTAGCTATTTTAGCCTATAAACAAATCAAATCATAAAAAATTGAATTGTTTTCCCAGTTACACAAGTAGAAGGGGGGTTGAATACTTGTGTGATCTTTTCGCCTTAGTTTCAATCAATTACAGAAGAATCAAACTTGAACTATTTTAACAAAGATCAAAACTCAGATAATAAAAATAACAGTGTTTGTATTAAAGAATATTGAACACAAACTCTCCTAGGGTGTACACAAACCCTAGCAGCTTCTCTGTATTTTCATAGCAACTCTCTTCATCTCTATGCTCTCACAAAATTTGACAATATTATTAGGTTACATAGAATATTTATATAGAGAGTTGCCTATCAACTAATAACATAAAATCAAATTACAATAGGAATAAAATTCCTAATTATTAGTTGACAGTTTCCTTCTGAAATTCTCTTTCCTTCCCATAGCATATCTGCAATATAATTGTCTTTATCTTTGAACCTTCCCTTTCTGTTGATCACCTTCTAAATATAGTTTCAGCTTTATAGACTCTGAAAGACTTCAGACTCTGATGATCTTCAGTCTCTGACAGACTTTAGACTCTGGTAGTCTATAGACTTCGATCAACTCCCAGACTCTGATTTACATCCAGACTCTGGTTTCAATTCTCTTGAAAATCTTCTAAGTATAAATGACATCTAAACATGAACGTTGACTATCTAGACTCTGATTATAGAAAAAGTTCAGAGACTAAAAAGACTTGTTACAGATAAACTATGCTAGACTCTATTCTAGTATTTTGTACATCATCAAATGAATATATTCCTAAAATCTCCCCCTATTTATGCTTTATAAAATATAATCATAAATCAAGGTTTGATGATGTCAAAACTAAAGAATGAAACAATTAATCTAGAATAGTATAAAAATTTATAAGGAACAAAGAATTACTTGTCAATTTATCTTCTCAGAAGCTGTGTTGTTTCTTAGAAATGACTTCAACATATTATCCTTCACAATAGCTAGAGATTCACCAACAAACTTCTTCAATTTGATCATCTCTTCATTTTCACATTTGATTTGACAGTAAGCTGCTCTTAGATCATTTGCACTGCATTCTTGTTCTTTTAAGTCTTTAAGCATCAAAACATTAATCGTCCATTCCATAGGTTGAAACCCAAAGTAGTGACCCACACCTTCTTAAAATTTAATCTCTTTTACTTCCAGAGGCATTTCTTGATCCTTCCCTTCAGTATCCACATATTTCAGAAAAAATTTTCCCATCTGCTTATTTGCATGTCTGTGCAGAGTCAGCTTCCTATCAATCTCTATGAACCATTTATTGGTCACTTCTCTCCTCCTCTTATTCACCTCAGCTGCTATTGACAGAAGAAATCTGATATACTGCAACTCCTCAGCCTTCTTGAAGAATATGAAATTTTGTTGACTTATCCACCTTACAGTTCCTCCATTCAGAAAATATATCAGCATCTCATATTTCACCTTTTCAGTTCCACCCTGTCCTCCTGGTAACTTTTTTTCAACAACATTGTAGACAATTTGAGCGGACACCACTTTGTTAAAGTGTTTTTGAGTGAGCTTTTCAAATTGACTATCTGTAAGAGATTGTGGATCAGCTACTAGAGTAGTAGTCTTGTCAATGTCAGATGCTGAAATACCTCCAAGCCCTTTTGTTCTTCTAGCTCTCAATTGTGTATTGGTTTGACTGCATTTCCAATAGCTTCCAATTTTCCATTTAAGAAGGCACTTTTTACATCCATATGATAAACTTTGAATTTTGAATGGGCTGCAAATGCAAGAAACATTCTGATAGCTTCCAATCTTGCTATTGGTGTAAAGGTTTCATCATAGTCAATTCCTTCTTCCCGAGAGTATCCTTTTGCAACTAGCCTTTCTTTGTTTCTAATCACAGTTTCATTCTCATCAAGTTTGTTTCTGAACACCCACTTTGCACTAACAATTAATCTATCTCTAGGTCTTGGTACAAGTTTCTATACTTTATTTCTCTCAAATTCATTCAATTCCTCTTGCATTGCAATAATCCATTCAGGATCTTGTAAAGTTTCCTCAATTTTCTTGGTTTCATTCTCTGAGAGAAAACAACTATAAAGACATTCATTTTGAGTGGTTGTTCTAGTTTATACCCCACTCTCAGGATCACCAATTATTAAATCAGGAGTGTGATCCCTTGCCCATTTTCTAGCTGGTGGAAGACTGGTTCTTGAACTTGAAGTTCCCCCTAAATCATTGGCATTTCCTGTATTTGAGTGAAATTCAAATGAAAAGGCTCCCCCTGAATTGCTTGACTCTGAAAAGGATTCAGAGTCGCTTGATCCAGAACCTGATGAGTTAGACTCTGAAGAACTTGATTCTGTCTGTCTAGACTCTATAAGGATAGACCTTGAACTGTCAGACTCTGAGTTGATTGGAGTTGACTCTGAGTGTGCAGGTTCCTGTGTTATTTCAGGAGTGATTTGAGACTTTTCATCATCATCATCTTCATCTATCTCAGAACTTTTAAGATTTTCAAATTCCAGTGTTCTAGACTCTGACTCATCCTACAATCCTGTAATATTTTTGTCATCAAATGCAACATGAATAGATTCCATAACAATTCTGGTTCTGAGATTAAAGACTTTGAATGCCTTTGTATTTGGTGCATATCCAAGGAAGATTACTTCATCAACCTTGGTTTCAAATTTGCTTAGATTTTCAGGATGTACTTTTAGTACAAAGCACTTGCATCCAAATATGTGAAAGTATTTCACACTTGGCTTCTTGTTCTTCACCATTTCATAGGGAGTCTTTCCATGCATATTAATTAATATAGAGTTTTGAGTGAAACATGTTGTACTGACTGCCTCAGCCCAGAAATATACTAGCAGTTTAGACTCTGCCAACATTGTCCTGGCAGCTTCTAAGAGTGTTCTATTCTTTCTCTCAACAACTCCATTTTGTTGAGGTGTTCCTGGTGCAGAAAATTGTTGAGTAATTCCCTTTGATGCACAGTATTCGTCCATGATTGAATTCTTGAATTCAGTACCATTGTCACTCCTTAGAACTCTTACTATCTTCTTTGATTTTGTTTCCAAAAAAGTGATATGGTCTATTATATGTTGTGAAGCTTCATTCTTTGAGTGCAAAAAGAAAACCCATGTGTATCTTGTATAATCATCTACAATTACAAGAGCATATTTCTTTTTATTAATTGACATCACATTTACTGGACCAAATAAATCAAAATGTAATAGATAAAAGGGTTCAGAAATTGTGTTTATTGTCTTGCTCTTGAAGGATGTTTTCCTTTGCTTTCCAAGTTGACATGCTTCACAAAGTCCATCTTGCACAAAGTCAACCTGTGATAGTCCTCTTACAAGACTCTATTTCATTTGAAGTTGATGTGCGACAGTTTCTTGTGCCATTTCCAGCTTTCTTCAGTTAAGGCCTTGCTATATAAATATATGAATTCCTTGTGATTGCAATCCTCCAAGCTGGCTTCATATATGTTACCATGTCTGTGCCCTTTGAAAACCAGAATGCATGTTTCTTTGTGAATAATAAGACACTCTTTTTTGTCAAAACCAGTATGATAACCTTTATCTCCAAGTAAACTTATGTTAGTTAAGTTGTGTTTCAAGCCATCAACTAAAGCTACTTCATCAATGATGACATTCCTAAGTACAATCTTACCATATCCTAGTATTTGTCCTTTGTTGCCATCTCTAAAGGATACTTCTAGGCCAACCATCTCCACAAAGTCTGTAAGTAGGGATTTCTTTCCTGTCATATGTCCTGTACATCCACTGTCCAGAACTAGGGATACTTTTTTTACACTGATTCCCTGAGTTTTAGGAGATGACGGTTCTTTGGGAGATTCTGATTTTTCTGAGGAGACAACCATCAATGCTAGATTTTCATAATCAATTTCATCATCTTAGCTTGAATCTGCCCAGTGTTTTCCTGTTGAGAAGAGTGTCTTGCCCTTGCCTTGATTTTTAGCCTTTCTACACTCTCTAACAAAATGCTCCAATATTCCACAGTTGAAACCTTGACTTTTACCTTGTCAAGCTTGATTATGGTGCTCTTGATCTTCTCATCTTTTTCATCCTCCTTTTTGAATGTTGGCCTCTTCCTAAATTTTCCAGTTCTTTTGTTGAATTTCATTATTTTGAAATTCTTAGCAAACATAGCCATCATTTGACTCAAATCAATCTCATCATCAGAGTCTGTGTCAGTAGACTCTGATTCAACAACAGTCCTTCCCTTCTTCCTTGAATCCATGATTCTTGCTTTTGTGGATTCTTCCTGTTGTTCTTTCTCAGACTCTATTAAGAGTGCCACATATTTTGCCTTCATAGACTTCTTGTTCTTTCTCTGTTGCATCTCTAGATCATATGTTTTGAGTCTGCCATACAATTCTTCCAGAGAGATTTCATCCAAATCCCTTGCTTCTCTTATGGCTGTTGTTTTATTGTCCCACTCTTCAGGAAGGGCTTTCAGAAACTTGGCGTTTGTATTTTCAGAATCATAAACCTTACCAAGTATAACCATCTCATTCAGAAGTTTTGTGAACCTATCATACATCTCAGTAATAGATTCCCCAAATTTTGCCTCAAAATACTCATACTCTTGAATTAGTAGAGACCTTGCATTCTTATTGACATCTTTAGTTCCTTCACAGTGCACTTCAAGTTTTGTCCACATCTCCTTAGCAGTTTTGCATGATATGACACAGTTTGTAAGAATAGAGTCCAAACTGTTAAAGAGTATGTTTTTGACTTTTGCCTCCTTAAGGACATTCTCCTTGTCCTCCTTTGACCACTCAGCCTTTGGTTTGTTGACAAAGTGATCTTTAATTATTTTTCCTTCTTCAGTGGTTTGAGGAAAAAGTCTTGAAGGTACATAGGGTCCATCATGAATCCTGTCAAGCTAGTTAGGGTCTGTAGCTTTCAGATGGTGCAGCATCTTAACCTTCCAATGGGTGTATTCGTTTCTCTTAAGCATATGAATCTTAGAATTGCCATATTTGTTTCCAGACATCTTTGATCGATTCTAAAACGTAGGCTCTAATACCAATTTTTTCTCAGTTACACAAGTAGAAGGGGGGTTGAATACTTGTGTGATCTTTTCGCCTTAGTTTCAATCAATTACAGAAGAATCAAACTTGAACTATTTTAACAAAGATCAAAACTCAGAGAATAAAAATATCAGTGTTTGTATTAAACAATATTGAACACAAATTCTCCTAGGGTGTACACAAACTCTAGCAGTTTCTCTGTGTTTTCACAACAACTCTCTCTATCTCTATGCTCTCACAAAATTCGACAATATTATTAGGTTACATAGAATGTTTATATAGAGAGTTGTCTATCAACTAATAACAGAAAATCAAATTATAATAAGAATAAAATTCCTAATTATTAGTTGACAGTTTCCTTCTGAAATTCTCTGTCCTTCTCGTCGCATATCTGCTATATAATTGTCTTTATTTTCGAAGTTTTCCCTTTTTGTTGATCACCTTCCAAATATAATTTCATCTTTATAGACTCTGAAAGACTTCAGACTCTGATGATCTTCAGTCTCTGACAGACTATAGACTCTGGTAGTTTATAGACTCCGATCAACTTTCAGAATCTGATTTGCATACAAACTCTGGTTTCAATTCTCTTGAAAATCTTCCAAGTATAAATGACATTTAAACATGAATGTTGACTATCTAGACTCTCTGATTATAGAAAAAGTTCAGAGACTAGAAAGACTTGTTATAGATAAACTATGCTAGACTATGTTCTAGTATTATATATTCCTAACAAAACTACTAATAAAGTAATAATACCAGACAACTGTGACTTGAGTGAGAGATGTCTAGAGGGAGAAGAATTCATTACGCCATAGAGTGCCATTTTAATTTTAAATAGTGTAGAAAGTAAGTTTTTAGTTTTTTTTTTATCAATAGTTTGATTTCACAATTTGAAGCTACGCCCTGTTTACAGGACACTTTGAACAAGTTTATAGCGGATTGTTTATATTTTTTAAAAAAAAATTAGAAGCCCGCCCTCCCCTCTTTTTAACTTTTGGTTTTTTAGCCCTCATTTTTTTCTTTAATTATTTCCTTTTTGTATTTCAAAACTGCAACCAACAGAATAATATCTCTTTTTTTTTGTATCATATGTTCAAATTATTAAGTCACTCAATATATGACCTTTTTTATATCATTTTTATAATGTCCTATTAACGTATTGTGACACTTAAATATAAAAATTAAGACTAATATACTCTTAATTCACTTAACAACTAATAATTAATAAATTAATATATAATCATTTTATTTTTATTAAATCTTAATCTTATATTGATTCAAATTTTTCAAAAATTGGTGTTCAAATATATGTTTTTTATTACTCGCTATTTGAATAATAATATGACAAAATTTTTTATTCTTGTTATATGTATATAAAAAATGTGGGTTGATTGAATTTTAACATTATTATTTTTCATTTAAATTTATACTCCATAATTCTTATGAAGTTAAAGTTTCAAAACAAATTTTATTTTAAACTTTACATGTTTAATATATATTAAAATTATTCAATAATATAATTTGATTTCAAATTTAGATTTAGAGAATTGAATTTATAAATAATATATATATATATTGTAGTTATATTATAATTATATTATATTTATTTAATAATTTCAACTGATTTTAAGTTGAAAGGATAAAAATGACCTTCTAGAATGAAAATTAGATAAATTTAAATATACAATTAAAAATAAAATATATTTATAAATAATTTTAAATTTAAGACATATAAAAATATTTAAAAATTTTTGGATCGGATTTTATTTTTTAACTTTCAATATTTATGCCCTCATTTTATTGTGGTTCTCTTAATTATTTACCATCTCTGTAAACTGTTTAACAGGCCTGCAAATATATGAAAGCAGGAGAATAATAGTAATAATATAGTGCATGTTTGGCTACTGGGCTTATGGGTTTAATTGGACTTAAAGTCCAGTCCAACTTAAATGTAAGTGTTTGGATAAAATATGCAGGAGACTTATATTTGACTTATACGCTGTAATCTAGAAGCTGAGTAAACCTAACTTTCAGCTTATTTGTGTGTAACTTATCTCGTCGCTACGATACATCTGAGAAGAGAGAAGAAGCTAGGGTTCATCTATACACACAATTACGGTGTTCTCATCTATCCCCAGGTTTAGATCTCACTCCACAGCTCACATCTCACTCTTCTACTCCATCTCACTCTTCTGCTCTCTGTCGATTTGGGGTTAGGGTTCCAAACTCCCATTCGGTGAAAACAGCTAAAAGACTTTCAAGAGCACAACCATCCCAGAACCTAGCAGGAATGGTTCTTGTTGACAGACCGGCTGTAGGATCTCAAGCTTCAGCTTACTGTTCTTAGGTATCACATTTTATCCTTTTACTTTTCGTATTGAGGCCGCCAAAACAACTTTACAAAACTACTATACCACCTTTTACTACCCTAAAACTTTAATTATTTCTTAGTATTTTTTTGAAAATTGATGTGTTAGTCTGTGCTGTTTCATCAGATCTATCTGACCCAGGTATGAAAAGTAATTTGCATATGTTTGCTTCTTGTAATTTCCTTGGTATTTTATTGTGTGCAGTTGCTGTATTTTATGTATATATGCTTACAATTTTTGTCTTTATATTGAACTGAATGTTTGTGAAATTAGATCAGTATGAAGTTTAATGTTTTTGTTTTGATGATGGGAAGAAGGTACATTTGTGTGATGAATTGATGAGTGTGTTTGTTTTTGCATTTGTGTATGTGTTTGGTAGTTTTTAGTAATTTCTTTATTATAATGATTGATTGCGGATATTGCGTAATGCTTTATCTTTAAAAGTTTACATAGATATTACTAAAATTCAAACCGGTATAAGTCTGCATTCTTAAATTGGATATGAAACTGTCACTGCCATTGATAGAGTTATTTTAGAATATTTTTCTGATATTCAGTTATTTTAGATCGAGCATGAGATTTATTGAGTTTTTTGATATGTCCTCTTAATTTTCTTGTATATGCGTACCTTGTAACCTACAGGGGATTTCATAAACAAATATGGAGGATCCGGGGAGTGTTTGACAATCACGTGTAGCTTAGACAGCCTGTGTTTGTGTTGATCGGCCAACACACCTGAGAGAGCAACTGATATTTTATATAATTATGTATATGATCCTCAAGACCCGTCGACTGACTGATCTTTATAAGAATTGCTACCAACCTTAACTATTGATGTATTTCAAAGATTAAATTTGTTTAGGGAGAGTGAAAAGAGAACCTGTGCTTGTAGTGTATATGGTGACCATGCTTGTAAGTGCAAGTAGAGGTGATTTTGTGAGTCAAAAGGTCCTCAAGTTGATCCTTGTTATCTTACATTCATTATTTGTTTTGCGTACTTACCAAGGCAAGTACATTTTGGCTAGAATGTGCAAAACTAGAGATTCTTCCATGTTTACCCTGTACACATGCTATCACCCCTCCTTAGATCTTCTCAGTTCATATCACCGAGCTTTAGCGCTCTCTTGAATAAAAAATAGTTAAGGTATAAGCTAAATCCATACATGCTATCAACCTTAACTGCGTGCTTTTATTTGATTAGATTATCAGGTCTTTTTTATGTACAAGTTAGTGTACATATAATTATACTACTTCTTAGTTGCTGATATAGTTATATTGTTTAATTTGGAAGGTAGGTTTGCAATTAATACATACAGGGCAAGTTTCAGTTAAGTCTTGTGCCCGGCAGACTGTAGAGCTTCCTCTGTCTCAAGCAAGAACTTCAGATGGCTTCATCTTCAACACCTTCTGCTAAGTGGACAGACGGCTTGCATAAACTTTTTGTAGAACTATGTGTTGTCGAAGTTATCAAGGGCAACAGGGTAGGGACATACTTGAATAAAGAAGGTTGGGGTGTGATTCACAAAGAGTTTATGAAGCAAAAGAAAGTGAATTTCTCAATTAAATAGTTTAAGAATCACTGGGAGTCGATGAAAGGTGATTACAAGATATTTTCACAACTGAAATTCGGGGAGAGTGGTTTAGGATGGAATGAGATAACGAAGAAAATCGACGCGCCTGATATGTGGTGGATACAAAAAACACATGTATGAATTCCAAAGCATGGCAGACTTGCCACTGTTGTCAATGTTTTGTTCTATTGTGTCCTGTTTACTGTTTTGAAAGAAATATATTTAAAACAGGATCACAATCTTGAACTTCAGCTATATATGAAATGATTCTCTGGAAACTAGTTAAGATGCTCCAATTGGCAGTTTTGCTGTGTCAACTTGGCTATTTCTAACAATAGATTCTGTACCTTCACAATATATTTCTTTTTTTTTCACTACTACCCATTTCATTTGTTTCATTGGAGTTACGCACACACGCTGCACCCTGCTTTCTGTTTTACTATTGCAATCAATACACGCGTGCACAGTTGTACTAGCTTGTAGATGGATTGTCATGCTAACACCACATCTCACAGGTTGCACCCTGCTTTCTGTCTCTGTTTGTTTTAGTTTTCCTGCACTGCACAGTAGCCACACAGCATAGCCTGTAGTTCATTTTTTTACTATATGCTTATCCTGTATCATCTGATCAAGAAGCAGTTTATTTTTTTTACCAGGCAAATCCAAAAATCAACAAGTTTCGGAACAAAGACCTATCTCTCTTCATGCAGTTTTATGAGACTTTGTTTGGAGACATTGTTGCAACCGGTGAAAGGGCTAAAGCGGCTGCAACCTATTCAGCGGTTGACTTGGAAGTGGGTGGAGAGTATACTGAGGCTGAGGAGGAGGATGGAAAAGAAGGGAGTGGTGATAGTGACGAGAATAACAGTGGAGGAGCAAAGGAATTGTTTCCACCGACTTCATTAAAATCAGGGAGAAGCAGTGGTACAAAAAGAAAGAAATCTGGGGCTGAGTGTTTGCGTGAAGGGCTTGATGGTCTTGTTGCTGCAATGTCCTGCAGGAGTACACAAACAACTGCAGCACAAGCTTCTGAAGATGCAAGTTTCAATGCTGCGGTTGATCTGCTTGATTCAATGGAACATTTGGTTCCCGCCGGTAGTGACTTGTACTACTTTGCTGGACAACATTTTCGTGACAAGGCAAACCGTACACTTTTCCTTAAGGCGCGTAACGACGACATCCGTTTTGGACAACTAGTGTACCATTAAAAGGCTGCAGGTAATCAATTCAGTGGCCATTAATTTGGCTAGTTGTGTGTATATGAGACTGTTGAGTGTATTGTTTGTATTGACACACTTGAGTTCATTGTTTAGTGCACTTAATGTTTAGTGTCATTTTAGGGCTGGAAGATAAGATTTTCGTATCTTCGATCCAGTCATGTAACTGTTGAGTTGTTGTCAGTGTATTTCAAAACTTTTGTTTATTTGTGAAACTGGAATTTTATTCACTGTTAAGCAGTCATGTTTACAGGAATGTTAAATTATTTGCTCCACTAGAATATTATTTGAAGTCACATGCACACAGGAATGTACACACTGAAGTTAAATTCAAAATCACATGCACACAGGAATCTGCTTTACAGGCTAGTTTATAAATCAACTTCACAGCAAAGTCACTTGTATCTATTTTAATATCAACACAATCTTCTTCAAAATTTTCTCTAATAATCCGATGGATCCATTCAATCCAAACAATTATTTTGGGCAATCTTCCAATGATCCTTTTGGGAATTCTTCTAATAATCCTTTTGAAAATTCTTCTAATATGTCCAATCCTTTCACTCAATCTTCTAATGATCCTTTTGAAAATTCTTATAACACAATCACTCCTTTTACTCAATCTTCTAATGATCCTTTTGAAAATTCTTATAACACAATCACTCATTTGACTCAATTTTCTAATCATCCTTTTGAAAATTCTTATAACACATTCAATGCTCAATCATCTAATGATCCTTTTGGTCAATCAAGTAACACAAATAATTCTCTTGGTGGTGATGACGAAGAAGGTGAAGAGAATTTACTTGAGTGGCAAGCTGTATGTACTGCTGTTGCATACACTTGTGCTTATTATTATGAAACATTTATACAGAAAGAGCCCTGTCATACTTCAATTCGCACATGAACAAGATTAATTACAGAAATACTAGAAGGAAATGAAACTCGGTGCTATCAAGATTTTCGTATGAATAAGGATGTATTTAAATCTTTATGTCGAATTTTAGTTGACCGATATGGATTGGTTCCCACTCGTAGAATGTCTGAATACGAGGAGGTGGGTATGTTCCTAATGACCGTTGCGCATGAAACAGGAAATCGTCTAATGCAAGAAATGTTTAATCACTCTGGGGAGACTATTAGTCGTCATTTTCATTCTGTTTTAGAAGCCGTATGCAGAATGACACGGGATATCATAACTCCAGATTCAAATTATAATAATGGAATCGGATACCATAGACCTTAACACCCTCGATATTATCCATATTTTAAAGTAAGTTTATACGTACATATCTAATTTTTTATGTAAATATTATTATTATAATTTACATAGTAATTGGATATATTAGTACATGTCTAACAATGATGTTTTTATGTTTATATTAATTGCAGAATGTTATTGGAGCTATTGATGGTACACATATTAAATGTCGAATACCTGAAACAGAACGTACGCCTTATTTTGGACGAAAAGGATATGCCACTCAAAATATCCTGGCAGTATGTGATTTTAACATGTGTTTTACTTTTGCTTGGGTGGGCTGGGAAGGCGGAGCACACGATAGTCTTATTTTATCTGAGACTAAGACTAGAAGTGAACTAAATTTTCCACATCCAACTGGAAATAAATTTTATCTTGTAGATGCAGGTTATCCGCACAAAAGAGGATATATGGCTCCATACAAAGGTGCAAGAATAAGATATCATATTCAAGATTTTCGTCGGGCTAATGGTACCGCACGTGCACCACGAAATGCAAAAGAAAAATTTAATCATCTACATTCTTCATGTAGAATGGTTATCGAACGAACATTTGGAGTGTGGAAAGCTAGATTTGCTATTTTAGCAAATATGCCAATGTATAAAATAGATACTCAAACAAATATCGTTTTGGCTACAATGGCGATACATAATTACATTAGAAAGTCGAATACCAGAGATAATGTGTTTGAAATGGCCGAAAGTGAAACTTACATTCCCGGGACTTCAACTTCGAGAACTAGTAACATGGATGAAGAGGCTGAAAGAGAGGATAATAGAGATGATGTGTGGATTGCAAAACGTGATACTATTGCTGCTCATATTACATAATTATTGTAATTTTTCCAATTCTTTATTTCTTTCTTTACTTCTAGTAACTTGTATTTCATTTTATGTGTTTTTAAAATAATTATTTTATAATAAAATTCATTTCTTAAAATTATTGTATTAAATAAGTATTTTTCAATTTTTTTTGACTTATAAGTTCATATTTTACCAAACACTTCACTGACTTATAAGTAAACTCATCCAAACACCTGCATAACTTATAAGTTCTGATTTACTTATAACTTATAATCCACTTATTGACTTAAAGTAATAAGTTACTTATTTTAAGTTACGCCAAACGGCCCCATACTGTATCTCTCTTACATTTAACTAGTCCACTAAGCCGCACTGCGGCTTGATAATATTTTACTAAATTTATTAAAAATTACATGTAATTCATTTTATAATTTAGGAATTTTTTTTTATCAAATACATAATTATAAACCGACTTTAAGAACATACAATTTACTCTTATAATAATATATAAATTATTCAAAATAATATTTTGTAAATTAATTATTAAATAAATAATTAATCATTTTTTATATATAAAAATGTGAAATATTTAAATATTATTGAACTAAAGTAGGCCGGAAATTAATATGTTTCTATCATTAATATGATAAAATAAATAATATCATTTAAACCTAACTTAAAAGTTTCTCACATATTCTTTATTTCATTTTTTATTTGATTGTTCACCCTAATAGAAAATAAGAATGAACTGAATTATTTTAAATTCTATTATATATATAATCATTGGTGATATACCTCACAATTCAAGTGATCTTACTCTTTAAAAATAATAATATCAATTATTAATTTTTAACATTTAACACATTTTTTCTAATTCAGTCGTTTTCTTTTTAAACATTTTTCGGCGAATGAGTTTTTTATCATTGTCTATTAAGATCTCATGTATATTCTACATCGACAACATACTATTTTTTTTATCATTTATAAATAAAAATCACAACATCATGAATACTAAATTCTAATAATTATCACGTTTTTACTTACTAAAGTCACTTTCTCGTCAAACACATTTTTCGCTAATAAATCGTTCTATCGTATTTCTTTATCTTTCATAAAATTATTTTTATTAGAGAATAAGTTAACTTATATTTAATAAATTTTATTTTTATTAAACATACAATTAGAATATCCTAATATTTAATAATTAGACTTCTAATTAGAAGATAAATAATAATTGAAATACTAATTAGGAGGTAAGTACTAATATATGAGTATTAAATTTTAACAATTATCACGGTCTTATTTATTGAATCGCTTTCTCGTTAAACACATTTTTCGCCAATGAACTGTTCTATCATTTTTTTTATTCTCTCATAAAATTATTTTTCTTAGAAAATAAATCAAGTTATATTTGGTAAATGATACTTTTTTTTTTGATAAATGGTAAATGATACTTTTATAACACTTGCAGGTAGTATATGTTAATATTAAATAATTACACTCATTTTTAAGTATAATCCCATCTCTCTGTCTCTCTCCGCACTTTCCCTTCCCTCGTCTCTCCCTCTCTCTCTAGAAATCAATCAATCCTAATTACTGTCCAACAATCTAATCTATACATACAAATATCTATACGTATACATGTATATATAGATCAGATTCATTATGGAGGATTTATTCCTGGATTTTGTCAAGAAGCCTGCGATTATCGAAACATTCGTCGACATTTTGTTATGTTCGGTGCCGATTTGGCTCGCCGTTGTCATTGGGCTTCTGATTGGTTGGTCTTGGCGCCCGAGATGGACTGGATTGGTGTTTTTGGGCCTCAGGCCCAAGCTTCGCTTCGTTTGGACCTTCCCGCCCGGGTTTGGAGCTCGCCGCCTCTGGCTCGCCTGTACGGCTTTGTCGGCTTTCTCGGTGGCGAGCCGGTTGTGGTCTAATTTCCGGTTGAGTAGGAGGAAGACCTCGCTTGATTGTGCCAGTAAAGTTGATGAATTATCGGAGTCTGGTGGTGGTGGTGAAATTAGGTGAGGTTTTTCGTGTTTTCGATGAATTTAATTTGTTTAGGATGATTATATATGTGTGTATGTTGTTTTTGCTGTGTATTGCATTTTGTTGTGTTTTTGATAATTTAGTTTTACAACTAGCTAGGGTTGATATGAAATTGAAATGTTAAGTTAGGATTGGCGGATGAGCTATTTGCCTTCGTGTTTTGACCGTTTGAGCTCTGTTTTACTGTTGAATTTAGGGTCTATTGACTTATTAGTGGGTAAAAGAAGATATGTTTGTTCGTTTGTGAGTGCTTTTCTGTGTGTGAGTTGAATGTTTAGGAGAGAGATTAATTTTTTGTTTTTTTTGCACAGTATGAATCACAATTGGTAAGTTTGGATCTGTGTGTCGTTTTTATTGGCTAATTGTTTTACGTTCTAAAGTATGTGATCCGGAATTAAGTTGAATTAGCTGTAATTTCTCTAGAAGTAATGTGATTTTACCTTGTTGCAACTATAGAATAATATTGCAACTATAGTTACATTGGAAACACCTAAAACTGTGATTTTTCTAAATTGGAGCTCATATTTAGATAACTGAAGTCCCACGTATTACCTTCGTCTTGTCAACGAATGGATACATTTGACAAAAGTTGCTGCAGAACATACATTTCCTAATTGTCATTTGACAGCACTATAAAATTGTCTGTTTTATCATTGTAGCTTACGGGAAATGATTTTTGAAGAGTGCAGTAACAAGATAGACACCTCTATATAGTAAATACTGCTGAAGGATTTCTTTTGTACGCCCGTTAGTTAATGAGATTTGTTTTGATTAATACTACTCCAATATGTGGGTGGAGGTGGTGGTTGAGTTTTATTGTTATAGTTTGATTTTATGTAGTTGGGAGGGTGTAACCTGTTGTAAGTTGGGGGAATAGGGAGATGATAGAGGCTGTTAAGTGCGGACTTTTTAATGTTCATTGTCTGCTTGTTCTGAATGAAACAAACAAGTTTTACCAAAGAATTTATGTCAGAGAGATGTAGATATCCTTTAAGTTATGTTTAACCTTAATGTGATTAAACTACAAAATACTGTCGAGGCATACCTATTTCCTTTTACGTCAAATGATTTTGTTACATAGGAAGTTGGAGTTTGTTTATATTTGAATCTTTACATATACCATATGATTATTTATTATGAGATAGCTGTGAGTGTTTAATTGTGATGATGTGGCTCGATCGATGCAAGTCTGTTAAGTGAAGTGAGATTAAATGCACAGAATAGTCAAAATGCCTTTTTCTTGGCATGCCATGACAACTATGAGTAGACTACTGAGGTTGTAGAAAAAGCATTGTGATACTAGATCAATGCAGGGTAATCGACTGGAATCTCTTGAGAATATTTTGTGAAGAACAATAAATGTATTCTCAAGGAAAGCTACTACCTCTTAATCTGAACCCAGCCGTGATGAAATGGAAGCATATTTTACTACATGACTTGGTGCTTCTTAGAGATATATTTTTTATTGTAGTAATAGAGGGCTAGAGGCCATACAGTTTTAGGCATTAATAAAACAAGTCATGTTTTCTTCCATCTCCGATTGCTATAAATGTTATTTTGACTTGCTTGGAGTTTTTTGTTAGACTAACATATTGGAATGGGTGAATTACTTAATGAAACTGCATTAATGGGAACAACTAGGAGTGAGAATATATTAAATAAGCGTACGGCTGCATCTATTATTGTGCTGCTATATGCTTCTATACTTCTTTTTTAGCATGCTCCATTTTTTCCTATCAATGTCTTTTGAATTGTGTATCCATTTCTCTATAGTAATAAGTATAATTTTTTGTGACTTTCATATAGCCTTTGTCCGCATATAGCCTTCGGCCCTTCGTCCACATATAGCCTTCGTTATACATACCAATAACTATGACTTCTGAGATTTTTCTAAATATCATATATGATAAAGATTAAGGTTTCTGTTACTACTGCTTTTGTATCTGTAGGCTGATCGCTGGAACCACGACTAAAGAACATGATCTTGTTACGAAGAATGATCTCGAACACCTGTTGCATCTTTTAGATGGAAAGGGATGGGATAGGCCTTGGCAATATCTCATGGATCGCTCTACCTCAAACATGGCATATCAAGCATGGCACCATGAGCCCGAGGTATCACTTGAACTTGACAGTTAGTTTCTTCTTTCATCTCCAAAATTTTCAAGGTTCTTGAATTCGGTTTTTAGGACTCCTGTGTCATAAGTAGGGGGTGCAGCCAACTATACTGTAGCGTATTTACGTGCTAATGTGCATAAATTTTGCTACACTATGATTTGATCTATGATTGCTTTTATCAGTTTGTTTTAGAGTTTCAAGTGCATTACAGATTTCCATTTTCCACTTTGTTGCTTGACATTTGTGAAAATTATTAGCTGATAATGCTTTATAACATGTCAGACTGGCGTAATATACAAAAGCAGAACTGTCTTTGAGGATGCAACTCCGGAGCTGGTTAGAGACTTTTTCTGGGATGACGAATTTCGTCCTAAATGGGATCCTATGTTAGTATATTTTAAGATGTTAGATGAATGCCCTCATACAGGGACATCAATCGTCCACTGGATTAAAAAGGTCCTTTCTAAGCTGTGTTTTGTACATCTTTGTTGTAGTATAGTGTCTTGATACCTGTTAGTTTTAACAGTGTGTAAATTGGTGCTTGCTCCATATGCAGTTTCCATTCTTTTGCAGTGATCGTGAATATATCATCGGTAGAAGAATATGGGAAGCTGGAAACACCTATTACTGCGTGACTAAGGTGCTCAACTCTCATTATTAAATTGCTCTATTGCATTGACCCCCGCTTCAGAATTTATGATCTGTTTCGGTGTTCATTCAAAGTTAAAAGTTGACGTGAAACCATTGGTAAAATTTTTAAGTTGCATATTTGTTGAATTGGATAATTAAAGTTTATTCTCGGAGTTAGGGCCAATGTTATTTGGGGTCTGAGCCTTGTATAAACTCAATTTTAGGATTTAACAACTTCATTTATAAATGAAAGTAACAATTTGAGGATCAATGCCTTTAAGGCTTGCTCATTGAATTTATTTCTACAACATCACATCTATGACCTTCTGGTTAAGTGAAAGGTTTTTTTTCCAGAGTTTGGTGTCATTATTATTGTATATTTGAGAAACATACATTTTTTTGGAGGTTGGGGTTGCATGTAATTTACGAACATGTGGGCTGTGTTTGTACTTTGAAGTAGTAGTTTTTCCTATATATTTCTTATCATACTTGCAGATGCATTCTAATTTCAGATTATGAAATGACACTAATTATATATGAACTAAGAAGTATCATAAAACTAAATCTGTCTTTAGTATTTCTTCTTTTAAAAACATGTGCACTAAATAATTAATTTGCGAAAATAAAATTCGAAAACGTTATGCAGGCAGTTCCTTATCCAGATTTGCCGAAGCGGGACAAACCTAGACGTGTGGATAGGTACTTCTCAAGCTGGGTTATCAAGCCTGGTAAGAATTATCTCACAATTTGCAACTACTAGCAGAAATGGAAGCATTATATGTTTAATATTATCTCATGAATGCTCATTGGTACATCTATCCATTGATGCAGTACAATCTCGCAAAGGAGACGGGCAGTTGACTGCATGCGAAGTGACTCTTGTTCATCATGAAGATATGGGGATCCCGAAAGACGTTGCAAAGTTGGGCGTTCGTCATGGGATGTGGGGAACTGTCAAGAAGTTACATGGTGGCTTTAGAGCATATCAGGTTGCAAGAAAATCTGATGCACCTCTGTCCAGAAGTGCACAGCTCGCGAAAATCACTACAAAGATTTCAGTTGATGGCAGTGCAAATTCACCGGAGTCCGTATCCAGTGCAGAAGAGAGAATTGGGACAATGAATGTTCAGAGGGAGGGGGATCGGAATGGAATAGACTGGAAATGGTTAGTTGTAGGTGGAGCTGTGGCTCTGGCTTGTGGACTTCATACAGGAGTGATAGGAAAAGCAGTATTATTGGGAGCAGGGCAAAGAATTGCTCGAGGGCGAATAGGCGCTCCTCGTAGATGAGACCTACTCTAGGCATTTCGAAAATTTTCTGCGGCATGTGTGTTTCAATTACAGTCATCATTATACATCACCTCAATTTTAAAAATAAATCTGATTTTATATTCATATCATTTTCTGGTGGTTAATTGAATGCTGTATCATCCTACATACTGTATAAATTTTTTTACTCCTTGCCAGTGACAACCTAGTCTGTGTTCGTTTTTATATCACAAGATTAACACACACACAAAAGAAGTTTACTCCAATTGTTTCCTAGATATTTTGCTCGTTTGTATTTAAATTTCGAATACTAAATCAAAAAATTAATTATGTTCTATTCTTGCATCAAAAGTCCATTTCAATACGACAATAGTCGTCTCATTTTTAGACTTTATTTTTAAAATTAAACAAAAAATATATCTTATCCATATTATTTTTAATAAAATAAAAAGATATAAACACAATTAAATAAAATGGGATTGGATAAAATTTGAACTCGAGATCCAATAAAAACGATCCATACAGACAGGCCCAATAAAAATGAGAGCCCATGATGTTTACAACCCTAGCCCTGTTTATATATACACAGAGTGTTGTAAAAACTCCCCCATCTATCTATCTTCTAAAAACCCTAGCCGTTGCTCCCTTTGTATCTCTTACTCTTCAAGCAGCAGCAGCCATGGTGAGTCATTGAATCTACATTTTGTATGTATACATCTATATCTGTATGTATATATGGGTTGCGTTGTGGCTTAATAAATTGTATGTATAGGCGGATGTGGAAGTTGACATGACGGCAGGAGCCCCAAAGAAGAGGACGTTTAAGAAGTTCAGTTTTCGAGGAGTTGATTTGGATGCTCTTCTTGATATGTCTACTGATGAGCTTGTTAAGCTCTTCGGTGCTCGCGCTCGTCGAAGGTTACTAGTTTATTTTATTAATTTATTAATTTATTTATTGTTGAGGATATTGTGTTAAATTGTTGTTTATTGATTGATTAGGTTCCAGAGAGGTTTGAAGAGGAAGCCTATGGCTTTGATTAAGAAGCTCCGTAAGGCTGTAAGTATTCACTTCCTGTTGCCTTTTTTCTTCTATTCTAGTAGACGTGTTTACGGAATTTGTTTATGTGTCCATTGTTTGTCTATTATGCTGTTATGTGTAATTCTGTTTGATTTTATGTATTATAAATTACGTCTGAGTTTGTTACATGAAATTTAAAATAAAATGCAAAGAATGTATAGGTTTATTGTGACGTTGTGTGTAATTACCCCTTTTTGAATGGAACTTGTCTTATTTTTCCATTTCGTGATAGTCTTTTTATTAGGTGGTAAAACAGTCATTAAAACTCGGTAGGCAGGTTCCGGTATATTTTGTCATTGCTATGTTGATTGTGAAATAATTCTTCCGATAGAGCCTTTTTCACTGACTACCCATCTATATGCATTTATGTAATAGCCTCAAGTTGTATACGTTGTTTCATTATCTATGAGGCTAAAGTATGCTACTCTTATCACGTCTTTCTCCGTTTTAGTTACATGAAACATGTTTTGCTCACTTTTTTTTGAGTACTAGAACATTTACGTCAACAAAGTTTTTTGTTTTGAGTGGCAGAATGGCATTTAGAATATGAGATTTGTTCGGATTCAATTTTTCATAGGTTTATGACATTGTTTGTATTGCAAGAGATGAAAGCCTTTTTTCTAATAGCCATCAAAGCTCATATAATACTTATTAAAATGAACTTATAATCTACAGTTGTGTTGTCTTTCAAGTTTAGTACTCTTATGTTCTGTTTGGTTTGGATTAATGAATTTGGAAGGAATGGAATGAGATTTGAACTACATTATGGGTGAATTTTTAAAAGTTTCATTCATTCCCCCATTGCATTTCTAACAAACTAAACTACAACTCAAATCCCCCAATTTGAGATGGAATTCTTTATTCTCTCTCATATACATTTCTTATCAAAGAAATTTTGCACTCACCCATTTTTTATCAAATCTTTCATCTTACACACATAAATATCCTTTATTTTTATTCATTTCATTCCATTCCATTCTCCCCAACCAAACACAACATTAAAATTTCCTGATCAAAGTATTGCATCTGATTAAATGACATTTGTAAGCTGTGGAGAGTTACTGAAGTGGCTAATAATGCTTTTTTACCAATTCCTGTAATACTTTAATATTTTTTGCCCTTTAAATATTTCTGTAATTCTTATCATCTGTTTTCCAGTGAATTAATGATATATTAACTTGATGCTTCATTTGCATTTTATGTTTCGTAGTAAAGTTGTAATATATGTACTGTGTGCAGATAATAATGTTTATAGTTATTGTTTGGTTTCTTGCCATCAGAAACGTGAGGCCCCAGCAGGTGAGAAGCCAGAGCTTGTGAAGACCCACCTCCGTAATATGATCATCGTACCTGAGATGATCGGAAGTGTTGTTGGAGTTTACAATGGCAAGACTTTCAACCAGATTGAGATCAAGCCTGAGATGATTGGACATTATTTGGCTGAGTTCTCCATTTCATACAAGCCAGTTAAGCATGGAAGACCTGGTATTGGTGCCACCCACTCCTCAAGGTTCATTCCTCTGAAGTGAGATCTTTTGCAGCCTGCCTGTAGTGATAAATCACATTTTATTTCAAGGATGCTCTATGTTACTGAGTTTTGCTATTTACTTTCTTGAAATATGTTGAATTTTCAGTCTGGATCTGACAGTGTTTAAACTGCTTTTAATTTGAAGAGGTATCCCTGATGATAGAACATGAAATTGTTTGTTGAATTTTGTTCTGTTTCCGTGATGGTTGTGAACTGGTAATATGACCAGTTAATCTGGATAATCAGTGGCTCAGTGCCATTGTGCTCCTATGCAAACCTATTCTTGATCTGCTACCCCAAAAATTGACTTAATATGCTGATACAGGATCTCTGGACCAGTTTTGTCAAGTGGAAAATGAATTTGCACTCGGTCAGTGTAGACAACAGCCCTCCTATTATTTTTCTTTTTCGTGTTGTAGTGTAGTTCGAATAACTTGGTGGAAGATTGTATTTATACTATTCAACAGATGCACATAACCATGATATCACAAAGATTTCTATGTACTCCTCTCTCGCTCTGGCTTGCAATCTTCTTGAATCTGCAAGTCTACTTATCCCAGTTTTGGTGTCAACATATTACTATCTTTTGTTGTGAAGTTACGGGAATTAAATAGCTCAACATACCCATACAGTTGACTTGTTTGACCATTTTTAATGGGCATTGATCATCAAATACAGCATAGTGTGAATTGGCTTAAAAAAAAGCGTTTTGTGAAAACATTGACTAAATATGCGTTTTTCACTTTTTTTTCTGTGCCCAAGAAGGTCATTTTATTTTATTCAAATGTGCTATTTTGGGCATTTTTTTAAACTAAAATTGTACCATAAAGGGAAACACCCGAAGTTTATTTATAGCAGATGAACCAAGTTCAAATTTGATACACATTTTTTATTATTGATTATATTGCTTGCATTTCATGCCGTAAATGTAAAGACAAATATATCTCAAGTCAATATAATAAAAAGAATAAGGAGTCTAAGATTCATTTTAGGTAATTTTTCCTAAGATAATGAATAAAATAGACGTGTTTGATATATAGTAGATATTATTTTGATTGTGGATATAAAAATATCATAATTACTAAAATACAATTGTTTTATTCACTATTTCAGTTAAGTTATATAAGATTCATCCATATTCTTTATACTCCCTCCGTCCCATTGATTTCTATACAAATCAATGGGACACGGAGACCAAGAAAAAGAAAAAAAAATGATAGTGTAATAGTAAAGTTAGGTAAAAAGTGGGTAAAGTGGTGGGACCTATTAATATTTAATAATAGATTTGAGATAGTGGAGGAAAGTAGTGGGTGTGATAGTATTTTTATATTATGAATTTGAGATAGTGGAGGAAAGTTAGTGGGTGTAGTAGTATTTTTAATTATTAAAACTTTACTATTTTTGAAATGTATACAAATGAGAGGGACATCCAAAAAAGGAAAGTGTATAGAATTGAATGGGACAGAGGGAGTAATAAATAACTATAGTTTTAGAGTTTCATACAGAAGTTATTGCGGAACAGGTGGCGAGCTTTTTCTATCTTAAACATACACAGTTTTCAAATCAAAAGTGGATACAATATGATATGGTCCGCGGCAATCTAGATGAAAATAAGTAAACTACTACCCATGTTCTTCCTAAACCAATGATCACCATCTTCAAATACTTTGCAAGAAACATATCAAGGTTGCCATGTTCCGTTAATCATACATAAAGCTATAAATTCCAGAAGTGAAACCTTTGTTTTCACTGATTGGTATTGGGATCGAGTCGACTTGGGATGGAGGGAGTAACATATATGAACATTCTCCACTACGATTAACTAAAATTTTAAAGTTAAATTGGCAAAGTATTTTACAAGCAAAAATTAATCGGAGAATTAACCAATTCAATTGAAAATTTTTAGAACCATATTTCGTAATTTGGGAATTAATCTTTGTTCTTCTAATCTTCTTATCGACTTTCTAAGACACATACTGATAGTTGAGCTTAGGCGTACCGTTCAAATAGTAGCTTGATGTTGTCACGTTGAAACTTTAAGAATTTGTTGTTAATGAAACAAGCGAGGTTTTTTCCTAAAATATGATTTTTTATATTTAAAATGTAAAAAAATTATATATATATATATATATATATATATATATATATATTTTGAAAAGTGAATATATATATATATAGAAATCGGTACACATCCACCGTGCATACATATATAGGGTCCTGACATGTCATGTCAGGTACCAGTTAAGTAACATACTATTACACGCGACTACCATATTATTTTGCAGTTGTTGGATTGGATAATGAACAGTTAGGATTTTAATTTTTTTTCCATCCCTTTTCACGGTTAAAAAGCGCAGAAAGGCTGTCTTTCCGCGCTTTTCAACCTAAAAACTGTTTACTTTAAACGACATCCAGAAAAAAAAAAACGACATCCCTTTTCTGCGGTTAAAAACTGCGGTTATCCACTTTGATTTTATATATAAGTTGGTGGTGGTGTATTGAGGTACAAGCACGTAAGATCAAAAAGATCAGTTTATTGAACAGGTTTTCTTGCAAAAAGTTAAAAAGGTACAACTTGTCTGTCAAAATATTTTTCGGATACCTTTTTTCACACTTTTATAATATTATTTATCATTATTGAGTGTATTTGTGTTTTTATTTGTCCATATTTTTAAATATTTTAAATATATTGTGATCAAATTGATAACATTCTAATCGAAATTATATATACTCAATTATTGAAAAAATTATAAAATTACATAATTAAAGATATATTAACTAATTTTAATACATAATTTTCAGTTATTAAAATATATAAAATTAATTTTTAATTAAAATTTAAATAATTTAATCACAAAAATTTTAAATTGAACCGTTAATTTGGGATTAAGAGATAATTTTGAATTTGGTAATTGAATTTATAAGAGGTTGATTTTGAATTGTACAATAAAAATTATAATTTGAAATACAATAATTTTAGAATATATTTGAAGTGATCAACTTTTATATGTCACTGATACATTTTATTTTTAAAATTTATATAATATGCTACATATTTTAAATTATTTTATTTCCAGCTCTAATATGATTTGATATATCGTAAATGGTTGAATTAAATTTTGCATGGTTATTACTTACATAAATAAAAATTGTTAGTGTAGGTGCCCTAGAGGCAATACAATGTTTCTTTTAATAGACCTTTATGTTATTTGATTATTCAATAAACGTATTTATTATGACTTTAAATACTGCGATATATTTGTTAGCATAATAAATGTCCTTAGAATCATGATACACATTGTATAGTTTAGTACATGACTTGAACTTGAAATTATATAATAGATCATATTCTTAAATGTCCCTAGTCGAGTATTATTATTATAGGACAATAATAATACATAAATAGACTAGTATGTTGTTTGACAGATAACCACATCTCATTGGTTATAAGTATGAGGATACTAAAGTCAACACATAGGTACATGCAGGAGTACATGGTACTGGACAGACCCACAGTGAGATTCTTCATGTTTAATAAAGTCATAAGAAAGACTCACAGTGATAATGGTGTAATGATCCTTCGACTTGAGATCATTATATTTCTGTATGAGGATTAATATACTTTGACTACATTAAAAGTCATTTTTGACCGGGTGATGATAAAAGTGGACATCGGGTATATCATGAGTCGTATGAGAAATATGAATGATAGATAAAGGATTTAACCCTCCTATAATTAGGAGAGATATTATTGGCCTCTTGATTGAGTGAGACTATAAAATGCATGGCCGTGCTCAAATAATGATTTGTTTTCATAGTCTACTCATGGATCAAGTAAACCCAGATTAAATGTTGAAGAGGATGACTAAATACATGCCTCGAGTTTAATCTATAATATATATGGTTAAAGAGATTATATTACACTGAAACATTAATCACGAAAGGTTTTATCGAATCACGATTTATTTATTATTTAATTGGGTAGCAATGATGTATTACTAGATACCGCTCATTGTTTATAATTTTATTGGAGAATAAAATTATTGTTAATTAAATAATAGCCTATAGGGTCACACACATAAAGTACTTAGAGGAATAGTTAATTTAAATTATAGATTTAAATTAATTGATGATTATTTGAATTTTATTATATTAATTAAGTGAGACTTAATTAATTAAAATAATATAAATTCGAATTCGAATTTGAATTCTGCACTTAATAATTAAGTGTGACTTAGTTATTAATTAAATAATAAAATTCGGTTTTATTATCCTAAACCTACATGGGTTAGGCTTTGCTGTTATGGGTTGCTATTATGGGCCTATTAACCAACCATTATAAATAGATAATGTAGGGTTAATAGGTATTAAGTTTTTAAGAAAAACGAACCCTAGCAGCAGCAAAGGCAGAGAGAGAAGGCAGAGGCAGAATTCGAAATCATCAAAGGAGGCTAGTACATCCATTCCGTAATCAAGATCGTGAGACGTTCTTGAAGGTGCTCGTGTGGATACCATAGAGGTGCTTTCGAGAGGAAGACACAAGTCGTGAAAGCTAGGATCTCCGTTGAGTTCGTGTAAGTCAAGACCAGACAAAGGTATGATTCCGTTTCACCATAATCTGTCAATCTTATACATGATCCTGCGTTAGGGTTCCGAAATTTTTCGTTATATTTACGTTTAATCCGCTGCGTTTTATGCCTCGGAACCCAACAAAAATAACCTAAAGGGCACCCATGACCCAACTAGTTGGTAAAAAGAAAATTAACTTTGATTGAAAATGACTGTTTCTATGTACAGTTAGAGGTTTGAATATAGTGTGATAAAAGTAAACAAAAAGAGAGAGAGACGTCTTTTCGCGGTTTTTAACAGCGAAAAAGGCGATGTCGTTTTGTTTTTTTCCTCATATCGTTTAATGTAAACAGTCTTTTCGCGGTTAAAAAGCGTGGAAAAGCTGTCTCACTCTTTTTGTTTACTTTTATCACGCTATATTCAAACCTCAACTGCACACAGAAACAATCCTTTTCAATAAAAGTTAATTTTCTTTTTACCAACTATATATATATATATGCTTTTATTTAAATAGAAACCATTAGGATAGAAACTAAATTTGATTACTTTTGTTGTAATTCATATTTTCGCAAATATAAATTTAGATCGAATGGAATCTGTAATTAAATAAAAAAACATAGAAATATATTGTATTTTGTAAATGTTAAATAAAACACCATAAAACTAGATTGTGTTTGTAAATGGTACTACGTATATAACATACGTCTCTCATAGAATACATATGGCCACACGCACGCAGCACTTGAGTGCACTTAAGTGTATATATATGATGTTATAGACTAATTAAATATGTTTATATATATAATAGTAAGTTAATTAATGTATGTAAGAGTATAACAATAAGTTAATTAAATATATAGAAAGGTATAATAGTAATGTAGATATTAAATTTAATTATTGAGATTGCGTGACTAGTGATGTGACCAATGACATGAAATAAAAGCATTTCTCAAAAGTGTTTGTGGTGATATTATATAATAGGTAGATTGACGAACAATGACTACAATTTTTAATTAACATACAAAAATATTCCGCAACTATTAATAATATATATTTAATAGACTATCGATGGAATAAGATGCTTACTCATATAGTTGAATTTCACGAGATTGTGCACAACCACCATTTTAACTTCGAGCAGTATTTGATCACTTCTTTGTGTTCCATGCAGTAACTATAATTGTGCTATTTCAATACTATTTGGCAAAACAACGGAAATCAACATGGTTCACTCAATATTTTAAGTTGCAATAAATCAAGCATAACTATAATCAAGTATCATTTCATCTCATGTTATTCGTGTCGTCTACTAAATTACTCAGTTTATATACAAGTATACAACCGCATTATGGTAATGAAAATTGAGAAATTACATTTTCATTATTCTCGCACCTCTACCCATTACGACAGATTTCACATATATTTACATATAGATAATTTATAGTCCTGTAATATTTTTACACGTGAGGACACAATTAGTAGAACTAGATTTCGAGATTTGAAATAAGATTAGACACTTCCATCCATGTTAGAAGGTTCTACGCGTTGGAATCGAAACCTCTTCTCTACTTCAACAAGTCTTCTGTGAATTGCGTTTTCTACTTCTGCGGCTCCAACCTATATATACATCCACACAGATATATTTATAACACAACTTGAGACTGCAGCAACAATTATCAAATATATATATAACGGAGTTGTTGGAGTTTTTTTTAAACAAAGTTTATTACAGTATTACTTTTAGATATTTATTATTTTATTATTGAAGTACCTAAAAACCGTGGGTTTAAGTAAATTATAATTTGACAAAAGATTTGTAGTGATTTTGAAAGTCGAAGTCAGGAGTCAGGAACTCGGACGACAAATGATAAGCCCTTTACCATTTGGGCTATCCAGCTTATTAGCCAATCAAAGTTAATCATACCTTGATTTGAATTCCCAGTGCGGCAGAAAATTGTTGAGGTAAGAACCTGGATTGTATGAGTTTGACATCAGGGCTAGTCTGTTTTAGAAATTTTAAAACCTCCAGCATTGAATCAACACCAGATGAAGGGTATGCCACATTTATTCTTATTTTAGCTGCCTCCATTTCTGATCCCTCACTGCTACTTTCTTTTGCTCCCAACATCTTACTCATCTCACTCTTGTGCCTCTCCAACTCTTCTCTCCGCTTCTTTAATTCTCCGACCTCTCGTGCTGCTGCTATTGTTATCGAAAGCTTGTCCCTCTGCCAATAATCAAAATGACCACAAAAGTTACACTATAGTACGTCGCATCTCAAGAATGTTCGTTACAACCTTTAGTAACATGATAGTAAGTCATCATTTATCTTACTTTATCGGGAATTCATACATTTTCTTTGATAATCTATGAAACGAAGACACGAACCTTGGTCCGGGGAGGCAACACAGAATGCAAGCTCATGTAATTGTGTCTCTGCTTTTCTCTTCTCATTCTCTCATTCATCATGTTCTGTTCACACCGTTCTTTTTCCAAATTTCTTTGCGAAACAGTACCACTATTATTGATCAAGAACTCTCGCATTCTTTTCTTAATGTTAATACTATGACTCTCGAACCCCGGAGTTTCATCGAGGGTGTTTCGCAAATAACTAACAAAAGCGCTTGGTTGTGTCGAAAACACCTCATCCATCCATGTGAAATCTGTTTCAAAGAAGTGCTCCTCCATCTTAATTTATCCAGGCAAGTTTGAAACTGTATAATAAGTTAATAACTGTCTTGTTTGGAGCATTGATGTGTAGAGGTATTTATACCCAAATATTCATATGATGAAAATGACATATTGTACATGTTGATCAAATGGGAATGAAACAAGAGAAAGTCTAATAGACCAGGGGTATTGAACTTGTGAGTGTGTACACAATGCTTTAATGCATAAAATACATTCTACTCGTCTAGTCCACTTGTTAAAAACAATTGCATAGTTGTATTTTCACCTTCCACATTGGTCATGGTCTTCACTATTTATACACTAATATACTTTACGATCTGGACCATCTTCTCGCCCTGTCAGCAAAGGTCGTAATAGGTGGTGGGTCTTTATTTTGATGATTCAACATACTTACGCGGAACCCACGAATCCTCAATCTTGGTCTGGTAAAGGAAGCGGAGTAAATATCACTTTTACACTATTTTAATGTCACTCAAATTTTAATTTTTTTATTGAAATTGATTTCACACTAAAATAGCGTCAAAGTTTTTTATTGTCCTACTCGAGATGCTCTGGGATACGGATAGGTCGAGATGTCTTTGGTACTGAGTTGCAAACCACAGCACATATTTGATTCGTAAGTGCTAAAAAATAATGGAGGAGTTGCAGTTGTTATTATATATTTTTTTATTAATTCTTTGATTTAAATTTAAAATTTATCATTTAATTTTAAATTTAAATATAATGATGAGAATTACTCTATACTAAATACATATATTATTATTATATTTTGTACTATCTCATATTTATTTCTTAATACTAATTTTATTAATTTTTATAAATATATATACATATATATAAACTTAAATACAATATATTATTTGTATTAAATCAAATTTTAACATTATATTATATATATTAATATCTAAATAATCCAAATTAAACAAACTGCAAGAAGAGATATGATATTTTATAAAAATATGAAATCATGTAGTTAATATTATACTTAATAAAATATTGATAATTTCACAGCCAATTTCTAAATTGGTTTTACCATTATATTCTCATTTAATATACAGTAACAAATGTTACAATAATATTGAATAAATATATATTTTTTAATTTTATTTCTTTAAACGCATATATATATATATATATATATATATTAAGATAAAGTAACATGTAATCTTTTATCCTCATTTAATCAAATTGGAATGAAATATTAGGCTTAAATCAATGAGAATGACCGGCCGTTGCTCCCTCTGGCTAAAATTCAAAAATTAACAAATTTGATTATATCTGCAAAATTAACAAATTATAATTAGAACTTTGGTTCCAGGAATACGTAAATTTGTAAAAAATTCAGAAACTATGTAAAGTAGTTTGTTGCAATAACAATGGGGAAGTTTATATACTCCACTTGTTAATGAGTATAAAATTACAGCTTGTTACAATCATGATATTGTTGAGTTTTCTGAGGCATGACCCCTCAAATATTGTTACGACTTTTCTTGGTTAATCAGAAGAAGCTAGACAGACTATTTCAATAATAGTGGCAAGACATTTCAACTAGATTAATTGAGATCGATCCAGCCTGATCGAAATTATCCTGGAATACATGAAAGGTTTTTTCTTTGGGTAGTTTGACATGTCTTTAACAAAATGAATGTGAAATGCGATATTAATTGTTTGATAAAGCTACGTTACGTTGGCTTGGCGTCTCAGTTTCATAAATTATTCGCCTACACGGTACTTGTAAGCAAATTTTACTATATTAAAAAATATGCATTCACACGCGTTAATTGACTTGATGATACAACAACTATGCATGTCAATTACTAATACGTACTACTCCAGTATGACACTATTGTCTATACCCACAAATGATTGAAGAGGTGATTAGAAGTTTCGTTAATTGCAAACAGATAGTACAGTTTTTAAATTAATTAATACAGTATTAAGAATGAAACAAGAGGGTCCCATTCGTGCAAGAAGGTTCCACGCGGCTAGAACGAATATTCTTCTCTACTTGGAACAGTGTTTTGTGAACTTCCTCTTCTACTTCTGCGGCTCCAACCTATACATACAAAAATGCATACATACATATATAAGCATAGAGCACAACTCCACCACGTGGTTCAATTATTTATTTTGTGTATATCTTATTATATATTACAAGCGTCATGCATGCTAGCTTCCTTTTCTTAACAATAATATTATATCTTAATTTTCTCATGTAATTTTGTAAATGTATATTTTTAATTTTATGGGTTGAAAATACATATATTTTCCTTGCACGGGTATCAATAAAAATAGCCCAGACGCAATCATGCTATTTATTTATTTTGACGTATTTTGAGAGAAGTACCCTTTAATTGAACATGCATGCATGCAATACAGGGCCTTTCTCAATTAAGTTTTTTTCTTCCTTTCTAAATTTCTTGAATAACTTGAATGAATGGGATCGGCATACAAATCTTTATAAATTATTTTATTCTCAGTTTGAAAAATTTATCATTTGAAATGAATGACATATTTACGAACACAATTTGCGATGATATATACTGTATTAAATTTATTACCTTGGTTTCAATTCCCAGGACGGCAGAAAATTGTTGAGGTGAAAATTTGGATTGGATGAGTCTGGCATTTGAGCTAGTGTGTTTTAGACATTTCAAAACCTCAAGCATTGAATCAACACCAGATGAAGGACGTGCCACATTTATTCTTATCTTGGCTTCCTCCAATATTTCTGATCCCTTACCTCTGCTTCCTATTGCTCCCAACATTTCATTCATCTTATTCTGCTGTCTCTTCAACTCTTCTCTACACTTGATCAATTCTTGAACCTTTTGTGCTGCTGTTGATATTATGGAATGTTTATCCTTCTGCCACCAAACATAAACACCACAAATAAGTATAGGTGTACCGAATGATGATGTGACAATAATAAACGTATATCTAATTAATAACATCCGTTATTTAAATTTTTCGCGATGCACTATCACATCATCACTTGTTGCCCCATTTGATAAGTGTCTCCGTACCACAACCACTTTCCTTAATAACACACACACACACACATTAAATTGAAACACAAACCTTGGTTCCGGTGGGCAACAAAGAATGCAAGCGCATGTAATTATGCTTCTGCTTCTCCCTCCTCATTCTCTCACTCATCATGTGTTGTCGACTCCGATCTTTCTCCGAATAATCATATATTTCCTGATTAGTATTACTCGTACTCTTGATCAAGAACTCTCTCATTCTTTTCTTTATGTTAACAATACTACTATTACCAACAAATGCAGGACCCTCATTGAGTTGTTCTTGTGCATAACTAACAAAAGCACTCTGTTTCGCAGGAACAACCTCCTCTTCAAGCCATGGGAAAACTGGCTGAGAATGATAACCAAAGAAGTGCTCCATATCTTTAGTAGCTAGTGTAGCTCACTAGCTACCGGATGACAGAGCTAGATTTTCAACAATATAATAACAAACTTGTTTGGAGGAATGGATCGATATTGAGGTGTGTGTGTGTGTGTGTATATTTAGTTAAAACATGGTATTGAACATGTGGGTCAATGGATAAAAGTCGAAGCAGTGTTGTTTTCCCTGTTTGGTCAAAGCTTTCGCATTCGTGTGTGTACAACATGCTTCTACAACATGATGTGTGTATTTATAAAATTTAATCATACTCCACTATAATAAAACAAATTGCCCACTTGTATAATTTTCCAATCCCTCCGCGTTACAGCCGATGGTCTTTACTCTTTACAAAACACTTGTAATCTGTACGATAACAATCTTTTAACTTAAAAAAAAAATCGAATGTGTTTCACAATTTTTTTAAAAAGGTGTTGAAATGTTGGTTTTAAAAAGTATTCCTATGTTCTATAATAATAACAAAAATAGATTAAAAAAAGTTTGTGGACATGATGTTGTATGCAGAAGCAAATTCATTATGAGGAAAACCACTATTTGGTTTTAGTACAAGTTGTTCAGTGAATTAGCACATTTTCTGGCGCATAACGAAGATTATAAGTTGATAACATTACGATTTATAGTTTTCCACGTATAATTTGTAGAACACTGAGTACATGATACATAATTTGCTTTGCTAGTTTCCGGACAAGTCAAAAATTTATATTGTTGAATATACAAGCTTCGTTTAATATATTTGAATATATTAAGTTCGGTTTTTCAGTTTTCCAGTTTTAATTCGATCCGATTTTGATTGATTTTCACAGATTTCAATTTTATTCAGGTTTTTTGGTCAGGCCTAACCACCATTGCACCAAGATTATATTGAGCACATAGTGTTTCTAGGAAGCCAATCAGTTTCTTCTTTCTTAGAGTTGGGATAAGGATAAAGTCTAGTGAGTTATATAGTACTGCTTATGCTGGGGTTTATTATGTTTCATTTCTTTACGAGTTATTTAGCTCCATTTTATTCTTTACAATAAAACAGAAGTTAAAGCAGTTATGCATATGAATACTACACAAAAATGCATGTATTTCATTCATCGGTGCAGCATACTAATAACTGTTGTCCTGATATCACAAAGTAGTATACTAATAACCTCAACATCATAGATATCAGAACCAAAAGAAATGCAGCGTATTAGCAAAGTAGTATTTGACAAGGGGATAACTGTTGTCCTGATATTATCAGAAAACAACTATGGCCCCTCTAGTTCTGAACTCTTAATGTGTGTGATATCGACGGTACAAATTAGCTCAAGCCAAGTTCAATTCCTTAATGCTCTTTTATGTTAGATTCTTTTTCTGACCTTGTACATATCCTTGTTTAGTTATAGGACACTATACATTTTAAACACGTTTCACTTGTTGTTCAATATCAACAATAAGATTGTAAGAGGACATATTTGATTAGAGTGAATGCTTTAATAAGATTTGTTAATGATGTTTAACATACAAAAATGTAAGCATACATCTAGTGATTTAGCATTCACTAACAGTGTCCTGTCTATGCACTCTGCCACACTATTTTGCTTCAGAGTGCTCCAACTGTGTGTTAGAGAATAATTTCCAGAATTAACACAAAATTCATATAAATACCATTGTAAATTTCCTGATTACCGTCATTTCTGAGACCTGTCTGGTCCTAAATTAACACTTTCAACTATCTATAGATATCAAACACATCACTTTAATGTTTCAAAAAAATTAATCTTATACATATTATCAATGAAATCGAGGAATTCTTATTCTCTGCATTTGAATACAACCCGAGAAGGCTCCTACAAGTTTGAATGGATTCAATCATTTAGATTACCTTTCATCGAAGACCAGAAAACCCGTGGTAATTCTAAGAATATTACCTTCACCAGCATACTCTAAACTTGAAAAAAATAATTGCCAAGAAAAATCAGATTAATCCTCGAAACAAGAACGTATTAAGGATCTGATATGTTAAAAACGCTTGAAATGTCTTAATTAGATCAGATATTTCAACAACGAATAGCCTCTGCCTGGCCATACAAGATTTATTTTTGTCCAACTTTTGTTCTTCTATGATTTCTGAAAATACGGAACAAATTATCAATTTTCTACTTTTTTCTCTCCCAGTTTTGAATTAAAAATATGTGTTGCATTTAATTAAATTGAACATTTTCCTATGTTATATATTGAGAATAAAGTTACTGAGAAAAATTACTAAGGTACAAGTGTTTTTTAATGCGGTATTTTTGTAATTTTATATAATTTCTTATAATTACAATAACACCCGCATGTATTTATATGAGAATTTTTTTTAATATCAAGAAAGTTACGTGAGCTAATCTCAGGAACATTAATCTCTTACGGAGTATATATTATCATAATTATCTATAAGTTCACATTTAAAATAGATTTATCGTCTTTTTTTTTGTTATTCAATTTTAATTTTCACTGCCAATTGTTTCACTCATTTAATATATCATAAATTTGTTGTGTTTCAAGCAAAAGCAAAAAAAAAACTCATTCTCACGTAATGTGTACCAGCTAGCGTTGAATGTTGAACTTTCTTTTAGTCTACTACAAGAAATAAATGTTTAATTGTTTCATCAAATATAGGTTTACAATTGAGCTAGTTCCCCTATGATAATTTGAATGTTTTTTATTTAAATTGAATACATGATAAACATAAATTGTCCATCAAGAATTCATGAGAACTGTCATGACTGTGCTTACACATATTAGAGAAGTACAATCTAGAAAATCAGCTCCTCATCACTAAGATCATCATATTGTTGGAAATATGTCGTAGCTATTTCGTGAATGCAATTAGTAATTTAAATCTCATAGCAAATGAAGATGAGAAAACAACTTAAATTTACTTAATTCTGAAGCAGCGATTTTCATGTATCTTGGCCATTTTCTTTATGCTCTCTAATATCAATAAGCTCATTAAACCATAACAAACATCGACTTCCACTACCACTGATATCATAATTATCTATAAGTTCGCATTTAAAATTATCATAAGCTTAACATATATATTACATATTAGAGATTAATGTTCCCGGAAAGTTAACTATAGTTAATAAATTTTACTCATTAATGTTGAACTTTCTTTTAGTCTAAAGTTAATGGAAAATGCTAAAAATAATGTGGAGAAGCGAGGAATCAAACCTCGAACCTTGTTTCAAGCAAGAAACGATTGACTACACGAAATAAACATTTGATTGTTTTGTCAAATATAGCTCTACCAGTTGTGCTACTTCCCCTATGATAATTTGCATGTTTGTTATTTAAATTGAATACATGATAAACATAAATTGTTCTCAATAATCATATATATATGTTTATGGGTTGAAAACACATATATTTTCCTTGCACGGGTATCAATAAAAATAGCCCAGACGCAATCATGTTATTTATTTATTTTGACGTATTTTGAGACACGTACCCTTTAATTGAACATGCATGCATGCATGCAATACAGGGTCTTTCTCAATTAAGTTTTTTTTCCTTTCTAAATTTCTTGAATAACTTGAATGAATGGGATCGGCATACAAATCTTTATAAATTATTTTATTCTCAGTTTGAAAAATTTATCATTTGAAATGAATGACATATTTACGAACACAATTTGCGATGATATATAGTGTATTAAATTTATTACCTTGGTTTCAATTCCCAGGACGGCAGAAAATTGTTGAGGTAAAAATTTGGATTGGATGAGTCTGACATTTGAGCTAGTGTGTTTTAGACATTTCAAAACCTCAAGCATTGAATCAACACCAGATGAAGGACGTGCCACATTTATTCTTATCTTGGCTTCCTCCAATATTTCTGATCCCTTACCTCTGCTTCCTATTGCTCCCAACATTTCATTCATCTTATTCTGCTGTCTCTTCAACTCTTCTCTACACTTGATCAATTCTTGAACGTTTTGTGCTGCTGTTGATATTATGGAATGTTTATCCTTCTGCCACCAAACATAAACACCACAAATAAGTATAGGTGTTCCGAATGATGATGTGACAATAATAAACGTATGTCTAATTAATAACATCCGTTATTTAAATTTTTAACGATGCACTATCACATCATCACTTGTTGCACCATTTGATAAGTGTCTCCGTACCACAACCATTTTCCTTAATAACACACACATACACACACACACACATTAAATTGAAACACAAACCTTGGTTCCGGTGGGCAACAAAGAATGCAAGCGCATGTAATTATGCTTCTGCTTCTCCCTTCTCATTCTCTCACTCATCATGTGTCGTCGACTCCGGTCTTTCTCCGAATAATCATATATTTCCTGATTAGTATTACTCGTACTCTTGATCAAGAACTCTCTCATTCTTTTCTTTATGTTAACAATACTACTATTACCAACAAATGCAGGACCCTCGTTGAGTTGTTGTGCATAACTAACAAAAGCACTCTGTTTCGCAGGAACAACCTCCTCTTCAAGCCATGGGAAAACTGGCTGAGAATGATAACCAAAGAAGTGCTCCATATCTTTAGTAGCTAGTGTAGCTCACTAGCTACCGGATGACAGAGCTAAATTTTAACAATATAATAACAAACTTGTTTGGAGGAATGGATCGATATTGAGGTGTGTGTGTATATATATTTAGTTAAAATATGGTATTGAACATGTGGGTCAATGGATAAAAGTCGAAGCAGTGTTGTTTTCCCTGTTTGGTCAAAGCTTTCGCATTCGTGTGTGTACAACATGCTTTTACAACATGATGTGTGTATTTATAAAATTTAATCATACTCCACTATAATAAAACAAATTGCCCACTTGTATAATTTTCCACTCCCTCCGCGTTACAGCCGATGGTCTTTACTCTTTACAAAACACTTGTAATCTGTACGATAACAATCTTTTAACTTAAAAAAACAATTTCGAATGTGTTTCACAATTTTTTTAAAAAGGTGTTGAAATGTTGGTTTTAAAAAGTATTCCTATGTTCTATAATAATAACAAAAATATATTAAAAAAAGTTTGTGGACATGATGTTGTATGCAGAAGCAAATTCATTATGAGGAAAACCACTATTTGATTTGGTTTTAGTACAAGTTGTTCAGTGAATTAGAACATTTTCTGGCGCATAACGAAAATTATAAGTTGATAACATTACGATTTATAGTTTTCCACGTATAATTTGTAGAACACTGAGTACATGATACATAATTTGCTTTGCTAGTTTCCGGACAAGTCAAAAATTTATATTGTTGAATATACAAGGTTCGTTTAATATATTTGAATATATTAAGTTCGGTTTTTCAGTTTTCCAGTTTTAATTCGATCCGATTTTGATTGATTTTCACAGATTTCAATTTTATTCAGGTTTTTTGGTCAGGCCTAACCACCATTGCACCAAGATTATATTGAGCACATAGTGTTTCTAGGAAGCCAATCAGTTTCTTCTTTCTTAGAGTTGGGATAAGGATAAAGTCTAGTGAGTTATATAGTACTGCTTATGCTGGGGTTTATTATGTTTCATTTCTTTACGAGTTATTTAGCTTCATTTTATTCTTTACAATAAAACAGAAGTTAAAGCAGTTATGCATATGAATACTACACAAAAATGCATGTATTTCATTCATCGGTGAAATGCAGCATATTAGCAAAGTAGTATACTAATAACCTCAACATCATAGATATCAGAACCAAAAGAAATGCAGCGTATTAGCAAAGTAGTATTTGACAAGGGGATAACTGTTGTCCTGATATTATCAGAAAACAACTATGGCCCCTCTAGTTCTGAACTCTTAATGTGTGTGATATCGACGGTACAAATTAGCTCAAGCCAAGTTCAATTCCTTAATGCTCTTTTATGTTAGATTCTTTTTCTGACCTTGTACATATCCTTGTTTAGTTATAGGACACTATACATTTTAAACACGTTTCACTTGTTGTTCAATATCAACAATAAGATTGTAAGAGGACATATTTGATTAGAGTGAATGCTTTAATAAGATTTGTTAATGATGTTTAACATACAAAAATGTAAGCACACATCTAGTGATTTAGCATTCACTAACAGTGTCCTGTCTATGCACTCTGCCACACTATTTTGCTTCAGAGTGCTCCAACTGTGTGTTAGCGAATAATTTCCAGAATTAACACAAAATTCAAATAAATACCATTGTAAATTTCCAGATTACCGTCATTTCTGAGACCTGTCTGGTCCTAAATTAACACTTTCAACTATCTATAGATATCAAACACATCACTTTAATGTTTCAAAAAAATTAATCTTATACATATTATCAATGAAATCGAGGAATTCTTATTCTCTGCATTTGAATACAACCCGAGAAGGCTCCTACAAGTTTGAATGGATTCAATCATTTAAATTACCTTTCATCGAAGACTAGAAAACCCGTGGTAATTCTAAGAATATTACCTTCACAGCATACTCTGAACTTGAAAAAAATAATTGCCAAGAAAAATCAGATTAATCCTCAAAACAAGAACGTATTAAGGAACTGATATGTTAAAAACGCTTGAAATGTCTTAATTAGATCAGATATTTCAACAACGAACAGCCTCTGCCTGGCCATACAAGGTTTATTTTTGTCCAACTTTTGTTCTTCTATGATTTCTGAAAATACGGAACAAATTATCAATTTTCTACTTTTTTCTCTCCCAGTTTTGAATTAAAAATGCGTTGCATTTAATTAATTTGAACATTTTCCTATGTTATATATTGAGAATAAAGTTACTGAGATTATCTTAGAAAAATTACCTAAAGTATAAGTGTTTTTTAATGCAGTATTTTTATAATTTTATATAATTTCTTGTAATTACAATAACACCCTCGTGTATTTATATGAAAATTTTTTTTTGTATCAAGAAAGTTACGTGAGTTAATCTCAGGAACATTAATCTTTTGCGGAGTATATATTATCATAATTATCTATAAGTTCGCATTTAAAATAGTTTTATCATCTTTTTTTTTGTTATCCAATTTTAATTTTCCCTGCCAATTGTTTCACTCATTTAATATATCTTAAATTTGTTGTGTTTCAAGCAAAAGCAAAAAAAAAAAACTTATTCTCACGTAATGTGTACTAGCGTTGAATGTTGAACTTTCTTTTAGTCTAAAGTTAATGGAAATGCATAAAAATAATGTGGAGAAGCAATGAATCGAACCTCAAACCTTGTTTTAACTTTCTTTTAGTATAAATTGACTACAAGAAATAAATGTTTGATTGTTTTATCAAATATAGCTCTACCAATTGAGCTAGTTCTCCTATGATGATTTGAATGTTTTTTTATTTAAATTGAATACATGATATACATAAATTGTCCATCAAGAATTCATGAGAACTGTCATGACTGTGCTTACACATATTAGAGAAGTACAATCTAGAAAATTAGCTCCTCATCAGCTGGGTCATAAATACCAAAATTGCACGTAAAGAATAGAGAAATCTAACTTCTATTCAGTAATCTGTTTTTTACATTACACTATTATAGTATAAAATAAACTGCTACCCTGATAGCCTCAGAAGGCAGCAATCATAAGCTAGAAGTATATGATTAACGGCATTTAAATTTCCTAAAGCAAACTATCCGGTTTCTCAGCTCCCTGCTTCGTTTTATGGGAAAAGAAGAAGAGTGAACCTTGAGGATTTTTTACCTTCTCTAGAACAAGTAAGAGTAGAACATTGCTGGCTTTGAGATCCCTATGAATGATGATGAGCAGTCTAGAATCCTGGTGAAGATGGAGAAGTCCCCTGGCAATGCCGTATATGATGTTATAGCGCTTAGGCCTATCAAGCTTCACAAGGTTTCGGTGCTGAAGTTGATCAATGCAAGAAACTTCATTTTTAAACTCTTTCAACCCTCGAGTTGTCCTTTGAATGCCTCTTGACAGCTATTTCTTTTCCCTCATCTAGCATACCCTGAAAAGTATCAATTGACACTGTTATATCAATTGACACTGTTAAAAGGCAATGAAGTCAAATGGCAAATATTCTTTTCCTTTGTTGAGTCCTTGTGTATGTATTCCAAGACTGAAAATAGTCGCTCTATTAGTCTACAAGTGAGTGGCCTAAATTTTTGTGACTAGATCAAATGCACTAGCGTTGTAATTACCTTATAGACAGGTCCAAAGCCGCCTTCTCCAAGCTTTAGAGTTTGCGGAGAAGCCATTGGTGGCATTAGCTAAGTTTGTGAAGTCAAACATTGGCAACTCTAAATCGGTAAATCCTCATCAGCATTTCTATTTCCCCCATCCTTTTTTTTTTCATCTTGATTACCTAGAGGCATACACCAAGCATCATTGTCACAGTCAACAGAGCAGGGATAATTATGAACATTACTTTAAATTTCCCATTTTTAGCTTCATATTTAGCAAAAATTTATGTTAATTCACTAGTTAAAAAGAAAAGGGAACACAATAAAAAAAATACATCACTAAGATCATCATATTGTTGGAAATATGTCCTAGCTATTTCGTGAATGCAATTAATAATTTAAATCTCATAGCAAATGAAGATGAGAAAACAACTTAAATTTACTTAATTCTGAAGCAGCGATTTTCATGTATCTTGGCCATTTTCTTTATGCTCTCTAATATCAATAAGCTCATTAAACCATAACAAACATCGACTTCCACTACCACTGATATCATAATTATCTATAAGTTCGCATTTAAAATTATCATAAGTTTAACATATATATTACATATTAGAGATTAATGTTACCGGAAAGTTAACTATAGTTAATAAATTTTACTCAATAATGTTGAACTTTCTTTTAGTCTAAAGTTAATGGAAAATGTTAAAAATAATGTGGAGAAGCGAGGAATCGAACCTCGGACCTTGTTTCAAGCAAGAAACGATTGACTACACGAAATAAACATTTGATTGTTTTATCAAATATAACTCTACCAATTGAGCTACTTCCCCTCTGATAATTTGCATGTTTGTTATTTAAATTGAATACATGATAAACATAAATTGTTCTCAATAATCATATATATGTTCATCAAGAATTCATGAGAACTGTCACCACTGTGCTTACCTGTATCTACACCGTTAAGTTATTGATTAGAGCATAATACACATATTAGAGAAGTACAATCTAGAAAATTAGCTCCTCATCAGCTTGGTCATAAATACCAAAATTGCACGTAAAGAATAGAGAAAGCCAACAGAAATTCAGTAATCTGTTTGTCACGAATAGAGATAAACATGTTTACTGGTACAAAAACATGTTTATCTCTATTCGTGACACTGTTGTTTACATTACAGTACAAAATAAACTGCTGCCCTGATAGCCTCAGAAGGCAGCAATCATAAGCTAGAAGTATATGGTTAACGGCATTTAAATTTCCTGAAGCAAACTAGCTATCCGGTTTCTCAGTTCCTTGCTTAGTTTTATGGGAAAAGAAGAGTGAACCTTGTGGATTTTTTACGATTTCAATTTTGGGAGGCACCAATTTATCATCCAAATTATGTTCTTCCATATCTAAAATTGGAAAAAGAATACAACACTTCACTAAACAACAGTCACTACAAATTAAAATTGATTATAGTTATAATTGTAATTTCTCCGAACTAATTTCAGGTACCTAGTATTATAGTTATAATTGTAATTTCTGCCGACTTTGGTAATTGATCATGTGCCTATAACAAAGTTTTCATCAATTTTTTCTGTTGCTGACTAGTGAAATGAAGCTGACTCTTGCGTACATGTTCTAAATGAATTGCAAATTTATATGATATTTTTATCTGGGAACCATAGTCGTCACACTTGAATAGTTGGATGAAGAATTTCCTTCGTGTAGTATCCTCTCAGTGAAGAATCCAGGTTGTTTAGGCTGAGGCAGGGGAATTTCACTAGATAGCATTAGTACCACGGTTGACATGGTTAGCCTTTCAGCTGGATTTTGTTGCACGCATAACAACACTATATTGATAGCTCGAAAAACATCAAATGGATGTTCATGACTTGAATTTGCAATAATCTCATCTACTATATCTAACACTTCGCCATTTGTATAAGTTGTCCCTGCCTAAATTTGGTGACACATATAGTTAGTTAACCAAACCAATACATAAAGATTTAGTTATGAAACTTTATAATATAATGGCCTAGTCACTTACATGTCCAAGAAGGTTAAGATTGTGATCTGGATGAGTAAAATTTGCGTTTCTCTTCCCACTGACTATCTCTAACAGCAATACTCCAAAGCTGTAGACATCAGATTTCACTGAGAATTTGCCATCGATTGCATACTCAGGTGACATGTAACCACTACATGAATATATCGAACAATGAATCAGAACGAGGGATATGAAGACACTAATTTTTAAGAATTGCAGGGGTTGTTACTATGTTCCAACTACTCTAGTTGTTTTGGCTCCGATTTCAGTCTCTCCACAAATTCTTGCGGTACCAAAATCTGAGATCTTTGGATTCATCTCATGATCGAGTAGAACATTGCTGGCTTTGAGATCCCTATGAATGACGTGCAGTCTAGAATCCTGGTGAAGATAGAGAAGTCCCCTAGCGATGCTGCATATGATGTTATAGCACTTAGGTCAGTCAAGTACCTTGCTTTGTTTTTCATCTGCTCAAATGGTCATTAAATTACTTAACTCTTCAAATAAATAAAGTTAATAACATACTAGATAAATATCTGATATGAAAAAGAAGGAATCATTACTAAAGAGGATAACTATACCAAATATAAACGAGTCTAAGCTTTTATTAGGCATGTATTAATAGACCAATATTCTTTCTCCTTCCTGCATAGAACATCCAAGAAGCTTCACAAGGTTTCGGGGCTGAAGTTGAGCAATGCAAGAAACTTCATTTTTAAACTCTTTTAACCCTTGAGTTGAGTCCTTTGACAGCTTTACAGCTATTTCTTTTCCCTCATCTAGCATGCCCTAAAGAGTATGAATTGACACTGTTATACGGTAATGAAATCAAAAAGCACATATTCTTTTCCTTTGTTGAGTCCTTATGTATGTATTCCGAGACTGAAAATAGTTATTCTGTTAGTCTACATGTGAGTTGGCCTAAATTTTTGTGACAGATCAAATGCACTAGCGTTGTAATTACCTTATAGACAGGTCCAAAGCCGCCTTCTCCAAGCTTAGAGTTTGCAGAGAAGCCATTGGTGGCATTAGCTAAGGTTGTGAAGTCAAACATTGGCAACTCTAAATCCTCATCAGCAATTCTATTTTCCCCATTGTTTTTAAAATACAGCCTTTTTATCCCTGCAATTTTCACATTCAAAGTCATACAGTAAAAACTAGGAAAAAGTTTTAAAAAGAACGAGGACTATGAGATTACCTTTTGTGTGTTTCTTTTTTCTTTTTTTTTCATTTTGATTACCCAGAGGCATACACCAAGCATCATTGTCACAGTCAACAGAACAGGGATAATTATGAACCTTACTTTAGATTTCCCCTTTTTAGCTTCATATTCAGCAAAAAAATTATGTTAATTCACTAATTACAAAGAAAAGGGAACATAATTAAATTATACATCACTAAGATCATCATATGTCCTAGCTATTTCATTAATGCAATCAGTAATCCAAATCTCATAGTAAATGAAGATAAAAAACAACTTAAATTTACCTAATTCAGAAGTAGCAGTTCTTATGTAAAGATCTTGGTCATTTTCTTGATGCTCTCTGATATCAATAAGCTCATTAAACCATAACAAACATCCACTTCCACTACCTCTAATATCTGTGTTTTCATAAGCTGTACACGAGCAATTCTTCAAGCACACACTCTTACATTCATCAAGACTCATATTCCTATCAAACCAAGAATGTCGAGTATCCGGTAATTTCAACCCCGGATGCTTCACAAATTTATCCCCATCCGTGCAACTCAATTGCACTTTTCTTACACATCCACTTGACCAATCTGCAACATCCCATTCATTTTGAGATTTTGGCTCAAATGAATGCAGGAGCTTATGAAGTTTTAAGCAAGAAACGATTGACTACACGAAATAAACATTTGATTGTTTTGTCAAATATAGCTCTACCAATTGAGCTACTTCCCCTCTGATAATTTGCATGTTTTTTATTTAAATTGAATACATGATAAACATAAATTGTTCACAATAAGCATATATATGTTCATCAAGAATTATGAGAACAGTCATGAACTCATGACTGTGCTTACCTGTATCTACACTGTTGATGACCATTTAAGACATTGTTGGATTTAATTGTTGACGCAAAAGTCTGATTCTCTTGCTACACATGAAACATTTATGAAATAGGTGGAAAATCATTTCAAAACCACTAGTAAAATTGTCAGATCTGATTTAGAAACTAGAAACCTCTTATATTAAAGACAGTACATAAAATATTAAAATGTATCTACTCAGTTATCCAAGTAGGATCAGATGAAAAGATTAAACTTACGTGTAATTAAGTCTCACAAATGATCGAAACACATAAAATTCACATAAAGGGTGATCCTATGTTGAACAGAGATGGAGAGGGGACACTAGCAATATTTTCCAGCAGAAGTTCATGTCCTTACACTATCAAGCATTCAAGTCGACGTAGAAATTAGGGGAACTCTCCATGTTGTAGTTGCTACATTGTCGGAGGGAGTACTGCTTTGGTAACTAATCTAAGCTCGCACCTCCTGCATTACACACCTTTTTCGCAGAAGAAAACATTACATTAATCGTGCATTTTCAAGTGTTAGGCAACCCGCTGTTCAATCAATGATTGTTGATTTGAATTATGCGCTAATTGGTACTTATATAATGTTTGTCTTATCATCAAATAGATAAGAAATCAACCTTCACAAAATACACATATAGTTTTCAAGAGAAATAGTTGAAATACATTTGCTTACCCTCGTGCAACATGTAACATATCTTCTGTTATATTACACACACAAAAACATTAAGCAATTTAACATAGATTTATACTTCACATATCAAACTTGTCAAAATACTACTATTATATACAAATTCCTCAACAACCTCCTCCTCCTCCACTGGCTCGACATGCTGACCTTCCTTTCGCTGAGGATGCAAGTGCACCAGCTGCAGGACGGTTATCACCATCGCAGTCGCCGCAACCAAATATGATCATGGAAAGAATGGAGGGGATCATTACAATCATCAAGATTATCAGCATGATCCCCGATGTTCCAATTGCAGTACTGCCATCCCTAGGCAGATCATGTAGACTAAATAGTCTAACTATATATATCATCCTGAGATGACTTTATTCTCTGAATCTAATAACCATCATAGTCGATTTATGCCATTTTACAAAATTAAGTATATCCATATAGGTCTTCATGATAGTCTATTATTATATGCACAAAACTGAATGTAAATAATATAGTTTAGCATTATATGATAGAATAATTCCTTCAAGGTTCAAATTTTAAGCATGTCGGGTTATATCAGCTTGCAAGGTGCAGCAAGATGCTATACTAAAATACTAGTATGTTCCCAAGAAAGTGAACTATTTATAGTTCTTGAAAGATTCTGCACAATAACATCCATTTCTGGACGCACTGATAAATCTTTCTTAATGCAGTTATCTATCAGTCTGATCACAAAAATGGCATGATCTGTTGGATAATTTCCTTTCAGAGAAGGATCCATGAAACTTCTTAAATTCACCCCTTCATCTTCCTCGTGAAGAGTAGGCCTAAGAGCATCGCTTAAGTCAGTGTTTACTTCGTACAATGAAGAAACTTCCTTCCCTGTAAGCATTTCCATTAAAAGAACACCAAATGAATAAACATCAAGCTTTGGGGAGATCATCCCATTCTCAAAATACTCAGGGGCCATGTAACCTTGTGTTCCGACTATGTGTCTTGTCAAGACAAAATGTTCACCATCCTCATCAGCTGACCTTGCTAAACTCAGGTTGGCAATTTTAGCCCTTAAATTACGGTCAAGAAGAATGTTGCTGCTTTTTATATCCTTGTGGACATATGGAGGAGAAGCATAGCGATGGAGATAATTGAGCCCCGTGGCTACATCAAATGCAATCTGAATCCTCTGAGTCCATGTCAAGAACTTTTGGCTGGTATTATTGTTATAAATCCAGTCGCACAAGGGTCCATTGAGTGCATACTCATAAACAAGGTACCAAGTTCCATCATTGAAGCAGAAACCTGAAAGACGGATTATATTGAAATGGTTGATTTTGTTTAGTATATTGATTTCCTTGGATACATCCCCGTTAATTTTCTTTATAGCAGCAAGATCACTATTGACTTTACCGCAATAAACAGACCCCTTTATCCAACAACTGGCACTAAAATCTTCTGTAGCAGATTCAAGTTCCTTAAAAGTATATATCTTTGAGGGACTGAGCTGAACTAGATACATTTTCCAAGAAATCGAATTCTTCTTTAAACTTTTTCTCATTTGGCTTCTCTAGTGCCTTCAAAACTTTCCGAGGTGACTACTGGATCTATCTCCTTCTTACTTCTACTTTTACTTTTATGAAAGAATACACAGAAAATAACCACTCCGATCACTGCCAATAGAGCAAGACTTCCAAGAACTCCAGCTACTACATATATCCGTGCTTTACTCGATTTAGCATGTGACGAAGAAACAGGTGATGATGGTGGAGGCGGAGGTGATGATGGAATTGATAAGATTTGAGAACTCGAGGGGGGCTTTTCCATAGGAACTAGAAGGGTTGTAAAAGGATAGATAACTGTGTCAACTTCTGATAAACTATTGGCCGCAAGAGTCCTACCGGTATCAGCCCCAAATATATCACTAATAAGTGCAACATACTGACCCCAAGTAACCAAAAAACTTAACAGATAATTCACACCATCATTGCTCTGGTTCTTGGTTGGACAAGCACACCTTAGAGTAACAACAAGTCTCATACCGGAATACAGATTCTCTGTAGTATGATTATTGTTTTGAGCTTGGAGGGTTTGACAGGTTGAGAGACCTTGAAAAGTGTTGTTAACAATGATAAAAAAAAAAAAATCATATTGTTGTACAACATAAGATGCAATTACTTGGTAGTACTTGCCTGAGCAAGAGCAGTTGACAGGAACAAGAACCATCTTATTTGTTTCAAAAGTAGCGGTTTCAGGAACTGAATTGAGCTGAGACAGCAGGGTCAGATCAGCAGCCAATAAACTCGAAATGGAAGAAACCGGGGTGTATGGAGGTTGAGATCTGAAGGTGAGATAAGCTTGGCATCTAGGGGTAACGCCATTGCAGGTATATCCAAGTGCAGAATTTGATTTGTCCGAGCTGCCACAAGCTGTCGTAGCCTTTCTAATATAAGGCTGCTGACCCTTGATCAAATAAAAGCAAGAGACTAGAGAAATAAAGAAGATACAAAGGAGATACATGAAATCCATTGTAGATGCAAGATGATTAGATGAATGTATCTTCTCAGGCAGAGTTTGTTAAACAATTAAGGAATTCTAAAAAAATGCTGGAAAAATAACGAGGGAATTGTTGCTTAGTTCATGCTTCAACCATTTTAATCATAAAAAATGTCATCATCTCAGTTGACCATTGACATTAACAGTATCACAACTGAATAGTTAAAGAATGAACTTAGCTGTCTCTCAGCAACATGGATAAACAAACTTTATAATAATAGAATGTCAACACTTCAGAATACAGCATGGGTAGCGTAGGCTGTATATGGATAAACCCAACATATACAAGACCCAAATTATGGTTTTTTAATCGGGAGAACATTTGTTTAGTATAACAGTCTTTATTAAGAAACATAATGACAACAACTACAGTGTTTAACATTTCAATGTAAAGAGATGGTGTTGCTTGCTGTACTCAGTATACCAGCAGTAGGATTAATACCCTCTTTGAAATGGAACAAGACCTACCCATCGAAAAATAAACCAAACATAGTCACCATATTTCAATCTTTGGAAGATCTGTCTATGCGAGAACCACCAATCAATCTCCTCATGCATATCCCAGGTTTTGAGAAACTAATAAAATGTTTTGGAGCAAGCAAAATCTTGAAATTTTGTAAAATGGTAAAGATTTTCAAACATTCAACAATACCATATTTTAGTGCTTTGTTCCACGACAAGGGTGTTGTTAACCAGCCAGCAGTGGGTTTTTTTTAGAACTCTTTGTTGTACAAGGGAGTTTTCAGTGTGGAACTGATTGCATTAACTTACGCATTGAAGATATGCATTTCATAGAAATAGATAGATCATTTTATACAGAAGAGAGCAATATATTGTATTTGGGGGCATGAGCATTAAGGACTGATAAATCTAAATAATAGCAGTGGCTAAGTACTGAAAACGAAGAGACTTGTTATGACCAGAGAGTGCCAGAGATGAAAACTGAACATCGAGAATGGGAATAAGCACACTCATTTGATCATATATAGCCAAGAACATGTCTACATTGACAGCTGAACATCATATTGTGTTCATAGCTACAAGTACAACGCAGTGAAGAAAAAGAGGAAAGATATAGCAAGGCAATAACCAAGGCACTGCAAGTTACATTCCCACGTGCTACATATTCCAACTCCTCGAATCTCCATAATAACTAGTAATAATCCTAATATTAGACAAAAAACACCACCAACAATGTTATATCGCAGTCCATCAGCCAGCCAGTCAGGTGTGACGACAAATAGGACAAATCGAGAAACTGCATATATAGATGATGCCATCAGTTGCCAGAAAATTTAAAAAATTAAAAACTGGGTGGTAGTTGAGTACATGATATCCAAACCTGGACAAATTTCTGGGTAGAATAGGTTTGCTAGAATAGTGAGGCAGGCAACCCAGTATCCGAATTCCCCTCTGTTATGTAAAAGAGCTGGTATTAGCATCTCAACTCCCCTCTGTACATAAAACATATGTTTCACAAAGATAAAATTTATTGAACAATTTAAGATGCACCTAAGAATATTGAACAGCGCAGTCGGAAAGCTTATTAATAGAAACAGGACTAGTAGTGAAGTATGCTTGGACGATCTGTTCCCTGTCTTGTTCAAGATTAATAGAAATCTGCAGTAGGATAACAAGTTTACTTAATTGTTTGAACCAAAGGCATGCTTATCAACACAGCACGTTGAAAATGTAACATGTTAGCTTGATGCAGTTTAAATGGAATGGTCTAAAAGCTTCGTCCAAGAAGCAAACGACTCTCTATAAAACTAAAAGAACAAAGAATAGAATATATGATCATAATGCCGATGAGCTGGGACACATATGTGATTGTATACACAACAGTGTTGATCAAAGTAACAAAGATTTTTATCCAAATGGCACACAGACTTACTTGCTATTCAGCCATTAATTCCTTCTAATACCTAATAATGTAGGTTCTATAAGACACAAGACTTCAATATATTGCTTGCACGAACTGAGACCTGGTTGTGGCATCAATTTCCTCTATACCTATTAGTCTGTTACCTAATAATCAAATCAGAATACCCCTCTTCTTTTGATAATAATGGTCGATGTTCGAGTCTCGATGAGACGTGTATTTAAATTTCCTACAATTGACCATTAGTTGCCACGCTAAACAAAGACATAACTTCACGAGTCAATCCAGATCAACAAGCCCTCTTATTTTCTTCTCACTCTAACAAACAAGAAAACAGAAGTAAACAACCATCAAGAAACACAAAAAGGAGCAAAGTTGAGGCCTAATTTCAATACCAAACTAATAAAAAACCAATATATTAAACTACTAGTTCAAAGTTCAAACTCTTGCTATGATAAATAAGGAAACTAGAAGTAAATAACCATCAAGAAACATAATACAGAGCAATTTTGAGGCATAATTTCAAGAATATAATTGTTAAAAACAATAATTTTAAAGCAAAAAAGAAACTAACATAGCAGAGATGGTTCCACCCCACTGAAAAGCAGAACGACCCTTGTCATCAAATCCAGTAAATACAGCTTCTTGTGAAAAATAAGCAATTGTAGAGCCCAATTCGGACAGACCCATCGAATTCTACTCAACCAAACCAAGAATTGAGCTTTATAGATTCTTTATATATATACATGCATTATATTCTCATTTCCCACGGGCCCGCCTTGCTTTACCTTGTCTTGTACCGGTGCTTTAGCTTCCCACTAGTGCAATGTACAGTCAGTTTGTAATTTATGTTCATTAAAAATGACCAATGTTTCGTTGACTCAATATAGTATTAATATATACAATTCTTTTTCGATTTGATTTTTTTCTTTTGCCTTAATCTGTTTCCATTTGATTTTAGCATTAAATACAATTATAAGTCTGTGTTTTCAACAATATATAATTAAAATTATTTTTTAATATATTTAATAAATTTAATCCTACATTTTTTAATTACATACAATTGAAACTTTTTTAAAATAATTAATAAATTTAACCCTATCTTTTTAACTATTTACAATTAAAATCCTTTTTTAAAATATTTAGTAAATTTAACCTTAAATTTTTAATTTCAGAATAAATTAAACCTTCCAACCAAATTTTGAATAAATATTCGTCAAATGCACTATTGTCAATTTTTTTATAGATATTATTTAAGAATAATAGATATATGCAATTATTATGATTTTTATTATAAAATAAATATTTAGATGTTCTTTTAATTTCTATATTTATATGTCTATATGTATAATATATTATATATGTTCAATAAAATTTTAATATGTGTTTATATTATTATCTCTTGTCATCAGACTTCCCGCTCAATATATTCATGAATGTTCATCACCAAATTTAATTTATTTTCAAAAATACTCTTCTATAATTTTCATAAATTGAACCATATTTGGGTAAGGTTTATTTTATTTCAAAACTAAAAAGTCAAGGTTAAATTTACTAAATATTTTTTTAAAAGGTTTTTATTGTAAATAGTTAAAAACATAGGATTAAATTTACTAGTTATTTTAAAAAAGGTTTCATTTGTATATAGTTAAAAACGTAGGGTTAAATTTACTAAATATATTAAAAGAGAGTTTTCATTGTATATTTTTGAAAACGCAGAGTTATAATTGTATTTAAGCCTTGATTTTATATTACTTAATTTTATGAATATTTGTGTAAAAATTACATTTTATTTTGAATAAATTACGTACAAAGGCCAAACCTTTTATAATATTTCATGACCCAAGAAATTAAAAAGATTTTAGCGGAGAATGGAGATTGCAATCAATGATGAAGTGTTCCTCAAATTGCAACCTTACAGACAAGGTTCTTGAGAAGAAATAAAAGCTTGCGGCTAAGTATTATGGACCTTACAAGATTCTAAAAAGAGTGGGGAAATAGCTTATCAGTTAGACCCGCCATTAGGATCAAAAGTGCACAATGTCTTTCCTGTGTCACAGCTGAAGAAAAGAATAGGCTCGGGGAAGGTAGCCCATACTCAATTACTATGTGTTAATGAAGATGCTGAGATAATGGTGGAACCTATTGCTGTGTTGGATAGAAAGTTGGTGAATATATTTTAATTTAATATATATAATCTTAAATATATTAAATAAATATTTAATATATTAAAAAATCATGTTCATAATATTTTGAATCACAAAATTTAACATATTTATATATTAATAATATAAATTTATTTTTTGTGCGATGTGCATATTTATTTTTAATATTTTAATATTTATATTTAATTCGGTTAATGTAAAAATATATAATTTAAATAAGTTAAAAAATTAATATAATTATAATATATTAAGACTTTTTAAAACTATTATTAATTTTAAAATAAATAATTTAATTAATAAAACAAAATATCCGTGCATCGCACGATTAAAATCTAGTATATAATAAGTGCAGGGGGATCTTATCCAAATACTAACGAAGTCAAGAGTTCGATACTCATTAACAACAAATTTATTATATTTTATTTATAATACTTTTATATTTTATATTCTATTCTATTATATCTTATATCTATTTTATTATAACATTAAATATTTAACATCAATCTTATCAATTATGTAACTAAATATTCCACAAAAACTTTAGTCATGGTATATAAATAACTTAATTAGAAAAACTAAATTAAACTTTATCGAGAACAGGCCCGAGAATGATACAAACACAATACACAACATTCTATAATAACATTACAAAACGACTACATTGCATATTAACAAAAGCCGATGAGTGTCTGATAAAATATTTTTTATTTTTCCTTCCATGATACTCTTTTTATTTTTTTTATTTATTGTTTTAACTTTTGACACACATATTTAATTATTTTGATTGTATACTAAAAAAATAAAAATATTATTATTAATTATTTTTTTTATAAATTAAAGTTTTGATTACATATTTTTATTAAGAAAAAGAAAATTTTAAAAATAATAATTTCAAATATGCGATCAAAACTCCCAAAAATATGTGTCAAAAAATCAAATATCAAATTAAAAAAATAGAGAGTATTATATTTTATTATTTTCAATAAAAATAATATTTAATTATATTATATTTTATATATAATAACCACAAAAAGATTAATTAACACGTGGTTCGTAAGTATAACTCTAAGTCCCGTTTGATATTGTTGTTGTAAATAGAAACAACACAATTTTGTTAAAAAGTGGATAAAAATTATTTGGTTAATTCAAAAACAATTTTGTCTAATAGTGGTTTTGGTTTAAGAATCTCTATAACAAGTCCCCATACTTAAAAAAACTATTTTTCAAATTTTACGGGAAGTACTACATGTTTAAATATTAAGTTTTTAAAAAAATATTAATTATTTAATATTACATATCAAAATATACCCAAGTTAAAAATATTACAAAACAAACATTTAATTTTTCTAACGACATTTTTTTTAAATATACTTTTATCAAATCACAACAATTTTAAATAACAATAATCGACTCTTAATTATATTATATCCTATATATAATAAGTATAAAAGTGATTTTATTCAAATACTATTAAATATTTAGGATCAAACCCTAACAACTGCATAATATTATATATTATTATTTATATGTTATGATTAAAATTAAGGTTTAGGGATTTGATTATTAACAATTGCATAATATTATTCTACAATTCAGTGTAAATTTAATTTCAAATTTTATATAAGTTGTTACATAAGAAACTAATGTCTCAGTTTGTTATTTATTTATAGTCAAAGCGATGAATCGAGCAGAGACGCTATCGATATAGTGTTTGTTCTCCATGAACATGTGCAACGACTTCCTTTTTAAATTTAGAACCCAATTTTAATATTCGCCTAAGACAGAGGCATCATAAAAATAACCCTTTTTACAAAAGGCTTAAAAATAATAACTATATAATATTATACAGTTAAAAACAAATTATATCATATATACGGGTTTAATAATAGGAGTAAAAAAGATTTTATTCAAATATTACTAAATGTATATAGATCGATTCCTAACGACTACATAAGTTATATTTAATTCCAAGTTTATAAATTAATATTTAATACTTACATAAAATTATATAATAAATTTTATTATATTATTAAACATATATTTTGTAACATGTTATCTTTACATGTTCTGTACTACTATAATTTTACAAAACATACTTCTAATTTTTTTTTATAATTATTAACATGTATTAGCATTCAACTAAATATCTAATTTATATAATTCAACTAAAAAAGTAATATGAATATTTGTGTATAATTTGGTAAATTATTATACCTATATAGATTGAATGGATTATCCCTCGTATCCATTGAGAAAGATATGGTTCTAAATTTTGATTACGAGAGGCTTACGAATGATTTTGATAGTAAAACAATTAGAAGAATAATTTTTTTAAAAATAATAAATCATATATATTTGATGCTAATTTTGTGTTATTATATTTCTTATAATTTTTCTTATACTATTGTTGGGCCGATCCTGAACAGACTAGTCAAGTCCCTCACAGTTAGTAGAATGTCCTTTTGTTTAAAAAGATGCATGAAATGAGAATACTGAACTTGTTTCTTTTCTTCTTCTGCACTCCATTGTTTTCTTAGCTGTAGCTTTAGTTTTGTTGTAAAATTATTCTTCTTATTTTAACACCACCCCATTGAAAAGCAGAACGACCCTTGTCATTATATCCAGAAAATGCAGCTCCTTGTGAAGAATAAGCAATTGTAGAGCGTAATTGAGATAGACCCATCGAATTCTACTCAACCAAGCCAAGAAATGAGCTTTTATAGATTCTTTATTTATATTATACACATGCCTTACTTTACCTTGTCTTGTACGAGTGGTTTAGCAAGAGTAGGAAACAATGCAGGCCCAAGAGAAGCTTCAAAATCGGGTTTAATGCAGAAGCTTCTCGAGGGCCTATAAACCCCTTTGAGAATTAATCAGATTCAACAATTAATCACATAGATTAGCACTTAAATCTTAATATTATTATTATTTAATCATGGATGAAGATTTCGATATGTATGAAGATTTCTTTAGGGATGAAGAGTTGGATATGGACGATCCAATGAAAGTTGGTGAAGAGAAAGAGATCGGTAATCAAGTCTTGAAGAAGAAGCTTATTAAGGATGGTCAAGGTTGTGACGTACTTGATTCTGGTGATGAAGTTCAAGGTATTGCCTTTATTATTTATCCTTTTTGTTGTTTTTATTTAATTTATCTGATATACTTATTTGATTTGATGATTGTTACAATTTGAATTTGTTTCTAGTTCATTATATTGGGACTTTACTGGATGGGACTAAGTTCGATTCCAGCCGCGATAGGGGGAATCCTTTCAAGTTTACTATTGGACAAGGTTTGATTTTCATTGTGATTTTTGGTTGATGATTTGTTCGTGTGATGGAATGTTGTATCCGTAATATGCTTGTGGTTTCGATTATAGGTTTGTAGATGTTGTTTTCAAATTTGTATTTTTCATTTAACCCGATAGCTACATTTATATAACCAAATATATTTCTGAGTAATTGTAACCAATTCTGAATAACAGTGATTAAAGTTAAATCTTACCAAGGTTTTTCTTTAGTTGAGCTGGTCGATAGACCTGAAAATTGAAAAATCTGATTCTTTTCCTAGGACCCAAGTGTCGAACATTTTTTCTTCTTAGGTGATTATGGATACCTTTTCTTGATTGTTTGATTTTGCTATAATAGGGCAAGTTATCAAGGGATGGGATTTAGGTATCAAGACAATGAAGAAAGGTGAAAATGCCCTTTTTACCATTCCTACTTAACTGGCATATGGGGAGTCGGGTTCTCCACCAACCATCCCGCCTAATGCTACTCTGTAATTTGATGTTGAACTCCTATCCTGGGTTATTGTCAAGAACATTTGCAAGGACGGGGGATTATTCAAGAAAATCATCAAGAAGGGTGAGGTGGGTAAATCCAAAGGGTCTTGATGAGGTGTTAGGTATATTACTAGTCTTTCTCTGACTGTTTGTTGCTTACCCGTTGTATACGGATGAGTTTGTTTTTGTTTAATCAGTGATGATAATAATGTACATTGGTGGTTTATGTTGCAGTCAATTATGGGTTAAGCTTGAGGATGGGACTTTCATTGCAAAGGCTGATGCAGTTGAGTTCAGTGTTCAAGATGGTAAATTTTCTCTACCCTGTTTTCCGACCGTGCAACATAGTGATACATTTTTGTGTATATGTATGTACGGGCAATTCTAATTTGCAGTTGTTATAGGTCATCTATGTCCTGCTCTGGCTAAAGCTGTAAGAACTATGAAGAAAGGCGAACAGGTCCTCCTTATTGTTAAACCACAATGTAAGTAGCTTTATGGATCATATGATTTTTCCTTTATAAAGTGTACTTTTTCTTATGCATTCATCCATTATGAAGGGTACTATGTACTTTTTTCTCATGTTGGTTAATTCTTCTTTCAGATGGGTTTGGGGAGAAAGGTAAACCGGCTACTGGTGGTGCTCCGGCAGTTCCACCTAGTGCCTCACTGCAAATTGTGCTTGAGCTGGTATCCTGGAAGACTGTCTCCCTTGTTGGCGAGGACATGCAAATTATTAAGAAGATTTTGAAGGAAGCAGAGGATTATGAGAAGCCGAATGAAGGAGCTGTTGTCAAAGGTAGGTGTTGTGCCACTAATACAATGATTGTGAAATAGTTGTTTTTTTCCTTCTATTCCTGAATTTTTGTTTCATGTTCAAATCACAGTGAAATTGATTGGAAAGCTACAAGACAGTACCATCTTTTTGAAGAAGGGTCATGATGGCGAAGA